>OY728145.1:1809183273-1809929106 GCA_963277665.1 Viscum album | reverse complement strand
TATTTACTAGAATGGATAAATTTTTTTCAGACTGATGATGAATAGTTTCAAAGATAAATTAATGTTTTGATTGTTGGGAGATTGATTGACATTATTTATGAAGATGGAATTTTTAAATTTGGGAATAGACTTTCTATTACTGATATACCTGATCTAAAAAGAGAATTTTCAGATGATGCTCATAGCTCCAATTTCCTTATATACCTTGGTATCACTAAGATGTATTGAGATTTGAAAGAACATTTTTGGTGGGACAACATGAAGGGAGATATTTCTGATTATGTGTCAAGATGTATGGTTTGTCAACATGTGAAAGTTGGAAGACAACATCCTAGAGGAGTCCTGAAACCTCTTTCCACACCTTAGTAGAAATGGGATGATATTACGATGTAATTTTTAATGGGGCAACCAAATACTCCTAGAAGGAATGACACATTATGTTTCATTATTAATCATCTTACCAATTCATCACATTTTTTTGATATAAAAAATGATTTCAAACTTGAACATCTAACAAAACTTTATATTGGTGATGTTTTAAGACTTCATGGAGTACCCCTATTGATTATTTTTTATTATAATCCCCATTTTACATCAAGATTATTGAAAATTCCTAAGAAGGACTTCGATACTGAACTTCGTTTGAGCACTTCCTACCACCCTCAAACTGATAGAAAATAATAATGGACTATTCAAACCATAGAAAACATGTTGAGTTCACGCTCACTTGATTTTCAATGTATGTGGGATTAGGATTTACCTATGGTATAATTTTTCTATAATAATATCTTGCATTCATGTATTCAGATGGCATCATAGGAAGCGTTATATAGAAATAGATGTCGCACACGAACTTGTTAAAATTATGTTGGTGAAAGAAAACACATAGTCCTGGAACTTGTTGAGGAAAAAATTGAACATGTGAAGGTTATTAAAACTCAAATCAGAGCAGCTACATGTAGGTAAAATATTTATGCCGATAACCAAAGGAATGATTTTTAATTTTAATTTAGAGATCATGTTTTCTTGAAGTTATCTCCATATAATGGTGTTATATGTTTCGATAAAAAGGGTAAATTAAGTCCCGTGTATATCATACCTTTCGAAATTCTTGAACAAATTGGAGTTGTTGCTTATCATTTTGCAATTCCACCAAGTCTCTCAAAAGTTGATGATGTGTTCCATGTATCACTGTTGAGAAAATATATGCCTGACCCAATGCATGTACTCACCTATAAAGAAATAGAATTGGAACCTAACCTGTCTTTTTGTGAAGATCCTATCATAATTCTTGATATCAGAGAACAAGTGTTGAGAAACCAGACATCTCGTCTTAGGAATTTGTTATGGAGAAACCATAAGATGGAAGAGGAAACATGAAAACCCAAGGAACTTATGATGAAGAACCGCCTGAAACTTTTTGTAGAGTAGTATTCTAGAAATTTTGAGGAATAAATAATTTTTTTAAGGGAAGAATGAAATCCCCCAAGCTTCGATGGTACACTTCTGTTTAAATAATATAATATCTTGCATTATATGCAAATTGGAGTTCTAACACACCCCAACCATCTAAACTCCCCATTATGAATAGTAATGCCCACTTTTTGAAATTTATAAATTCTCTTTTTCAAAATGGACTTCGTTTTTGGATTTGGAATATCAAAATTATCTTAGGGTGAATTTTTGGAATTTTATTGAAAACTTTCACTTTTGAATGAATAGAGAAAAACAATGCGTTGTTATTTAAAACTGAATTTTTATTTAATAAATATTTATTTTATTCAAATTTATTTTATGTCAATATAGATAAATAATACCTATATTAGTACAATTCAATTCATTGGAGTCATTTTATAATAAAATTAAATTTTATTTAATTTGTCAACGTATTTTACCCACCTTCTAGGAACGTTAGAAAATTTGCATAAAAATTAATTTTAGTGTTTCTAGGAAATTGAACTTCAATAATCCAAGTGAAACGGTTGATATCAGTAAGTAAAATGTGGTTCAATAAGATGAAAATAATTTTTGGTGAATAGTAAATTTTGACTTTTATTTACCACGGTTAAAAGTAAATAGGGTAATTAAAGGTAAAAATGATATTATTATTACCCTAACACATGTCCTAATTCTATTGGATAAGTGTATTTCAACCAAAATCAACCTTAGGAATAAAATATGATCATTTTGGTCCCCTTGGATTAGATTAAGACATTTATTATTATTTTATTTATAGAAGAGCTAAAAGTGTTAAATTCAATTTTTAATAACTAAAACATTTTTAATATAAAATTAATCATAAGATAAATTAGACTATAAATATTCATTAGAAAGATAAAATTATTTCCAAAATGATGGTATTTTATTTATAAATTTTCTACATTGAATAATTTAATTTATTTATGACACAATGATGATGGAGTAATTACATTATTAATGAAATATTAAAATAATTGATATTATAAATATCCCAATAAATATAAATGGAGATTTATAATGAACTAAGCTAATTTTATAGGTTAATATTACATGTTACGGTTGATTAGATAAATTTCTTTAAAAGTTAAAAGTTTTTATGACTTTCACAAAAACAAAATACCAAATAGTGTCCAAATTGACATAAATGAGTTTTTAAAATGAATACTATATTATTAAATGATATAATATTCCTAAAAAACTCTATTTAGAAAAAAGGAAATAGATAAGGTTATATATATTAATAATGAATGGATTTTGGTTCTCTTGGATTTTTTAGTATGTTTATTAACCATGTATTATAATAATACATAAATACATAGTAAATGATAATCTATTTAACAATGAGTTAAATCTAGAGGATATGGTTAGTATGATGACCTAAAACTATCTAAACCCTATTGTTTGAGAACTTTTCAACCCATCCCCACCTTACCCTCAAAATAAATCATGTTTAATCTATTATAAACTGAATATTATTGTATAATAAAATAATATTCCAAGATTTTCCTAAAGGGACCCTCACCTATTTTATAAAAATCTAATTCCCCTTCTCTCAAAATCACACATCCAAAACCATTTGGATCGACCTACCCCAACCCAAATATCCTCCCAACTATCATCAATTCAATCTATATGCCTTACATTGATCATAACTTCAACTTATGGATCCCTTTTTATCAAATCAAAAGGAAACACTCGAAGAAGAGGAAATTATTCCATCACCTCTTTCAAATTATTTTCTTCTTCTACTTCCCATTTCTATGTTGTTTCCATACCAAAATAATATCTAAAGTACCTCATAAATACATTGAGTTTATTATAAATATGTTACAACCACATTTTTTATTTTATCTATCATATTAATGAAAAAGTCACCATACGTGCGTACGTACGACTTATCGTCTCCACGTTGTGGTGTAGTTTTTCAATCAACACTTTACTATTTGGATGGGTATACTAATGAGTATAACTGATGTAAATAAAAAATATAACAGGTTCATTATTCTTTATATATGATATACCATAAAATTACATATTATTTCATTATCAATATAATGGTATTTTCACTCGTGCATACGTACAAATTACCGTCTCCACGACGCGATTAAATTCATTCCCCATTGTAACCATTCAGGAATAAATTTAATTTTTTGATTAAAAAATAATGTCTATCAACTTAATATCATTTTGGATATGAATAAAATACATCTTAGCTATAAAAAACATGACTTACAAAACAAAACATATAAAGGAAAACAAATTATGTAACACCCGAAACGATGATAATACTAAAATTTTATTAACAAAACAATATTTGAAGACCATATATGATATCATATTTATGTATGGGGTTATTTTATAATTTAACAAAAATTATTTAACTATTATACTAGAGGTTAATTTACCCTTGATCAAGGAAAATTTCAAGGTAAGGGTTAATTGTACAATCTCTTTATTATACAAGGTTTTTTATAAGTTATATCTACAGGGACCTCTTTCTCATCCACATTTGTGTTTCTTAAAAATGTATTTTAAAACATTTTTACTATTTTATAAACTATGGCCTATTTTGATTTATAACCTTGATTATTTTTTAAGATGTTTATAATGGAATATTTCCATCATTTTCCAAACTAGGTCCTTCAAGAAATTTTCGAAAAAATTAATGAAAGAATGATTTTTTAACTTATAGGGCGGGTGCGGAAAATTTCCGTCATTATAACACCTTAGAAGATTTCCTTAAAATATTATAAGAATATTTTATAAATAAAAGTTTTATTTTAAAATTATGTGTCTTTTAAATGATTTCAAAATGGAAAGAGATATTTCTCTCAAATAGTTTTTATTTCAACTATGTCAATATCCTTTGATGGATTTTACACTTGTTTGAAGTTAATTTATTAGGATAAAATCTTCCATATTGTATTAAATATTTTGTGATATGTTTGACTGTGGATGTGTTATTTTTATACCATTCATGGTTTATGTTTAATGTATTGCCATTTCGTATTCTAGTTTTAATAGAAATGTTCATGTGATGTTTCAAACTTTTTGTATGAGGAATGCAATGGAGTTAGTAAGTGACGGGTGGAGCCCGCTATAGCACCTTGATGAAACGGTAGGTCTAATGAGTAAAACTAGTGTCTTGGACCAAGGACTTGACAAAATTTTATTTCTAGTCTTGGAACAACGCCTTGACTATGTGGTTATGATGTCTGGTATTATGCATTCCATCATTATGAAATTGGATATAGATATTGCATGTGTTTATTCTACTAGTAGAATATCCATTGGAATAAGTAAATGAAATTATTTGATTTACATATTCCATATTATGCTGATGTTTAAGTTTAAAAGGATTACATATTAGTCATATACATTTCCTTAAATGTTTATGCTTATTTATGAATGTTTTTACTATATTGTTATCCTTACTGAGCATCTGAGATATCCCCTTTCAATGTTTTATTTTTTCCAGGATGGGACGAAGTATTTTATGGTTGACCTGCAGGATTAGGCTAAGGTATATAAGTGTGTTCGAAGGGGACAACATGTGGTTGTTTTTTATCTCATAAGGTAATGTAAAAATTATGCTTGAATCTATTACTTCCAAGGATACTAAATTGATTAGACCTTCGGGACTTCATCCTTTGAGATTATGCCAATGTTATGTAATAATTTCTCGACTCTGGGTAACTAGGGTCGGGGTGTTACATTTATTGTAAGTAACACTTTCGGAAGTGTGAAATTAAAATTGCAAAAAGCTTCTGATATTTTAAAATATTTGCAAATATGTGGGGTGAAATATACTATAGTTATATAATATATATATATCTATGGGATTTTCAATATTTGGAATACTGAGGTTGCATTGGATATTATTATGGATTTCCGGTTTAGAGGCCTTCCAATGAACAGTTGCTGTTATAATGCTATTATTTATGGTCTTTGCCTCAGCTATTAACTATATGATGATTTTTTTGTTTTCTAAGAATTTATAATTTGTGGAATACCCCCAAATTTTCATAGCTACAATATTTTTTATTGAAGGAATTTTCATCACATCTATACACCTATGTGCTATACGTGATGTTTTCTGGAGATGTAAAAAATGTTCTGTTCACATCTACTCACATATGTTCTCACTTATTTGTTTACTTTTACTAAGTATCCCTTCTGATACATATATTTAAAAACTGGTTAGTTGTACTATATATCACTTGTGGTAGATGTTTTTGAAAAATGGATCATGTGTTATGTTTGAGCAGTGGATGAGGTTTGTAATTTTAATATTTGATGTTTTTTAAGAACATTGGAACATGTAGTATATTAGGTCATTTGATTTTTTTGTGGTGCACAAGTTAATTCATTCTTATAGGATCATTTTTCTCCTTTTCCTGGTCTTTCTAACTTGAAAACAATATAATTTATGCTATTTCATTTAGTCATATTTGCAATAAAATTTAATGTTTCATTAATTAGATTATCCCTTATTTATTTTCTAACTTATAATGAATGAAAATATCCCTATTAGATCACTCATAATGGATAAAATCTTTCAAATGATCTGAAATGTAACAAGGTGATGTCTTCATTTGCCACTATGATTTATTCTTGTTTATTCCATATTCATGGGTTAATTATTATCATTTTTTCATTGGATAATTTTCCATACCCCAAATCACTATAAAAACTCAGCACTATGACGTAAAAAAGGATTACAAAATCCTCATTACCTAGAATGTAGGTATGGGATTCTCGGAATCTTTTCATGTATAATGGTATGAATTTTATCGATTTTTGAACCTCTAACATGAAAAATCCTTGAAAATCGATAACATGTTATGTGTTTTATGGATACATTGTATAGTATCAAATGATCAATGACATTCCATTATATGTTTGTGAATTTTATTTCAGGTGTTTTTTTATCCAAAATGTGTTCTAGATATGCCAAATTATTTAACTCTACAGATGACCAAGATACTAAAATAGGAAAATAGTGCATCACTATAACATTAATGGTAAAAAAAATTATTGTAATTAGTTTCCCTTTTCATGTTTTTACAAGATATTTAATGGTATTGTTTACTAGAAATTAATGTAAAAAATTATATATTATTTACTGTGATATCAAGTCTTCAAACATATTGTTGTATGATGGCATCAACCTAAAACTGTAAGACTTTGGACTAGGAAAAATGGGCCTATATTCAATAAAATAAATTCCTCAAATAGATTGATGGGAACTTACCAGTACTCTGATCTATAGTATGTCATGAGTGGAAAAGTCTCACTCAAGTCTGACATTTATATATTTCGGGTGGTTCTATTGGAGTTGATCACTAAGAGAACTATGGACTATAGAAACAATCACGGTGAGCAGATTCTGGTTTCTTGGTCACACACATACCTAATGTATAAATAAATATTTAGGGAGTTGGCAGATCCAATGCTCCGAGGGGGGGTTTCAGTACAAAGTTTGCACTATGTCACCATTATTTATGAAATGTGCTTGGGAGAAGAACCCACTTTTGGGCCACTTTTTAGTTGAATTGTATTGACTCTGAAGCAGGTCACCTCACATCCTTCTTAGAATGTGTGTAAGAGTAGTGGTAGAGTCCAAACCTGCCCACCATTATCACCTTCATCGCTGAAAAATCACGGGTAATCCAAACATTAAAAATCACCTGAAACTTGGGTATTCATGCTTTGGTTCACCACATAGTAAATGGGTTGGATATTACATTATTATTATTTTTTATTATCAATGTAAGGTTTCATCATTGCTTAATTACTAATATAAAATTAATACATATTTATAGTCATGAATATTATTATGTTTTGGATCCATAACATTATCTTTTATGTTCTCTATTATTTTAATTATCTCTATGTTTAATGAAATTTTACTGAAATATTTTGCACCACTAATTTATGATTTCAATATATTCAATATAATAAATATTAATGTAGGGATTTGATCCTTTATAAAAACTGAAAGGGTGTTGTGACCCTAGATTTCGGATAAATACTCTATAATAGAAGACTAAGAGCATATTTTGGAGTAGTGAGTCACTTTATTTTGTTTCATTTAACAGTATATTTTACTTGTATTAAATATGGCTTGTAAATAAATATTTATAGAATAGGATCATGTGTGTGTACTCTTTTTCAGAAGAGGATATTTTTTTAGATCATTAGAACATGTATTTTATTTTAGCAGTGGATCATGATTTTTTATTGATGAGTGGATAATTTTATTGTTTTTTTCATTATATCACCATGTTAATGCATGGGTGAGTACTAGTTAAGTAAATTTCTAGGTAAATACCTTTAAATCAAGATAATAGATAATATAATATTTTCACTATTTATAAATTAATTTTATGGAGAAGTAAATAACACTCCATTCAATTGATGTACAATATCTAAGTGAACACCTTTTAATCAATGAAATAAAAAATACGGCATTCACAAGGGAAAGTTCCTAGAATAAATTTAGGCTTATAAAAAATAAATTACTAGGAAAAAAGAAGGAAGTGATGGATCATTTCTATCATAGATAAAAAATTTATAATCTATTCATATAAAGAAGTTGGATGGTCAAATTTTAATAAATTCCTAGATCAAGAAAAAGATATATCGTAGGAAAAAAATTTAAATGACAAATAATTTTTAGGAGTGTTGTAAAAAATATATTTGGAAATAATAAATACATTAAATATTTTAAAAGTACAAATTTATTTTTTTATATAAAACTAGGAGAAAAAACATTTGTTTTATAGATAATAAAAAGATAACATGAAATTTTCTTATAAAATTTCAAATGTGGAGGAATTATATATTCACACACAAATGTTAAAATAGATTATTTTTATTACAATTTAACCACAAGAAAAATGCTAAATTTATTTTCTATAAAAACATTTCCATATAAGGTAATGTTAGTTTAAAATTATCTTTATGAAAAATTTAAATAATTATAGGTATATAAATTTTTTTGCAGTCTATGATTAAATAAGATCATGAAAATATATTACATTTTTGTATTTTAAAAATACTTTTACTGAAAACCACCATGTTTATAAAGGTTATGTTAAATTAATTTTATTTGATGGTAAGGTGAAAATAATCTCACAATAGAAAACAAGGTGGTAATAAAACAATTATGATATTGGAATGAAATACTATACAAATTATGAAAATGGGTTTCCAGTTTTGAGATATATCAATTTTAATATTAGGTTGGGGAATGAAACCTTATGTCTTGAGTAAAAATTAAATAAAAAACATTATGGAGAATGGTCTTGAAATTTAATGTCAAATACATGAAAAAATATAATTCATGATATAATATAAAAAATAGTTATTATATACACTATATAGATATATTTTTTTCATAATAATAATTTTGTCTTAAAAAAAAAATTGAGACCAAGAAACCCTTTTAAAGTAAAATAATCATTTAGGTAAAAATAATTTGATGATGTAGTTATAGGAATGAATTATAAAACCCCATAAAAGGAAGATGAAATAAAATAAAAAATATTTATTTGGTATCATAAATCAATCATTGTACAATACATTTCAATATAAATGTTTTTAACACAATGGATAGAAATTGAGATAACCTAAACCCTCACATTTTATTAATTTTTTATTAAAAACACTATGACTGAAATGATTTGGAATAAAAAATTTATTTTTCATGAATTATAGAAAAACATGATACCAAATATAATACGGTGATTAGATACACACATCCATAAAAAATAAGGGGTACAGTTATAAATTTTTCTAAAGTGGATAAAATTGAGACAAAAATCCCTTACTACGTTCTTGATTTGTTCTATGAATGTGCCTAAATTTTGGAAAAATAAAACTATTTTTATAAGATTCATTTTTAGAGACCTTATTAATTTATAATTCATTTAATAAGGACAATTTTGTATCATATTCTATTTATATATTATATATGTTTTAATTCTTTTGTCATGAAAATTGAATCGGTGTCGGCTTATTTCAATAATTTTAGAAATGGAAGATAATACTTTAATAATAAGTTTAAAACATAATATAATCTTTATAAAACTAGAAAACTATCATTTTTTATTAAATTATAATAATATCTTTATTTTGGTTCCTATAATAATCAATAGTAGTGTAATATAGTATTGTTCATATAGGTTGTTATATCACCCCAAACAAGAACACGCTATATCTTAATAGGTGAGTGTGGTTTAGGAAACATATAATATAAATATAATATAATATTAATTATTTTATAAATATTGGTTATTTTATTTAATAATATTTGAATAATATTTTATATGGATGAAAATCAGAATGAAAAAAAACATAACTTTATGGAGGTGGTAGTAAGTACAACACATAGTAACCTTGTTTCACTTCCTAGTAAATGGGAGGGTATATAGGAGAATTAGAACTTGTATCTTATGAATAATAATTATATTATATATTTGAGTTTTATTTCTCAATTCCATCATTATAACCTATGAAAACTGGTGGTGTTAAAAAACGGAAGACATTGCTTCATTGAGGTGGTAGTCTACACAACATAGAATCAATGATATTTTTTATATATTAATGGAAAGGATTGAATAAGTGTTATTAAATAAATAAAATATATAATTAATTATATTAAATAAACTAAGGTTATTTTTATTACTATGTTTATTATAGGTTTGGAATAGGATGTTGAAGAAGGAAAAGGTATGGATGATGCAGTAATCATGATGGGACCTCAAACATTATATTAAAATAATGATTATAAATGAAGGTATTACGATAAATTATGGTTATTGGGGATTTAGGTCATGAAATATTAGTCCATTATAGGAATATTGGGTAGGGTTTCATGGGATTTCTAAGTGTATGTGTAACTTTGAGAGGGAGGATTTGATCCCCTTTTATAATTGATGAAAATGACACCTTTAGGAACACCTGTTTTTTTCAATAATAGAATTCCAATATTCAAGGTAAGGTTGTTTAAAGGAAATTAAAAAATGATTTTTGGGTGTGATATAGTCTTTAAAACCTCCACCACCCATTTAACCACAAGTTTTAACCCTTTTACGAATTTTTTTTTACATTGTTACTTTTTTTCTATGGTAAGTTGTTTTTAACCTAATAGATTATATTTTATGAATGAACATCGTCAACCCTTATTAAAAAAAATCTGTTATAATACAAAATTTATAATTAATAAAGTCTAATCCAATTAATATTTCATATAAAATTTATATTCAAAATAAAACATATAACATCTAAAAAAGTGTTTTGAAAAGAGAATTTTAATTTCACAATTAAGTGTTCTTTATATTATTTAGTATTTCTTACCAATTTAATGAGGGATAATATATTTTTATATAATATGAAAAATTATATTAAAGTAACTTTTTATATTCTATTAATTTTTTTTGATAAAAATTACAAAATTTTAACAGTGAAAATATTATTATATAATAGTTATACTATTATCATGTACATTAACAATATTATTAGTAAACATAAATTTAATCCCAATAATGAATTTTTTAAAATTAAAAAATAATATCATTTTTATCTAAAATATAAATAAATGTTTATATATTATTTTTTAAGAAGTAATAGAAAATGATTTTTCAAATAAGCGAATAAAAATTCTTTTTAGAGTAAAATAATACTCATGTTTCTAATATGTTAATCATGAATTTTATAAATTCTAAATAATTTATATAAATTATTTATTTTCATTTATAAATATATATTTTTTGGAAATATTATCAAAAGAAATTATGAAATTTTTTTATTATGTTACTAACATTAAAGTGACCATATTTGAAAAATAAATTTTTCTTACTATTTATTTGAACTTAATTATTTTAATAAATATCAACATACATCATCTTATGATAATATTTAAATTTATAATCATCAAATAATGATAATTTTATAAAATTATAATAATTAAATTCCTAAATTTTTATATTAAATTAAAATAAAATATACGGAGAAAAAATATTGTATAATGAAATGAATTTTTAGAATTCAAGTGACTTTAACATTATTTCAAATAATCTTTATAATAATTTATTTTTGACATATTAATTTATAAATATATATATTAACTACTATAATAACTATTTCAATGTGATCATTTTAATTAACTAAGGTAAAATACAATTCCATTTTTAATTTTTCTCAAATGAAATCTTTTTAAAATATTAATCAAAGAAAAAGATAAATTCAAATATTTTAATTGATTATTTTATTTTTTATCCACTAATTATTACATTATCCAAGTAATTTTAATCTTTAGTGGTTTCTTTTGGCCCTTTTTTCATTAATTTGTTGTCTTTTACAACATAAGAAACTGAAGGTATTATTAATTTAAAGGGTCCAAAAACTAAATTCATTATATTATTGACTTTATGTTTATTATTCGGTTCTCTAATCTAACCCCAAAAAAGAACAATTCCTTTATATAATAACAACTATATTAATTTAAGACTAATAAATATATAATTACATTATTTTTAACCTAAATTTTTAAAAAATAGAAACCATAAATCTATAGGTTGAGAGTATTTGGGTGATTAGATGCCTAAAACATTTACTTAAAAATAAAATAACACACCTTTATTTCCATGTTCATAATGTTTTCCTAGATCCGTTAGAATATAAATTTCTATAAATAATACCTTAGGGTTACATATAATGGAAATGGAAAGTTATGGATCCCTTTATGTGATCAAACATGGGTATAACATATGATTCCTCAGGCATAACAAGATATCATAAGAGGGGATAATCATATTTAGTCACACATAAGTAAGGCTTAAATGAGAGGATATTAAAAGAATATATACTCATAATAAGTCACATTATATGGAGTTAATGGATTTATATATGTTCACATTTTCTTAAATATCAAATATTAATTTCAAATATACATGATTTATAAGGAATAAATTTTTTTGTCTAATTGTCGGTTTATTTCAGCAGGTATTCTGACCAGGTCGAACTCAACCAATATCATTCAATATTTTTTATTATTCACCCATTATAGAATACGTAATGTAATATAATCTAATTAATTTGATCATACATGACCATAAAATTGTTATTAAAACAATACATGAAGGCTATGTTGAACAATGAAATATGTTTCCAACAGAGGTAGTGGATAGACCATATTATGGGAGACATTTTCTTTATTTAATGAATTTGAAGAAGATGAATAATAATTATTTTCCAAATATAATTTTTTTATTACATTTAAAAATCATATTTAAACATACCATGATTTATGGATCCAACTTATAAAATTTAAAAGAAGATGATTTAATGGAAAGGAAATGAAAAAGATAGATTCAAAGTTCTTGCATTACCCCTTATGATGCCTCCCTTTTTAAATGGATTATGCCTTTTAAGGGTGGTACGTGGATGATTGAAAAAAATATATGATTTTTAAATGATATATTTAGATGGATTCGTGTAAATATTTGATTATGTAATACCCTCAATGTTTATGGAGAAGTGAATTGGTAAATTGTGGGTTTTAAAGGAATGTGATGGACCTTAGTGATTATAATATTCATTGGTTTATTATGTGTTCTAAAGACAACCAATAGTGATTATTATTATTACTATATACCATAATTTGTTCATTTAAGGCTGATACAAGGTCTTATCATATTATCCCATTTTTAATAAATCATGTATTTAACTTATAATTTGAGATACCGTTTTATGCAATATTTCACTATTCAGAAAAATAATCATTTTTATAAAAATAACCCAAAAAAACACCCTTGGATAGTAATAATGTTATTATTAAAACTATTAAAACCATTTAATCATAATAATTTTGTAAATTTGAGAAAATATTTTTTGAAATAAAATAATGTTTTACTAAAAATTATTAAATATTCTAGAAAAAATAAATTTTTTACCCTTAAAAAATTACTAATGATTTCATAAAATCATATTATAATTTAAATATAAAATTTATTTTTTTAAATGATTTTATATAGTTAAAATTTTATTTCAAAACTTTTATTTTATTATAAATATATTTTTTAATGAAAATAAAACATATATATTTTCCAAAAATATTGTAATGGATTATTTTTGTAAGAATTTCATTTAATCATATATAAAACATTCATTTAATTATACTAGGATATAAATTTATTGTATTTTTATTTTATATCTTTCTTAGTATATTATTTTAAAATTACATCTATGAGTTTATTATTCTAATAGTCAAGTTACTTTTTTATGGGTTAGGATACAATTCCAAAAGTTTTACTTCCACTGGTCAAAAAAGTTTTATACTTCTTAAAAATACCTTTTATTTACATTACTCACCATTCACAATAATTTATTACATGGTTATATTATTGATATTATAAAATATATATTACATTACTAATGTTTTTGTTAATTTTTTTACAATTTTATTCAGGAGTGTGATTATTCTAAGATACTAAAGTGATCTGAATTTAAATATTCTATTTATTTTATATTCTAGTGTTTATTTTCCATTATATTATTAACAATTTAACTACTTATATTTTTCCCCAAACTTTAATGTTCTATAAAAACATTTTTTGGATCTTATTAGGTGGTTCTTGATTTTTTTACTATATTAACAAATATAAAACATATTTATTTAGGAACAAATTATATTTATAAAAGAAATTATTATTACACTAATACATCGTCATCATCATAATATCATATGACAAAACACTTTAAATAATGAAATAACTTCATACTCTAGTTTTACAATCACTATTCTAGAACTCTAGCACTTAATATTCAAATGTGGTATACATTGCATCTAATAAATACATGATATTCCACAAATAATATAATGATCAAAGAAAAAACCTCCCATAAAACTACCTCATCATATTCCGGACTTTCATTATGATAATAATCACAACAATAATTTCACCATAATGAAAAAATTACTAGGATAAAATTTTCTATGGTTTATGTGTTATCGAGATCATAATTATAAAAGAAATATGTGTATCATCATTTTCAAAAATTAAAAATCTATAAAATCATATTTATCATAAAATTTTATGATCAACGTGGATCAAATATTGTTCAAAATGTATAAAATTACTCTACAACATATGTAAAAAACAACTAATGAATGATCCAAATCATGAGTAACATAATTATGATAAAGAAAATACAATTATGATAATCTATATGTAATAATTTATCCCTAATTGAACAAAAAAATATACTTGGTGAGATTCATCACAATATTCCTTATATAAAATTCAATCTTCACATAATTAAAGAATTAAAACTCACTTTATCTTATCCTTTAGGATTTCTAAATCTACCAAACATTATTATAACACAATAGTGTCAAGGAATTTAATATTAATGGGTTATACTAAAAAAAATTCAATAAAATATGGTTACAAACCTCCTATAATAATTGTATAATCCTAAGAGAAATATCACTTTGAAAACAACATTTAGTGGATTTAATGAAATAAATATCTCAATCTCCACTCACTCTACTATAAAACAATGCTTTGATATAAAATGGTTAATAATGTGAACCTCATGTGTGTAAAATAAAAATTTATAAATATACCCTAATAAGAAATTCATCCTAAAAATTTAATAATCCAACATTAATTAAGGTCCACATAATCCAAATTAATATTCAAATAAAAAATAATGTATTAAATAAACTATATAGTAAATTTATTAAGATATGGATGAAATAACTAATATATTAGTACCTAAAAAATAATTTGTAAATATCAAAATCAAAATGGAATTACCCAAAATTTAAAATTCCCATAAAAATAATGGAAATGTGTACATTATATATCCACATCATTAACATCCATATGATGATAACTAGATAAAAATTAATCTTTAAAAACTAATTGTTTTTATTTCAATTTACCAAACCAGCCAAATAGACTTGGAAGAAGAAATGATTATTTACCATAACTTGATTCAACAATCCAGAATTTATATATATTCTAAAGAGTCCATACTCCTTAGATAATTACACCAAACTAGCCCACAAAGATACTATATTTTTTATAAGACCTATATGCAATATATCTTTGACATGAATCCCTAAATATAACAGAAATACTGGTTCAATATGACATGATACCATAATAATATGATAAAAAAATAAATCTACCCCAAACTCATTATCATTTTTTTGGGAAATATATATATATTTTATAATATAAAATCAATATATTTCCCATGATTATGAAAAATATCAAAATATTTCTCTAAAATATATAATGCCTCCAACTCTATAATTGAGAAACAATGCTTTATTGACCACTATATTTATATACAATATATATTTAATTAACAATAAAATTTTAAATTTTCTCATTTAAAATTTTAAAATTGAGCTCATCAATGACGATATTCAAAAAAGGACGTATAAAATACTTCTAATCTGCATGAATAGTGAAATTTTATGTTTTCATTTGTTACAAAAATAAAATCCATTATAATTGATAATGTACAAAAACAATTTCTAATCACAACCATCTTTTAAATAAATGTTTCAATCCATTACTATAGTAGATAAATATAATAATATTTAAATTATGTTTAGTAAAATCTCTAACACTTGGAATATAGAGAGTATATAAAAGGAACATGTTGTATCATCATCAATAAAAATATATGAAAAGGTATAAAAAATGTAAATGAAACAATGAATAACCTCTATATCCTAAAATTATTCAACATCTATCACATATAGTTTCACAATACCCTCATAATCATCCAAAATTATTCTTCATACACATACCTTGTCCCTAGTCATCCCTAGGAATTTGAGGATACGTAGATATTCACTGATATTACTTACTGAAAACAACTTATTCATGTATTCATTACATTAATATAACTATCTAATATAAACATATATGGAACTTTTTAAAAAATTATACCAAATCGGCCTATAAAATTATTTATGACATTCTTCATCCATGAAACCTAGACGAGGTCTCCTTTAGTAACCTTGGATAAAAGGAAATATAAAATGGAGTTAGATGATGTAACTATAAGATAGACTTTTAATTGTAGGTATTCTATCAATATTATTTTATAATACTTATTATATATAAACAAAAATGTTTTGGTAGTTTGAATCTATAGTTTTGTATCATGTTCAACTATCATGAAAATCTCAAACTAGTATCTCCACCTCATCTCTGAAAATTTTTCATCCAAATAATCCCATAAAAAGAACATATATAGGTAAAATACTACTCTTAGATCTCATATTTTCCATAACCATGATTTTGTTTTCATCCATGGTTTTGGTTCATGTTTGGGTCTCAGTGTTTCTCTTGAGATCCAACTGTAATGGGTTGTAATTTTTGAGCTGATTTTCTATTTATTTTTAGTATTTGTATTTCTATTGGGGATTCACATGTGTTTTTAGTGAAAAGTGTATTTTTTGTCCCATATTTCATGTGTCACATAGTGGGCTCACGGTTATGGAAACGGAGATCCTCTTGACATGTAACAGCGCAAGAGGTGATGGTTTTAGGAAGTGAGATACTGTATGATTTCCACATGGTATGTCAGGTCATGCAGGATAATCGTGTGGTAGGTGTATCTTAGGAAGAGAAGGGAACACGATTGCCGCACATTTTGAAAAACTATGTGGGATAACTGTGTGGCCTTTCCAGATCATTATAATTTTTATTTACAACCTACCCTTCATCAAAATAAACCCCAAATCACCCATTTATCTCCCCCCTCAGGATTATTCCCTAAGTGTGCCTCCTCTTCCTCTCCTCTCCCATGGGCTTTAGTTTTATGTAAATATTAGTGTGATTTCCCTCCAAATATTTATTTATGGGCTACTTCTCTTGAATTATCCTTTAATCTTGGTTTTCTCCACCTCTAATTAGATTTTCTTTTCTCTATTGGGTAGGGTGAACTTTCTAGAGATAGATGGTCTTCCTCAATGTTCTTTCTTCATGTTTCTTGTTCAATCTTGCCTCCATAGGTATGATTAAGTTTTGGTTTATGTTTTGAACCTTTTTATAGATGTTTCTTCACTCATGGATGGTGTTTCCATGCTTAAACATTGTTTTTTTATTTTAATATTTTTTATTTGTATCTTATATATGTTCTATAGATTACATATGTTGTGTGAAATGTGCTTCTGAAAATATTCATGGTGGTATGGTTTTGAAAAATGAATTTTTAAAAAAATGTTCCATGTTCCATGTGTGTTTCAATTGTTACCTTTTATTTTATTCATTGAATATCCTTGATACAATTTTTAGATAATGTGAAACCCATTATTAAATGGATTTTATGTGAGTATGGTATAAAAAGGGGTTTCATAAAGGGAATTGTCTATATTTCTTGTGTAAAACCATATTGTTATTCTCGAATATGATTAATAAATTATGAAAGATGGTCATTAAACTATGGAGTATTGTGAAACTTGTTTTGGAATTGTTTTGTTGTGAGTGTGGTTTTAAAAGTGATTTTGGTTATGAAGGTAGTTATTTACCAAGAATGTTTTTATTATTTAGTATATGCTTATGTGAATTTGATGTATTGTATGATATGAGAAATGGAAAATTAGGACAAAAGAAAAATAATGTAACAAAGTGGGTGGACTAGGACTAGTATGATATATGAATCGGAAATGTTTTATCCCAAATTCATCTAGATTGATTGATGATAAAACACTAATTAAATGATATTAATGATTGGATACCACTAGGCCCATAAGGTTTCCCCTCCTAGTGGCACATGCATGAGAATGCAATTTGTTATGGTTTTTATATCAAATTTCACTAAGATGCGATCTACCTAGTGTCCCATTTCTAGCTAGTGCCTATAGGGTTTTCCCATTAATTTGTGATCTACGGTGATATCGCACATACCATTTACATACAATACACTCAAGTGCTTACATTAAATAGAATGTATGTCTTATTTAAAATTTTTTACACTAAATTTTTTACACAGAAATGTTGTTAATTATTCTTTTATAAAACATAGAATTTTATTTATCTTATGATTTTTGTAAATCAGAACATCTTTTTTCAGTGGAATCCTACTGGTATTTTTCTCACACCCCACTTACACCCTTGGGTATAATTTGACTTGGTAATGATTGATATAGGTAACGAATAACTGTTTGGAGATGGTGGTTTAGTTTTCTAGAGGCCCTCATTATATAGGTGTTATGGTGGTGGATTGATGTTATGATCCCCTTGTTATATTCTTCAAAAAATTCATATTCCCTTTTTGGTTGTACCCATTTTTTGTTTTTGTTTAAATATTGTAAACTTAAATAAAAAAATTTTTATTTTATGTTTGTTTGTTTATATTTAGTTTTGGAATATTTATTGTTGTTGGTTGTTTATGTTTATGTGATTGGTTAAAATCATTCCCAAAGTGATTCATCAATAACTGACTACTAGATACAAGCTGGTGGGGATTGGGAATGATCTTCGGTCCAAGCCACATACTGGGTCGGGTGTTGGGTTGAACGGTGTCGCAACATGGTTCATGAAAAATTGTCATCGGAGTAGGTTCTCTCTTTTTATCCATGTTATTTGGGAATTAATATCATTATACTAGATATGGCATTTTCAAGACTTGATGTTCTGGATATAGTATGGTTTCTAGCCAGCACACCTCATGGATGGAATCGTGTTACCATGGAATTTAGGGGTTCTATTCGTTATTATGGGTTTTTTGTGATTGAAAATGAAGAAGGGTGTGGATCTAATACTCTTAGTGATCTCAGTGGGCCTAGAAATCCATGTGGATATTGGTTCATGGTCCTTAAAAACTCTCCATGATGGTGGTGTGATTGTAATATGGCTAAAAAGTATAGATCTGGGTCCCCCAACAACACTTTTTCCCTCAAAAACATTTCACATCTTCTTGGGTTTTGAATTTTGTTTTTAATGTATGTGTAACACCACAAGCTTCCACAGTATGTTTCCCTTTGAATAATTCAATGTATTTCATTGTAGGCAACTTCAAGATTCCAACACACTACGACTAATCAAACTAGCCATTTTGAATAGTAATACCCACTTTTTAAAATTTTAGAAATTTTATTTTTAAAAATGGACTTCATTTTTTAATTTGAATATCAAAATTAGCTTAGGGTGATTTTTTGTTATTTTTCTAAAACCATTTAACTTTTGATTAATAGGGAGAAAACAATTGATATTGATTAAAACCGACTTTTTATTTAAATAATTAGTTATTTTATTTTAAATATTTAGGCCAAAATAGATACATAATACCAATATATTCTCAACATAATTCATTGGAGTCATTTTATAATAAGTTTAGATATATAAAATTTTATTGAAATTTTTACCGTCTTTTACCCACCTCCTAGGAGCATTTGCAAATTTACATAAAACTTAATTTTACCGCTTCTATGAGTTGAATTTAAAAAATTTGAGAGACACAGTTAATATCAGTAAGTAAAATGCGTTTCAATAAGATGAAAATATTTTTTGGTGAAAAGTAACTTTTGACTTTTATTTACCACGGTTAAAAGTAAATAGGGTAATTAATGGTAAAAATGATATAAAATTACCCTAACACATGTGTTAATTCTATTGGATAAGTATAATTTGACCAAAAACAATCTTGTGAATAAAATATGATCCTATGTTGTCCACTTAGATTATATTAAGAAATTTATTATTATTTTATTTAAAGACGATTTAAAAGAGTTAAATTCAATGTTTAATAACTAATGCATTTTTAATATAGAGTCACACACAATAAAAATTAGACTATAAATTTTCATTAGAAATATAGCAGTATTTACTATATAATGGTATTTTATTTATAATTTTTACACATTATATAATTTAATTTATTTATGGCACAATGACGATGCAGAAATTACCTTATTAATAAAATATTAAAATAATTGATATTATAAATATCCAAATAAATGTAAATTTAGACTTATGATTAATTAAATTAATTATATAAGTTAATATGAGGCGATAGGGTTAGTTAGATAAATTTTATTCGAAGTGATAACGTTTTATGGCTTTCAAAAAAATCAAATACTAAATAGTGTCAAAATTGACATAATTGAGTTTTTTAAAAAAATATTATATTATTAATTGATATAATATTCTTAAAAATATAAGGTTCAGCCAAAGGACATAGATAAATTTATATATATTAATAATGAACCACATGTGGTTCTCTTGGTTTGTTATAGTATGTTTATTAACCATATAATATAAAAATACAAAGAGACATGGTAAATGTCAAACTATTTAACTAAGAGTTAAATCTAAAAGATAATGTTAATATGATGACCTAAACCTATCTAAAACCTATTTTTTAGAGTTTTTAGACAAATACCCACCTTATCCTTTAAATAATTCACTTTTTATCCATCAGAAACTGAAAATTATTTTATTATAAAATAATATTTCATGCTTTTACTAACGTGACCCTCACCTCTCTTATAAAAGGGAACTTCCTATTCTCTTAATTTCACACCTCCAAAGCCTTTTGGATCAGAAAAACCCTACCCAAATATCCTCCCAACATTCTTCCCTTAATCCTATAGGCCTTCCTTTGGTCATAAATCCAGCCTAATGAGCCCTTTTGATCAAATTTAATGGAAGAACCCGAATAAGAGGTAAATATTGCATCACCTCTTTCAAGTTATTTTCTTCTTCCACTTAATCTTTATTTGTTATTTCCATTATAAATTAATAAATACACTATATTATATGTACTGTGATGATATTATAAAATGTTACAACAATATTATTATTCTATCCATCTTATAAATGACAATGTCACCATACGTTTGTATGTACATATTTCCGTCTCCACATTGTGGTGTAGTTTTTTATTAAAACACTTCATTATTTTTTTGGGTATATTAATGAGTATAAATAATGTAAATAATAAATAAAACATGTTTATGATTATTCATATATGATATATTATCCAATTACATACGATTTCATCATTAATATAATGATATTGTCGCTCGTGTGTACGTACGGATTACCGTCTCCACGAACGTGATGCGATTCATTGCCCATCATAATCATTCTAGAATAATTTTAATTTTATGATTAAAAAAATTATGAACATAATATAATTCATTTATATGAATAAAATGCATCCTATCCAAAATAATATGGCTTATATAACCAAGCATAAAAAGGAAAATGAATCAGTTAACACCTGAAACGATGATACTACTAAAATATTATTAAAAAACTAATATTATAAGATCATATATGATATCATATTTATGTATATATTTATTGTATAATTTAATAAAAAAAATTATCTATTTTATAGGAGTTTAACATACCATCTACTAAATAAAAGTACAAGGTAAGGGTTAATTTCACAATCTCTTTATTATATGAGGTTGTTTTTACATAAGTATCTACTAGAACCTCTTTATCATCCACATTAATGATTTCTTAAAAATTTATTTCAAAAAAATTACTATTTACTTGAAAATGGGTTAAAGTCATTTATACCCTTATTTGACCTTATATGTTTTGAAAGGAATCTTTCAGTCATTTTCCAAAAAAGGTACTTTATGACCTTTTCGACAAAATTAAGGTAAGAATGTATTTTTTTTAACTTACACAGCGGGTGCGGCTATTTCCCGCCATTATAAAATCATCGAATCTTCCCATAAAAGCTAATATGATTATTTTTAAAATAAATGTTTCCTTTTATAAATATATTACTTTTAAATGATTTCAAAATAGAAAGAGATATTTCTCTCAAAAAGTTTTGATTCCATCTCTGTCAACATATTTTGATGGATTTTAAACTTGTTTAAAGTTGATTTATTATGATATAATTCTTCCATACTGTATTGAAGGGTTTTTGATATATTTTACTATGGATGTGTTATTTTTATTCCATTCATGGTTTATGGATAATGTATTGACATTTCATATGCTAGTTTTAATATGAATGTTTATGTTATGTTTAAACATTTTCATGTGAGGAATTCATTAGACTTAGTAAGTGACAGGTGGAGCCCTCTATAGCTCCTCAATGCATCAATAGGTCTCATGATACAAACTAGTGTCTTGGAACAAGGCCTTGAAAAAATATTATTTGTATTCTTGGAACAAGGCCTTGACTATGAAGTTATGAAGTATGGAATTATGCATTACATAATTTTGAAGGTGGCTATTAATATTGCATTTGAATATTCAACCAGTAGAATACCCATGTGAATAAGTAAATAGAAGTATTTGATTTTATCTTTTCCATGTTAAGATGATGTTTATGTTTAAAAGTATTTTGTTTTAGTCTTATACATTGCATTAAATTTTTATTCTTATTTATGAAGGTTTTCTCTATATTGTTATCCTTACTGAGCATATGAGATTACCCCTTTCTATGTTTTATTTTTCCCAAAATGTGAAGAAGTATTTTATGGTTGACCTGCAAGGATATGCTAAGGATATAAGTTTGTTCAAAAGGGTATAAAATGTTTTTGATGTTTTTATTTCATTATGTAATGTTAAAATTGTGAATTTATCTAATACTTACAAGGCTACAAAACTGATCATTATTTTGGGACATGATTCCATGTATCATGAAAATGTTATGTAATAATGCATCAACTCTAGGAAACTGGGGTCAGGGGGTTACAGTTGGTATTATAGGAAGTTTAGTCCAATCATTGGAAGCTAGATTTAGAAAAAAAATATTATTAGGGATCATTACCCTAAGATAGGCTTTGAGAATTAGTGTAGAAGAACTTCCTAAAATTTTGGTACAGTAGAGAATTTGTGAGTTTTCCAAGAAATACATCCATGTCTAGATACGAGTAGGTGGAGGCAGCTCTAGCACAGATGTACCTAGGGGTAATACCCAAAAACAATGCTTTGATCTAGACTCGAATGGGAACTGGTGCATAACAATGGGTCTTGCAACACTCTTGGTTACGAAATTCACGGGGGGATTTTCTAAGGATAATATTCATTTTCATTAAAAACCATTATGAAGGGTTTATGAGTATGTACTTCCTCAAAGAAAACATTTTTATGATTATGGATTATATTGATAAACTATTCAATTTATGTTAACTGCTTTTTAGGTTTGGAATTTTCTATTTTGATTCAGAAAATAATCTAGTGTATTCCATTGTTTAGAAATGGCACCTAATGGAAGGAATGGAAATAGTATCAATGCACGTAATCTATATTGGGATTTCCAACCTACTCAAGATAATTATAGTGGAGCGGGTTATGTAATTGGTTTTGATCAACTAATCATCATACTAGGACAACTCCCTCATGTTATGAATAATAACCTAAACTGTATAGAGCACCCTGATCCACAACGTGAATGATCAATGATATACTGATTCATGAGGCAACGACCACCAACATTCAATGGGAGTAAAAATCCATTAGTATCTGAGCAATGAATAAATTCCATAGAGAAAATATTTTACACTTTGGGGAGTAACAAAAGGGAAATTGTTTTCATGGAATTTTGTAGCCTCACGGGAGATGCAGATCAGTGGTGGTCAATGATTCAAAACACAAAGGAAGATGATGAAGTATCAAATATTGAATTAAGGGAGTTTAAAGATATTTTCATAGAAAAATACTTTCCTCGTGAACATCGAGATGATATGGAAAGGTAATTTTTGAGTCTAAGACAAAATGAGGATGAGAATGTTGCAAATATATGAGGCTAACTTCACAAGGTTTGTAAGGCATGTTACAGATTATATATGTAACCCAAGATTAAGATTGATCGATTATTTGTTGGGTTAAAACCATTTCTCTAGAAAGAATTATTCTCATGTTCTTTCTTGTCATATGAAGATATTGTCTCATGTGCAATCAAGATAGAAAAATAATTCTATAAGTATTACGACTTTAAAGCAATGTAGGAGAAGAAGAGATCTACTGAACACTCTGGAAATAAAAATAAGGGGAAGAAGGAAAAAGTTGAATATCCATCCTACAGTAAATGTGTGAGAAACACCCTGTTTCTTTCCTGTAGGGAATGGGAGTCTATTAAAAGTGTGGTGAAAAAGGACACCAATCTCGTGATTGCAAAGGGAAGAAAGAGGTTGTCAATGTTGAAGGCTACAATTGTAGAGAAAATGGGCATTATGAAAAATAATTTCTTAAGCACCAAGGTAACTTACCTTTTAAAAGTCTATGGGAGCAAGGCTAAGCATATAAAGTCACTAATGCTGAGTTTGACGCTCCAAAATATGTGATGGTAGATTATTTAAGCAGAAAAGATCATGGTGTTTTGAAAAAGATGAGAGTTGAAATGGATCCTATTTTCATGGATCCAGTAAAAACATATATGGGAATAATCATGGAAGGTGAAACATCAATAATTTTTTAAATTCATACCAAACCATCTTTACTAGAAAGGATAAAAAGTTCTTAGGTTGATGATGATTAGTTTCATAAGAAAATTAAATATATGAACAATGGGAGATTGATCGTTTTAATATATGAAGATAGGATTTTGAAATTTGGGAAGAGGATTTGTGTTCCAGATATACCTGATCTGAAAATGGAATTATTAGATGATGCTCACCAATCTAATTTCTCTATACACCCTGGTAGCACTAATATGTATAGATATTTGAAAGAACATTTTTGGTGGGACAACATGAAGAGAGAGATTGCTGATTTTGTGTTGAGATGTATGGTTTTCCAACAAGTGAAAGCTGGAAGACAACATCCTAGAGGATTCATGAAACCTCTTCCTACACCTGAGTGTAAATGGGATGATATTACAATGGACATTGTCATGGGACTACCAAATACTTCTATAAAGAATGATGAAATATAGGTCATTTTTTATCGTCTTATCAAGTGAGCACATTTTCTTTCTATAAGAGAAGATTTACCACTTGAACATTTAGCAAGATTGTATATTAATTGAGTTGTAAGACTTCATGGAGTACCCCTATCGATTGTTTCGGATCGTGGTCCCTATTTTACATCAAGATTCTAGAAATGTCTTTAGAAATCCCAACATACTGAACTTCGTTTGAGCACTGCCTACCACCCTCAAACTGATGGAAAATTAGAAAAAACTATTCAAACATTAGATGACATGTTGAGATCTTTCTCACTTGACATTAAAGGTATGTGGGATCAATATTTACCTCGGGTATAATTTTCATATAACAATGGCTTCCATTCAAGTATTCAGATGGCACCATATGAAGTGTTATATAGAAAGAGATGTCGCACACCAACTTTTTGGGATGATGTTGGTGAAAGAAAACATGTAGGCCCAGAAATTATTGAGGAAATGATGGAAAAGGTGAAGGTTATCCAAACCCATATCAAATCATCTCAATGTAGGCCAAATATCTCTGCCGATAACCAAAGGAAGGATTTGGAATTTTAAGTAGAAGGTCATGTTTTCTTGAAGGTATCTCCATGGAAGGGAGATATAAGATTCGGTAAGAAGGGTAAATTATGTCCTAGGTACATCGGACCTTTCAAAATTCTAGATTTAATTGGGGTTGTAGCTTACCGTTTGGAAATGCTACCAAGTCTCTCCAAAGTTCATGATGTGTTCCACGTATCACTGTTGTAAAAATACATGCCTGACCTAATGAATGTACTCACCTCTGAGGAAATTGAACTAGAACCCGATCTATCTTATTGTGAAGAGCCTCTAAAAATTCTTGATACCAGAGAACAAGTGCTGAGAAACCAGGTGAATCATCTGGTAAATGTTCTATGGAGAAATAATAAGACGGAAGAGGCAACATGGGAACCCGAGTAACTTATGATGAAGAATGACCTGAATCTTTTCATGCAGTAATTTTCTAGAAATTTCTAGGAAAAAATTATTTAATGTAGGGAAGAATGTAACACCACAAGCTTCCACGGTACGTTTCCATTTGAATAATGCAATATCTTGCATTGTAAGCAACTTCGATATTCTAACACACCGCGACTAATCAAACTAGACCTTATGAATTGTAACACTGACTTTTTGAAATATTATAAATTTTATTTTTCAAAATGGATTTCATTTTTGAATTTGGAATATCTAAATTAGATTAGGGTTAATTTTTGGTATTTTTCTAAAAACATTCAATTTTTGATGAATAGTGAAAAACACTACGTTATTGGTTAAAACTGACTTTTTATTTAAATAATTATTTATTTTTCTGATTTATTTGGGGTCTAAATATATACATAATACCTATATATTTTCAATGTAATTCATTGTAGTAATTTTATTATAAGTAGAGATATATAGAATTTTATCGAACTTTATACAGTCTTTTACCCACCTCCTAGGAGCATTTGAAGATTTGCATAAAACATAATTTTATCACTCCTGTGAGATTAATTTAAAAACCCAAGAGAAACGATTAATATCAGCAAGTAAAATTTGGTTCAATGAGATGAAAATAATTTTTTGTGAATTGTAACTTTTGACTTATATTTACCATGGTTAAAAGTAAATAAGGCAATTAAGGGTCAAATGATAACATAATTAGCCAATCACATGTTCTAATTCAATTGGATAAATATAATTCGACCAAAAACAACCTTAGGAAGAAAATATGATCCCTTTTCTTCCACAGAGATTAGATTCGGACATATATTATTATTTTATTTAAAGAAGAGTTAAAAGAGTTAAATTTAATGTTTAATAAATAAACCATTTTTAATATAGAGTTATACACAATATAAATTCAACTATAAATTTTCATTATAAAGATAAAAAAATTTCCTACATAATGGTATTTTATTTATAATTTTTAGATATTACATAATTTTATTTCTTTATGACACAATCATGATGTTGTAATTAACTAATTAATGAAATATTAAAATAACTAGTATTATAAACATCAAAATAAATATAAATTGAGACTTATGATGAATTCCACTAATTTTCTAGGTCAATATGACGTTTTAGGGGTGGTGAAATAAATTTTATTCGAAGTGATAATGTTTTTATGGCTTTAAAAAAACAAATACTAAATAGTGTCAAAATTTACATAATTGAGTTTTTAAAACAAATATTATATTATTAAGTGATATAATATTACTAAAAATATGAGGTTTTACCAAACTACTTATATAAGATTATATATATTAATAATGAACCATATGGGGTTCTCTTGGCCTATTATAGTATGTTTATTATCTATATAATATAAAAATACAAAGAGACTTGTTAAATGTCAAACTATTTAACTAAGAGTTAAATCTAAAGGATAAGGTTAATATTAAGACCAAAACCTATCTAAAACCTATTAGTTGAGGGGTGTTCAACCCATCCCCACCTTATAATTTAAATAATTTATTTTGGAGTCATTAAAAACTAAAAATGATTTTATTATAAAATAATATTTCAAGTTTTTCATGAAGTGGCCCTCACCTCTCTTATAAAAGGGCACTTTTCCTTTTCTTAATTTCACACCTACAAAGCCTTTTGTCTTGTCCAAACCCTGCTCCAATATCCTCCTAACATTTCTCCCTTAATCCTATATGAATTCCATTGGTCATAAATCTAACCTAAGCAGCCCTTTTGATCAAATCAAAAAGAATAACCTGAAGAAGAGGTAAATATTTCATCACCTCTTTCAAGTTCATTTCTTCTTCCACTTCTTCTTTATTTGTTGTTTCTATTCTAAAATAATAACTACAGTAACTTCTATATATTGTGATGTTATTATAAAAATGGTACAACCATATTCATTATTCTATCAATCCTATAAATGACAATGTCACCATACGTGCGTACGTACGGATTACCGTCTCCGCGTCGTGGTGTAGTTTGTTATTCAAAAACATCATTATTTGGATGTGAATAATAATGAGTATAAATGATGTGAATAATAAATATAAAATGTTAATGATTCTTTATATATGATATACCATCCAATTAAATATGATTTTTTTATCAATATAATGATATTGTTGCTCGTACGTAAGTACGGATTACCATCTCCACGAACACAATGAGATTCAATCCCCATCGTAATCATTCGTGAATAATTTTTATTTTATGATTATAAATAATGTTTATGAACATAATTTAATTCTGTATATGAATCAAATACATCCTATACATAACAAACATGTCTTTAGTAACCAATCATATAAAGGAAAACAAATCAGTTAACACCCGAAACGATAATACTACTAAAATATTATTAACAATGGAATGTTATATGATCTTATATGATATCATATTTATATATATATTTCTTGTATAATTTAATAAAAAATTTTAAATATTATATAGGCGTTTAACATACCATCGACTATGGAAAAGTACAAGGTGAGGTTTAATTTCACAATCACTTTATTATGCGAGGTTGTTTTTACGTATGTATCTACTGGGGCCTCCTTATCATCCACATCTGTGCTTTCTTAAAAATCTATTTCAAAACATTTTTACTGTTTACAAGACAATAGGTTAAAGTAATTTATACCCTTATTCGACCTTATATTTTTGGAAAGAAATCATTCTGTCATTTTCCAAACAAGGTACTTTATGACCTTTTCGACAAAATTAAGGTAAGAATGACTTTTTTTAACTTATATGTCAGGTGCGGCTATTTTCCACCATTATAACATCATCAAAGCTTCCTATACACGATTATAGGAATATTTTAAAAATAAATGTCTTATTTTATAATTATATTACTTTTAAATTATTTCGAAATAGAAAGATGTATTTCTCTCAAAAAATTTTGATTTCATCTATGTCAACAACCTTTGATGGATTTTAAAATTGTTTTAAGTTGATTTATTATGATAAAAATATTCAAAATTCTATTAAAGGTTTTGTGATATATTTGAATATGGATTTTTTATTTTTATACCATTCATGGTTTATGGATAAATAATTGATATTTTTGTATGCTACTTTTAATATGAATGTTTATGTTATGTTTAAACCTTTTCATATGAGGAATGCATTAGACTTAGTAAGTGATGGGTGGAGCCCGCTATATCTCCTTGATGCATCGGTAGGTCTCATGAGACAAACTAGTGTCTTGGAACAAGGCCTTGACAAAATCTTATTTGTAGTCTTGGAACAAGGCCTTGGCTATGTGGTTATTAAGTCTGGCATTATTTATTCCATTATTATAAAATTGGATATTGATATTTCATGTGATTGTTCAACTAGTAGAATATCCATGTGAATAATTAAATTGAATTATTTGGTTTTATCTTTTCCATATTATGCTTAAGTTTATGATTAAAGGCTTTTGTATTAGTCTTATACATTGCCTTAAATTTCTATGATTATTTAGGAAAGTTTCTATTATATTGTAATCCTTACTGAGAATCTGATCTCACCCCTTTATATGTTTTCTTTTTCCAGGATGTGAATATGAATTTTATGGTTGACCTACCTGGATAGGCTAAGGATATAAGTGTGTTCAAAAGGGTACAAAAATTTTTTGATGTTTTTATTTCATGATGTAATGTAAAACATATGAATGTATCTAGTACTTCTAAGGGTACTAAACTGATCGGTCTTCCGAGACATGATTCCTTATATCATGCCAATGTTATGTAATAATGCACCGACTCTGGGTAATTGGGGTTGGGGTGTTAAAGTATGTTATTTGGATCTGTGAAATGATAGTTTTCTAAGTGGAAATATTCTTTGTTTTGTGATGATAAAAATTATATTCTTAGTACTATTTAATAGAAGGATTTAGAAAGTGTATTTTAAAAAATACTTTTTTAGTGATTGGAATTGAGATATCATTTTTGTATTCAAAACTTCTATCTTATAAAAATTTATTGTCTCAAATAAATGAACTATTTCAAGTCAGTTATCAAAATTCTCTTTTAAATGGGATTTTTTAATTTCTAAGAAGTTTTTTTAATCGATAAATTGGAATTTTAAAAAGCTTTTTAAGGGGGTGAGTTGTTTTGGGATTTATTTTTGGAGTTTTAAAATGGTATTTGATTTTGAAACTAGTGATATATTATAATGTTTTATAAATTATTAAAATTTCAAGTGGATTAAGAAGATAAAATTGTGGATTGAATTTTTTTGTAAAGTGGAAATGTTTTATTTTGACCTTTGGTATTCCCGTGTGTGACCACATGCATAGGATAAGTGCAGAAACTAAATGTGTGACCGATGTGGAATGAGAACATGCATGTGTGAGTACTATGAGATACCACTGGTGAAAGTACATCCCACTAATCCATATTTATTTTAAAATATTCTTTTTAGTGAAAGTGTGATGTTTTTATAACTATTAGTTGTGTGGTGTGTCTAATTGTGGTTTGGGAATAATATATGCAAGGTGTTTCAAGTTTAAAAACTCTCCCTGATTGAACGATGTTCTAGGATTGTGTTTTTTTGGTAAATTAGTTTTGAGTTAATGACCAATGGATCCCCTTGAAATAATTTCTGAGAAACCATTGAGTAGGTTTATAATGCATGTTTGGTGTTTTTTGGATGTACATTTTGGCTGATGGGCCAGTTTGAAGGGGTCATCAGTTTCCTTGTTGAAAAGTGTACACCCCCATGAAGAATCAATCCATAATAAAAGTGCATCCATGAGTTATTCACCATAAGAAGACCCTCATATTGATAAATGTAAGGAAATTATTATTGATCTTAATAAATTAATTCCACCTCTTCTCTTTAATTTAAAAGGATTTACTTATAGTATAAGTGTATATGGAGAAGAAATTGGAAGAAACCTTAGTTTCCTGGGTAACCAATTTTTCCAATAGTGATGTTTTCCACTTTTATGCCTTAAGTATCAGTAAGGAAATGGTGAAAGGAAAATTCTAGTAATGCAAAGTGAACTGAAACTATTGTTGTAGGGTGTGTTTTAATAAAGACCTATAGATATTTTAATATTTTCTTTGCTGAATGGGATCTTTTTATTTCATTACAATGATAGAATTATTTTTAAGTAGTTTTCATGTTAGAAATCTATGAATACCTATCATACCTCGGTACGTTTAAGTCAATAGAACTAGTTATGCCAAGGCATTTACATGAGGTTTCATGGAGCTAAGTCCACCTCTTCAAAGACACCCCTTCCGGTTTGAAGGAGTAGTTCCCTATTCGGGGTTCAGTTTAAGGTACCTCTCTTTACAATGACATGATGGGTTTTTTTGGTCATGTATAGTAGTGTTATATGGTTTCTTATTACCTTTAATAGGAAAAGGGAATGTTATGGAATCTTTTGAAAATATCTATTTTTATAGAAGTGTATTATTATTTCAAAAATTCTAAATCATTCTATTTTGATTGAAGGTGTATGTTGTGGTAATTTTTTTATGTTGTTCCTAATTAGAGGTGAAATATGATGATGTGTATGTGTCCCTTGAATGCCCATCTTAGTGAGTTCCCTTATTGGGGTGAAGTGACTTTCATGGAGTGTTGTGATTTTTTCATTCTACATGAATTTCCATGTTTCTATTTGTGGAACCAAAATAAGGAGTTCGAACCATGGATCTTCAGCTCTTGACTATGAGGAAGGAGATGCTTCAAATATTAGGCATCCATCCATAAATCCTAGAGTGAATTTCATGTGTAGTCAAGAATCATGTGGGGTGGGAAGAAACTTGGTCTAGATTAGTCTTTATTGTATATGGGTATGTTTTAATATTCTCTATTATTGTTCCTTTGTCATAGAAGGGTCTCATTTTGTGGGAAAGGATGTGAAGTCATTTTCCTTCAGTAGAATCCTTATGGGTGGAAGAGTCCAACCATACTTATAGGGATTTGGGGTTGTCTTGTTTTCTTAAATTATAATGATTTTTCATTCTTGAAATCAAAATCCCTATTTAGTTTTATTTTTGAATATTTCCCCATAGACTAGTTTTTGTTTTATCCTATCTCATGGGAGACCACTTCACTTGTGAGGTTTTCCTATGGTTGAAGGATTTTGCAAACCTATGTTCATTGGTCAATGCAGAATATCCCTAAATTGGAGCAGAATGGGTCTCCCATGTTAGTATATGCTATGTGGATAAAAGGGTTGGTTCTTATAGTGGTGAGTCCCTCCGTGGGTGTCGTTGAAATTATTTTATATTAAATCAATGTTAGCTTGTTTTTATGGTAGGACCTCACTGTGTTAGTAATCTTCTTTCGGTTTTGATGTTAACTTGGAAGTGGGTAGCCTATTTCAGAGCTACATAATTTTGAGTTAATTATTTGAGTAAAATTTGTGGTTGTAGTGCGCCCAATGCTTTTATTGGTGTAATATTGTGGAAATATTCATAAAAAATTATGTTATATTCATTTTCTTGTTTCTAGTGAGAGGTATGAGTTATAGTTGGTGATTTTTGAAGTGTTCTCATATTTAGTGGTCATATTATGTGTTGGTAAAATTATATTTTTTTGGATCGATCAACTAGATGTGTTTTGGATTTTTTGGGGCATGAGGCATATGGTGGGGAGTCTATTCTAGCCTCCCTTTTTCAATCATGAAAATATCTACCTCTACTTATGGTGTCCATTATATCTTATGATTTTATGTTTGTGGGGAATATTCATAAGATACAGAATATTTTATATTATTGTTTTCATATCAAATCATGGAATGGATTTCTAGGGGTGAACAGCATTATGGTGTGGATAATTGTCAGGCCCGAGTTTTCGTTTTAATCTTTAGTTCCCACTCATGTTTGGGTATTTATTTTTATCTAGAGACCTAGGTGTGATGAGTTGTAATTTTTAATGTAATTTTTTATTTATTTTTTGTATAGGTCTTTACCTTGGTTATTTCAATGTTTTTTGGAGAAAAGATTATGTTTTTGGCCCACATAGCATGTGGCACATGGTTGGAAAACAGTTAGGGAAACTGTGTGTCCCTACCCCGATAACCATATAGGAGGTGATGGTTTTGGGATGTGAGATACCACATGGATTCTTCATGTAAATCAGGCCATGTGGTCTAATCTTTTGGTAGGTTTCTATTAGGCAGAGAGGGGTACACAATCACTACACAATTTGACAAATTGTGTGTGCTAATCGTGCAACCTATCCAGATCATTAAAATATCAATTTTACCAACCTACCCTCTTTTGAAATAAACCCAAACCACTCATTTCTCACTCCCACATGAGTTTTTCCCTAGTAATGCCTCCACCTTCCTCTCCCATCCATTGGGCTTCATTTTTGGAGCAATCATGGTGTGATTTCCCTCTGAATCCTCAAGTAAGGACCTTCTCCTCTTGATTTCTGCTATCTTCAAAGGTTTTATCCCTCTTTCATTATGGTTTCATTTCTCTCATGGGTAGGGTAATGTTTTAGTCTTATATTATGTTCTTTATGGTTTGATCTTGATGTTTTAGGTTCGATATTTCATTCATAGGGTGTGATTGAGGTGCGGTTCAATTATTCTACCATTTTCCAGAAGTATCTTTACCCAAGGTAGGTGGTTCATTGTATAAACATTGTTTGGTGAATTTAACATTCTTTCTTTTTTCTTATTTATATCTTATGGAATATATAAGAGGTATGAAACATGTTTTTAAAAATATTGATGGTGTTCTTGTATTGAAAAATGAATTTTTAAAGAAAATGGAAAATGTTCTATTTTTGTTTCATATGTTACCTTTTGTTTTATGCCTTGAAGGTGTTTGATAAAATATATATATGATATTAAACAAATATTGGCGAGTGTGTAGATTAAAAAGGGGGTTCAAAAAGGTGTTTTGGTGTATTTATTATATAAACCCTTTTGGTGCTTCATGAATATGTTTAATAAATTATACAAGATTGTTATTAAATTATGAAAGTGGTGTGAAACAAGTTTTGGAATGGTTTTGCTATGAATTCGGTTTTAAAAGTTATTTTGGTTTTGAAGATAGTGATTTTTTAAGAATTATTTCATTGTTTGGTCTATTATTATGTTAAAGTGATGTTATGCATGACATGAGAAATATAATATGATCCCAAAGAGAATACTAGGTAACCAGGTGGACAGACTATGACTAGTATGCTAGATGACTCAAAAGAGGTTTGTCCTAGATTCATCTAGAATCATTGGCGATACAACACTAACTATATGATTTTGATTATTAGAGACCACCAGGCCAATAGGGTTTACCCTCCTATAGTCTCATGCATGAGTACTTTGTTAGTCATGGTTACTATACCGCATTTCATTGAGAAATTTTGTACCTACTGTCCCTATACCATATTATTCCTATATATTTTTCCTATGACTTAGTGCTCTATGTTGATATCACAATTACTACCAATATACGATATACTTGGTTGGATACATTAAAAAAAGCATGAATTCTTTAAAATGACTTCCTTTAAAAAAAATCATGAAAATGTTGTTAATTTTTTCTTAATAAAACATGTATGTTTATTTATATTATGATGTTTATTTAATGTTACCACCTATAGGGAGGCATGCTACTTGGATTTGGCTAACACCTGACTTACACCTTTTGGTGTAAGTAGACTTGGAAGTGTTTTATTTTGGTAAAGGTATGGAATTTAAGTATGGTTTTTTTGTGATGATAGAGGTATTTTTTATTCAGGTGTTGTGGTGGTGGTTTGAGGGAAAAACTTATCATGTCATATTGTAGTTTTGGGATAGTTCTCATTCCCTTTTTTGTTGTAGACTATTTTGGTTTTTGATTAAATGATGTAATCTTAAAACTTGAAATTGGTTGTTCCATGTTGTCTTGTGTATATTCAATTTTTTGTTGTTTTTTATTTTTGGTTGTTAATTATTATGTGATTGGTTAAAATCATTACCAAAGTATTTTGTTGATATCTGATCACTAGTAGGAAACTCATAGAGATCGGTAACACCCTTCGGGCCATGCGACAGACCGGGTTGGCACCAAGTCAGATGGTGTCACAGCTTTCTCGTGACAATAGATCTGTAATTTAAATGTTAACATACTCATATAAGAGATAAATACAATTCACTGAATCTATGGTAATAAATATCTCTTGAAATAATTATCTCTCAACACCCCAATGATCATAAAATTAGAAATACATCCGAATAGCTTCATGAGTATCACACCAAACACTAAAATAGTGGAAATAACCTTCTTAATGATAAATAAATATTAATATAAATAAAATATACAAGGCTTAAATAGATCTATTACTTGAAATGGTCACTAAAATGGAACAAAAAAATCATTGAAACAACACATTCACATTAAAAACATCCATTACTATAGTGTTTCTCATTAAAACAAGCGCATCTTCCAATGGATATGACACTGATAAATAATGAATATAAATTACGAATATATATAAACCTTTTCCATCAATCACTCAACATTATCATTATAAATAAATCGTTCATATATTTTTATTTTACGTATATTAATGCATGAAATATTATTTTTCCAGTCTATCCATCTTCTATGTTTATCCTTTGACTAACCCCTTTCAATGTCTTATAAACCAACTAAAATAAAACTCAATGACATAGATGATTAAATTATATATATATATATATATTAAAATTCCTTATATCCAAAGGGTACAAAAGAATATTTAATAATACTAAAAAATAAATTTTCCTGTATGAACTATCATCCTATTCATATCACAATAAATCATACTGACAAGTAAAATACATCATGCATGAAATAAAACATATGAATATATAATATAGTAATTATAGTTAGCCAAATTATAATAAGGGATAAACAGAGTATTTTAGAAAACTAAAAGATACCCCCTTTTCATAAATAGTTTCCACGTGATACTTATGTTAGTGATTTTCAACTTCTTACCCATGTTGAGTTAAGCTAATATGAAAATTTATCCACTGTGGTGACAACAAAGTAGTGATCACCATCTGATTTATTAAAGAATAAGTTACTAATAAAATCTTGAGGGTAATAATATAAATGTAATAATATTTTGTTCCTCAATGTACTTATATTTTTTTGAAACTGGTGACCTATAAAAACTCTTATATTCTATAAAATCTATGTATTGGATTTAAATTCCTCACCAAGTATCTATGGTATAATTATTTTGGATTTTCCATAATGACCCCAATTATACATAGGGTGAGATGAAGTATGGAACACTATGATGATAATTAAGAAATAATACACATTGTATTTAGAAGGAATTAAGGGATTAATCGACTCTTTATAGACCTCAAATAAAATAAAATTTATAGGTTCAACCCCTTAACTATATTTTATAGCAAATTGTATCAAAAAAAATATTATATAAACAATTGGAATACTAAGAGAGGGTAGAATCGTGGTTAAATAACCTTTTAAAATTATTCATAATTTTGAATATTTTCTATCATTCTAGTTTTATTATAATGATTTATTCACCCTCTACTCACTATATTATTAATATAGGAAATAAAACATGTAAAATAGAGTAGAAAAAAGTTTTAATAAGTAACTCCACTCAATTTATGTTCCAATTCATTGGTATATAATTTTTTCTATCCAAGTTAACATAGTTTGATTGTCTTTTTTTCATGACCAATAATGATATAAAGAAATAATCATAATCCAAAGAAAATTATGTTTCCCAATAAAATTCTAGTTCCTTACAAAAAAATCAATGGAAAAAATATCTTAAATTAAATAAAAACGATTAAATTTTTTCTCACAATTATAGATTTCTTATTATTAAATGAATTGATTAATAGTATTTAATGGATTTGTTAGTTATTTATTATATAAGGTTGGGAACAAATATATTTGGCCCAATTTTGTGACTGTTGTTGGTGGAAACCTACTGAGTTGATGATGGTTAAAATATTTTGATAGAATGAGGCATACAAATTGAAACATGAGGATATAGGGCTATATCGGTAGGTGATTGTTTTCTTTAGGGTTCACTGGATATAAGTATGGATTGGAAATTCTTTTTAATTTCATTATGCACATGCCTATTATGAAATCTGATTAAGTATAATGCCCATCAATATTTGGGTTCAGAAAAACTAATTATTTTATTTATCTGGCACACCCAGAATACAATAGGCCAATAGGTTCTAGTTAAAAATTGCAATAATGGATAGGATTGGGGGCGGTCAAAAACATAATTTCATGTGTATTGTTTGTCCCTACTAGCTCCTGGTTGAGTATGTGTTTTATTAATATTTATTAATTGGATCCTTAAACCTCCTTCTTTATTTATATTTTCATAATTAAAATACCTCACAATTTCATTTTTGGAAGATTATAATATGTCATAGCTTTGTTAAATTCTTTATTCCCTATAATATAAATAAGATTAAGTGTTTTTAATGTTAGAATAATACAATATTTATATTAAAATTAATGATGATAATTTTATTGATTTATAAATTTATTATTTTTTAATTATTTATTTATTTTTATTTATTAATTGTTTGTTTCTATTATTTAATATTCTTATTAATTTGTAAAAAAATCTATATGAAATAGATTTCATCATTTTCAAAATATTTTTCCATTACACACAACCTGAAATAACCCTAACACACATACTAGTTTTAATAAAATACACATACTCGGTGTGTAAAAATATCCCTCATATAGCCCATTGAAAATCATTTTTACATTTATATATAAATTATTTAACTTTATGAGATTTTACCAAAACATTCATATCTTGAAATCTATTACCGGTATAAAGTGTGTATAATGGTCTTTTTACCTTTGAAATAACTAAGTTTTACCTCTACACAACTTTTATATATTGAGTTTTACATTTACAATGATTTTTATGATTTTTATTTTACATTTTTGTTGCTTATAGTTTTTAATTTTTTTGATTTACCATGACACATCTTATCATATTTTCATGTTACCTTCATGTAGAATGAAAAATCGATGTGTTACCTTTTTGTAGCTTTTAAATATGGGTGGTGCTTTTTATATTATGTAAAATCCATATATTACTCTTATAAGATACAGTTATAAAACCTATAAAAATTACCCATATGTAAAATTTATAATTTTCATCAATCAAACTAAAAACTAAATATTAATATAGACTTCTAATTTATACTTATAGCAGTGGAACACTTTTATTTGTTTTACATGATATTTTTAGTAACTAATTTTTAGTTCATATATTTATTATATTTAATTGGAGAATAATTAAATATTGTTCCTATGAATTATAAACATGTATAAATATATATTTAGTGTAGTATTTATTATTTTTTATATTGATTTATGGAGGTTTAAAATAAACAATATTCTTCTTAAAATTTAAAATATAAATATATTTAATGTTTTATTATTATGATGCATGATATGATTCTATATAAATAATCACTAATCATATAGATACTATGTTAATTGATTTTGGGGTATAATATAATGAATTAAACAATGATCAAAGAGATTCATGTGGGGATATAAATACATGGTGAAAGATATTTTAAATATAAATTTCATAGAATTTGAAGAGTTTATCTTGCATAGATTAATAAAAAAAATTAAAGTGCTCAAGAAGATATTTTTGTATTATCAATCCTTATTATTGTGATATTTACATTGAATATTTAATACACTATTTATCGACCAGTTTTACTATAATCAGGATTGTTATTTTGTACAATATCCGTGAAATTTAGTACTTCCAACAAATGAATAATTTATTGATAGATATTTACACGATGAAGATTGAATTTATGGACTAAAATTACCATTTCTATTTTCCTTATTTACTATTTTCCAATAATGGTGAAAAAAATATTGAAGGATTGTTGTATGACCTACACATGATGCCTTTGACATCCAAATAGAGAATTTTATTGTAACTTAATAATTACTAATGTAAAATAGTAGAATTGATTATATTTTTAATTCAAATACTGTAGAGGGATGAAAAGAACATTTATACACCATCACTTCTATTTGAATCTCTCTGACATATATTATAATTTTATTTTTAGGATGAGAGTGATATGAACTGGATCGTATCACATAAGGGTAATACCACCATTAATAGGTGTGATTAATTTTACCCACCTACAAAAAAGGCAGTATACATTTTTCGATTCGTCCTATAAAAAATGATATGTTTGGGTTTATCATTGTAGAAAATCAAAGGTTCTATATAATCTAAAAAGGATATTTCTTTGGGTACAATCCATTCTTAATGTCCTAGTTTAGTTTTTATCCCCTTTAAAATTTTAGGTTGAGGATTCTCTCTTTGTAAATATTTTGCTTTTCAATTTTCCCTTGTAAAATTCAATTTCTCATCATTTTAGTCGGATCCATAATATAATGGTTTCAGTGAGAATAGTAGAAATAAGATTATTTGGATTTGAATTACTATAAATTTAAGTTTATTCATCACTTTATATTTCTACTTTCATAATCACTCTCAATATATAATAATTGGGATTGAATTATTATATATTTTAATCCCCTGAATTGTTTAATATATTAATTAATCTTTGATAAATTTTAAATTTTAAATTTTAAATTCACCAATCTCTTGTCAATTTCCATTCCTAGTTAGACCTTACAATTAGTATTAATTCCAGATATGATTTATTTTTCCTTATTGGTTCATTATTTTGTAATTAATAATTTTTTTATATTTTATCACAAATTTCAATTTTTAAGGGAAATAATTATTTATTTCCTTGGAAGAACTTGCTAAAATATTATATGATTGAGGAATATGAGGGGTCTGAAAAAATATTTCAAAGTGGAGAAACATTCTGGAGACATATACAAAATTATATATTATTTTTTGGTTATTTATTCTCTCTCTTCTTATGATTTCATTGATGATCACTATTATGAAAATATATTAGATGATATCATGGATAATCTTCATGAGTATATCAAAAAATGATGTCTTTATACATGAAAATTCATTTACAATACAATTGAGTTGTTTAAGAGAAGAAGGATATCAAATCTGATGTCTAAAAATATAGAATTTAAAATGTGAAACTTAAGGTTGATAATGAACAATTTTTGTATTTATATCTAAGAAATAGGAAAATAACGAATATAAATTTAATTTTTTATTATAATTTTTTTCTAATGTGAATAATGACTATAATAATCCCAAAGAAGAAAATGATAGACTAGAAATTAAAAATTCTTATATAATTAATAATGTTTGTGATGACTTAGTTTTTATTAAAAAATAAAATGATAAACTCAAAAGTGACTTAGAAAAAATCAATAATGAAAGATATTATTTTAAAAATCCAATGTCATGTCAAACTATTTTAAAAGTTATCATATGTTATCTTGTTTTTTATAAGAAGTTTGTTTTTAAAAATAAATGAAATATTTTCAATTCATACTTTACTTGGATTAAATATAGATTGAATGAAAATTATTCCAATATGTTTGGTTAAATATTTAGACAACTAAATGATAACAAAAATATATTTTTTATTCGTATGAAATTAATTCTAAAGTTCCTAGAATTCAGTTTTATTGGGTTAACTATTATACTATGATGAATACAATGGAGCCCAATCCTTTGAAGTTTTCAATTTAAGTATAATTTTATTGTCCAAAATAAACGATTTTATTATTCATTACTTAGTATATTATCATATACGTAATATGATTATTTTATCAAAATCAAAATATGAGAACAGTGATTTTTCTTTTGGTCAGAATGTATGTATAATTTGTCTTATATTTAAGGTCTATGAAATTTTATTCAAATTTATAATTTACATATCTTGTGAGAATATATAATATGTTTATATTCTATTGAACAATAATGTGTCTACTATTCAGTTATTTTTTAAACATTTGAAATCATTTAAAAAATCTTGAAAATATTGAAATTTTTTAATTTAACCTGGTTAATTTTAAAGTGTTATAGGGAATGGGCACTCACTACTTTTATACAACCTTCAATTAAAATTTTATACAAATGTTTTTTAATCATTTGAAATGTTTGAATGTTGAAATTAATAGGTAAATCCACAATCATTGACCCTCTTATAATATAATTTATGTCTAAATTTACAAAGATTTACTTTCTATAAAACTATTATAAATTTGTTTTATACTTTTAAAAATTACATGATTTTTTATTTCATTATGTAGAATATTGATTCCATTTAAATATGATTGGATATATGTGTTTTTATACATTTTTTTTGAAATATGTATTAAAATTTTGATATGTATAGTTTTTATTATTTGGAATCTACTATAGATACTCATATATGAATAGTTTTATCCTCTTCAAACTATTTTTGAAATTCAAAAACTATAAGAACTATAGATTTCATTATTTGATCATGCGTGTTTGATGATATTAAGGGGGGATTCTATGTTTAATGTATTCCTCATTATTTTTTTGGGATAAAATGTGTTTTATTTTAATGTGTACGATGTTTTTTAGTTTATGTTTTTTCACTATATATTTTAAAAATGGGAAATTTTTTGATTTTTTTATTCTATTTAAAATTTATGAATTTTGTTTGAGATATTATAACGTTTTTACTAGTTCTAAAAGTAGATATATACTATTGGAATTAACATTATATTATGTGGTTATCAAAATGTCGATTCAATTTTATTTCACCATGAACCGCTTTTTTATTATTATTTTTATAATAAAGATACATTACCATTTCCTTTTTAGATAATTATAATTTCTCACATCGTTATTCAATCCCTTTTTATATTATTAGAATTTAGATTAAATGTTTTTAAATATTTGAATATTAAACTATGTTTAGTTGTAAATAATGATTTTAATATTCTTAATTCATTGATTTATTATTAATTAATTCATTGTTATTCAATTGTGTATTATATATTTATTTATATAATCACTTCCTAATGGAATTATGATTATATTTGATATGATATTTTATAAAATTCTAAATGTTTTACATTTAATCACTTTCTAGAATGACCCTTACACATGTAATGGTTTTAATAATCTACTTTTATGTTTCATGTGAAATTATACCTTATATATACTATGGAAAATTAGTTTCAATTTTATGTAGAAATGATTTACCTCTATGTGATATTACCCTTATAAAGAGATCTGGTTTTTTAACCATACATAGTAAACATAACCATTTTATTCCACTTTGTGAAAAAATTTCTACCCTAATAAAACTTATATATTTTGGTTCTTGAATTTTATAAACTTATATATCTTTTATTTTACCTTTAAATTGTGTGTAATTTTTTTTATTTATTTTATATTGAATATATGATTGGAATGTTACTTTTACGCATCATGAAATACTTATGTATTGTGTTTTTATAGATTTTAAATATGGGTGTTACCTCTACATTGCATGTTAAATTAACAAGTTTCCCATATATCATACCTTTAAGAAAAAAATACATCTTACCCCTATGTAAAATTTTGATTCACTTTGAAAAGGTAAATCAAAACTCAATATTTATATGAAATTTGTGTTTTTTTATTATAATCATGAAAAAATATTTTATTTTATAAACGATATTTTCAGTTTTGAATTGTGAATTCAAAAAAAATTAATTTTAAAATAAAATTATTTTGTATGACTTACAAGAATGATCAACAATTTAAGTGGTTGACTTATTTGAGTAAATATCATTTTAAATGATGATTTATAAATGATCAATATATTATTTTTCACTAAAAATTTTCTTATTAATCTAATACATATTCATGTTAATTATTTTGGTTAATTTTCATTTTCTATACAAAGCTATCAATCACATAGGATATATCATATTTTTTTTAAAATTAGGTTATGTAGAATTAATTTATTATTAAAGAGATTAATGTGTTTCTTAAAATTCATTCTGTAATGGATTTAAAATTTTACGTTGATAGAATTAGAAGAGTCCATCTCAAATATACTTTGGGGAAATGATTGAATGTTTTCATGAGGATCAATTTGGATATTAAATGATTATTATTAAAGAATTTTGATGGATTATTTACCCCAATATTAATTTTATAATATTAATAATATAAATAATATTATATTATCTATTTTTTATATATATGATACTATATATATGTAGTAAATTTAGAATTTTATGATTCCATATATGTATTTGTAATCTAAGAAATAAAATTAAAATATAATTTTTAAATATTTATAGAGGCTAAATCAGGCATTGTAAAATATGGAATGAATGTTACCTAAATTATAAAAGAACCTTTTTAGATCCAAAATTAGTTTATAATTATTCACCACTACATGAAGATGTAAACTGAAGGAAAACCCATCTTGGATCAATGAAATACATTTAAGGGTTGAGTGGAACATATATACACTAGAATTCCCATTTTTAGCTCTCCAACAGGTTTAATATTTTTATTTTAATTCTAGGATTTTTCTATGCTACAACATATCCCAAATATGTTATACTACCCTTAAAATATACTATTGTTGAATCCCACATGACCAAAATGTTGTACACAAGTTTTGAATGATTCTATATAATTGTATAGTTTGGGGATTCTTCTTGTAGAAAGGAATGGGTAGAGTATACTTCTATAAAAATACACAAGGTTGGGGTTAGTCCAGAATGAAGGTTTCTTTATTTGGATCCATCTCATTATTTTATTAGGTTTCATTCTTTATTGGTTGGAGTGTGAATATTCTATATAGGCTCATTTAGATCTAAAAAAGTTAGAACTCTTTTTTAAGACTTTTTAATTATTTTTTCAATATAAAAAACACTTAACATAATCATCCGAGATTAAAATGTTAAATATCATAATCCCCCAAATTCCAGAATATAATTTGAACCATTGAAAAGTATTAAATTAAATATTATGTGCCACTTGTGTATTTATATTCCTAACATGACCTTACAATAATCCCTCAAATATACCATAAAAACAATAATCATTAAGAATAACTAATATAGACACATTGTATTATTCATTATTTTATTCATGAAAGTAACCATACGAAACTCCTTTAAAATCATTGGTTTATAAGGTAGAATTAATATTTAAAAATTTTTCTCACATCATAAAATGAAATATTTATTGTTATATTGTGGGTAATAACTATCATTTAATCCACTAAAAACTATTTTAAATTTCAAGGATGATTCTAATAAAAAAATGAAAGGTCCCAAAATCCATGATGTTTATATAAGACAAATTCTGGAAAACTAATGAATTTATAATGTTACATGGCTTATATTTTTTGAAATATAATTTTTTGAGTTGATGTTGGAACTATGTGGCGTAAATAATCTTCTTGTGATCCAAATATAAATTTTTTTTGAAACGTTGATTCTTAATGTTGTTTCGGTAAATATTTTCTACTCGTGTCTTGTTTATTTTAATGCATATACAATGTATTGAGAAACAATTTAATTTTGTCTTATGAAACTCATTACTCACATGAATAAATTTCATTTATATTCACTATTAATTTATAGATAGTTATCTTTGTTCAATACAAATTTAAAACTAACTCACTCTTTATATGACCCATTCAACTAGACCTGGTATATGTTTTATTCATGCAATTTTACAAGCGAAATATTTTTATTATATCTTTAAAATACCCATGTATGTATTTATATCTCATATAGTTCTACAAAAATAGGTTAAACATAAAATCATATCCTAAACACATTATATCATTGATTAAAACCTAATTTTCTACTTCATATATATTCAATAATTCGATTTTTCCGCATCTTTTTTCCCTAAAAACCATAAAAACCACAAACAGGCTTTTTTGTAACTTATAAAAAATTAATCCAATAATTTATTATCCATTTATAACATCTATAAAATTTATTAAAAATTGTTTTACCACATCAATAATCTTCTTTCATATATAAAATTCAAATAAAAACAATTATAAACATATCATGATTCATCAATATTCAATTTTCTTCATCCATTAATCCATTGAAATATTTGGCATAATCACAAACATATTAATTATTCCTGAATATATCTAAATTATATTCCTCATTTACATTAATTATATTATCATTATATCAGCATAATATCACTTGAACATCAACATATACTAAATAATGTTTCTCAAAGTTTGATATCTTCAATAAAAAATATTAAAAATTGATAGAAAATACAAAAATAAAAGAATTTTTTCTTCTAAAGTCTAATCATTTAGATTATTTATAATTAATAATATGTCCAATATATCATAAATAAATTTTTTATCTGATATGATATCACTAAACATAAAATATCAACTTTATACAACCAAACATTAAATTTCAAAGCATTCCAAAAAAAAGATTATATGTAATGTTTTAGTTTATATCAATATACTAAACTCACATATTTTACCACTAAATATTAAAAATTATCTTCCATTATGAGTTTTAATACTCCCTTAATTTGTTATCATTATTCCGATTTGAAAACAAAATCTAAATGTATATAGGGAATGGGTTCAAAATTTCATTTATCCCTCTTTATGTTTTTGAGACATAATATTTCACAATTACTAGTATATAAATTCTTCATATCCTTAAAAAATAAAAAATATAATATTCATAATTAAAATATCAATATATACACAAGATATATTTAGTGTGAAAAAATATTGATAATAATACATTATTATTTTTTTGAAAATGATATATCCCCCACAAATAATACTGATTAAATAACTAAGAATTAAGGGAAATAATATAAATTTTCTATATATATGTTGAAAAAACTACTCGTAATTTACATTTAATTCTATAAAATAGTTGTGAAAAATATATTATCAAATAGATACCAATTTTTATAAGAATAAATCATATATTAATCTTGAGAAACAATATTCAACACATTCTATTAAACATATTTCTAATTTCCCTGAAAACCTGATAATTGATTATTTTTAATGAATAACCCTTTTTATAGTTATAGTTTTATAATATAGACTATATTTTTAATGATAATATTAATTTATATCCTAATATAGATAGATATTTTTTATTTCTACACTCAACCTGTATTTAATTTTTATGTTCATTTTTATGAATCATAATGATATTTTCTTTGAATTTTTTCTTAAACATGCCTTACTGACTATTATTACAATTGAACTTATATACTAAGAAATAATAAAGAATGATTTATATTTTATCACACTCTTTTAGAGAGAATAACCAATTATTTGATGACTTGGAGAACTTTACAAATTTAATCTAAGGTAAAATGAATTATGATAAACATTTAGAGGAGTTTTTTAATAGTACAAACCTTTATTTTTGTATATGGTTTTTTTCATTGGAATATAACATCATACTAATTTTTAAATGACTATGATACACTAAATATTTTTTAAAAAAAATAATATATTATTAAATATTAGTTACTAAAACCCAATATTTTTTTTCCTAATACTTTTAATCATAAATGAACTATAATTATTAAATGTTATACATCCTCCATCATATTTATTTATTTTCATAAGAATATTTTGATCTACTATAATGTTTTTTAATTGATCATTGTACAAAATATAAATGATTATCATTTTATTATTATTTTTAAGTCACTTCAACAAAAAACAATTTCCCTACATTATTTATTATTATTTATTAAAAAATATCTCACTAAATTTTATATTGATATAGAATATTATAAAGGTGATCATATATACTTACCAATCATATATTCTATATTACTCATCAAGTTAATTGTATTTATTTTTCATCTTCAATTTTTAGTTATTTTATTTTGCTAAAATATTCATTTAGATTTATGTTCGATTACCCCAAATTCATCATAACTGTCATGTGTTATACAAGACATATTAATTTATAATGGAAAATTTTTATGATTGATAAAACTACAAAAAATAATAACTATAAAATAATATGTTCTTCTTAGAATTGTTGTTTTTTTGAAATTTTATTAATGTTGATTTGAGGTACCTATTCCACTCCTTTAAAAAAAAATTCAACAGTGATATAGTCATTTCTCTTACACATAATATATTTTTTAAATTTTTTTATTATTTTATATAGTATAATATATTCAACTATCTAGAGTTAAATATGATATAAAAAATTATACATTATACATCATTTGAAGGAAAAATTCAATTTTTCTCATACCATTTAACATGAAAACTCTTTCTTCTAAATGAATTATATGTTCCCTAGTTGATTTATTTTTTTAGTAAGCTTTTTTAATTTTTGGGAAACTATGAAACAAGTTCAATGGAATTTTTGAATTTTCAAATCCCATTGGGTGGTCATTTCACTAATTTTTTTCCAAAATGGAATTTTTTGGAATTGGGATAGATTTTTTGGTGTTTTTATATATAGATTTAGGTTTTATATGTTGGTTAGGAGATTTAGAAAGAATAGTGTTGTCTATTAACTATAATCATTGGTAATAGATGATAGGGAGTACCTAGTGGGATTATAACGTGTATGTAGTGAGATTGGTAGATGTTATGGTGTCAATGTGGTTCCATTGGGCAGACGATGACCTTGGGATGGGTACCTAGAAGGCTCATATTGTTTAAAACTAAAACTTTGGTAATTGTTTCATTTTACCCAATTATATTTACACCTTTTTTGTGTTCCTTGGAATCTAAACGTCCCTATTCTACTGAGAGAGATTCATGGGCCCCCTTTGTGCCTCATTCTCCTCGCACTCTTGTTTCTTGATTCAAGAGAGGTCCATGGTAGTTTCTCCATGTTTATTCTAAGGTAAAAACTTTCTGCACTATTATTCCACCACAATTATCCTTATATATCTTTATTTTATTTATTTATGGATATACTGTTTTGATTTCGAAACATTATAGTGGAATTAGACTATATCCTGGGATTTTTTCTCTATTCTATTTATGGGATCCCTAATGGGCTTCTTACTATACAATAACTACTCTTTCTACATGAAGAGATTAGGGTTGGGTTAAACCAAATCATGTTTAGTTTGATATAATAAGATTAATTTATTTTATACCTGAGTTAATTATTTTATTGTTCTATTTAATGTGTTTTAATAGTGTTTTGGTCACATTTTCTTCATGATTTTACTATATCCAAACATGGTAATTGATTTATTTATGTTTTTTGTTATGATATTAGACCTAATAATACATATGGGTTTATTAGTGATACATAATTTACTCTATATGTAACATTGTAATCTAAACCGTGTTGAACATTACACCATAAAGTTAATAACATTTTTGTTAATTTACAATGTGTGCTAGATAAAAGCCTTCCACTTGTCTTTCAAAAGTTATTAATAAATAAAAAATATTACCTAGAATTATCAATAGATGTTATCAAGATATATTATTATGTAAATAATAATACTTTTATAATAATCTCAAGTGATGATTAAAAGTTGTTTGCAATTCATTCCTTAAATATATAGTTCAAATACTGTTTATTAAATGTTTTTTGATAAACATATAAATACATAATATTTCCTATTTACAATTACTATTATAATCCAAATAGACTATAATTTTTATTAAGATTGAAACCTTAAATTATACTTTAAATCTTATTATATATAGAAATATTTTGGGAATTTAACATTTTCATGATTTCTCTTTAATTATTTCAAATTATGAATCAAAAATGGTTCTTTATGTGTAGTATTACAAATATACTCACCATATTATTTCTTTATATAAAAATTATTATGAATATATTAAGACCATTACACTTATGATTATGGAACTCAAATATATAGTTTTGAGGCATATATGGGTGTTCATTTTCTCTATTTTCTTGAGACGGTCCCTTTATTTCACTATACCTATAATGATTCATAAGTCAATTATATAAAGTTGAACCTTAGTTACTATTTTAATTACTAGATAAGTAATAAATTTTCAAGTTAAAAAGTGATAAGTAACTAAAACATGATTTTTTAATGTAGTTATCTAGTTAACCAAAACGTTATAATCTTACAAAAACTATTAATTCACTCTTTCTATTTTACAATAAAGGAGGGTATAAAATTATTTATTTACTTTATATAAATTAATTTTTGAATATTTAACACTTTTTATAAAAATATAATTTTTGAATAATATATTCCTTTGCAGTGGTATAAAAAAGGTCTGTAATATTGAATTCATATATATTTTATTTAAGTGGTCAACTCTCTTATAAAGGATTTCATGCTTGTAATATTTATATCAGAAAGACCATTTATTTTTTATACTAGTGAATTTTGACTTTTATATCATTTTTTATACCTCAGTTGGTTGTCTATTATCATATTTTTTTTTCCTAATTCCATGGATCATCCCTACGTCAACCCAAGTACACACCTAATACATATCTGATCTATTTATGTTCATGTTTTTATAGGCTGGGGTAGGTTAAATTGGAAAAAGGGGGAGTGAATTTCCCTTTAAATGTTAAAATAAAAATATAAAGTCTCAAATATTTAAAATTATTTTTATAATGACTAAATAAAAAAACATTTAAATAGATAGAAAAATAATCAAGGTAAATGTTTAATGTTATAAACACATATTTATGTTTATTAAAGAATATCAATAAATTAAAAAGAAAATTATGAAATAAATGATTAAACTTTATTGCTGGATTTAAATAATTGAATAATATAGTACATGAAAATGGTAAGAAATTAAAAAAAACAAATGAAAACAACAAAACAAATATTTCATACGAAAGTTAAAATATATCTATAAAGGAAACCTCATGTCTAGAACCTTAATTAGAAAAGGATTTAATGTATTATTCCACTGTATTTTATGGTATCATAGAAACCAAAAACTCTTATGAATTTAATGTTGTAACTAGAAAGTATAATTACAATAGGTACTAAAAATTTATAGATTATAGAAACAAAACTCAAAGAGAGAAGTCTATTTTATTTTATCTATTATTAAAAGAAAACCTATGTCCATCAATTTAAAGGTAGTGGGAACCAGTATTAGAGGAAACAAAAAAAGATAGGATTATTCTGGTAGGAATCACTTTTTATCTTGGTCTCAATTATCTAAGGGTATTTTTAACAAAAAATAGGAGAGAAGGATAAAATTATGAGAGTGAAAAAGATATTATAATTTTCATAGACTCTGGAAAGTATAGGAGATCATTTAAAAAACTTAATATCTTAAGATAGAACTAGATATCAATTTGATGAGATTGTTCAAGCACAACTTCATTAGTAAAATTGATTCAAATTCTTGAGATACCATGACTATTGACCATATATTTACTGCATTCGATAAAATTAAAACCTTGTAAAATCATTTAGGGTGAACCAAAGCATTAAATAATCGAGTGAATGTTTTTTTAAATTAATAGAATAATCCTAAGACCTATTTTCTTGATGCCATCAGTTACCTGGTATCCTACATCAGTTATTTGATATATTTAATGTATATTCTTGTATTATATTTTTAGTATACCTACAACACCTGTATGGTGGACTTTTAAATGATCTGAATATATTTTCCATGGAAACATATGGCCCTTGGAACTGCATTAGGTAGATGGCGCTTCTTTCAATTCACCATCTTTAACAAGTGCACATAAACTTCAATCAAAGTAATTTAGAAATTATTTTATTCCTCATATATGGTATGGAAACAACAAACATGATATGTTCAATTATTGAACAATATCACCAATTCCAATTTGGAAATACTATGAAAACTCAATTAAATAAACCAATAACATGACTTATGATAAAATTGATGAGTATATAAATAACTCAAAATAATATATTAGGTAAACAAAAGAGTATTCATGGTCATTAAAACTTCATTATATAGAGATATAGGTAAAAAAATATCCCACCTTATGATTACCACAAACACCAAACATAAAAATATAAATTTTGAATAAAATAAGAGAAAAGTGTTGGTCAATGATGTTGAATATATTATAATAAAAGATAAACAATAATATTAAGAGATAAATTATATTTGGAAAGAATTTATTCAACTTTTACAATAATAAATTTTTCAAAAACATCTCATACTTTGGAAATTAAAACACATAAACGTTTCTAAAATAAAAAATCCTTTAAAATGAATCAATAATAAAACAAACCTAAATATTACCCCATGTTACTATTTAAAGGAAAACATTGAGGTGAAACTATGAGTAATGGATATGAAGTCAAATGAAAACACCAAGGGATATTTAAAAATATATATTCAACGAACTATTTTAAAGTTAAAAAATGTATATATTTGAAATACAATATTATTCATGCATTGATAAATGTAAAAGAGTAATAGATAAAACATTTAAAAAAAGCTACCTAAATAAAAAATAGATAATAAAACCAAGAAGGTAAAAAATGTATTAAAAATAAAATGAAAGATGTAATATCAAGGTAAAAGAGATAAAAATATTAAAAATATAAATTTTGAGAAGAATAAGAAATGAAATTTTGAAAAGAATAAGAACAGAAAATATTGAACAGAAAAATAAAAGAATATTTTGAAAATAATAAGAAAATAAATTTGATTAACAATATTATATCCCATAATTTAATAAATCATATATGATAGATAAGATAGATAAATAAATTAAAGAGAGAAATATAGAAAGGCCAAAATACCTTTTCTTATAAAGATCATGGATGATATCCCATCTTCTCTTGAAAGGTAATAGCTAGACCCCCTTAGTCAGAGCATTAAATAGTGAGATCAATAGGTATGGAATGAACATTGATTCCATGTGGTATTAACACTATCATAATTTTTAAAATCTATATTTTTATATATTAATGAATCTTAGTGGTGTAATCCTTGAAACTCTAAAAAATAATTCAATTTTTTCCCATATGAGTTAGAAAATGTGAGGTAATATACATTGAGATTGAAAAACAATTTTGGCTTCAAATATATTGGCTTATAATGATTTAACAATGCATATTTGTTGAGGATGATAATTTATTTCAACATGTATAGAATAAATATGAATGTATTTGGGTATTATATATCTATAATGTTTACAATCACATTTATATATAAGGGTCCCAAAGTTTAGAAAAATATTAAAAAGTGTATTTTTAGAAATACGTAACATAAACATGTTGTTTTCTTGATAATATTTCTTTATTTAAAGTAACATCAATATTATAATATATTTTAACAAATTCATAACATTGGATAATATTAATAGTTTTAAAATATTACTGAATTTGTAAAAAGGTCATGTGAGATCCTAGGGTTCATATTTAAAAACAACAACCTTTTGTTAAATTCTTAATTTCTAAACCCAAAAAACATTATATATTAAAAGAATATCATTTTCATTAGAAATAAGAATTATTTTATTAATAATAAATTTATATATTTTTTTAAATAATGTCTTATTATTAATATCCAAAATCATTTTAAAAATAATATAAAGATGATGATGATGATGAATGGGTGGGTGAATATGTATAAGAAAGAGATTTCTAACTAACCTCCTCACATAACTCAAATAGTCCCATGATGCATTTATGAGTTAGGTTTATAGTTTAATATGTGGAAATTTAATTCTTCATAGTACTCTATGTTGAGAATTTTAGAGCCTTATTCCCATTCATCATAGATGTTTTCAGGGGATAATCTAGTTTAATGTGAACATTTTTTGCAACTGAAGAAAATAACTTTTATAACCAAAATTTGATATTACTTTCTATTTTTTAGAATTATTTATTATTTTTCATTATCTTATTCAATTTATTCAATCTTCTAATGAGACATTCAATTTCAATGTAATTTTTAAAGTCAATTTCATAAGAAATATCATCTTTGACTGCATTATAAAAGAAATATTATTTTGGTCTTTCATGGATTTTATGGATTCTTTTATTCCTTTTATCTTCATTATTAATTCATATTTCCTCGTGGATTCTATGATTTTTAGAGCATCATATTCGTTATATCTTTATATTTTTAGATTCTCGGAAGATTTCGGTGACCGAACACTAGGTAATACCCATAATATTTCATCGTGATATTTTATGTGGGTACATCATCATTTAATTTTTTTTAACATTGAAAATTAAGATAATATTTATAAACTTTCCTTAATATCATGAAGTTAATTCTTTCAAAAACATTCAATGTATGGTCTAAACATATATAGTTCAGTGTATTGGACATTAATTATGCCTTAATTTGTGACTTCTATGAGATTCCTTATTTTATTATCTATTTTTCAATTCAGTATCCTATAACACCCATATATTTTAGAATATATTTATCTTTAAATAATTTTTTTGATAGATTGTGTTACACGCAACACCAATTTCAAAAAAACATGATATACTATTAAAATATATTTAGGTGATGGTTATTACCAATCCATTAGAAATGTGGTTTTTAATAGTAATAAATAAATTATTAAACTCTTATTGTTTATATATGGATAAAATTAAATCATTTGTTATCAATTAATAAAAAATTCATTTTTAAAAATAGATTTCTTTTCTTCTAAAAAATTGATTTTTTTCACATAAACAAAATTTATCATAATAAATTAAATAAATAAATTATGTTTAATTTTATTATATGATTCTATGTAATAAATAATCTATAAAATTTTCTAGAATTCAACTCATATTTTATATTGGCATGGAGTAGGAATAAAATAAAATTTTATGCTTAAAAATAAATATTTTCTAAAAAGTGGATTTCATCGCATTCTGTATGATTATTTCAAAATGTATTTACTCTACTTATAAATATAAAATTTGATAAAAAAATATTTCATATTTGGACTTTGTATGTGTGAATTTTTTAAATCGATCCATTCTATTTTTTTGCATTCTGAATATTAATGATGGTAATATACCACCTCGGTAAAGGGTGAATCATGTTAACAGATGATAAATTTATCAAATAAGGTCACCATTTTTCTTATTCATTATTACTGGATGAAGTTAATTCGATACTTTTCATGTTATGTTTGAAATTTAGGTGTTTAATGAAAAATTTTCTATGAAAAAAACAATATGATATTTAAATCAATGATTGTTACAAAATTTTACTCTTTTAGTTTTACTTTTAAATTGTTATTCCACATTGTAAAAGCACATGTTATAAACTTTTATAAATGTCATTTATTGAGAATAATGTATTTTTTTCATGATTTAATTTTATTTATAATTTTTAGTAATAATATAATGTCTTTAAATTCTTATGCAACAATGACCCAACATTTCTAAAATAAATAACAATTTCAATATATGATTTTAAAAATGTTAACAAAAATATATTTTAAGAGATTAAATTTTTTCCAAAAATTATATATGTTAATATAATATATTATTTTTCTATTAAATGTTTATTTTGTAATTATGAATATTTCTTTATACATTTTTAGTTGAATTATATGTATAGTGTCAAAATTGACAATAATGTCATTTTTTAGAATAATATTCTATTAAATTAGATACAAATTATAAAAATCTTAAAATATGAAAAGGGGGGTATTATATGGTTTAAAATATCATCCCTTGGATTTTTATAGACCTAACAATTTTTTCTTGAATGACTCCAAGTGTTCCCCTCCCCTCGCTTATAATTGGGCACCTCTCCATTCAATTATTGAGACCACATTAAGCATACTAGATCAAAAAAAACATGAAATTTTTCCTTTTCCTAGTCTATATTAATATTATAGTGGTTTTGGTCTTCCAAATAGAATAACCCTGGGATCATTAGAAGGATATAATTAGGATATCTTTCTAAAAAATGTAATATCATTAACCAATCAAATTATTTTTTTACTTCTTCTTTTATACCCTATTAACCTACAATATTATTGATAAAATAATAAATTTCAAATACTAAACATAATTAATATTTATTAAAATTATGATAAAATATTTATTTACCCACTTTTATTTAGATAGGAACTAAAAGTATTTCCTGTGTTTACATACGACCTATCGTCTATATGAATAGTGTTATTCATTTTTCTATATCTATATTTTAGTAATGATTATAAATATATATATAATTAAAATAAATTATATTTATATCATTAATAACATTTTTTTCTGATGTAACTATGATCAATGTATCATAAACAAAACAAATTAACAAGAACAAGCATGAAAAATGAAGCAGTTATCATCTAGAATAGTGTTTTTAATAAATAATTGTTAATAAATGAGTGATAAATGGTTAAAAGTAAATAATATATGGAATTATATATATAATTATGGTTAATTAATTGATTTATAAGAAATATATATTTATTATTCAAGATTTTTAAACACAAAAAATATATATTCGGACTGAGGTAAGGTTTTTATGTTACAATATCATTATTTACTGTGATTATTAATGATTAAGGTTCCAATGATGAAATATTTAGATATATCTCTCAAATAACTTAGGATTTTACTTCTACCATGGTTATTTTCTTAGAATAATATTTTTAATTTCATTTTCCACACCTTCAATAATCAAGATACCCAAAAAATTTAATGATAAATTTAAAATTGCATTCATCTATCAAGAAATTTTTTTCATGTCCATATTTTCTAAGAATATTCTAAAACAATGTTGTAATATCCATATATGATTGATTAATGTCATTTATACCCATGGTTTTATTTTCCGTAATGGTTTAAAAGAATTTTTTTGTCATTTTCTAAATGATGTAATTTTTTGACTATTTACAAAATTGTTAAAGGAATGTTTTCTTTTAATTTATACGAAATGGACATAATTACCTTCCCTCAGGACAAAATTATTATTTTAAGATTAATTTATAAATTGAAAATTATATTTTAAATGATATTATTTCTTTTATATTTGAAAGGTTTTTTTATTTAAAAATGTTTTTATCAATGTGGGAAGGCTATTTTCCATAAGAAATTTTTCAATGATATTTTAGAGTCATTTTAATCCTTGTTAATATCAGTTATTTTCATTTATGATTTATGTGTTATATTATCCTTTGATACAATTCTTACTATTTCTCTAGAAGTTAAATGTTTATTTTGATGATATATCTATAAAAACCATTTATTTTTCATTGGTTATATCATAATTAATTGATTAAATGTTTATGAAATGAATTATCATTAAACAGGTTATAATATGATTATATTATGAATGTTTTAGGATATTGTAGCATACATAGGTTTGATTTTGATTATGTGATGTGTGGGCCTAAAACTAAATATCCTTCAAATTTATTTTGTATCATTTTATATCTCATGAGATAGTTATGTATATCATGTAAATTTGATTGATAAACTATGTGATACAAGGCATTGTGCATGGTGTTCTATGGGATGAAAGTTGATGTTATTTATCTACAATGGGATGCAGGTGGTGAAGCCTAATCCATTGATAACTGATGGTATAGTTAATATTTCAATTATGAAATTATTTTTATATATATGTTGGTTTCACACTTTTATGATATCATATTATGGTTCATGATTTATTTAAGATCATTTTTCAATATTACGATTCATGTGTTTTGAAATGATATAATTTTATGACATAGAATGTGTTGATGATATATAAAATGTTTGCAATGACCTTTTTAAGTTAATTTTTAATTCTTATATTCATATTATAATCTCATGTGTTCATAATATCATAAATTATTTTCTCTCATGTTTAAACTTACTGGGAATTTGAGCTAATCCATTCTTATGTTTCCATTCAACAGGTTATAAATAAAATTATTATTTAGGTTATGTTTAATACGGGTCATAGTTATGAATAAATTAGTTAGAGAAACTAATGAACCCATTTTTTATGTTTCCATGGTTCAAAATATACTATAGTTATATGATATTTGGAATATTTCAGGAATATTGGTAATGAATATCCATCAAACAATATGTAATATCATTGTATGAAAGTATAGGTTGTTATAGTTGGTATCAGATAAAGTATAAGTTAATATTTAAATACTATGATGAGAAAACATTGGTGATGGCCATGGGGATTATACTATGTATATTATAATAATCCAAAAATATGGTTTTAATATGGTTTTATGAAAATATAGTTTTTATATATTAAAAATATGATTTTATTATTTAGAATTAAAATTAAAAAATTACATGAATATGTGGTTATAAATTATGATTAATTTTTCTTATATGATGTCTTTTTATTTTAGTTAATGGTTATAATCTTAAGGGATAGTCTAAATGATAAACGTGATGGAAAATTTAATGCTTTTCCATCTGACAAAAAAATTACTTTTGATATAGAATGTATACTTTTTTTCCATGATCACAAAACTATTTTAGGACATGAATCATGTTGAGCTTCAAAATGACCAATGGAAGGATAAACATATATTTGAGTATTTCCTATTGAAATATCCACAATAATTTATTTTTCCTTTTATTATACTAGTGGATGAGCAATGGATAAGCGCCATTGAGAAAAATATATAATTCTTAGAATATGAAAAGGTAATATAAAATTTTTACTAATTGGAAGGTGGTTCAGGATAATTGTGGAACCTTATTAAGAATACAAGATAAGAAAAAGAAATTGAGTCCCTCGAATTGGATTATTTTAAGAGGATATTTCTCCTAAATTAATTACCTCATATTCTTCATTCAAATATGGATATAGAATTATTTGAGATTAATAAAAATGATGAATAAACCATTGGAAAATAGGATTATTATTTTACATTACTTATAAGGCACACCCCAAGATTAATCATTATCCAGAAAAGAAAAATTTATTGATTCATTAGTAGCATAAAACATATTCTTAGATAGAAATTATCTATAAGAGACTATAAAACCAATGAAGAAATCATTCTATGTACACTCAAATGGATATTGATGATTCTCACTATTATCAAGATTTTGATTAAAAAAATGAATATCATGCCTCATAAATGATCGAATAAATCACATGGTGGAAATTTATTATAGCCATACACATGATAGAAATATGGACATAAAAATAAATGGAATTTCTTTAATGTATTTAGGAGGATATTTATATGTTAAAAGTGTGGTCATAAAGGTCATGAATGTCTAAAGGTGAAAAATAGAATGGTTAATGAAATTGTGGAAAAGAAACCACAAAGTGATGAACCACCTACACTCTAATGCATCAAATTAAAGATAAAATATTATTATTTTAATTAGTTCACAAATTTTATGATCTTTGATGATCACCATAAAAATCATCTTAAGATCATAGACAATGGGAAATCTATTTCGATCAAGACTGTTGAAGTTGGTTATAAGAATTAATTGGTGAATGGTACACTCATTATTTACAATATAACAACTAATGTATTATTTTATTATGGATCTACCCACTCTTTTATAACTCATGAATTAAAAGGGTATTAATTTACCAGCTCAAAATTTAGATATGGATTTAGTAGTGAAACTCAAAATGGTACACTAATCACATCTCAGGTCTATATTTCCCCACCGATTGATGTTTCTTGTAAGAGGATTCCTAGAAATCATTTTATTCTGCATTTAAATAAATATGATTTTATATTTGTCATATATAGAATTTATTTATATGAAGTTGATATGAATAAATGAGGAAGGAAATTCAAATTTTACATTCCTACATAACCATTAAAATTTATTGGTGTGGGGATAAATAAAAACATCCGATGTAAATTTCTTCTACCTTATGGATCATAATCCCTATCCATTAAGTTTATTTGTTTTAGATAGTTGGGGTGAAAATAATCACCAAATATAAACCTATATTTAGAACGTTTTTTGATGTATTTCTAGAAAAAATTCTTGGTCAGCCAATAAATCATGTAGTCAATTTAAAAAAAACAAGGTGTTGCACATATTTCAGTGAATTTTTATTGAATGACCCGAATTAATTTTTAGGAATTAAATAAGAATCTATAGGGGAATCTTGATAAGGGATTTATACTTTCAAATTCATCTCCTTGGGGTGAACCAGATATTTGTTTATAAAGAAATATGAGTCAATGAGATTAATCAATGATTATGAAAAAAAATACAATAACAATCAAGAACAATAATGATCGAACTTGTATTGATGACTGTTTTGATTTACTATGTGGAGATAAATACTATTTAATGGTTGAAATAAATTTTTCATATTATTAATTAAGGGTCAATAAAGATGATATACCCAATATGGCATTCTATAAAATGTATAGAAATTATTAGTTTATAGATATTCCATTCGGTTTTACTAGTTCTTTCTATATCATCATGGATTTAATTCATTGAGTCATTTGAGAATGTCAGGGATACGTTTTTGTAGACTTTATAGAGGATATTATTATATATTCAAAGAGGATGTAAGAGTGTAAATATTATTTAACGATTGTTCTGAGAAACCAATGAAATGAGAAGATATATGAAAATTTTAACAAATTAGAACATTGAATTCTATAATATTCATTATTGTGTCATATAATCTCATATGTGGGTATTTCAGTGGTTCCCTCAATGAACAATGTTATTGAGAAATTCCCTAGACTATACATGGTAGTTAAAATCTATACATTTACTGGGTTAACTAGATACTATCAGTGTTTTGTGACATCTTTTTCATGATTATCTAATCTACTAACCAAGTTGACTCTGAAATAAGTAATGTTTTCTTGGGAAAGATGAATTTGAAGACAATATAAAAGAGTTTAAGGTGTGGTTGGTTAATAAACATGTTCTCATACTACCCTATAGTAGGTATGGGTCTGTGATCTTTATTTATGAATCAAAGAATGGATTGGGATGTTTCTTAATGAAAAATGATATGGAGATTGCATAATCCTCACAAAAATTTAAAATTAAAGAGAAATATTTACCCAGACCTAGGATTTGGAGTCGGGAGACGTATTTTTTACATTGAATATATAGACAAATTACCATATTGTTGAAAATTGTGACATATATATGCATCATAAAAGTTTAAAGTATATATTCACCCAAAAATAACTAAATAGTTGATAGAAAATATGGTTGTAATTCATCAAATATTTTGACCCATCAATACATGACCACCCTATAAAAGCAAGAAAGGTGGTAGATTCTCTCAGTCAAAAGGATAAAGAGATATTAACTATAATGAGCATCACAAAAGGTCCAATATTTTTTGATTTTGTAGAGAAAATAAATGGAAATATGGAAGGAATGAGAGTTATCATATATTCTTTAAATGAGTGTTCAATCATCTATCCATGTGAAGAAAAATGAGGCACTAAAAGAATAAGTGGAATTGAAAAAACGTTTATAAATGATCTTGATTTTATCAATGATGGTGATAGAATGATAAAGTATAGAAACCTAGAATGTATCAGATCAATAACATATTTGAAGAAGGATGTGTTAGAGGAAGCTCAAAGTTCATCCTTCAATATTCATCATGGAAGTACAGAGGTTAATATAGATCTGAAATCTTATTTTTGGTGGGACAACATGAAAATATATATTACAGAGTATGTATCTCAACAATTTATATACCAGAAAGTTATGGCTGATTCATATAAATATAAGGGAATTTTACAACCAAAACCTATAACTAAATAGAAATGGGAGAACATAACCAAGTATTTAATTATTAGACACCACAAAACATCTTATGGGAACAATTATATTTGGGTTTTAGTTGATCAACATACAAAGTCAGTGCACTTTATCTCCATCAAAAATTATGTTTCCTTAGATTGGATATCTATGTTATACTATAAGGACATTGTAATATTTTAGGGAGAACCATATTTTGTTTTATCTTATTAAATTCCAAGATTTATATATTTTTTTTAAAAAAGTATTTTGCATACTTTGGATAGAGAGTTAAGTTGTATAAATCCTTATCATCCTCAAATTGATTGTCAGACTGAGGGGACCATTCAAATATAAGATAATATATTGACTTCTTATTCACTAGAATTCAATGGTGGTTGGGATCAACAACATCTTTTGGTATAGTTTTATTATAAACAATTCATTCAATTAGTATTAAAATCACTCTTCATGAACCCCTCCTGGTTTAAAGGTGTATAACTCTATTTTATTATGATTAAGTTGGAGATAAAATCTATTGGGACCTTTTATAGTCAAGGAAATGTCTTAGAAATTCAGATACATTTATCACCACATAATACCATCTAAGAGTTGAAAAACATTTTTATTTCAATCATTAATGAGATATAGGGTTCAAAGATTATGACATGAAATTACTTGGACTATCTCTCAGATATAAGCTTATAATGTTCCCAAATAAGGGAAATTTGATCCCTATATATATTAGTTCCTTCTAAATTCTTGATCATATTGGGATGATAGATTATCATTTGGTGCTTCCATTAAATCTATCTCAGGTTCATGATATGTTCCATGTATCTCTTCTAAGTAAGTTCATTCCAAATCCATCACATATACCGAACTCATAGGTCATACGATAGAGTATGGTCTATTTATGAAGAAAAACAATTGAATATACTATATCATATATAGAGTTCTATAAAACAAGACCAATCACCTAGGTAATGTTTCTTTAGAGAAATTATATAACGGAAGAGTCTTCATGGAAAGTCTTGGATGTGATGTGGAATAGGTATCTATATTTGTTTGTATTAGAGTGTTGAATTTATAAAAATAAAATAATATTAAGAGGAGTATAACTTAACACCCTAGGATTTTACAATGTATTTCTCTTTAATAATTTGACTTTTTCGATAGCTTGTGTTACATGCAACATCAATTCCATACAAACCGTGATATACTATTAAAATATTATTATCTGATTTTTATCTCAAAGTAGTTGTAAAGTTGAGTATAAATAATACTAAATAAATATTAAAAAAGTATGGTTTGTGTATTTTTAAAATTAATTCATTGTCATTTAATTAATAAAAAAATTAAAATATAAAACATTTGAAAATAAAGGAGATTTTCTCCAAATAAACTATTTTTAGTTGCACAAACATGTTTTATCTTAATAAATTAATTTAATAGTATTTGGTGAATTACATTAATTAATTTTATATATTAAAAATTCTTTAATTTTTTTTATCATTCATGTAATTATTTTTATGGCATGGAATATAAATAAAATTCCTTTTATGTTTATAATTATTTTTTTCCTAAAAATTGGATTTCATTGATTTTTTCATGTTCATTTAAAAATTATTCTATAACACTTATAAAAATTGTTTTTGAAAAATGGATTCCACATTTTAGAATCTAGTTGTCAAAATATGGTTAATAGTTCCATTTTACTTTTAGAAATTCTGAACAAGAACATTAGTAAAATATCAACTCAGTAAATGTTAAAATAAGTAAACCTTCCTTAATATAAAATAATAATGTCACAATTTTTCATATTAATACTTATTGGATTAATGGATTTTGACAACTTAAATCTTATTCTTAAAATAGATATTCTTAAGGAAAACTTGTCCATCAAAATGACCAATATAATATTTAAATCTATGAAAGATAAAAAATGACCTTCACATAGTTTTAGATATCTTTTATGTGTCTACATAGAAAAATAATTATCAAAGAATATAAAAAAAATTGATATTAAATAAATATTTGTCTTGAAAGATAATTATTTATAATTTTTAGTAACTATATAATGACATTAAATTATTATGAAACACTGATACTTTATTTGTCTAATTAATAAAAAATATAATAAATGATTTTAAAAAATTTAAAATATATGTAATTTGAGTCATTTAGTGTTTCCTAGGAAATGTATAGTTTAATATAACATATTAGTGTTGTGTAAAATCATTATATTATAATTAAATCTCTTTATTTATGTATTTTATGTCAAATAAAGTGAATAATGGATGTTTGGAACATTTTCCAGCTGTGATCAACTTAATTATATTTTAGTATTTTATAAAATTCCTGGAGTTCTTTTCCCCTATCTTATAAAAGGGAACTTATCCTTTCACTTATTCAAACCAATTTGAGTCTTCAAGATCAAAAAAACTAAAATGAATTATATGTTACAGTTATCTACCCATATTATAGATGTTATATTCTTCCCAAAATAAAAAACCTAGGATCATTGAAGGGATATCTAAAGGATTTCATTACAAGAATTTAAAAATGCCTTAAACAGTTACACTATTTTTATTTATTATTTTATCTTCAATAAATATTTTATATTATTCCTAAAATAATAACTTAAATTTCATAAATATTCTTAAATATTATTATAGTTTTGAACCCCCCCCCCCCTTTATTCAAACTCTTTCCCACAAATGGGAAGTGAAAGTGTCTCTCATGTTTCTGTACGACCTACCTTCTCCATGAACAATGTAATGAATTATTCTACTTATATATTTTATGAATGAATAAAAATGTATATATATTGATTATATATGATATTTATTTCATTATTAACATTATTAGGGTTATTTATCCGTGAACAATGTACAACTACCAAAACCACCCAACCAAAAAATACATGAAAAACAAAACTGTTATCTCCCAATAAAATGTTTTTAAAAAAGTATAGTTATTGAATTGGTGACAAAAAGTTATAATTAAATAATATATGTTTTGATATATATAATTATGGTTATAAAATAGATGTGTAATTAATTTAAATTTATAATAAAAGTACTTTGAACTCATATAATGGAATTTGGACATGAGGTAACAGCTTAATATGACAATATGATTATTTATCAAGACTATTTATGATAAAGTATATGAAGATGAAATATTAGGATATATATCTTAATAACTCAAAATTTATATTCACCAATGGAAAAAACTTTTGGATATAACTTTTAATTTCAGTTTCCTCACCTGAAATTCTCAAGATAACTAAATATGTTCTTAATGGAAATGGACTTTATATCACCCTACGGTTGAAAAAAACTTTTTCATCAATATACGTGATTTTTAAATAATTTCTCAAAAAAATCAAATAATTTATTGACTATTTAAATTCATTTACACCTGTGATTTAATTTTGAAAAGTGGTTTAAAAGGAATCATTTTTTTGTTTCCCAAACGAGTTACTTTTTTGACTTTTTAAAAAATTGTGAATTTAATGTTTTATTTTAATGAATACTGAATAAAAATAATTTCTCTTTTTAAAAGTTTGAATAGAATGTTTTATTTTAACTAAAATAGAGTAATAAAAATTTCCCAACATCATTATTGATAAATTATTTTAATCATACATTATTATTTTCCAATCTTACTTTTTATAAAATATTTTTTACAATATTTTCAATTTTTTAGATTTTAAAATGATAATTTTATATTGAAATGTATAATTTCCATAGAAAATGTTTTCATGATATTTTAGTGGTATTTTAATACATGAGAACACCCTTTTATGTTACATAGGATTTATAAGGGATACAATCCAATGATACCATTATTACTCTTTATATGGATGGTTAAAGTTTATGTACACAACATTTTTATGAAACCAATTTATTTTACATGGGTTATACTAAAAATAATTGATGAATTGTTAATGAAACTTGCTTTCCTCACATGGGTTATCATATGATGATATGATGACTTTTTATTATTTTTTATAACACATAAGTATGTTTTTCATTATGTAATGGGTGGGACTATAACTATATATCCCCCATTCCATTAGGTGATTTTTTTACCTCTTGAGATAATTATAGGTTTTTAGTTACTGTTATTGATATACAATGGGATGCAAGTTGATGTACTTTATATACTCTTGTTCACAAGTTAATTTACATTTTTTTACTATGGGATATATGTAGTGATGTCTATACTGTTACGGTTTGATTGTACTAGAAGTTAACCTTGACATTATGAAATGGTTTTTATACCTATTTTTTTCCCTAATTTTGTGACATGATCTTATGTTTCAAGAATGATTTATGATGATTCTTCACACTTATGATCTGTGTAATCCAAAATTTTATATTTTTAAGACATGAATCTTGTTTATTATCTATGATATATTGGGTATGAACATTATAATCTATGTTCATGATCTCATAATATTATTTATATATTTTTCTTTCATATGATCATAATTTGATATATCCCATGTTTACCATCACCGAGCACATGAGAACACCTTTTTCTATGTTTCTATTCACCGTGATATGAAAAACATTTGTATGAAAGGTATTCCTAAGTAGGGTTCTAGTTATAAATTAATTAATGGGAGACACTTGTGAACACATTTTTTATGTGTCCTAGTTCCAAAATATACTATACTTATATTATTCTATGTGGATATAGTTGTTTTTAGGAAATATTCATATAATAAGATAGAATATAGTTGTGTAAAAAGTGTGGGTTTCTGTATATTAAAATTAATCTCAAATTGATTTAAACCACAAGGTATGAAATTTATAGCATTACCATCTAATTCAACAGATGCAGTATCTTTAGGATTCCATTTATATGCAAGTCAATTTCTATGTTTCTAAGAATGCATGACCATTTTCTAAAAAATATTTACAATTATTATATGGAAAATAGGCATGCGAGATTCCTAAAGAATAAATTGAACTATAAATTAAAGGATATTTATTATATGAGGTTGATTCTATTTTGAATCATACTATAAAATATATTATCATTATAACACCCCACTCTACTAACCAATAGTTCATGTCTTCCATTTTTCATTGGTATAAGATACAGGGGTCTCATCCTAACGATCCAATCAATTTATTAGCCTTAAGGAATTAGATATCAACATGATTCCTACATAATTTTGGGGAATATAAAAAACATAGCATAATAAATATATTTTTTATCCATGATATTATTCATAGTATCTATATTCATATCTTTGGGAAATGGGAACAAATAAAGGGTGTCCTAATATGATAGATAATGGTTATGTATAATTGAATTCTAAATAAAGTAAATTCTTAATATTTAACATCACAGTCTTATACATCATTATATCTTTACCCAAAAGGCCTTGTTCAAAGAAGTTTAATTTATGGGTATATATACACAAAAAAATAATTTATAAGTTTTCCCATATGGTTTTCTCATGAGACATGTCGATACATTAAGGGGATATCTATAATTGGGCCTCAACCATCATTGTATGTCCAATTCATTCCCCATACATTAAATTTAAAATTTAATCAATAACCCATATGCATTATCCATACATATATACATTTAATAAATAATATAAAATATTAATATTTCCCTAGACAATCAGGTAACATTCTTACTAAAACCGTGTATGTCAAAATGGTATAGGGTTTAGGAAATAAATATATCCAAAATATAAACACTATGAAAATTTAAGATAAATGTATTATGTAATGAAAAATGATCACAAAAAATATAATATTTGAAGATAAATTTAACAACAACAAATCTAATAAGAAATAAAAGATGTCACATAAATTGATAATAAATATAGGATTTGTAATAAAATCACATACTTTTGGGAATAAAGGAAAATTGAAGCAAGACACCAATGTTTTAATTTCATTAAATTGATTAATTCTTAAAAACATTTAAAACATTTAGAATAATGTAAATTGTGAAAATCAATTATGGAGGTAAAAAAGTATATTAATGTTGTATATGTTAAAAAGAAAACATTACTTTATACATTTAATAATGAAAAGTGAAGATAAAACTTTTGGAGGACATTATAATGATAAAATTAAAACCTTATAAAAATTCAATGAGAAAATAATTATCCTTAATAAATCATTTTTGTAAATAAAAAGGGATTATGTTATTTTATTTTACACGGATATGGAATAAAATTATACTCAATTGAAATGTGAAATATGATAAAATTTTCTTTTTCAACATTTTTTTCATAATTATAGATCCAAAGATATAAAAATTTAGAATAAAATATGGAAAATATATAAATATCCATAGGATAAAAAATTTATGTTGTTAATGAGGGATATATTGTAACAATACTCGAACATGTGTAAAATTAATCACAAAATCAATGAGATTGTAAATTAAATTCTTACATATTTGGTATATTATAAATTTTAAACCCTTGAAACGGTAAAATTGAATTAAATGTTTTATATCCATAAATAAACAGAGATTATTTTTAAATACATCATAGGGGAGGTATGGACACCAGATAAAATAAAATTGGTTCCTAATACCAAATATGTCCTAATGGAGTAGAAAATGAGATAATATCCTTTATAAAAAGTTCATCATTGAAGTGATAATTAATCAAGGAAGTGGTTATGTGGAACAAATTTTAATAAAAAAATAAAAGTGGAAATATAAAATAAAAACAATATTTCAGTTCACACAAAATCATGACATAATATAGTCCATTATGTAAAAGTATAACATAATTAACAAAAATTAAATTATAAAACCTCTTACCTCAAGTTTGATTTTCCTTGTGAGTGATTTTATCATCCTATAAAATAAATTTATATTTACTATAAATATATATATGTTTAATATACTATATAATCCACCAATAATGTTCTAATACCCATTTATTAATAATTTATTATCAATTATTTTGTTTTTGGTTGTTAGATGTTTAATTCTTTAGGTCAGTTTCGATTTATTGGTCCATGTTCTTGGATATTTCTCAAGATTTCATCACATCTAAAATGATAATAATGATAAAATATCATATATATTGAGTATATAAATATTTATAATAATATATAAACATTAGACTTAAAAAATGGATCACATGTCTTTGTGGTGGTGTAGTCCACATATACAGATAAGAAGAATTATCCTTTTTCAAATGAGTAGATGAATAATAATATAAATTAAATATTATATTTATAGGGCCATAATTATTTCATAAATTTAATATATATTTGATTGTTTTAAATTAATTATCTTCCAATAAAAATGGTTATGAAAAAATATGTACACTGTTATGTGGAGACGATAATCGCTACATGCTTATGAGTGTTGTTTTCACTTTCTATATGATGAAAAATTATGTTAAATGGTTTTAAAATAATCATAATGACAAATAATTATATTTATAATTTTAGATTAATTATTTTCTAATGATTTACATATATTTTTATGTGATATAATAGGAAATAGAATTAAATGTTCTTGGTTGAGAGTTGCACCTCTTCACCGAGATAACTCTTTTGGAATACAACTTAATCATTGAAAGGTTGGTCTTCTAGAAAAAAAATATACCATAGAACATAGTGAAGTAATATAAGAAGTTATTTTGGTTAGTAATGTTTTATATAGATGGATGTAATGTTTGAGGAAGATAAGGGAAGAGGCACCCTTTTATATGTGAGGAGAGGGGAACTCTTGGAATTCCATAAATTATTAAATTAATATGAATTAATTTTCATACTACTGTTGCGAAAAATTGATATATCTAGATAATTGTATGATGGAAAATCACAATTGTCTCATCGAATAATAGTTAGAGATGTTTAGGTGAATTATTAACCCATATATCTTAGTTTTTACCCCTATAATCCCTTTTGACAATTACAATAATATATAAGTTTTTTACTCTATAAGTGTTTGGAAAATTACCATAAAATGAAAAACACATCATAAATGGACCATGGTTGATATTAAAAAAATATAAAAATCACTTGTCCAAATACAAGTTTCGATGAATTTTAAATATCTTTATAAAATTTTGTTCATTATAAAATATCATTATTGTAATTTTTTGAAAAATTCATTTAATAATAATTTAATTTCTATAATATAACTATTTAATTCTAATATAAAATATTTTAACATAACTATTATACTATATTTATCTATTAAACTTGAATATAATAACTCACTCAAATTGAATTACATGTAATATTTATAAAATCATTTATTTTATTATTCTATTTATTGAAATAATATTTTTTTAGTGTTTTTTAATAGAATATCATAATTATTTAATCCATAAAACTTAAAAAAAATTAATATAATAAAAAATATTAGTTAATATTTCAAATAAATATTTAAAACAGACCATAAGCTCTTGTTATCCTTGAAAAAAAATATTATATATATTTAAGTAAAGATATTAACCATGTGTATTTTTTTAAGGTCATATAAAGGTCAATATCATAAAAAATAAAACCAAGTGGCCATAATGTTAAGAAATAAATTATAATGGTCATAATCTACTAATCCAATTGGATAAAAGAATGTTTTAGATAAATTTTAAAGCTTTATCCAAAAAAATATCGTGTTTTTTCTATTTTACGCTTACTTAGGAGACTGTTATATACCCTGGTGAGGGGAGATATTTTAAAAAATCCATCATGATTTAAAATATGGAATATTTTGTTATCAAATTAAATTCACATAAGTAAAAAAAATTAATCTAAACTAAATCCATAAATCACTATTGAAAGAGATTTTATAAAGAAATGTCATCTTAAGTATAAAACATTTTTCTTCCAAAACCAAGAATAATGTTTATTATAATTAAATTAATTTAATAACTAATTAAATAAATTAAATAATTTTATTTTCTTCCAATTTAAAAAAATATATAATTTTTATATTTGTTTAAATAAAAAGTTAATTTTCAATGAAGATAAATATTTTTTATTTTTCATTGAAAAATAAAACTTTTCTGAATATTAAAAAAAATATTCCATTTTTTTATATGATGATCTCAAAAAATAAAACCATTTTTATCAAATTTAGTTTTTAAAAATAGAATGAATTCATTAAAATATTTCCTTATAAAAAGAAATAAAAACAATTTTTGTAGAAAATGTTTTTTGGAAACATGAAATGGATTTATTGAGATTGATTACTTATTTACTATAAATTAAAAAAATGGTTTGAATTATATAAAACCACAGTAAATATTTATCACAATATAGTTATTAAATTACTTGAAACTAATTTTAATAGAAAGGATATAAAAATAAACTATATTTTTGTTTATATAGACTCAATATTACTTGTATTGCAAGCTATCATGGAAATTAAATTTATTTAAAGAGAAATATATAATAAAATTTTAGGGTGTTACATTATAACCCCATTATAAAAAAAATTCCTTGAAATTATATCACTCTAATAAAAACAATTAAGGATTATTCTTCTTTATCACTTCCTTATGTTCTAACAAAGAATCCCAAAATTTATAATTTTTCTCCAAAAAATGACTACGTAAAATATTGTGTTCTATAGAAATTTCTGCCAATGAAACAGAATATCTAATGGATATTCCTCCTAATATAATTCTTTCTTCATTGGAATGATATCTATGTTTAGTATATATGATATATCAGGTATGTAATTACTCATGAGAAATACATAGATCACTTCGTGTATTTGAGAATGATTTGGTGGAAGAGCTAATTGATAATCCACCGTCTCGATAAGAGAAAGAATTCAAAATGAACCCAAAAATATAGTGCATATTTTTCCCTTAATTACAAATATCATAACCTTTTACCAATTATATATCCGCATAAATATATTTCCACCAAAATTAATCTATTCATCTAAGTAATTATTATCAACTTAAATATGTTTTTTAATATGAGATTCATTTATGTTTTGTTAAATGAAAATAAATTTATCTACCATATCCTTAACTAGATAAGGTTCCAATAACTTCCACTCTCCAAATTATTCCTAAAATGTTGGAGTTCTGACATTTCTATTATAGAGTTCTTCAAAAGGATCAATTTAAATGATTGAGTGAATGATATTATTGTAATCAAATTCTTCCAAAAGAATGTGATTTTCAACATTTCTTCTAGGGTATTAATAGCCCACTCAGACTGACCATCTTTATGAGGGTGATATGTAGTTTTGAATTTTATGTCTGTGTCCAAATCCTACAAAATAATTATAAAAAACTTATAGCTAAACATCAAATCCCGATCAGATACGATTGGGAATTATTCTCCATGAATTATCAAAAATTCATTAATGTATAACTAAGTAATCTAATAATTATAGAAAAAACATTAATTATGATAAAATGTGATGATTTCATAATGTATTCGATTACAAACCAAATATCATTATGTACTATAGATATTTTGGGGATTTCGGTGATGAAATCGATGATAATAGTTTTCCTTTTCCATTCTAGTATGGGTAATGATTATAAAATCCCATTATATTTTTTCCCAAAGACATATCTTGTTAACTCCACAAGCAACCAGATTCTTACTTTACAATATCCCTTTTCATGTTATAACAATAAAAATACACCTTAAGATCATTATACATGTTCATATATATGGGATGAATATAGAATAATGAAATATTAGATTAATGAAGTATTTCATTCTTCATGTAGTTATTGATGGAAAACATGCACATTTTATAAACATTATCATTAAAGCATGATTATAGCTAAACTCAAAAACATTCCTTACATTCTTATATAATTTTAAATATTCTATCTACACCTTCTTAATCATCCCAATAATAGATGGTTGGACATTCCTTTTATAAATATATTATGTTTACCATGTACTAAACATTTCAAGATCAATATTCTATGAATCTGTGAAGATAAGTTCTCCTTTAATCAATATATTGTGTTATTTATGACTTAAATCATTATCCACATGTTTCACCTTCCTAGTGTTGTGATGTATTGATCATTCCTAAGATTTAATCAACTCCATCAATCTTATTTAGAACATATTTATATATATATATATATTGCACCTTTCAGGATAAAAATAATTCCTCTATATCTTCAACATAAAAACTACCTATTATAGCTCTAAATATTTAGTAAAGAAACTTTATTCATAAATTTTCAATTATCGGGAGGTGTAGGATATCGACCTATATTTATATTTACAGATTCATCTAAATCCCTCATTTAATTCATCACAATATATCACAAAACATTCTACTCTATAGGGTAGCGTAGGCATAGGCACACTTACCAAATTTCAATTTAGTTCTTCGAAATTCTCCCCAGAGTCGTGTTTCTATATAAACATAATCCCTTTCGATAACAACCCAGGGAGTTTATTATATAGTCATAATAAATCTAATAAAATGGGACCATTAGTATCCATGAAACACTATAAAACTATGAAGATCCAATATTGTGGTTAGTCAATTCAAATTTTAAAAAAATTTCTTCTTTCAAGAATCTACTGATATACCCTCCCATGAAATTATATGACCCCATAATGATATTTTTTTGGCCAAAATTAACACTTGAAAAAAAATTATACAACACATCCTCTATCAGGTTAGTACAATTCCATTATATTTTTCATTTTCTTCCTTAGTCATGGAATATATATAATACCATATTTAAATACTACTTAAAACTGATCCAGGTTATGTATAAAGACTCGATTCATTAAATACATGAATATAGAAGGATAATAGGTTTGTCCAAATGGAATTACAAGAAATTCATAATGACTATACATCATATGTAAGTTGGTCTTGGGTATATAAACATTTTTACCCGTAGATTATGAAGTCCATATCAAAGATCAGTTTTAGAAAACTACCTAGATCTTTATAAATGATTGATTAAATCAATAATACGGGGTATATATTAGTTGTTCCTAATAGTTATTTTGTTATCGTCGTGATAAATAACATTAATAAGCATTAAACCATAATTATTATTAAAAAAATGAATAGATTCCCATTATTGTTAACAAAAATTCGAAATAAATCCATTTTCAATTATCCTCTATAGTTTTTTTCCAATTACTATAACTCAATCATGCCCATTTTATATGGAGTCATTGAAATAAGAATAGCACTCGGTATGCGTTCTATTGAAAAATAAACTATGTGATTTAGTGGAATACAAGAAAAACATTCAAGAAATACCTCAACAAAATCTTGTAAAATAGGAATATCTTTAATTATGAGTTTATAAAAACCCATCAAAGATTAATATCCCTTGGAAATAGGTAGTAAAATTCATATGATATAAATAATTTCAATTTGGAGTTTAGGTGCATCCTCACAATGATAGACTATCTTATATTGATTTGTAACATATAAAGTTATGTTTGAAACCAAAGAAAATATTTTCAAGGGACATAATCCATTTTTAGTAACCAATGTATTTTAATTCCATTTAAATATGGTGGATTCAATCCCATTAATCAATCTAAAAATATTAATCTTTCTATATGACACCTGGTTTCTCTATATGAGCATGGATATTCGTCATAACTTAAGTCGGGTACACTAATATAGTTAGGAACTTCTTACTTCCCAAACTAGTTGTATTAGAATGTTTAGTAGAGAAAACCCTACATTAACTATACATGTTGATTCCATTTGTTCTATTAGTATCTATCAATAAATAATAGAACATAATGAAATTAAATAAAATCATTATGAATATTTTTCCACAAAATAAAAATACCAATAATGATTATATTTCTCAAATACTATATGTATTTATTATAATTCCCATCTTTTCTATATTTACATAAAATCTAGTTCCCAATGTTTCTACTAAAAAATTCTAATACCAAATACAGAAACCCAAAATAAAATAACCCAATGTTAGTGTATTATTCATTAGACTATAATAAGATACAATAAATCTCATCCAGAATGAAAATAAATTTATTATCCTCCAAGAACCAGATATATATATAATTCATATATTACATTGTAAATATATAAAAACATTATATAAGAAAAATTATCACATCCTTTATAATATTCATCACATATTTCTTCATATACATTGGAATGGAATAAAAATAAAGGGTAATATCATATGATTAGTAAGGATTTCATACAGTGGAATATATCATGAACAGATAAAGATTTATCAGTATGGTAATGTAAATAACATAAAACACATTCCATTTAATCAATAACTTGAGCACAAAATGAATCAATAAATAATATCAATTAAATAATATCACATATAATAATAACAATATTATCCTTAATGGAAATGATTATTTTTGGAAATCATTATCTCAAACATCATTATATCTTTACTAGTAAGGTCTTGTTCCAAGGTAGTTTAATTGATGTTAGTTATACTAGAAAACCCTTATAACAAGATATCATTACTGGTTTCTCTCATGAGACATGTTGATATATCTAGGGGTATCTATAACTGCACCCCACCCATCATTTCATGTTCAATGCATCCCTCATATATTTAATGATCAATTTATTTATTAAAAATATACCTTATCAATAAAAATATGTATTGGATGAAAATTGTTTACAAGGATGTTAATGTTTCATGATAATGTTAATTAACAAAAAATTAATAGGAGATAAAACATGTCCATAAATTCTATATAAATATAGTTTTTTGTAATCAAATAATGTCCTTTGTATAATAAATGAAAAAGGAATTTGTGATTTAAATTGGCTTAAATTAATGAGTTTAATAATTAAAAAATTTATAACTTATAGAATAAGCTAAATAGAATAAATTATTTATGGTAGTAGAAAATATTGTTAATCTCATAAATGTTAAAAATAAAACATTCCATTTAACATTTTGTAAAGAATATGAAAAATGAACCTTTTTCATAAAATTAGAAATATTTCAGTCAAACCACATAAAAATAATAGTATTACATAAAATATACTTAATAAATAATTTATGTTAAGAAAACCCTTTTGGAAATAATTTTGAAAAATTATATAAATGGAATAAAAATATATCTGATCAAAAAGTTAAATAAGAAAATATTTTCATTTTAAAATTTAATTTCTTCACTAAAGGACCAAAGTGATTATTATTTAGAAAAAAATTGGAAAACTCAACATATATCAATTGTAGAAGAACATAAATGTAGTTTATGAAAAATTTATTATAATATTACATTAACAAATATAAAATAAATACCAAAAAATAAAATTGAATAATAAATTCTTTCCAATATTTCAGCATTTAAATTGAAACCCCTTAAAGTGTAAATAATAATTAAAACATTAACATACATGAATAGATTCATGTTAAATATATAAAAAGGGATGTATATACTCCATATAAAAAATAGATTCATAATATCGAATATGACTCAATGGAGTGGAAGTTGAGATGAAATCCATTAAAAATATCATATAATTGAAATTATAATTAATAAATGAATTTATTATTTGTAAAAAAATAAAATTCAAATAATAAAATATCAAATAAAAAATATTACAATCACCGGTAATTTCACACGAAATGAGGACATAAGATAGTCAATGATGTAGAAGTATAACCGAATAGATGAAAATTGAATTAAGAACCCCCTTACAACATGTTCGAATTTCCTCGTAAGTGATTTTAACAACATTTATAATATATTTATATATATTATAAATTTATACCAAAACCATATATATAATTATAATATCTTATATGATACACTTACAACATCTCAATTCCCATTTATTAATTATTGTCTATTAAAATCGTCATTCATAGTGTTTGTTGTTTCATTTTTATGTACATTTTTTGTCCTTAGTTTCAACTTTTTTAACATGATAATGATTAAGTAATTCAAAAAAAAATTTATAAATACAATATATAATTATTATATAAATATTTATAATTTTCTTTAAAAGGTTGATGGGAGAAATAGATCTCATTCTTTTGTGTAGGTGGAAGCCAATACATATGTATGAGAGATGATTTTTTTTTTATGTGGATAAAGAATGTTAAATGATATAATATACATCCCAGATCATAATTATTTCATAAATATCATATATATTAATTTTACATATTTATAACTATCCATGTAAACTGGTGATGAAAAATGACTTACACCGGTGCGTGGAGACAATGAGTCCTACCAACACATGGATGATGTTTTCACATTCTCTAGGAATTAAATGAAGAAAAAAATGGTTATCCCATAATAATAATAAAATATAATTAAATTTATGATTGTAGATTCATTATTTTAGAATTTATATCATTTATATAGGATATATAAGAAGAAATAAAATTCAATGTACTCAATTAAGAGTTGTACATCCTTCTAGAGAATACTCTTTTAAAATATAACTTAACACTTGAATGGATGGTATTTTAGAAATAATAGAATATTAAGGATTTATAAAATTAAAATAATAATGAGTAATGGTACGTATTTTAGGATATAAAAGCCTCATGAGCTGAGAGTAAGAGAGGATAATCGGTCCCATTTTATAAGTGACGGGAGAGGTGCTCTTTAATTACATAATGTATTAATTCATATAAATAAATATTCATAATAAATTTTCCCAAAAATGAATTATTTATAATATTAGATGAATATAAGTTACAATTATCTCATCCAATAATAATTGGACAAAATTAGGTGATATTTTAAACATTACCACTTTGTTTTAACCCTCTCTTCAATATTTTACCAATTAAAACAATATTAGTGTTTTTACTCATTGTGGGTCAATAATTTTACTATAAAAGAAAACGTGCCTCATTAATGGAGAAGGATTGATATTTTCAACATTTTCTCATTCACCTGGATTAATTTTTGTTTTTATGAATTATATCAAATTTAATAAAATATATTTCATTTTAAAATATCATCAATGTAAATATGAGAAATGTTAATTTCATTTAACATTAATTTCATCCAGCTAAAAATAAATTTTAACTCAAAACCTATTAAAAAAATAATTATGTTATTTAAGTCAAAAAAAATTAGGTAATATAATAAATCACTAAAATTGTAGTAAATTTAACATCTTTAAATTATTTTATTTTATTTTTCAATTACTTAAATAAATAATATGTCGATGCTTCATAATAATTTAATGTAACTATTAAATAACAAAAAATTAAAAATAAATTAAAATGATATAAAATTAATATTTATAATAAAAATTTAAAACAAGAAAAATAATCCTTTTATCCTTATAAAATTATATTAGTGATATTAATGTCAAGAGAGTTATTGTTTGTATTTAGTTTTTTCTTAGAATATTATAAAGTAAAATATCAAAGAAAAATAGAACAAATAGGGAATATACTAGAGAATATGATGAGAATAATAGAATAAAACTCATCTTATATGATAAAAGGAATTTTTTATTGAAAATTAAAAGTCTTATCCAAACTTTTGAACATTGTTAGACTCATTTTACCCTTATCGAGGTAAAAAATATTTACCAAGGATAATTTTTATAATGAAAAAAAGTAGAAGATATCTATTTACCAAATTTAATATTTTATATTATAAACATGGAATCCATTTTATCAAATTTAATTAATATATGTTTCATGATTTAAAATTAAAACCAAACCAGAAAAATGTGAAAAAAATTATTTTCTTGCAAAATTTCTTATAAGTTTAAACAGTTTTTTCTAGAACAATGTATCATAATATTGTCTTCAATTAATATAATTGGATTAATATTTATATAAATAAAATATTTTTACATTGAAACTTTTAAAAAATAATTAAATTAGTAATTTCTTCAAATTAAAATAAATTTTTCCTTACAAAACAGTGTTTTCTCTATTCATCAAAAAAACAAATTTTTTTTAATTCATAAAAAATTAATTCTACGATAATTTTTATATAATTATTTATAAAATTATATCCCTTTTATCCAATAAAATTTAGTAATGTGGTTTAAATTAGGTAAAATATCTTCCCAAAAATAAATAAAAACCATTTTTTATGTATAAAATGATTTTATTGAAATTGAGATATTATTTACTATATATTCAAAAATTCATTTTACTTATATAAATCCATTATTAATATTTTTATAATGTGTTTATAAATATTAAATATAAAAAAATTAACATCTATTTTGTAGTAGTATACTATATTTTTTTTCATTTACAGTTGGTGTTTCATGGGTCATAAGCAGTCGATGAAATAGAAATTTATTTAGGGAGAAATATATCCTTAAATACTATCATAAGTATTTAGAAATTAATAAATATTTATATATATAACTTTTTCGAACACTTATTTTTTGAAAAAAAATTAATTTTTATACAAATTATAGGTTGGGGTATAGTAAAATGCTAAGAGGGTGTGTTGGGAGTGAATTGACCATAGAAAAATAAATGGAAAAACATAATGTCTTAAATACTAAAAACATTTCATTGAAAAATTAATGAATATTTAAACCTATTAAATAGATAAAAAAATAATTAATGTAAATGTGAAATTATATAAATATATATACATTTATAAAAGAGAAATAATAGAAAAAAGAGTAAATAGAGAAATAAATGATTATGCATTATTGATGTATTTAAATCATTTATTAATTTAAAAAATGAAATTGATAAATAAATGAAAATTATTGAAAGAATATATTAAGAAATATTTGGTATGGATATTAATAAATTGTTCAAAATCTACCCCAATTTCCACCACCTCAATTTCATAAGGATTTAATCTGTCAATCCGTTGAATTTAATAGAAAAAATATTTCACAAATTGATTTATTTTACGGTTTTAGAAAGATATAATATTTTAAATAGACACTATATTAGTAATAGTTTTTGATATTAACTGTTAAAAATATATTACCTTTCTCTAACCCATGTGTCTCACTTTAATGGTTGTGAGAACCAATATCAGAATGAGGAAGAGAGAGATAGATGATTTCTTATGAAGCAAGCACATTTCAAATTAGTCTCAGTTCTATGAAAGGTATATGATGAGGATCTATGACAGAATGATAAAATTTTGAGAGTGAGAATGATATTATATTGGAAGACACAATTTTAAAGGAATTATAAGATTTTTAAAAGGATAGCTCTTGAGATACAACCAACTATCAATTTGATGAGACATTTAAAAAAATTCATTGATCTGATTGATTCAAATTAATTCACTCCTAGAGCACATCATAATATATTTATAGACTTCGTGATACAAAGTAAAATTGTAGAATCCATTAGGTCATATCAAATAATTTAAAAAATAAGAAACTTTTGAACATAATTAATGAAACCTCTTGTCTTATTTCTCTATACCACCAGTAAACTGGTAGCCTCCACCAGGTATATAATGGCCTACCTGGTTGTTTTATAAATAATTATACTTCCACTCACTGGATGATGTAATTTTTAGGAATTTATATTTTCTCTTTATGACACAAGATAGCCTATGGAACAACACCATCTAGCTTGTAAAGACCAAGACCCTTGTTTCTCAGATGCAATGGCTTATATTAATAAATTGGTTTGTTTACAAGGAAGCCCTATATCGAAGGATGGATTAGATTTGTAGTATTTTTAAACAAGATAAAAAAATAATATTTACTTTAAAATATGAAAGAAAAAACAACATTGCAACTCTATTAGAAACACCCATAAACTCTAAGACTATTACTACAAGTCATTCAAAATAATATTCATCTTCTTATCATGGGAAAAAATAAAGAATAAGTGTGGATCTAATATGACCATTAACCATTTGTAATAGAGTGTAATTTATCATAAACATAAATTGTAGGTATGGTGAATAACTAAAAACACTTTCCCTTAAAAATAAACTTGAGAATAATATGGAAGGAAAGAAATTTCATTAAAGATATCCATATAAATGATCATAAAAGAATGAAACATAAACATGTATATTATAAAAGTAAAATAATCACATGGTTTATCAATTAATATTATTATAATGATATAATTCATAATGTCGTACATTTAATACATATTGTCAAGGCCTCAGCCAAGATGTCTGAGAATACTAGGGAAAGGCCTCGACCAAAACCTAATTATATTTTTACTGTTGGGAGCTATCGATGCATCGAGGGGATATAGGAGGACCTACCCATAACTTTCTTAGTCTGATTAATTCCTCATATGAATGAGGATAAACATAAACAACATGAACATATCATATATAAATAAATTTTCTTAATCTAAAATCATAATCACTTACCTATATGAGTATCATGGTGAACGGTATCAAGATAGCACATCCATTGTCATAACAGTTATAAAAAATTTATAAAAATATGGAAATGAAAATAATAAGATATTAATATTAATAAATTATAAAATTCAATAGTGTTTTTCAAATATATTAAAATACTCTAACAAAATCCTCGATAAATTCTTAAGAGAAATTCCACTTTTACATTAGAAAGTAGAGTTATTTTGGAAAAATATTTTTTATTTTCATTATTGTTTAAATAAAACCAGTAATGAAAAAATATATATTTTCATCACAAAATTAGAAATTTTTTAAAAAATAATGGTGCTTTAAATATATTATGGATTATTCTTTCAAATGGGTATATAATCAGGATGTTCTCTTTAATCGGGCTTCTGTATCAGGAAAAATTTAAAAGGAAACCTTGGAAAAAAATATTTCTTATAACAAATTAAATGATATGAACAAATTATTTTGGAATATATAAAAATAATTTATAAAAATTATATAAATATAATGAATAATTAAAATGTTTTATAGAGGTATAAAGCATAACTGGAATAAAAATGGAGATTCGGGAAGAAAACCCTTACCTTAAGTCCAAGTTTGTTCTGCACTTGACCTTAATGTCCGGGTTAATAAAATTAAATACATTAATAAATTAATTAATAACCTTATTTAAATTTATTGGGTTTATAACACATTTATTGTGTTTATTTATAGGTTTTTTATGAGTTATTAGATACAATTTTATTGCTCGGTAGTGTTCATTTCCTTAGTTTTCATGATTAGTAACAGATATATGAGTATGGAAGTTCATGTGCAATGGGTATAATTCCCCAGAATTGAATTTATATGATATTGATGAAAATAATATTTTAAAATGCATATATATATCATTTTTTAATTTGTATTGAGTACGAATCATTAGATAATACATATAGTGATAATCCTTTAGATTAATACAGTCGTATTTAGAGCACTGGGAACTAGTTTTGTCATATGAGTTATTATTTTGTATATATACTAGTTTCAAAACAATTAATAAGATATAATACTTATATAATAGTCGGTTTTAACTATAAAAATAGTATAATGACAATCATTGAATTGTAAATTGATTAATAAAAGTTCTTCATCCATGAAGGTTGTAAATTGACACCTCCCGAACGATGATTTAATTTTTAAAATAAAAGGGCGAGTGTAAGGATGTTGAATATTTTTATTCCATTAACATGATAAAATTACAGTTTATAAATTATTCTTCAGTCTTCACATTCATTTCTACATAGGATTCGAGAATATAATAATAGAATAAAGAACTTTAAAAGACTATAAATGGAAAAGGAAGATGATTTTACCTCTTGAATACTCCTTGAGAATCTCTTTATTGGGATTGATTTTTTGTACCTTAATGAGACTAATATATTATAGACTTATGTTAGGATCTTGGGAATGGGATTGTGTAGAAATTTCATAAGGCTTAAATATTGGAATGTGTGAGGAGAAGAGGGGGGAGGGTTGTTTTTATATTATAGGAAGGGGTGATTTCTCATTATTTTATTCATTATTTTATTATTTTTATCTACAAAAAATAGTATTGATTATTGTGGATAAATACAATAATTAGTACATTTTAGTAAGAATTAATGGTTCTCAAATCATCCAGACATCATCATGACTCTATTATTCATGTATTTAGGATTTATGGTAAATTATCGTATTCTACAATTCAGAAAAAATTCATGTATTTTAGAAAAAATCCAAAAATTAAATCTACACATTTTTTGACATGTAAAATTAAAAAATGAACGTCGTTTTATAAAAATAATTTTTTACCTATGAGAAAATTTATTTTTATTTAAAATTATTATTTACTTGTAAAATAATTTTTGAAAATTAAATCTCATATTATATCACTCTAAAATATAAAAAAAGGTTTTATTAAATTATACTAAAATCACAGGACAAAAATATATTGATTTATGGATACATTTTATGAATTTTATTTTAAATAAATTTATTAATTATAAAAGTGTAATTATTTATTTATTACTCATAAAAATACCAAATCTTATTTATTAACATTTCAAATATTCCTTTACAAATACCATTATATAATTATATCATACATTAATTTATAAGATTCATAAATTTTATTTATAATTTCATGAATGAGGTTACTATTCATTCTACTGATTTTCAATTCATAAAGGGCATATTACTATTCCTATGTTCATGTTACTATTTCATTGTTATAGGTTCTTTAATATATATAAACACCTCTTATTTCATTCATTTTTCATTTATGTGGTCTTATTGTGTTCTACAAGTGATTTTTTGTGATCTAAACTCTATGAAATAAACATAATAAGGTAAATCTAATTGATTGAGTTATGTGTCATTAAATTATATCCTCATAAAGAAAAATTATCCTCAAAATTTCCAGATTGGTACCCCAAAAAAATATCTGGGTAGTTCTTCAACATAAACTCCTCAGGCTCCAATGTCACCTCATCAATTTTTTTATTTTTCGAAAGTACCTTTACCAGCTGTGTCTTCTGATTCCTCAACACCTACACATTGGTGTCAAGAATCTGGATAGGCTCTTTATAGTAATATATGTTAGGTTCCAATTCAATTCCTCCATAACTGAGTACAAAATTTGGATATAGAATGTAATTCCGTAACAATGAGATGTGGAACACATTGTGTACATTATAAAGGCTAGGAGGCATTACCAAATGATAATTCATAGCTCTAATTCTCTCTAGTATTTATAAAGGACCAATCTACTTGGGGCTCAGTTTCCCTTTCTTCCAAAATATTATAACACCCTTTTATGGAGACACTATCAAGAAAACATGATGTCCCTATTGAAATCCCAAATCCTTCATTCGATTATCATCATAGCTCTTTTGCCTAATTTGATATTCTTTGATATGGGTTTGAATAGTATTTACCTTTTTCATGGTCTTCGGGATAAGTTATGGTCCTACAAGATTCCTTTTACCAACTTCATTTGAGCATGTTGGTGTATGACATCATTTTCCATACAATGCATCATATGGTACCATTAGAATACTTTAATAGAAACTCTTATTATAGGAAAACTATACCAAATGAAAATATTGATCTCGCATTCATTTAAAGTCAATAGAGCATGATCTCGACATGTCTTCTACTATTTCACTAGTCCATTCAGATTTATCATTTGTTTGAGGGTGATAAGTAGTACTCAAATTAACCTTAGTATCCAAAGTTATCTGAAGACATTTATAGAATTTAGATGTAAATCATAGATCACGATTAGAAAAAACTGATAGGGGTGGTCCATGAAGTCTTAAAACTTCATTAATATCAAGTCATGAAAGGCGCTCTAGGGGAAAATCCTCCCTTATAGAAAAGAAAGTTGCATATTTTTTTAGTCTATTAAAAATTACCCATGTTGTATAATTATTTTTTGGAGTTTTGTGTAATTTGGTGAGAAAATCCATAGTAATGTCATCCCATTTACATGTATAAATAGGAGGGTTTTCATGACTCCCCTATTTTTCCCCTTTTAGCCATCATATATTGACAGACTAGACATCTTGAAACATAAATATAAATTTCATGCTTTGTATTTTCCAACCATAAATGTTCCTTCAAGTCTCTATACATCTTAGTGGTACTATGATTTATTGAGAAATCCATGATATGAGCATCATCCAATAACCCTTTTTTAGAGAGTGTATATAAGGAAAACATAGAATCATCCTAGTTTTTTAGAATACCTTCTTCACACAAAAATTATTCCAAATTCCCATCATTCACAATATTAATTATCTTTTTAATATTATCATCATTAGGCTGAGAACATTTAATCATTTATAATAAGGATTTTTGGGAACCCAATTGAAAAAATAATGATGTTTCACCTTCTTTAATAATTCCCATATCTGTCTTTATTATATCTAAAAACATAGAATTGCTTTCAATCCTCATTTTTTAGAACTCGGTGATCATTCATACTTAATGAATATGTATTCTTATTTTCCTTCCCCATGTTGTAGCGTATGGATCAATCATAATACTTGAGTATCTTGGGACATGCCCTTTTCTGCATATTGAGTTCACTCTTTGATTTGTTTTCTTTCAATATCTTGTGGTCTATATATATCTCACATTATTAACCATGGAGATAATGTGTCCATATCTTTATTGAAAATATTATAGCTACTAACTCAATATCATGAATTGGATTGTTTTGTTCATGATTTTTTAACTACCCTGATGCATATGCAATAACTCTAGTATTCTATTTATAGACACAACCTGATCCTTTCTTTGAGGAATCACTATAATTTACAAATTTTCTATTTCTTGGTTTTTGGAGTTAGGATTAGAGAATTCAGTAATCTCCTATTAAATTATTCAAAACATTAATCACATTATTTAGTCCATACAAATATATCCCCTTTATGAGTAATCTTGATCATCAAGTTAGCTAGTTGGGAGAATTTGTGAATGAACTACTGATAATAACCTCCTAATCCAACAAATCTATGTACCTCAGTTATATTTATTGGAGTATGCCACTCTTAAATCACCCTTTTTATTGTAGGATCAAATAAGATTAAACCCTTAGAGACAATATGTCCAAGAAATGGAATTCTATGAAGCTAGAATTCACACTTTCTAAATATCACATATTACTCATTTCATCCAAGAGTAATTAGAATAATGTTCATGTAATTCTCATGATCTTCATATATTTTTTAACATAACAATATGTCATCAATAAAAACCACAAATAAGTCAAAAATATATTCTTTGAAAACAAAAATAATTAGATCCTTGAAAAAATATGGTGTATTTGTTAGTCCAAAATTCATTACTATAAATTTGTAATGTCTATGCCAAGATTAAAATGATTTCCTTGTAATATATTCCTTCTTCATACACAACCGATGATATTTATATCTAAGGTCAATATTAAAAAAATTTGGGGTCATTGAATTTTATCAAATAAATCATTAATACGAGGCAGGGTATTCATGTTATTTAATATAATAGCATTGATTTCTCTATAGTCAGTGAACATCCTTTGAGATTCATATTTCTTCTTGAAAAAGAGAATACAAGCTCCTCGTGGAGAAACACTGGGGTGGATAAATACTCTATCACTCAATTCGTCTAGATTTTTATTTAGTTATACAAATTTCAATATGTTTGTTCTAAAATAATTCAATGATATAGGCCTTGAAATATGAATTCAGTAAATCGAAAACCCAGTTTACCAATCTGGAGGATGTCCACGTAAATCCTCTTGAAATACATCAATGTATACTTTCAAAATAGGTACATCCTCAATTTTATTATTTCATTTCTCATCCATAGATTTTTCATTATCTTCCCCCACAATAATTGAATTCAGCATATCTACATGGGTAAAGCTAGATAAGAATCAAAGGGTGATTTTCCTGCTCTATAGATAAGGGATTATACATGTTCTTCATAAATTATAATTTCCTTCTTCTTGTAATATATTTTCAATTTATATTTTGAAAACCAATCCTTACCTATTATTATGTCAAATTTTACCATATATATGATGATAAAATTAGTAGATAAACCATATTTATATTCTATAATGGAAATCTCCTCCCACATCATTGTGCAAGGATACATCCCTTAGGGGTTTTTATTGACAACTACCTTATTTTGTAGAATTATAAATATCTCATTTTTAATGAAAAATGGGAAGATATAAAGGAATTATATGATATATAATCAAATAAATATTTAGATAAATTTGAGAATATGATTTGTGTACTTGAAAACACATCATTCAGAACTTCATCCTCAATTATTTTGTTTGCATAAGCTCATCCTTACTCCTATGGAATTTTCTGAGGAAATATTCCTTGATGCTTAAGAGAATCATTTGAATAGAGTCTTGTATCCCTAAAATGGTAGCATTGAACATTTGTAGCTTCTTTCATTCCCTTTTAATAATTTTCTTGGTGGCCCTTTTCCCTCCATTTTTAATATACTCATTTTCTGTTTATTCTAGCTCTAGGTTTCTTCCTTCCATAGGTATCATAAGTTCGAAAACCACTTTTTTTATTATTCCCTTTATCAATTATTTCCTGGTACAAAAAAATATTCTCTTTCATTAATTTAAATTCATAAGACATGTAGAATTCATTATTTTTATGAATTGGACATGAGACTATATATTTGTATGATGATAATTTTTGGGAAACCAATGCCCTTTGGATGAATGGTTTGAAAATAACAAGAATCGACCAATCCTTTTCCTATGATTATGTATGTATTCCCCAACATACCTTGATATCCATGTAAAGTTGTATTCATACTTTGAAACATTCTCATCCTCCTTCTACCTCATATTAAAGAATTTCTATCCTTTATGTTCTCAATGTTTGTGACGAAAATATTTTTCTAGGAAACTTTACTAAAAATTCCTCTATTCAATTTTTTTAGTATCTTACTCCTCCTTTGTGTTTTGAATCAACAAACACCATTTATCAGCAGCTTCTGATATATGATAAACATCCATGAAAACATTACCCCTTTCATTACTTCCTAAAGTATGAAATATCTCCTCTAATGAATATATACAATGCTCAGTACTAGTCAGAGATCTCGAACCAACATCATTATCTTGCATGGGAGGGAAATCCTTACATGGTATACACGCATTAATTTTTTCACCATTCCTTCAACATGGCCCCATTTGTAGATAATATTATACACTAAATTAGGATATGAATCATCATATATAATGTCTAACTAGAAACACACATAACATAAATTTTATTTTTATGCATTTCTAATCTCATTTTCATATAAACGGTTTCCTTGGGGACATATTTATAATTAGATCATTCATAATGGTTTGTAAATAAAATATGAATTATTATAAGAATAACCCCTAGTAATGTCAATACCGGTGCGCAGTAAGGACCATTGTTGTGTACCAGGTTACCTCGAGTTAGGCCCCAAACACCATGTGTGATTTGTTACTCCTTGGTACATTTTTTCCAGAACCGTCCACTTGAAGTATCCAAACAAGACTTTATTTTCAAGAAAGATCCAGATAATACATAACATACTGAAATTACAAGATATTATTGTATTCTTGTCTTTAAAGTATATATTAGAGTTTGGTTCCCTAATTTACTTTTTCTAAATACAGTTTTCATGAATTCTTCTAAGCTTCCCTTGATACCAACTATAAAGATATCGACCCCAGTTGGTCAGAGCCAATTCCTTATATTAATACATTGGTCTGTTTACAAGGATGTTTCATCCCAAAGGAAAAAATAATTTAATTGTTTTAGAAAACCATATACAAAAATAATATTTACATTATAACATGAAAGTAAAACAAACAACATTGCAACTCCATTGGAAACACCCATAAACTCTTAGATTATTCCAAAAAGGAATTCTTAGTAATATTCATTTCGCATAATGGGGGAAAATAAGAAATTTTGAGATAAAATGGTCATTAATGGTTATTAATTCTGCGAAAGTTTTCATAAACATAAATATTAGGCAAGTTCAATAACTAAAAACACTGGCCTTTAAAACTAATCTTCACCATAATATGGTAAGAATGAAAGATGATTACATAAATACATAAACAAGATCATAAGAGAATGAAATGTAACAATTGATATTATAATATTTGAATAATCATATGGTTTATAAATAAATATTATCATAATTATGGAATACATAACTTTGGACATATGAATTGTATTATTAAGGCCTCGACCAAGATGTCTTCAAATACAAGAATAAGGCCTCATCCAAAATAAAATTTTATTTTGTCTCGTTATACCTACCAATGCTTTGAGAGGCTATAACATGACCCAACCATAACTTGAAAAGTCCAATAAATTCTTCCTATAAATGGGGATAAACATAAACAACATGAACTTATGAAATTTAAATAACTTTCTCTAATCTGTATTCTTAATCACGAACGTATCTGAGTATCATGATGAATGGAATCAAGATAGATCCTCAATAGAAAAAAAGGTCATAACCAATTTAATAACATATGATATATTACAATAATAACATATAAATATCCATAAATAATAAAATTCAATAGTGTTGTTGAAATAAATGAAAACACTATAATAAAATCATCTAGGAATTCTTGAGAGAAATACCCTTTTACATTGAAAAGGAGAGTTCTTTTAAAAAAACGTTTTTATTTGTCATAATTGTTTGTATAAAACCAAAAATGAAAAAATGAAATGTTTCAGGAAAAATATTGTTCTTTTATTAAAATAATGGTGTCTTATCAAATATTATGGATGGTAATTGAAAATGGATAACAAATCAGGATGTTTCCTTTAATCGTACCTGCATATTGGGGAGAATTGAAAACAGAGCCTTGAAAAAACAAGCATTTCTTAAAAATAAATGATAAAATGATATGGAAACATGATTTTAGAACATATTAATGTAATTTATAAGAATTATATAAATATATTGAATAATTACATTGATGTATATAGGAAGAATTTATATCCCAAATGACAATGGAGGTTTAGGAAGAAAACTCTTACCTTATCTCTAAATGTGTTATTCACTAGACCATAACATCCTAGATAATCAAATTAAATCCATTAATTAATTAATCTTGATACTTTTATAAATTTATTAATTTTATTTGAATTTTATTAATTTAATTTATGGATTTGTTTATACATTTCAATATAAAATTTTATTGATCGAGATTATTCGTTTCCTTGGTATTCATGGTTTGTATTCTTATATATGAATATGGATGTTCCTATGGAATGGGTATAATTATCCATGTTTTAATTTTTATAATATAGATTAATATTTATAATTGTATATTATTATATTAATAATTTGGTTATATGGTATGAGGATGAATCATTAGATAATATATTTAATAATAATCGTTCAGATTATTATGACGGTATTTCGATCACAATGAACTAGTTTTTCAAGTGAATTTTTATTATGTATATATACTGGTTTAAAAAAATTAAATTGGTTATAATAAATATATTATTTTTTGTTTTAACCATAAATATGGTATCATTTCCACTCTTAGAGAATAAATTGAATAATTAGTGTTTGTATATGAAGGTTGTAAATCGGAACCTCCTGGATGATGATTTCATTTTTAAAATAAAAGAGAGAGGGTGTAAAACGATTTTTGATGGTTATTCCATTAACATGATATAATTCATGCATATAAATTATATTGTTGATTTAATTATCATTTTTACTAATTAGGTTAGTAGATAATATTAAAATATTTAAATTAAAGAGAAAATAAAAGGAAAAGGAAGAGGATTTTGCCTCTTGAATACTGCTCCATGAGATTCTTTTTAAGGGGATTGATTTTTGTATTTTGAAGAGACCAAGATATTTTTAACGTTGTGGGTGGATATTGGGAATTTTATTGGGTACAAATTTTACAAGTAATAAATATTGTAAAGTGATAGGAGAAGATGGCATGAGGGTGGTTTTTATAGTGGATGAGAGGGGTAATTTCTCATTGTTTTAATCATTAGTGTATTTTTTTTACAAAAAAAGAAATATTATTAATTCTTATGACTAAATACAGGATAGTCTTAAATAATGGTTCTTACATCATCCAAAAATAATTTATGACTCTATAATTCATGTATTTATCATTTATCATAAATTATCATATCTTACTATTCCAAAATATTCACTTAATTTAGAGAAATCCCAAAAATTCACCCTAAAAATTTTTCTACAAGTAGAATCCAAAAATAAACCTCATTTTTGACAAAATATTAGTAATATGAAAAGATTTATTTTTTATTAAAATCATTATTTACATGAGAATTTTTTAAAAAAATTAAAACTGATTTTATAACGCTCTAAAAAAACTATATATGGTCTTATTAAATTATCCTAAAATCATATGAAAAAAATATTGATTTGTGGATGCATTTTTTGAATTTTATATTAAATAAATTTATTAATTTTAAAATTGTAGTTATATATTTATTACTCATAAAAATACATACACTTAGTTATTAGTTTTTAAAATATTCTCTTACTTATACCGTGATATAATTATATCATAATTTCATCTATAAGGTTCCAAAATTTTATTTATACTTTAATGGATGAAGTTACTATTCATTCGGTTGATTTACAATTCATAAGTGTCATAATACTATTCCTAAGGTCTCATTAATATCTCATCGTTATAGGTTCCTTAACTTCTAGAAATTCCTTTTATTTCATTAATTCTTAATTTATGATAGTTGTATTGTGTTCTATCAGTAATTTTATGTGATATATACTATATGAAATAATCATAAGAAGGTAAATTTAATTGATATAGTTATGGGTAACTAAATACTTGATTCTACCTATACTTATTTAACATCATAATGTGGCACTAACACTTAAATCAACAACCTTGAAGAGTTCTTATAGCCTATATCCATGGGGCTGAAACATTAAATAGGACATGTTCAATCCTTCAACTAGAAAACTATGGACTATTTGAAAAGACATTAAGAACTCAATTACATCCACTAATGTCATATATTAATGTCAAATTGTTGAGTCTATAAATCACTCAAAAGAAAACATTACATACACAAGAGAGGGTTTGTGATCATGAAAATACCATGGGCGAGAGATATTTATATTTAACAGTTTGGTTGGGAAAATAAAGGAATCCTATTTTGATGTTCAGGCCATACATTATGTGGAATTTTCAGAATATTTCATTATGCATAGTGTTTTGTAACATGCTTCACTTGTAACTAGTATACTAATTAGGAACATTTGTTATGGTATTCTTGGAATGTGAATGATTTATTCCATGTGGACATGAAAAATTATATGACATAAAGAAGAATTTATACCGTCCATATTAATTGTACTGAATTTTGATATAGATGAATTATTTATTGTGCATGGAAATTCTATGATGTGATTAAGATAATGATACAAATTAACTATGTATATTTATTTTTTTATTATAAACTATTAAGTAGGTCCACTAACCATTGGTGAACAAGTATATTTGAGGGGATATATTTTTGATCCATGACTAACTATACCCTTTCCCATATTCCATGTCATAGTTTGTGAAATTAAATTTATTTACACCACCCTCTTTATATTGGATGAGCTAAGGATGAGGTGCCCCATAATCATACTACTTTATCATATGAAAAAATCATATTTGTTAATTACTATCATTTACACAATGTGAGATAAATCAATTCAAACATTCATATATTTCCACAATTTATACATTACATCTCACAATAATTAGATAATCCAATTACCCAATGGTTTAGTGTCTTGGGAGACTAACAGTAAAAAATCTTGTTTCTCATAATTTCATCAAAATCATCCATGAATTATCTGTAAGTGGATTCCTTATATACACAATATAGAATATAATTACCTAGGTAAAAGGGAAGCATAATAAGAGAGATATCAAATTCTTATCAAGCGGAGGAGTTATAACATGTCATCGAGGTTAAGATAATGTGTTTTTTGAAAACATGAAAATTTGGAAAATATATGATTATTCGGAACAAAAACCAATATGAATTATCCCTAATAATTTATAAAATAACATATAACTTCAAAATATTCAATATATACAAAATTATAATATTTTAGAACTAATAAACAAGAAATGTGATCCCATGATCCTAATATATGAAATAACATAACATATAAATGGAGCATAAAAGATAAAATCATAGCATTTTGAATTAATACAATGATTCCTTTTAATTATTTTTTTAACCAAAAATTTCCATATATAATGTTATGAAAAATTAAAATTCTCATGACTAGGGTTGTGAAAATGAAAAACTCCCATGCATCTAGTTGTGAATAAAGAAAATATATTACAGATTATAATGTTCTAATTTCATTCCTTGGTAGTTTTAGTTATTCTTCATGAATATGAAATCAGTGATGATCTTGTTTCAGTTCTTAACTAACAATGCGTGGTTTATTAAAAAAGTTAAATAATAATATCAAATTCATATAACAGAATAAATTTATTTACTAATTAATAATAATACTACCATTAATTATGTCCACATAACTATCCAAGATAAAAATGAATATCATTGTTCACATTAGTTGTCAAACTAACTAAAATAATAACATGTAAGAATTAATAAGATAAGTATATATATGGATTGATTTCATTATAGTCTAATCACTATAAAATTATATTATCCAATAAAATAAATTATTATTGTATAATATTTTCATTATTATCTATTTATTACTCATTCATAATATATTCATTTTAACCCCATTCAAGAAGGTGTGAAAAATGATAAAATATAATGTTATAATGACTGAATGAATATAAATATGCTATTTTTTAATGAAAATATTAATTTAAAAGAAAAGTAGTGAATTCAAAAATTGTTAATATAGTGTCAAATAATATTTATGATTATGTTTAATAATAAGATATATAATACTAATTATTTAAATGAAATTATTTACATTAAAGAATTTAATATCCTCTTGGAAACCAATTTAATTATGAAGGGATTTAGGAAATGAGTATAGAACAAAAGTTCAATAGAATGGAATAGTTTTATTTTACCTTCATAATTTTAAAGGGAAAATACCTTTTTTCATCTCATAATTATTGATTAGACTAGGTTCAATGAAGGAGCTCCTCCCCCTCATTTCTTCTTCATTTTAAATTGCACCTCCATATTAATATCATGTTGAATGTACTTAGTTAACCATCATTTATACATATTATCACTTTCTAATTTTTTATTCCCCTATTTATATGAGGCTCGCATGTTTTACATGAATTGTAATGGTCAATTAAAACGATGATAACATTTTTGGAGGATGCAACTTAGGGGATTTGGTTTCTATATATTAAAGAGGGAATGTTATTTCTTGGTTCATACTTCACCATCATAAGATATTTATTTCCAAGTGGTTTTAGAATTATTATTATTGATTCATTGTATTTTATTTTTTGTATTTACAATAAATTACATGTAGTTCAATGATTAATGTTTTTAATACATTATATTTCAAAATTAAATTTACACATAGTAGATAAAGCTATTTTCATAAATATTTTAGAGGTTATATTACATGTAATAAATATGTTAATTAGTTTTACTGGATTTATAATGAGTTTTTTTAATTCCATGTTTATGGAAATTTCAAAAAGTATTTTTCTAACAAAGAAAAATGAATTTTCAAGGAGTTTTCCCTCACTAAGTTCATTAATGGTAAAAACTATTCATTTATAAGGATTCAGTTTGAAAATGGTTATTTTAATAAGATTCCAAATTTATTATATAGGAGGATTAAGTGCCTTGGAATAATAAGAATATTATAATGTCATATTTGTAACTTTTATGAATTTATCTAAAAATTTTGTAACCCTCAATTGATCCCCAATAATTTTTCTTATATTCGACGAGTTTCATCCCTTTATAGGAAGCTTATATTATAGTATTTTTATGATTTTAACTCATGTAAAAAGGGTTTATTATGTTTTCGTCTGTTGGAGGTGAGATATGGGATTTATTCATTTTGGTTTAGTATTTATAATGTGATGTTTATTCCATAATGTTTTCTAACCTACACTTTGATTGATGTCATATAGAGTCCTAATAGACTAATTAGAGGTCTCGATAAGTCAAATCCCTATTGTAGAATGTGCACGGATTTGGGAATATTTCTTGATTACAATGGATGATTTCAAATGGGATACTTTCACGCCCATTTTTTCATGATCACTCCTAATATGTATTATATATAGAGAAAATTTCAATAGGAAAATTGAGACATTGAATGGTTCTTTTAGGTCAACCTAGAGTCATTTTCACCAATTCAAATCATTGTACTTGATCCCCAAGAGATTCCTATGATTCACAGTTCATTTTTAGGTTGACTTGGGGGATTTTATTACATATTCCAAATTTGTATCCACTTCCCTTGATTTTTCCCATGACACCACTTACATGGTTGTTTATTTTGGTGGTCCATATTTATAATTAGGTTCCAGTTATGCTTTGTTCCAGTTTTCTTATAGCTTGGGATTACATGTCTAATTTCATGATGAAATTATTTTGGAATAATATTAGAAAATGGAAGTTATTTTATTTTTAGGATAATGATATTTGCAAAATTATTTGATAAGGGAAAATAGGTTTGTGAATATTTTCATCAATTCTTTATAAATAATATTATTCTAAATATTAAAGATGGTTCGATAGAAATAGTTTGGTTCTTCTCTTATCTTTCCAATTATTCAATAATATTTTATAAAAAATAATTTGTAAAGATATATGGCTATACTTTAGTTAAGGTTAAAACCTTGTATTTTATTTAAATTTATAAATAGTATTGATGGAATTTATTTTTAACAAAAACAACACAAAATCCTAGGTGAAATATTATTGGGTGCATTTTTCTAACAATAGTTATACACTATTCAGTATATGTAGCTCTTATGTTTTCTATTATTTTATCATGTCTGGTATTCATTAGAGTTATGATTGGGTTAAAAAAATTGGTAGATATTTGGATATGATGAGTGAAAATAAATCATGAGGATATACTGGATATCATGGGGGTTTTTTATGGGTTATCCGGTATCCAACACGGAAACACAGTCAATTATTTTAGGATTATTATACATATATGGGTGTCTTCCATAGGTTTAGTTTATGAATATATTTTGTCTGTATGTTTTTCTTTCTATTACTATATTCAGTTATTTTGAGTTATTATTCCTTTTATATTGTCTATTTTTATCATGATAGTGTGTTCATCTGATAAATGAATGGTTCATGAATGATTTAAGGGTGTGATAGTTGTGGTGGTATTTATATTTTGAGGGTAAAAAAATTCATATTATTTCATTTTAAATACCCATGTACTAGTTTCCATTCACTTGAGATTAAGAACTCTATTTAGGCATTATGGAGAGCATGGTCAGGTGATGTTTTAGGTCATCCTATATTCGTTTGTCACATAAAGTGTGTGAGTGTGGAAATTTGGTTCAATAATTGGGGTGAAATTTGACTTCTTAACTTCTAAAGATTAAATTCATATTTTTCATTTAAATTTAGGGACTTATAAAGGTTTATTCTTGATATTAATATCCTTGTTTTTTCATTTGGTGATCAGTGGTTTCATTGACCCCAACAAGTTGTATTTGAGCCCTTGGGTCCTTATTTATTTTCTCTAATGATAACAAAAATCTGTATGTAACTTTTCAATGTCTATAATTATTAATTTTATATGGAGTAAAAAATTTCTAGTGGAATGGTGTTGGAATTTTAAATGGTCCATATAGATAATTCTACTAAATAGACTATGGTTTTAGGATGATCAAGATAGATAATTATCTATTTTAGAAGGACCATAAGGTCTAATTAAAATTATAAATTGTATGGTTAGTGGAAAATATTTATTGGGAAATTTATTATCTGAAATCACTAAAAATTATACATATTTTACTAACACTGGATGTTTCTTACAACATCATGGGGTAGAATTCCTCAGTAGGGATGAAGGAGTCTCCAATGGATATGATGAGAAGATACCATCAATAAACATAATGTTCTTCATTCATAGGTAATTTTTCATGTGAATTTTGAAATTAAGAATAATGGATAATCATGTCAATGACTTTAACATGACTTGAAGTATGCTAGATTCAAATAATTTTAAATTCATTGAAGATGTGTCTGATTTTTTTTCTAAAATTGCATCAACAATCATGAGACATGATGAAGACTATCATATAATATTATTTTTAAAAATCCAACCTAGTGTTTTTGGATCTTCATCCTTTCATTTTGAATGATATAATGAGGTAGCATGAAATCTATAAACCTCACAGAACCACACTCGATGTGGAGGGATTAGGATTTTCTATTCAATTTACTATTTGAAATAAAAAGGAAGATAAAATGATGGAAAATTTTGGATGTAAATTGTAAAGTCTGAAACTGATATTATGTCATAATGGGAAGAATTTTTACTTGGATAAATATTAAAGGGATAAATTGGTGAATTTGAGAAGGGGTGCTTCTGGAAGTTCAAGTTCAACTAGAAAAACAACTAAAAGATAGATTATTCTATTTCTATGTGTTAATACTTCTATAGACTGAAGGAACAGTTATTGAATATATTCATTCCATTCTATGAATTCTATGGGATACATGGTGAGTTATTTTTCAATGTGGTTTGGAATGGTTTATATAATCGATTATGAATTTCATGAGATCATGAGAAAAGGTGATAATAATGTTAAATGTTAAAAGGAAATTATCTTGGATTAATTGATTTTTTAGTACAAAAGAGTTTTATAAAAGAATCTAATTTTGATTTGTTTTTTATATGAATATGGAGTTGGAATAATATATGAATATTGAGTGTCGAAGATTTATCATGGTTACTTGGGTGTGTATCATGGTGTATAATATGGTACATTATATTAGATGAGAAGATCAATTGAAGGAAAGATTTACTGAATGAGAACATTCGAGTTCATGGTATTGTGAATTTCTATCTTAGGAACCTCTGTGAGAAGAACATGTGAGTGTTAGTGCCTTATTGGGTACCGAAGCTCAGTGAAATTGTTTTTATATATTTTGAGATTTGAATCATTGTAAAGTATAAAAATGTTTTATTTATAATAAATGGAAGGATGTAAATGTCTCCAAATTGAAAATGCATAGATATTTATTCTTAGAGGACTTCATAGTCTATTCTCCTGATATTCATTTTTATTTTTATACATTCATCATTTATCCATAAATTATTGTATGGGTTTATGTCCTTAGTAAAAAATCTATGTGTTTTTTGATTGATGGTGGGATATGGAAGAGGTAGATAATTAAAGTAACCTTAAGTTATAAGGTCTGATTATGGTGGAGAATATATTATCAGTGAATTAGATATGTTTTATTTTATAATATGTATCGTTTATTATAAATCCATTCCTCAAAAATAGGAAAAAAAACATGTATCAGTGCATATAAAATGGACTATAACTAATAAATATCTAAGTAAAATACTGAATTTTGGAATTACTAATGAGTTTTGGGTGTATTATGTTAATTGAAAAACCAATTTTGTGAACAATATTCCTTCTACGTCATTAAAACTATATATTCAAGAAAAATTATACTCTAAAAACCAATGGAATATTCCCTCTAATGATTTTTTTGGGAGTCTCTAAAATATCCATATTGATGAAAATGATTTGTAAAAACAAGAATATATGTACCAAGGATGTTTCTTCTTTGGTTATAAGGATCAAATATTTGGGTTTCGAATTTCGGATAACTAAAAGTTTATGGTAATTAGATAATACAATGGTCTCTTAAAGAAAAAGGACATATAAAAAGTATAAAACTTAGTGGAAGATGGAGTTCATAACAATGAATAAAATAAACTCATACATGTTGGGATTGTTGATTAAATAAGATTTACTTATGATTTTTTCTATTCTTTCATGTTTTGAAAATCAAAAAGATCTTATCTTAAGGAAAATTTTATTTCCCCTAAAAATTATCTTAATAAGGAAAATTTTCCTTCGCTAGGGAAATTTTTTCCTTACCTATGTTTTCATTGTTCATACTATAGTTTCTTTATTTCTAACTCATTTAACTTCTAATGTCTAAAAATCTGTTTCATATCTAAAACCTCAAAATCCTATAAATATTTACTTTTAGAGTATTCTTCTTTCAGATTATAATTTCAGAAACTGAATTCAGAATCTGGGGACCTTGAAATTCTGAATCCGAATTCTTTGAAATTCAGATTCTGAATACTCTAAAATTCAGATTCCAAATTCTCTAAAATTCAGACTCTGAATTCTATGAAATTCAAACTCCAAATTCTTCGATATTCCGACTCTGAATTATCTGAAATTCAGATTCCTAATTCTCTAAAATTTATACTCTTAATTATTTGAAATTTTGATTCCTAATTCTCTGAAATTTAGATTCTTAATTCTCTAAAATTTAGACTCAAATTCTTTAAAATCCAGACTCTGAATTCTCTAAAATTATAACTTCTAATTACTTAGAATTTAGAATTCTAATTCCTCAAAATTCAGAATTCAGAATTCCTCAGAATTATGACTTCAAATTACATAGAATTTGGACTCTGAATTCTGAGGAATTCAGACTCTGAAATCTATAGAATTCATGTTCCAAAATCCTTAAAAATCAGAATCTGAATATTTATGATTTATAGTCTCTAAGTGTTTATTTTCTTATACTCTGAACATTATATTTTCCATATACTCTGGAAAATTGAATTTGGTTAAGAAACCATATTTTTCTTACCCATTTTATAGCTATGAAACGATGTCATACAATCTGTTTCTAACTTATCGATGGTCGAGGGACATGTGTACAGGTCCCTCCAAGATTAAAGGAAAATTATGACTATTGGAGGAGGGAGATGACTATTGGAGAAGTACCAATAAATAGAAGCTCATTTGAATGAGGTCATAACAACTGATTTGATCACTCAAGATATTACATGATGCTAAAGTGATTTCTAGAGAGAGACTCCCATTCCTTGTGCGTACTGAACATCTTGTTCAGATTTCCTCATACGACTCTAATTGTTGTTGTGTACAATCGAAGAAATGTGGGGATATGAAGATAGAGGTGCTGACTACCTTAATTTTTGAGGACTTCCATGGATAGGAATACATAGGTTTTGACAACTATAATATTCAATGGCTTATAGGGATAGCAAGATAGATTCTGATATTCCTATCGAGGGCCTACTCTTGTGTGGGTAAGATAGTCTTTCTTGAAAGAATAAATCAAGAGACCTTTATCAAAGGTTGTTGGATACCCTACTCGTTGGGTTAAAAGATTTTATACTTGTTACATGTTTTGTTTCAAGCTTATATTCTGTTGTATTTTGATAATGGAATAAAGTATAATCTTCTTATACTTTCTTATTCTTTTCTACACTCTAATAAGTAAGATTCTATATGCTTTAAGGTAGAATATTTTCCTTCTAAAATTTTATTATGTTTCATTTCGAGAATCATATTTCTATAACCTTGAAAGTTTTTATAACTAATAGGTATTGTGAATTTATATTTCTTAACTTTGTTAAACATAGTTATTCTTAATGTTAAAAATGAATGTTTTTAAAATTATAATTCACCCTCCTCTTGTAATTGATAAACTACATTCATATTTGAATCTGAAAATTGGTATCAGAGCAGGTCTCTGAAATACTTATATTTACATATTATTTTTCTTTCTCAATTTTTCATTGTTCTAAATTTTCTCCTTACAAAGGATTTTTATCATTGTTTACAGTTTTTACTATTAACAAGTTTCTGTGGAAAGATATTTTATTTTAGATGGCAGGAATGAATTTTGGTGCGATTGAAAATATAAATCCTAATAGACCACCACTATTTGATGGGAATGATTATGAATATTAGAGAGATCGTATGAAGACTTTTTTGATTAATACTATAGTGGAAAACTTTTTTATGCTTACTATAGATTACAAGATTCCTGATAAACAAGTCAGAACTTTTACTAGTCAAGAAAAGTCATAATTTAAACTAAAATACAAGGTATGCAATACATTTTTGTGTTCTATGACTAGGAATATATATAGTCATATTTCTTCTCGTGAAGATGAAAACTATATTTGGATGAAATTGGAGGTTACTCGTTTTGGTACGTCCAAGGTTATAGAAACTAGAAGAGCTATGCTTAGAGCAGAATATCATGGATTTCTATTCACTTATTTAGAACCAGTGTGCAAGGTACAACAATGGTTTTTGACTATTGTTAAAAGTTTACAATCCATGGGTGAGAAAGGTTTATATGATTAGGCACTTGTTTACAAGATTATCGATATCATGCCTAATGATTGTGAATATAAGAGAACAGCTATTGATGAGAATATGAAAGTATCTCAAATTACTCTTGTTGAGCCTTTTGGAACTCTTCTTCAACATGATACAATAATGAAATGAGATACTTATTTTAAAATGAAGAAAAATTAAAATGGAAGTGTAGCCTTTACTACTACTAAAGTCAATATTCCAAAAAGGGTTACAAGATCCATGTCAAATAAAGTCACTATTTTATCCGAATCAAGTGAAAGTGAACATTCTGATAATGAGATAGCTAATCTTTCTCAAAGGATAAACAATATAGTTTGAAAGAAAGAAATTCAGTATAGATTCAAGAAGAAAGAATGAAAATACAATAAAGAATCTAAAGTTACCTGTTATGAATCCAAAAGTTCAGGTCATATAAGGCCATATTGTCCACTTCTTAAGAAAAAGGATAGAAAGGAAAAGAATTATGAGAAGAATAGAAAGAATTAATACAAAGCTAAAGATATTATAGTTTTAAAAGATAATGACACCTAGAGTTCCAGTGGTGGAGACTCTTCTTATGAAACCTCATAGTATGAATCTTCTGGTCAGTAGAATCTTAGTTTACTAGAAATATTACCCATTTAAAATCATTTTATAATAGATAAGGTACATAGTGTTAAATTTATAACCAATGTTTCATTACATTCTAATTATAGTGATGATTAATATTATGAATCATTATATTAATGATATTCCTCTTATGAATATAATACAATACCTACTTATGAAGAAGTTTCTAGGTTTAATAATCTTATTGAGAGTGAAAATTCTAAACACGAGAAAAAAATCATAAGGAAAATTCTAGAATTTCTATTCATACCAAAGAAGTATCATATCTTTCTAAAGATCTTGATTAGAAAATTTATGATTTTGAAAGTATTTCAAAAAACCTTAAGGAAGTTAATTCTGAGAAGGATAAACTTTCTAAGGATCTTAAAAGAGTAATTTCTATTAAAATATTTTTAGAGACTACCTATAGTACTAAAACTAATGTTTTGAGGATAAAAAATAGTTATTAGAATAAATTCAGAAATATTTTCCTTGAAGATGTGTTTGTCAAACTTTACCTTAGGTAAGGACAACTTTGATAAGATGTATTCCCAAATTTGACCTCTAAGGAATAATTTTGGATTTGGTTATACTCATTCTGAACCAGTTATTAGTAATAATTATTTTGTTCCTCCATTTTCACCATTTGTTCACAAAATGTCACTATGGGGGACATTGGGAAAAATATTATTCATTAAAAAAACCTCATTCTTTAGGTTTTCATAAATCCTGTTATTCTAAAAATATGTATATACCTAAAATTTTTCTTTCTGAAGTTTCCTGATCGAAGAATATTTGGGTTCCAAAAGTATAACAGTCTTATTTTCAAGAAAATAAATATAGTACCAATATAAATACATGGTACATGGATAGTGGATGTTCCCATCATATGACTGATAACAAAAACATATTTGAATATATTATCCAGACAAAAGGAGGAAAAGTAACATTCAGAGATAATGCTATGTGAGAAATTATTGGTATATGTAACATTGTTATTTATGGAAAAACATTGATTTAGAAATTTTTATTGGAAAGAATGAAGGTTACCTTGTGAATTTTAAGAATGAAGAATGTTAATACATAATTCCAAGAAATATTTTATTCTTTCTACCAATAGGAAAGAGAATATATACACACTAAACATAGAAGACCATAAGATCCAAGATCAACAATGACATAATGCAATGCAAGACCCTTCTTGGTTATGGCATAGAAGATTAGGACATTGTAACCTTTGGAACCTATGTAAACCATCTAAGAAAAGAAAAGTTAAGGATCTAAGAGAGCATAGATTTGATTCTTCAAAAGTTTTTTATCATTGAAAATTTGGAAATAAACATAAATCATGTTTTAAATCAGTTATTGAAGTCTAAAATACTGATGCATTACAGTTGGTGCATATGGATCTTTTTGGTCCAACACAAACTGGAAGCATTGGAGGCAAATATTATGTATTTCTCTTAGTTTATTATTACACTAGATTTATGTCTGTATATTTTCTAGCAAAGAAATCTGATGTATTTTCTTATTTCAAAATTTCTAGATCCCATGTTAAAAATGAGAAAAACCTTTCACTGATAACTATTCATAGTGATCATAGAGAGGAATTTCAAAATTCTGATTTTGAAATTTTTTATAGTAGAAAAGGAATTACTCACAACTTCTCAGCACCAAGAACCCCTCAACAGAATGGTGTTGTTGAAATACAAAATTGAGTTCTTCAAGAGATAACTAGAACCATGTTGAGTGAATATTTGATAGCTAAACAATTTTGGGATGAAGCTATAAGTACTGCTTGTTATACTATAAAACATGTTTTAATTAGACCTTTTCTTAATAAAACCCCTTATGAGTTATGGAATGGTAAAAAAACCTAGAGTTTCCTAATTCAAGGTATATGGATCCAAACTATTCATTATGTATACTAAAAAAACATTATCGGGTTCAGTTTTTCTTAAATCCAAATGGTTATCTTAAAAACCTAAAAAGATTAGAACCTATCAAAATCCTTCTTCAGTTATCATCTCAACCGTCATATCTAAGAAAAAGTATTTCAACTGTTGGATCAAGTAAGGAAGTTAAACTGTCGCCTCAATAGCCGATTTAAGGACTCCCCCCCCAATGGGTGTCCCGCATTGATCTTCTAGCTCTGGTGTGTTGAATCCCTGCTACCCTGCTTAATTTCGTTCCTAATATTCAAGGTTTGATTAGTTCTGAATGTCTATAGAATCCTCTACTCAGAAAGAAATATCTTATTTAAAGGAAATCTATGAGTGTTAGATTTACAGATAGAGGTTATTTGATCCCAAGTTATTTTCTAAGTAAGATTCAATCATTTCAATGAATATAATGCTTAATGGCTGGGAGAGCCTATGTATATCAAAACTGAGGGCACAGGATCCGGTTTATCTAGAGTTGTTAGTCGAGTTCTATGAATCAGTAAGTTTCTTCAACGAAGGAAGGAGAGATAAGTTTTCCTTCACAAGCTATGGAAATACCTACTCCCTTTCTTACAATATGGCAGCCAACCTGATTGAAATTACTTTTGTGGGAGAAGTAGAGTTCTACTCTCAAAAGTTACCAAATGTAGAAGGATTTTTTGACAAGGATCAAGCTATAAAATATCTTGGATTAAAGGAATTAAAGATTCCAAAAATTATTCACTTCTCTAAAAATCATCAGATTCTTCAGCTATGGGTTTATGGATTTCTAATTCTAAGAAAATTGGACAATGATACCTTGAAGAAAAGTGGTATCTATCTTCAGATTTTTTGGTGAATCTTAGGAAAATAAACTTAGTATGTATGTTTTGCTGACAATCAATAATATAAAGAATAGAACCCTAAAATATCATATTATCATGTTTCTAACTATTCCATTGAATATCATAGTTATTTGTCTTAAATGTTTATAAATTCCTTGTAGTTCGAAGCCATGGAATTTAAAATTAATGTTTTTGAGTGATGATACTATAAAGAGAATGAATGTTGGTTTTTCCGGTGATTCAAGATAATTTTATGATTTTTCATAACCAGAAATCCAAGCTCTATCAAAGAAAATGGATGTGAATGAAACCTCCAAGAAGGGTGGAAAGAAGAGGAAGGAAAAGGAAGAGGAAATGAAAGAAAAAACTCATGCAGCTAAGGTAACTCAATACACACCTCCAAAACCAAAGAAGCAGAAGGATTATCCTGATGAAGTAGTGGTTAAGTAGAGGGAAGACAAGAAAAATGAGAAGGAAGGGGAGCCTACTTTTAGTTTGGACTCTGCTGAGGAAAAATCGTTAAAGATAAAGGCTTCTGATGGTCTTGAGGATAAACAGAGAGAAAAGAAGTATAGGAATAAGTTATCATAGGTTGAAATTGTTCAGTCCCTTCTCAAGGATGCTGAGAAATAATTGGAATAAATCCTAGTTCCATAATAGTTTTTTCTAGAATCACATCCCGAGACACCAGGAAAGAAGGTGGTGATTCTGGATCCAGAACAAGAAGATGATGTTGTTTAGTAATAGGAAGAGAAAATATAAGAAGAAGAAGAAGAAGGGTATGACAATGATTAAGTTATAAAGAAAGTTGAAGATTACCATGAGAAGGAAAGTCCTTATGAAAAATTATCGATCCAGAAATCTCAAGTCAAATCCTCAAAAATTTATACTCTAGGAAATGAAAAGAAGGTTTAAAAATAAGTAAACAATCCTTCTGAAAAAGAAATAAATAATCATGATTTTGTTCATTTAGAAGATCAATTGGATAATTCTGTGAAAGAGGAAGTTGAGGAAGATAAAATTGTCCATTTATCTGATAGTGTGCATGAATGACACAAACAAGAAGTGGTAATTTAGAGAGTTGATAAGGTAAATAAGGTGTCGGTTCATACACCTAGTAAATCATTTACGAAAAAAATGATATTGGTACTTTGTCGAAGAAGAAAGCTGAAGAGATAGAAAACAGTCCTCTCCAAAAAACATTCTGATTCATAATCGTCCTCTCTTGGAAATGATTTTGTGGTAAAATATTTGAAAAATATGGTCAGTACTATTCCTTTATTTCCAAGTATCGATTCTAGATGCCAGATGCATCAACATTTAATGAATCAGAAATTAAATTCTGTTTCCATGGTTATGGATAAAATTGTCAGACTTGAGGCAGATTTCAAATAATTTCTCAGTAGTTATGAGGCACATAAAAAATCATGGAAAATGATTTCTAGCCGGTCAAAGAAGATAATCGAATATCTGATATCTTTTGATGAATTTCAAGATAATGTGAAAGATTCCTTTGACATGTAAGATGGAAATCATAATGATCTTAATAAGAGATTTGAGGAAAAGCTGACTCTCAAACCGAAAACTCAGAAGCAAGAATTCAAGTACTTAAATGGAAATCTTAATTCTGTGGCTTTGAATTGGAAGATGGAAAGGGATCTCAGAGTCGAATTTGAAGAAAAGATTTTTAAGCAAGAATATGCCTTGAAGGTTCAGGAAGACATTATTAAGGCTCAAAATGAAAAGATAAAATCCTTAGAGAAGAAAAGTGATGATCTGGATTAGCTACTTAATAGCATGGAAGAAGATCATAGGGAGATAAATAAGCTAAAAACCATTGTCGAGAAGTTGATGCCAATAGATAAAGGAGGATAATTTTTCCCAATTCTGATATTTTATTGAATTTATTACATGTACAAATTCTTTTAGTATTAATGAATTTTTTTCTATTCTTTATATATTTTTTTATTTAGTACTTATTTTTCTGGTAATGTTTTTTTCATTCCCTCTATTCCTTTTTGAAAATCAGAAAGGGGGAGAAATGAATGATAAAAAGAATACTAAGAATGAAGATTTTTTTCTAAGTATAGGGGAGGTCATCTAAGGGGAAGTTCTTATCAAAGAAGGTTTTTTTATGCAAAGAAAATGTAAAATATCATTCAAGAAATCAAGAATAAAATACTTAGGGATTTTAAAACCTAAGGGTTAGTTAGTCGTATTCACTTTGATATATAAGTAAAGGGAGATATGTTTTTATTTTCAAGTCCATAAAAATTCTATGTCCTTATATTTTTTTGTAAGGATGTTTGTGCTTTCAAAAAAGGGGGAGATTTTTTATTCAATAATATTTACTTATGACTTTTCAATTACATCATTTTTTGAAAATCACAAACTGCCTATCTTAAGGCAAATTATATTTTCTCTAAAAATTATCTTAATAAGGAAAATTTTCCTCCCCCAAGGAAGTTTTTTCCTTACTGATGATTTCATTATTCATACTATTGTTTCTCTATCTCTAACTCATTTTACTTCAAATGTCTAAAAATATATTTCATATATAAAACCTAGAAATACTATAAATTAGTAGATTTAGATAATTCTATTTTCATATTCTGATTTCAGGTTCTGAATTCAGAATCTGAATTATCTGAAATTTAGACTCCAAATTATCTGAAATTCAGATTCCAAGTTCTAATAAATTCTGATTCTGAATTCTCTGAAATTTAGACTCCAAATTCTCGGAAATTGAGACTATGAATTCTCGGAAATTTAGATTCTGAATTTTCTAAAATTTAAACTCTGAATTCTCTGAAATTAAGAGTCTGAATTATCTGAAATTTAGACTCTGAATTCTCTGAGATTCTAAATCTGGATTCCTTAGAATTTAGACTCTGAATTCCTCAGATTTTGGACCCTAAATTCCTCTGAATTCAGACTCTCAATTCCTAAGAATTCAGACTCTAAATTCCTCAGAATTCAAACTCTGAATTCCTCAGAATTACGACTCTGAATTCATCATAATTCAGGCTCTAAATTCCTCAAAATTCAGACATGGAATTCATTGGAATTCGGACTCTGAAATCTATAGAATTCAGGTTCCAATTTCCATAAAAAAATAATCCTAATATTTATGTTTTATAGTCTCCAATTATTTATTTTCTTATACTTCGAACTTTATATTTTCCTTAGACTTAGGAAAATTGAATTTGGGTAATAAAACATATTTTTCTTACCCCTCTAATATTTTTGAAACGATTTCATTCAATCTATTTCTAACATACCATTGGTTGACTGACACATGTACAGGTCCCCCTGAGATTCAAGGAAAAATATAAAAATTGGTGGAGGGAGATCATCATTATAGAAGTGCCTATAAATATGAGCTCATTTGAATGAGCTCATAACAACTGATTCGATCACTCTTGAGATTTCATGTTGATGAAGTGATTTATAGGGAGAGAGACTCTCATTGTAACATCCCAAGGTTTTCTAAAAATAAATTGAAAATGCTTGAAATTTTGTTTAAGGTATATATTTATAAGTATCCTTTAAACATAATTTTATTTCTTTTATGTTTTGAATTTCAAGAAACTATCATCTACAATTGTGTTCAGTATGTTATTTCGAGTCTGATGGAACAAACTTGTTTTTTTTGGTGAATAGTAACATGCCCTTATGAATAGTAATATGAATAGTAATATGAATAGTAATATGACCTCATGAATAGTAAATAATATTATTATTTTATTTTCCCATGGCAATAGGATAATGGGATCTTAATTAATTTTCCAATGTCACATAAAACTAATTGCACTTCAATTTTGTTATTTTTCGAATTAACTGTGACCTTATTTTAAAATTAAATTAATAATATTTAGAAAATTATTTTTGAAAAATGGAGTTCATTTTTGAATTCTACACGTCGAAAAATGGTTGGGGTAAATTTTTGGTATTTTTCTGAAACTCTTGAATTTTCGGTGAATAGTGAAATACGGTAAAATACCGTATAATCAATTTATCAGTAAAAATGCACTATTTATGACATCATAAGTGATGTCATGGCCACTTGCTTCGAAATCACATGATATTTTCACTAATTAAGGCCACTTGATTTGAGATTATTCATAGTCTTGATAAAAATATTATAATAATAATTAAAATAATCTAAAATACCTCCCCTCCTCCACTATAAATACTACCCTCACTCCCCTCTTCCTCCCACACCTCTCAAGCCTTGAGAATTGTCTAATTTCTGCCAAATTCCCTCCCCAATATCCTTCCCCACGTCCTAGGGCTGCTGGTCTCACCAAAAGACCAAAATCAAAGCCCTTAAGAAGGATCTCAAGGAGAAGAGATCAAGAGGTAAACATCCTCTTTCATTTTCATTCTTTCCTTCCATTTTATGTTATTCTCTTCCTTTCCCTTTGTCTTTTGTTGGGATATTTCATTTAATATTTCCCTTACTGTCCAAATTTTGTATGATTGATGAGATATTCCATTCCTCTCATCAATCTTGTTTTTATGAAATTTTTAGAGGCGCCGTTAGGCTGCCGAATTTTTTGTAAGAAATTTCTCATGTTTTCTTTATTTCATGATTCCTTCCACTTCTTTCTTCACCCCCTCTTATCCAAGAGGCATGAAATCTCCAGAATCATGTATATTCTGGATGTTTTCATGTTTATGGAAAATTACAAATCATTATTCCTCTCCTCTTTCACTTATTTAAAGAATTAAAAAACATTGTCCATTTGTGTCGAATTACCGATATCGTGGACAATGTATTTTCAATTTCCATTAATTATTTCAAGTCTGGTCATGAAACCATTTATATGGTTGAACCAGGTTATAATATATGTTTTATGAATCATATAAGGTTCTGGAATTCTTTTGTACTCATGATTCAAACTTATAAGACTAAATGAAATTGTAATTATCAAAGAACCACTTAAATTATCTAAACGAACATAATTAATGTTTTAACTTATAAATCATCATCATATAAAGCACCAAAGTGATGAATGGTATAATTTATGGTACTGGAGTTATGTAACTAATACTCCATTCAAATTCTGGAGTTTCACTTCCAACCAAAAAGAACGATTCATCATGAACCGATTGTGAAAATCACAAAAGAACTCACCCAAAATAATGCAAGGAACAAATACTAACAAATAAGGGGTGAAATGAGGTTATGAAATGACCATATAAGATGTTATAAACATGAACATGTTTCTGTAAAATACTAATAACACTCTTTTAACCATTATACAGGAGTTTCAAACAATTTTGAAGTAGGACAAGCCCAAGGTAAGGGAATTCTTAACCCGATTTCCATTCTTTGGGTTAACCTTCTACTTTATAATTTATGTGCTATTTAAATTGTTTGTGTGATGGGTTCTGTTTATATTATGTTTAATTATGTGTATTTACAGAGTATATACATATTCCATCCACTCAATTAAGTATCACTTCCCGTATATGATGTTTATAAGGGACTTTTCTTCTAAAATCCTCTTTTAAAATTCTGTTTTATAAGATTCAAAGGCAATGTTTTTATGCTATTATTTATGTTGAATGATTATGTTTTGTCTATTGGGCATTGTTTATGATGAAGGGTGGGACCTATATTTCCCTCCAATGCATTGGGTATGAGTAAGTTGGAGGTCGGCCGTATGGTTACTCCAAGTGTAACTGTGATGGTTACACAAAGTAAGGTAGTCGTGAGGGTTACAAATTTTAAGGTAGCCAAGATGGTTACAAGATTATGTAAGTAATGCCCCAATATACCTTTATGATTATAATTATGTTTGTATGGATCTTGTGTAAATCTCATGTTACACAAAGTAAGATTTTATGGGTGTAAATCATGTATTTTAAAAATGTTTTCATATGTCTTGTGTATTCATGGACTAATGAGATTTTTCCTTCTTTTTCATACCTTACTGAGCTTTTGTGCTCATCCCAAGTTTTTAAATGATTTTCAACAGGTTAATGGATGAATAATACAAGGAAGGAAGACATTTTAAATGTTGAAGAATTGTCAAGGAGTCTTGTTTTATGTTTTAATGTTTTATATTCTGAGGAAAATGGAAACTGATTTTATGGTATCCACTATGTAACAATGTGTAATGTTATGAATATTTTGTCTTAATTCTCTAAAGCTCTAAACTTGAAAAGATCCTCAATGTAAAATGAAGTGTTTTCTTGAATAAATTCAAGATTATGTATGAAATAAGTGCGGGTCCTTACAGTTGGTATCAGAGGTCGGTTTAGACAACTTTAGGGATTAGGAGTTCTTGTGAGACACGTGATTAGCCCCTATATCTATTATTTCAGTTAAATCCTTGTTTTATAACTTTTTTTTCAGGTCAAGTAAAGTCGGTTACGAATGGAAGGAGAAGGATCTCAAACGACATTCCTATCTCTTCCTGATGACATGCTTGCAATAATTATTGCAAAGTCATCTTCGGATGATTGTGAAACTTTTTCTAGCATACAACTCACATGCAAGCAGTTTTTTGAGATATCAAACACCTCCTCTATACCTCGTTATCATCGTGGATCATGGGTTGTTTTTAGACAAATACTATTTTCACAATATTCACATAATTTCAAGAAAGGTAAATATTATCAAGGTATTTTCAAATATTTTACCTTATCACAAGAATTTGAAGCATATTATGATTTTAAAAATGGTGCTGAGGAAGGAGACCCTTGTGCCACCTATTTATATTTGCTTTTAAACTATAGTCTCACATCACATACTTATGGTATTTTAAAAGGACCAATAATAGAAAGTTTCAACTCAATTTCGGTCCGACTATTTTATAGAAATCATGTTTTATCAGATGTTTTGGAATTATATGTCATACATGATTATTTTCCAAAACTATTTTTCTGTGAACACCCATATGACCCATGTTGTACGAGGTGTATTTGGATAGAGGAAGCAAATGATTTTGAAGGATCTCTAAATCATTGTTGTAATGCATGGGACTTCTACCTACGTGAACAAGATGACGATGAAACCGAGTGGACACCTTGATCAAGGTACCCTCAGTTGTTTAATAAGTAAATAAAATTGCGAGGACGCAATTTCAAGAAGGTGGGGATAATGTAACATCCCAAGGTTTTCTAAAAATAAATTGAAAATGCTTGAAATTTTGTTTAAGGTATATATTTATAAGTATCCTTTAAACATAATTTTATTTCTTTTATGTTTTGAATTTCAAGAAACTATCATCTACAATTGTGTTCAGTATGTTATTTCGAGTCTGATGGAACAAACTTGTTTTTTTTGGTGAATAGTAACATGCCCTTATGAATAGTAATATGAATAGTAATATGAATAGTAATATGACCTCATGAATAGTAAATAATATTATTATTTTATTTTCCCATGGCAATAGGATAATGGGATCTTAATTAATTTTCCAATGTCACATAAAACTAATTGCACTTCAATTTTGTTATTTTTCGAATTAACTGTGACCTTATTTTAAAATTAAATTAATAATATTTAGAAAATTATTTTTGAAAAATGGAGTTCATTTTTGAATTCTACACGTCGAAAAATGGTTGGGGTAAATTTTTGGTATTTTTCTGAAACTCTTGAATTTTCGGTGAATAGTGAAATACGGTAAAATACCGTATAATCAATTTATCAGTAAAAATGCACTATTTATGACATCATAAGTGATGTCATGGCCACTTGCTTCGAAATCACATGATATTTTCACTAATTAAGGCCACTTGATTTGAGATTATTCATAGTCTTGATAAAAATATTATAATAATAATTAAAATAATCTAAAATACCTCCCCTCCTCCACTATAAATACTACCCTCACTCCCCTCTTCCTCCCACACCTCTCAAGCCTTGAGAATTGTCTAATTTCTGCCAAATTCCCTCCCCAATATCCTTCCCCACGTCCTAGGGCTGCTGGTCTCACCAAAAGACCAAAATCAAAGCCCTTAAGAAGGATCTCAAGGAGAAGAGATCAAGAGGTAAACATCCTCTTTCATTTTCATTCTTTCCTTCCATTTTATGTTATTCTCTTCCTTTCCCTTTGTCTTTTGTTGGGATATTTCATTTAATATTTCCCTTACTGTCCAAATTTTGTATGATTGATGAGATATTCCATTCCTCTCATCAATCTTGTTTTTATGAAATTTTTAGAGGCGCCGTTAGGCTGCCGAATTTTTTGTAAGAAATTTCTCATGTTTTCTTTATTTCATGATTCCTTCCACTTCTTTCTTCACCCCCTCTTATCCAAGAGGCATGAAATCTCCAGAATCATGTATATTCTGGATGTTTTCATGTTTATGGAAAATTACAAATCATTATTCCTCTCCTCTTTCACTTATTTAAAGAATTAAAAAACATTGTCCATTTGTGTCGAATTACCGATATCGTGGACAATGTATTTTCAATTTCCATTAATTATTTCAAGTCTGGTCATGAAACCATTTATATGGTTGAACCAGGTTATAATATATGTTTTATGAATCATATAAGGTTCTGGAATTCTTTTGTACTCATGATTCAAACTTATAAGACTAAATGAAATTGTAATTATCAAAGAACCACTTAAATTATCTAAACGAACATAATTAATGTTTTAACTTATAAATCATCATCATATAAAGCACCAAAGTGATGAATGGTATAATTTATGGTACTGGAGTTATGTAACTAATACTCCATTCAAATTCTGGAGTTTCACTTCCAACCAAAAAGAACGATTCATCATGAACCGATTGTGAAAATCACAAAAGAACTCACCCAAAATAATGCAAGGAACAAATACTAACAAATAAGGGGTGAAATGAGGTTATGAAATGACCATATAAGATGTTATAAACATGAACATGTTTCTGTAAAATACTAATAACACTCTTTTAACCATTATACAGGAGTTTCAAACAATTTTGAAGTAGGACAAGCCCAAGGTAAGGGAATTCTTAACCCGATTTCCATTCTTTGGGTTAACCTTCTACTTTATAATTTATGTGCTATTTAAATTGTTTGTGTGATGGGTTCTGTTTATATTATGTTTAATTATGTGTATTTACAGAGTATATACATATTCCATCCACTCAATTAAGTATCACTTCCCGTATATGATGTTTATAAGGGACTTTTCTTCTAAAATCCTCTTTTAAAATTCTGTTTTATAAGATTCAAAGGCAATGTTTTTATGCTATTATTTATGTTGAATGATTATGTTTTGTCTATTGGGCATTGTTTATGATGAAGGGTGGGACCTATATTTCCCTCCAATGCATTGGGTATGAGTAAGTTGGAGGTCGGCCGTATGGTTACTCCAAGTGTAACTGTGATGGTTACACAAAGTAAGGTAGCCGTGAGGGTTACAAATTTTAAGGTAGCCAAGATGGTTACAAGATTATGTAAGTAATGCCCCAATATACCTTTATGATTATAATTATGTTTGTATGGATCTTGTGTAAATCTCATGTTACACAAAGTAAGATTTTATGGGTGTAAATCATGTATTTTAAAAATGTTTTCATATGTCTTGTGTATTCATGGACTAATGAGATTTTTCCTTCTTTTTCATACCTTACTGAGCTTTTGTGCTCATCCCAAGTTTTTAAATGATTTTCAACAGGTTAATGGATGAATAATACAAGGAAGGAAGACATTTTAAATGTTGAAGAATTGTCAAGGAGTCTTGTTTTATGTTTTAATGTTTTATATTCTGAGGAAAATGGAAACTGATTTTATGGTATCCACTATGTAACAATGTGTAATGTTATGAATATTTTGTCTTAATTCTCTAAAGCTCTAAACTTGAAAAGATCCTCAATGTAAAATGAAGTGTTTTCTTGAATAAATTCAAGATTATGTATGAAATAAGTGCGGGTCCTTACACTCATGCCTTGTGCTTACTGAAAATCTTGTTCACCTTGCTTCATGAGACTCCAATTATTTTTTTATACAATCGAGGAATTCTAGGGATTAGAAGATAGTGGTTTCGACTACCTTAAAGTTCTAGGACTTCCGTGGTTAAGAAGACAGTGGTTTTTTCTAATACCTTAAAGTTTGATGGCTCGTAGGGATTGTAAGACAAATTTCGGTATTCCCATCGAGGGGTTACCCTGGAGTGGGTAATACAGACATTCTTGAGATAATAAATCAACAGACCTTTATCCAAGGATGTTGAATACCCTACTCTTTGGGTTAATATATTTCATACTTGTTACTTGTTTTGTTTCCAGTTTATATTGCGATGTATTTTGATAAAGCAAGAAAGTATAATCTTCTTATAATTTCTTGTTCTTTTATACACTCTGATAAGTAAGATTCTATTCACATTAAGGTAAAATCTTTTCCATGTAAAATTTAATTAAATTTCCTTTTCGTAATCGTAGTTATGGAACCTAGAAAGTTTGTAGAACTAAGAGGTTTGGTGAATTTACATTGTTTAACTTTGTTAAGCATAGTTTTCCTTAAGGTTAAAAACAAATGTTTTCAAAATTAAAATTCACCACCAACTTTCAATTGAGCATCTATATTCATATTTCTATCCTACAAGAATTAACATATTTTTTTAGTTTTATCCTAGAATAATGAACGGGAGGCGATGGACATGGTTTCTGATGTAAAAATATCTATTTCCCAATAACTATAAATTAAACCCCCTCAATGTAAAATATTGACCTATTTCTAAGTAGAAGTAGATATATATAATATGATATTTATAATATTCTCTACAATAATCAATTAAACCCTAGTAAAAAATAATGGAAATTATTTAATCTCTGAAAATACATTACTTATATTAATAAAAATACATATAACACTGGAAAATAATAACTATCAACATATATTTTATTTTAATTTTTTAAAAACACTAACTAAGAATAAAAATGATTTTTAGAAAATTTAATATAATTAATGAAAAATAAAAAAAACACACAATAAAATTAAACAATTGGTTACTTCCAGGTTTAAGGTTAGTTTTATTTACCTCATAGTAAGTCACAGCCAAACATCTTTATTAAAGCTTAATAAACAATCCACATCCATTTTTAGGTTTTAAAAAACTAGAACGCACAATTAAATCCATGTTATACCAATTCACTTGTATTTTTCAATTTGAGATAATATATTTTAGGAGAATAAAGAAGAAGTACCAATTTAATCATCCTTATAATAATGGATTGGTTCTATGTAAATGTATAGAAAATATAATCAATAATAAATATTTTATGTAAAACCAAGAGAAGGAATAAATAATTAGATTTTTTATATATCTCAATATATTATATAAATTTGATTAAAATTTGGGGTTCTACTCCATTTCTTTTGGTCCAGTTATCTTAGAAATGTATGATAGAGTTAGTTTGGAGTTATTATATATTTTAGAAATGTTGAACAAAAAACACAGTGTCATAGTTTCGTTAAAGGAATTCTTTTTAGGAAAAAAAATACCAGCACCATCCCCCACTTCATGAGTGATTCTTGTTTATATTTGAGGAAGCTTCTTCATAAAGGATCCATTGAGGATAAATAATTCTCAGACTAATAGGGTTCAAATATACTAATTATTACCAATAAATTCTAAAATTATATTTTGGAATTTTTAAATTTATCCATGGTATATTTTTCAGACAAGGATGATGAATAATCAACATTGGATAGCTCATCACTACATGTGGTCATTTTTCATCAACAAACTATAAATCTGACCATCCATAATCGATCATCCTCTAAAATATGGTCAGTTCAAATTTGAAATATTTTTCACTTCTTGACATTCATCTGGTCAAATTAAACCTGTGGAAAAAAATTATAAAAGGGGAAGAAAGAGTTAGAGAATACATGGTTTTATCGATTAAAGGATATTTTATACAATAGAAATAGGTACATGAAGAGGTTAGTTGTGAAGGGGTGTTAGTATAATAAATAAGTATAATTCTATGAAATTTTATCTCGCAATTTCAAACACACAACAATATGGATATTTTAGATTTTGGTTACAAATAAAAATTTTCAACTAGAATAGATAATTTTAAAGATGGTGTTATTTTATAGTGATTTGAATGAGTAAATCTATATTATGAATCTATATGGTTTCATAAATGAATGGAATAAGGGAATGGTGTATAAGCTAAAAACAGTATTTTGTTTTTATATGATTTCTAGGTAAATAGAACCAAATTTTTAGAGCCTTTATTTATGAAAAGGGTTAAATTAGAGATAGTAAAACCATTATTTCAACCAGAAGGTGTTTGAGGATAGATATTACATTATATTTATCTTATATGTGGATCTCATACTTTGGGGAGGGGGTATGGATCAGAAATGGATTCAAGAGGTGAAAGATGATTTTAATTAGATATTTTAGGTAATGAAATTTGAGGAATCCATGAATATTTTGGGGATATAGATTGAGAGATATTGGAAAACCAGAATATCTGTATTATCTAATAAATAATACATAAAAATGGTTGTCTAAATAATTGTAATGACCTGATGTAAACCTTTGTAAATATAATTGGCTAAACACCACAATTTATATATAGATAAATCAAGAAAAATGAAATTTTTGGGTAATTACATGGTTAATTTTTATTATGTAATCGCAATCAGTAATTTTATGTCTTTTATGGTTTGTATATGGCTGAAAACTTCCCATCCAATGGTATTTTTCATCTTATTTGTGGGTAATTTTAGAAAGGACCACTATAAATTTGTGGATTTAATTCTAATATATCATAATGTATTGAATGATGTAGCGTTATTTTTTTTATTGAATGATCTATTTATGGTATATGTTGTTATTTAATTTTATGAGATATGGAAAAAATAAGGGTAACATTAAGCTTTTGGAAACCTTCATAGGGAAAACTATACATTGTATGTCGACGTTCAGAATCCTTATTTCACTATTTGAAATAGAAAATGATTATGTTTCCATCCCCAAAACTAAGAAGTTATTTATCTTGAATATGATTTTATTGGATGAAATAAAAATGATTTAGTAAATAGGATTGGTATTCATTGATAAATATAGTATAATTAATTTTTATAAGAATCATGTGTTTATGTAATAGATAATTCAAATTTTGATGAAGTGGTATTTCATTTAAAAAATAATTGAAAATGAGGTTCTATATGTATGATATATTAATGGAATTTAGAATCTGAATGACATGTTCACTAAGGTCTTATTCATGGAAATTATTAGGAAATATTGTGCCTTAGTGGTACTTAGGTGGAAAGAAGGGGGAATTGAGACACTAACTATTCTGTGGAAGTTTATGTGGATCAAAATTTACTTATGTGTTATAAGTTTCCATAAATCCACGAAATAATTATTTAATTGGTATATTATTTTTTGATATGTAAAGAAACCTTCATGTCATTATTATCTACAATCTGATGGAGGAACTCCAAAACATGGGGTTTATAAATAGAGGGAATCTTTTAGCAGTGGATGTTTAGTAGTTGTTGGATGGTCTGTAAGGGAATGTTTTAGAACATGTTGTGTAAGTGGTTGTGTCTGGACGATGGTCAGAAAAATAAAATTCAATGTATGTTGTGCTCTATGGTCATGTTAATGTAAAAAAATGTTTTCAAAGGATATATATGGTTTAATTTCACTATCCATGAGAATGCATTTTTCTGTAAGTGGTTTTTAAACCAAATAAGAGGTGGTAAAATAAATTATTATTCCCATATAAATATTAGAATTTGGTGTAACTAATTGACAATGTGGTCACCACTTTAAACATTTGGTGTAAGAAAACATATACTTTTAATTGAAATTGATCTAATATCATTAAATTAATCAATTATGATTTTTAAATTATTCTAACTACATGATAATAAAAGGATTAAATAATGGTCTACTATGGATATAAGGATAATTTAGAAATCATATAGGATCCCTTTTTTGGTTCCTTATTTAAATGTATTTCTGGTTGTGTTTTTGAAAGTATGAGTTTTTTTGTTTGATCGTGTGGGGAAATTGATCAAATATAATAAAAGAGGTATAATTTTTTTGTTAGTTATAAAGCATCAGGTTTATGGAATTACTTATAATTTAGGGTGTTTTTTTTGTTTTTTCTACATATGAAACATTTAATAGATTTCTATATGTGATATGTCATTCTATGAATCCCAATAAACTTTAAAATAAGAAATAGTAACTTTTATACCATAAAGATCCAAACCAATTTTTTCTTTCATTAAGAAAGACCATTATCACTATTAGGCTTGTGGTAGCACAATATTGAATCCCCTTAAATCAATGTGGGTATATAAAAAAATTCTAGGCCACATCCCATCATGGGGGACATAGAATAGTTTATACTAAATCTGACCCTCATCCTTTCTTAGGGATAAAGGGAAGATGTTTACATATTCAGAGCATTGCGAGGTCATCCAAATTATTAATTCCATTTAAGATATTTAAACTTGAAATATGAGTATATAGAAACCAAAATACATTTCTAACACATATTCCAATCATTTATAATGATGAATGAATCTTTATAATGTTTAAAATATGTGATTAAAAAGTAAAATCAATAAAAAAATCTTCTTGAAATATTTCAGTAAATCAATAACATCAATAAAACATCTTGTGGTTAATACTTACACAATGAATATATTATTGCAATTTCACCTGAAAAATATACTGGGAATGATTTTAATTCACAATGAAAAAGTAGTTTGCAATCCACTATTGAATTTTATATTAGTAAAAGAAAGATTTTATTTATTACTAAAATGAACAATTTTAAGAAAACCCACTCCTCCCAATATCGATTCATATCTATCTATTTGGGAATATGGGAGGGAAGAGGGGGTTTTCATACCTAATTTATTGGATCTAAATTTTGGAACTCTTTTGGTGAACTACACATCATCATTCATACTCATCGAATGATTCATCATATATAGGTCTCTATGTTATGGAGTTTCCCCTATTAGAGATTGGACCACTCCCATCACGATGAAATCTAATCCAAGCTACAATGTTTTATTTTTCTTGTTTACATGTTTGATTTTGTTTTCGTAGGATAGTATCCATTGTCTCAGTTCTTCAACCACCCTTTTGTATAACTCTTTTTTTTATGGCCCCATCACGGTCATGCTTCCCATAGATCATGACATATTGGATTTTTTTCAGTGGATCATGTGGTAGTTTATCCAGGTCTTGGGGTATTTGAAATAGTTTTGACGTAATTCATCTTTAGGGTTTAATAGTTCTTCCTCTTTAGGTTTTTTTGTAGAGGTGGTGACATGAAGCTCTCACTCCATCTCTCAGTTATATTATAATGACAACATGATGTTCAAATGAATTTTTCAGTATATAGTACCTTCTATACTGTGGTTTCTACTCATGGTGGGCCACTTTATTGAGGTAGATCCTGTAGGATTTGAGGGGAATCAGTAGGCTCATATGGGATGAAATGGGTTCAGTTAGAGATGTTCTCAAGTGTTTATCATGGGGTATTCCCATAGTGATTCACTAGTGTGGTGGTTCTATTTACATAATTGGTTTACCCCAAACAATTTTATTTTAATTATAGGTTTATTGGATTTTTAATATTCTACAAAACCGTTTTAAAATATATATATGAAAATAATAAAAAAAAATAGATTTTGGGAATTCATAGTTGATTTAAAATATATTGTTGTTCCAAATATGTTTATGAATCCACCAATTGAAACTTATGTCTAATTTATATCCAAGAATAAACTCTTAATAATTTTGTAAACATGGGTTTTGGATTTGATATGATAAAAAAATAAAAAAAATAAACATTACAATGTATTTCATCCACAGTTTCTACCAAAGATGAGTGTATTTAAGTATTTTTTAATTCAAAGAATATAAATAATCAAAATAATACCACTAGTGATGTTGAGTGAGTCATGTTAAAAAAGAAATAATTTTAAATTCTTAAAATATAAAAAAAAAATTGGAGGATTAATTATGGGGTTATAAAATTAATAAAATAACATGAAAAAACAAATCATTTTAAATGGGAAACATAAAATTAGTCTTTTATACTATTTATATAATTTATTTCATCACTTTGTTTCTTCTATTATGTCATAATACATAACATACATCTCTAAAAATATTTAATATTTACTCAAAATTTTGAATGTCTCATAAAATTTGAAAAAATTACCAATGGATAATTTTTATAAGATGATTCCAAATATAATTTTTATTTTATCCAAATAATTATCTAATACGGTAATTTATACTTTTAAATAAAAAATACACATTTATCAAAATATACTAGTTTTTATGATGATAACAGTTCTCTAACCCTTATAAAGATTACAGAAGACTTCATTAAATTAAATTATAATTTATATTTAAATAAATATTATCTAATAATAATATTTTATTAAAATATTATTTAGTTCAAAAATTCATAAATGTATTCAAAATAAATTATTAATATAATCTATATATTTCTAAGAAATACAATTTTAGTTTCTTCATATCAAAATAAAAATTTTATAATTATTATTAAAAATTTATAAATTTATAATAAAAGGTATATATATAATCAATGTTATGTTAAAAATATTATAAAAAGATTCATTATGTTAGGATCTATATAGATAACCCCTTATTACGCTTCCTTACACCCTATGGGTTAGGAGTGAGATAGTGGATCTTTCTAGGGGTGGTTCGGCAAGCATGGTTCGGATCATGATCCCGATATTCTTGAATCTATCTCATAAATGGTTTTTCTCATTATTTAGTTTTACAATGTTATATTTGGATTGGTCAAGGTAAAGTCGTAGTTATGACATCTCCATATGAAGCTCTAAAAAATGGGCTTCATATGCCACAATCCTATAGTTTGAGGTCATCACTCCATTTTTCTTCTTCAATTGGATTTTATTATAACCCTTCATATATACTAATCAAAATATCCATTTTAAAAAGTCTATATTATCAAATGTTATGGTGGTTAATGGCCTCTTTAATCCTAAAGGAAAAAACTTATAATTGTCCAAAATAACCAAAGTAGGGTATGTTTTTTCTATAACAACATTACAGAATAAGTCATTTATTCATTCTAAAATGTAATTTCATTTATAAAACATCATGTTGATACATTATTCCTCCATCATAAATTTCATCCACAAAAATTTAATTTCATTCTCTAAAATAGATGAGGGTACTTATATTTCATCTCCTCTTTTGGTTCCCATGTTTTTTTCTCCAAATTGTGGTTCGACTATAGCACTTTGAAAAGGTGAGTTATTTTGTTTCATAGATCATTACCTCCAATATCTATGTTTATTGTCAAATTATCCCCATATTAAAGATAATTATCCAAGGGTTCCACCTCAAGATTCAGTACATGTGATGGGTATCATATGTACTTCTTCAACAAGGATACAATGAACACATCATGTATATAATGTAGGTTAGGTGGGAATTATTTTTAATAATCCAAAAAATTATGTGATAATGTACCTAAAAGGTAGTGATTTATCTTGGACTATGCTTTCCCATCTTCCCAAACCTTATGAATTTCTTTCACGGTGATATAGGAAGGAAAACTTTATCTCCAACCTCGAACTGTATGTCTTATCGATGATTATCTATATAGATTTTTTATTAAATTATTGTGCCTTTAATATGATGTTGAATTTTTAGAACATTATGTGTATTCCCTTGGATAAAATTTGGTCTGGTCAGATTTTACTCTCCAAATTCATCCCATTAGGTCAGATTCTGACAAATCCTTTTATATGGGGCCTCATAAGGTATCGTTTAAATTATAGAATGGAAACTATTATAATATGATAACTCAAATAGGTATAGGTGTTGATCCCAATGTCCTTGGAAATATATTGAACAATATATTAGTATATACTCTATAGTTTTAATTGTTCTCTCAGTTTTTTGATCTTTCAATGGGTGATTACTAGTATAGAAACTCAAATCTATATCCATTGATTATTAATGGATTCTCTGAAACCAGAGATAAAAATGTAGATAATTATCAGATATAATTGATATTAGAATTCCATGAATTATTAAAACTCCCCTTATATATATCATAGATCATTTATCCTAAGATTATTCTTCCTTGATAGAAGTAAAATGTGTTGACTTTATAAGGAGAACAACTACCACTGAGATGGTCTCATTTCCTTTAGATGTATGGGGGACTCTTATGAAGAAATATATATTTATGTTTCCCATTTTCAGACGTGAATAAAGAAGGGTTGAATCATAACTTTGGACTTCTGTTAATAAACCTTGACATTTTTACAAACCAATATTCAAGATACAAATTTTGAAATATCCCTCATCATTTTATCCCATGATAATTTTTTATAAGGATCTATATGAATCTTAGTTGTTCTTGGATTAATAAAAAAACGATGAGGTATTTTTATCATCTAGAATATCCTTCTTCAGTTCAGGTTTTTATGGGATATATATCCTAGTTCCAAGAGCTATTAAACACTATAATATTCACTACCTTTTTCTATATCACCTCATTATCTTTTTAGGACTCCTTTATCCTCACAGCAATTGATGGATGGGTGGTTATATGATAAAGGTAGGATAAACATATTTTTTTAATTTTCGTTTACACCATTTTAATTTATAAGAATCTTTGATCCATTTCAATCCTCATCATGGATAGGGTTACAGTATCCTTTCTACTTAGAGTATCTGACATTGTGTTCCATTTCCCAGGTAATGTATATAATGATAATAATACATTATTAGCTCTAATCACCTTTATTTCTTCATACTGGGATTCTTTTTGTGAATATATATTTATGAATTTTATGATTCATATATATTTCAAATTCCTCCCTTTAGAGATAATGTTATAAAATATAAATTGTCAAGATCACTACATCCAATTCTAGATCTTGGGTATTTCTGCTCATGTATCTTTAATTAGAGTGAGGTAAAGGCTATAAAATTTTCTTCTTGTCTTGATTACACAAACTAATAAATTTTTGGATTCACCACTACATGCCTAGAAACCTTTCCTACTGGATGGTAATGTGAGCATAGGTTCAATGATTAGCCTCTTATTTAACTCCTTAAATCATTTATTGTATTAACTAGTCATAGAAAAACTTCACTCCATTTTGAGTTATCTAGGATAATGGGATTGAAAATTGTGATAATTTTAACAAAATAAATTATAGTACCAAGATAATCACTACAAAAATACAATACATTAGAGGGGGTTATTTAGAGGGGGTTATGCACAACCCCCTCTAATCATCTAATTTAGAGGGGGTTATGAACCCCCTCTAAACTCATTTTATATAAAAAAATATATAGGGATTATGTACAACCCTTGCTAATCATCGAATTTTGAGGGGGTTATGGAGCCCCTTAATTACTTAAATTAGAGGGGGGTTTGAACCCCCTCTATTTTTTTAACATTATTTTTCTAATATATAGTTGAATTTTAGGGGGGTACAAAACCCCATCTAATATCTTAAATTAGATGGGGTTGAAAACCCCCTCTAATGTCATTAATTTTGAAGGGGTTCAAAACCCCCCTCTAATTTCTTAAATTAGTGGGGGGTTCAAAACCCCCTCTAATGTCATTAATTTAGAAGGGGTTCAAAAAATAGCTCTAAAGTATTTAATTTAGAGGGGGTTCAAAACCCTTTCTAATTTAACAGATTAATGGGGTTGTGAATCCCCACTATTTAAAAAAATAGACTTCCATAATATATATATATATATATAATTAAAACGCAATATATAAATGTATTTAAATACATTATATGAACATATTGTATAAAATATTTATATGATTGTATGTAATTTTATTTATATGTATACATAAATATTATTGTATAATATTAGGTAAATTAATATATATTTATTTTTATAAATTTTATTTTATATAATATTAATTATTTATAATATAAAATCATAAAATTATTTTACAAATATATACATAAATATAATTTATCTATAAAATATATCATACAAAAACTATATCTTGTAGTTTTTTAAATTATATTAGAATAATAATAAATATATTTTTTTACAACAAGTTTATGCCTTTATATTATATATAATTAATATTGTATGAAATAGATTTTATATAAATAAATATATATTAATGTATATTTATTGAAATAATAATATATATTAATGTACATAATAATAAATATATGTATTGAAATACATTATATAAATTTTTTTATAAATTATATTTCTTATAATATTAATTGTATTTAATATATAATTGTATTTCATATAATATTAAGTGTATTTTTCTATAAATTGTATTTCATATAATATTGATTATATATAATATACATATTAATTATATATAATATAATATTAATTACATATAATATTAATATTTGTATAAATTGTATTTCAAATAATAATAATAATATATTAATTTTATATAATATTATACAATTTATAAAAATAAATATATTTATTAATATATATAATAATAAATATATGTATTGATAGACATTATATAAATATATTTTTAAAGAACTTGTATAAGTATATTAGGTAAATACTTATATATATAAATTCTTTAAAAATATATATATAATATAAATATAATATAATATAAATATGTATTTAAGTATATATATAAATTATATAAATATATGATAAAAATGTATTTAATATAATATCAATGTGATATAAATCATAAAATAAATGTATAGAATTTTTAAAACACATATAATTTATATAGATTAAAAAATAGATGTAATAAGAATAATAATAATTAATATTTTTTTATTTCACACACACACAAGTCAATATATACTTATATTGTTGTGTAATATATTTAGGTGATATATAAATATATAATATAGAATATATATAGTTCCATATACAAATAAATATAGTAAATAATATATATATATATTATTATTTATGTGTATGTAAATATATTATTCTAATAATAATTATTATAAAAAACAGTCAAATATATATAAATATAATAATTTATAATTTAAATTTCAAAATAAATATTTCCTTAGTGGTTTGCTTGGGGAGATCTGCAGGCACGTCGTCCGAGCGGTGTAGGTTCGATTCCCCGGACCATCACTTTTTTAGTAGGCGTGGGAATGGAATCCGGCACCAAGCGTGGCGCCTGGGGGGGTTTGGGTGGGAACTGGAGTGAGGAGAGGCGCGGGGGCTTGCATTCGGGTAGGAACTAGAGCGAGGAGATGGGCTTCAGGTGAACAGGAGTGAGTGGTGGCGCAGTGGTGCCTGGGGGGCTTCGGGTAGGAACTGAAGTGAGGAGAGGCGTGGGGGCTTGCTTTCATGTGGGAACTGGAGTGAGGAGATGGGCTTTAGATGAACAGGAGTGAGTGGTGGAGTGGTGGCGCCTAGGGGGATTCGGGTTGGAACCAGATAGAGAGTAGGGGGCGCCGGCGTCAGAACATGAGGGAGAGAGGGGGCTGGCGTAGGGAACTAAAGGGAGGAAGGGTGTTGGGGTTGGAACTGGAGGGGCGTCGGGTGGCTTCTGGTGGGAACGGTGGGGAATGGAAGTGAAGTTATTAAAAAAATGAAAATTTTAGCGGCGTCTTTTACAACCGCCCCTATAGTAATCACTTTATTAGCGGTGGTTTTCAAACCACCGCTAAAACCTTCCAATTAGTGGCCGTTTAGTAGCTCAGGGAAAGTTATGTCAACATTAGAGGGGGTTTCAACCCCCTTTAAAGTAACCACTACTAAAGGCCTCCTGGCATTGGAACAGGAGGGGGAGATGGGATAGACGTAGGGAACGGAGGGAGGAAGGGTGATGGGGTTGGAACTGGAGGGGCGTTGGGTGGCTTCTGGTGGGAACGGTGGGGTATTGAAGTGAAGTTATTAAAAAAATGAAAATTTTAGGTGTGGTTTTCACAACCTCCCCTACAGTAATCACTTTATTAGCGGCGGTTTTCATTAGTGGCAGTTTAGCAGCTCGGGGAAATTTATTTCAACATTAGAGGGGGTTTCCACCCCCTCTAATATAACTTCTACTAACGACATCCTAACTTTAGAAGCGGTTAGTCAAAATCGCCTCTAAAGTAAGTAGGCGGCCACATTAGTGGCGGTTCCTCACAACCGCCGCTAATGTCTTTAGATGGGGTTATAACCCCTTCTAATGTCAAAAATAACCCCTTCAAATATGTCCATTTTTTATAGTGAATCCAATAAAACTATGGATTTCAGTCATAGATAATGGTTTGGGTTATCCTTCAACTAAATACGTTTTTTAATTAATAATAGATTCACATTTCCTAGTGAATATATTACCAATGATTATTTCAATATCCTTATAAGAAATCACATTTACTGTACACCAAATATTACTTTTTCTTTTGCAAGGTATTCAGTACCAAATTTAGATTCTCGTATTACTCCTCTTAGATTTTATAGTAGAAAATAATATCATATATAAATACTACCACAAACATTTTTAGGTCATCCATAAAGACTTTATTCAAAAAATACATGATGATAAATAGATAATTAGTGATTCTAAATGTAATCACTATTAAATTTTAGTGTCTATACCTTGTAAGAAAAGATTACATGGGGGTATGCCCCTTAAAATTTACATGATATGATCCTGATTGAAGTTTCATCTTCAGGAACTATTCTGATCCACGTTGCTAATTTAAAATTCCATCAATCTATTTAATAGGATACTTTTTATTTACCGTGATCTTTTTGAGCTCACCATAATCAATGTAAAGGTACATTCACCCATAATCCTTGAATAAAAGAACTAATACACCCCACGGGGAATCACATGAGAGTATAATAACTTTATCAAGATTCTTCCATTGTTTCGTCTTTGTCTTTTCAAGTTCAACAGTGGACGTTATATATAGATTCTAGTATATTTTAAATTCTTTGGGTATAAGTTTTATCGATAAATAGACCTCTTGTAAAGGTTTAAGACCATGAAATTATTCAAGAATCTCATTTTTGTATTCTATAACAATGAGAATGTCATCAAGGATAATATTTTCATTAGTCTCAATCATTTTAGCTAGATATTCTTTCACATAAAGAAATAATATCCCTACTTGAGTTAATTATTCTAAAAGATATGCATCCTCCTCCTTTAATTTATATAGAATTAGAGGGTGATTTGTTATGTGGTTAGTGATTTCCATCTCTAATAAATTTATTTTGGATTTTTACAATAAACTTCTATCTATACCCGTAACAGTATCAAATTCCACTTAAGTATCAAAAAAGTTCCCTAGGAAATTTATCCTAAAACATTCATATGGGATGATTTATATTCATGTGATGTAATAGTTAACCCATTTAGTTTATTCATTGATAACCCAACATCTATGTATTAATTTTTTTGAATTGTTCTACAAACATTGTGTAATAGGAAATAATATATATAACCATAGTCACAGAAGACATTTAAAGTTCATGAATAGATGATTTACCTAAATTTTACTCTAGGATTTTGTTTCTAATAATTTACTTCTTCTAGAATAGAATTTTCTATGAGTATTTGCAAACTATTACTCACATAAATGATAAACTAAGAACATTTAAGGGATAACTCATAAATAACATATATTCCTTAACCTATGAATTTAATTGTTTCAATCCATGTTTTTTGTGGTCTATTTCCTAACATAAAACATTGTGGTCAATTCTGTTTTCTTCATAATGGCTTAAAAATATCTTCTGAATTTTTTTAAACATATCCTATATGGGTGTATAACTAAGTGTGTGTAAAATAGTCATTTTTAGGCACCCAATGATAATCAATTCAGTGCCCATTGGGCCCTTTTGGGGATATTTTCCCAAGGTGAAACTGTTCCATATCTAAATCATCTTGTGGCTTCTATAAATATATTTCTTTCTTTCAATCCACTTAATCAAAACATTACAAGAGTTTTAGGGATGTTTTATTATTCTTAGTCTTATCCCTAAGTATTTCACTAATATTTTATAATCGTATTAAATAATAATAACTAAACATTCCTATAATACTGTCTATGACAATTCATGTCTTTTATACACCTTAATTCATGATTTATTACAAAAATATATGTATATTACAATCCTATAAGAATGAGAGTCCTAATATATTTATGAAATTAGATTAACATAATCTCTTGAATAGGTATACATTAAAATTATTTAAAAATTCTACAACAAAACATTAGAATCCATTGATCTCCTAATACTAAATGTGAAAACATTGGGATGTGCATAACAAAGGGGTAAGATATAAATCTTGGTAAGGGAATAATTAAATCATATGATACGGTAATGTTGTACCTATGAGTGAAGAGGTATAACATTATGACCTAAAAATGGGACAATTTAAATAATAGAAATTGAAGTATGGTATAATATGATAACATTAGGGAAAAAATGGAATGTGGAAACAATATAAAATCAGAAATCAGAAACATATGTCAAATATAATTTCCAAAAAATCATATAATAGTGTTCTTATGATAACCTCTTTCACATCATAGATAGAATTTCATGAGAAAAAATCATTACCCAATGCATTGGAGGGAAATATAATTTTATTCCCACTTATCACATTCATATCAAGTGCAAGAATTTTTGTACCCTATAGATCATAAAACATAATAAAATAATTCATTACCATTAACACCATGATTAATAAGTGAGGGTCACATAAATGGATTTCATAAATAAATGAAGGATAGGTAAATATAGGTGAATACCATTGATTTTAAATAAGTATTGGTATTATTTACACAAATGTTTGTCATTAGAAATCATAGGATAATTATGGTAGCATAATAGTTGTACATAAAGATTCATGGAGGGGTTTATGGAGAGTGAAATGGGGTCTCTCATTGCTTGAAATTAATTATGAATGTAATATAGATGTGTAAAACATATTCAAACATGAAAAAATGGAAATAATATGGTGTAATACAGATAAAGTTATTTAATAAAGAGGAGGAAGATGAGAGGATCCCTTACCTTCATATGGAACTTCTAAAAGCATGATAAGAGTTTATTTAGATCATAAGAATTCCTTAGTAATGATATTGAGTGGGAAATGTAGTATGAAATCATGCTGAAATGGTTATGAGTGAATATGAATGGGGTTATGAGTAGGTTTCTATACCTAAAAGGGCGGAATTATTTATTAATTTTGAAACATAGGTTTTGGACTCTATGGGAAAAGATAATCAAAACTAATAAAATTCCAATTTTTTCACATGGTTTATGATAAAGAGGATTTATTTTCTATATTTTATGTGTCTAATAATATTTCTCTCTAAAATAATTCACTTAATGATGTGGAGCTGAGTAATGTTAATAAAAAATTAATTTTAAAACCTTAAAATATAATATTTGTTTCGGAGGATTCATCGAGAGTTTAAAAAATTAATAAAAATACTAAAAAAAATTATTTTCAAGGGGAAGAAAAAAATTGGTTATGGATAATCTTTATAATATTTATTACACCACTTTTGATATTATATGGTGTCATAATAAATATAGTATCTTTATATTATATTTAATTTTTATCCAAATATTCGATTGTCATAGAAAATTATGAAAAACTCACTACTGGATAATCTCAACGTACTAATTTCAAAAAAAAATATTTTATAGAAAAATATCAAAATATTATAATATATACTTTGAAAACAAAAAACCATATTTATTAAAAAATACTAGTTTTTACAACGATAATACTTTTATAAACCTTATAAAGATTAAATAGGGCTTCATTAAATTATGTTATCATTTATATTTAAATATATATTATAAAAAAATATTTTTTTATTAAAATAAAATTTATTTCAAAAAATAATAACTTTTCAAAAATAGTGTCTCAATTGAAAAAATATATTTCCCAAAAATAAAATTTGAGTTTCATTAATTGAAAATATAATTACTACCATACTCATTAATAATTTACAAATAAATAATAAATTGGATTAATACAATTATTATTTTTAATGAAATAAAATATAAAAATTCATACTATTAAACTCTAGATACCCAAACCATTATAAAACCAATGTATGCCCTTAGGGTAAGGTGTGTGGTATTGAAACTTTCTTCAAATAGTTTGGTGAAAATATTTTGTGTCGTGATCTCGATAATATTGAACTACTCTCATAAATGCATTCATTCATGATCTAGTTGTCGAATATCAGTTTTGTATTGATCAGGGTCAAATACCAATGATTCCATCTCCTTTTAAAGATTTTATAAATGGGATTCATAGGGTATGATCATATTGATCAAGGTCATCTCCTCTTTTTTCAGTGTTAATATGATTTTAACATAACCCTTAATATATACTAATGATAGTAGTCATTTTACAATGGATATATTATCAATTATTTTTATACTTAATAGTATTTTAAATCTGAAAGGATATTACTTATAATGGTCCAAAATAACAAAATAGTGCAAGTTTTTTCTATAATGTCATTTCTTAATAAGGAATTAATTCATTTGAAAGGTTAATTTCATTTATAAAAATTCCGTTCATTAAAGTTCTAACATTAATCACTATCTCTATAAAATGTTTTGGTCCTAAAATATTCATTTCACAAACTTCATCCCAATAGTATGGAATATGAAATTTTTTCTCATATAATACATAATACAGATTCATTTAAATGTTTTAATAGAAGATATTATTAATTGAAAATTCTTCTAATGGTAAATACAGGTTCCATATACCTTTGAATTCAAGTGATCAAGAATGATTCATGTATTTTAATGTCTGAATAGTCCTTTTGGATATTCCATCATTCTAATGATTTGAATTTGTTCTCAAATTTAGCTCAGTGTTAATAGCCTCTAGAAAACTTTTATAGAATTTATATGAAAATAATGGGTCTTGGTCAGATACAATCAAAAGTGGTGCACCATGATCTCTCAAAACATCATTGATATAGTGTTGTGTGAGGAACTCTAGAGGTGGATGATCCCTTATAGGTATAGAGTGTGTGCACTTGAAGTGGAGATTAATAATAACCCATATATAATCATTTATTTTTGGAGTCTTTGGAAATCCAGTGAAGACATCCATAATAATATCATTGTACATCTAGATAAAAATAGGGAGAGATTTCATGAATCCATTAGGATATTGGTTCTTGGACTTTACCTATTCAAAAACAAATAATCTAGATACATATTCAAAAATTTCCCAATTATTATTATCTAACAAAAAATGTTCTATTGTATCCATGTACATTTGGTCCTTCTATAGTTTATAGAGTGATTTGAGACATGGGATTCATCATGTAATTTTATATTCAACTCAGGGATTTGTGGAATAAATATCCTAATTTTCAATGTCAACACACCATCATTATAAAAAAAATGAGAAAATACCATCATTCACGGTATTAATTTTATTTAGTAAACTCTAATAATCTTTCTATGGACTTTTTATCTTCTATGGTAAAGATGGTTTTTGAAATAATTTGTAAAGGGAGTGATGATTACCATTATCTATTTTTTACAAAATTTAAATTCACTAAATACATGAACATATGATCTTTTTAAATAATAATTTTAGTCATGAATCCTTGATATTTTGTACTCAATGGATTAGCCACCTTATTTTACTTCCATGGATGTAAGTGTATTGAGCATTTATAATCCTTGAGTAAATTTATCCACCTCATTTCTCTCATGTTTTTCCATTTTGAGAAAAGATATATTTCCAACATTAATTATCCATATATATCTAAAACATTACACAATATAGATAATGCCTCCATGCCTTTATGCGAAATATTACGCTTTCCAACTCAAGATCATGGGTGGGATAATTCACTTCACAGATCTTTAACAATATTGATGCAAAAAAACCACTATATCATTCTATATAAAGATTTATATAGTTTCTTTCTTCTAGGAATAATTAAATCTCAAAATCCATCCTTCCTGATCGTACAGTAAATATTAATGGATTGATCAATCTCTTCTATAATTAATAAAATGATTTTTTACATTATTCTTACCACATGAAATAAAATCTCTTATGTGTAAAATATGATAATGGTTCAGAGGATTTGGAATATTATTAAATAATTTGCTGATAGTATCCTTCTAATCAAATTAAACTATGTATATCTGTTATGTACATTGGTGGAGATCACTATTAAACTACCAATTTCATTGAATGAAGAATTGATATTCCATCCTTAGAGACAATGTATCAAAAAAATGAAACTTCCTAAATCTATAATTCCCACTTAATAATTTTCCCATAAAAACATTTCCTATAATAATTTTAATAAGGGTTCTATACTGGATTTTATACCATTCATATTATTTATACTATTCCAAGATAGCATCAATAAAACCAAATGAAATTATCAAGTTAATCACGGAAAACTATATTCGTAATAATGATAAAAAAATATGGTGAAATATTAAATCAAAATGGTATTAATATAAACTCACAATGATTATATGTCATTTAAATTTTTTTCTTTGGAATAAATTCCTTCCTTAATCATAATTTTTATACCCAAAAAGATGATCAAATTTTGAAAAAAAAATTGATATAATTGAATTTAATAAAATACGTCATCAATGAATAGAAGAGGACACATGTTATTTATTGTAATAGAATTTATTTATTTTTAATCAAAGAACAACCTATTAGACCAATCCTTAATTTTAAAAAATATCAAGGGATCCCCTAGGTGAAACACTAGGATGGTTGAATCCCTTATTCAGAATCTCTTATAGTTGATTATTTAGTTATAATAATTTCATTGTGTCTATTTTATATATAATATTAGATATATGTTTTTCATTATGGTTGAGTTAAATTGACAACTAAGCTTCATTATCAAGTGTATTTCTAAGTAAATATTTCAGACACGCATCAATATATTCCCCAAATATAAGTACATATACTATTCTAAGGTTGTATTTACTATCTGTATGTTGTGTATTAACTTTTCTATAATAATTTTATTAAGGTAAGGTAATAGAGGTGGATCCAAACACAATTCAGATAATTAATTGTCCCATCAAAAGATAAGGGATTCAATATCTCCATTATGAGTTTTAAACTCTTTCTCTTGGTAATAAATAAAATTATTATTCTTTGAAGTCCAATACATATCACAGATAATATCAAGGTCAAATATATAAATAATAACCACATTTGAAATTAGGGTATGTTTATTATTTATAAAATATCATGAATAACATATCTTTATTAAGATAATAATTCCCATATATGTATATATTTAAAACCGTATTCATAGGGTGGTAGGGGTTGATTTAATTTTCATAAAAAACATGGAATCTATAAAAGAGTATGAAGATCTGGAATCAAATAAACCATTAGAAAACTTTGAGTTTATAATTGAAGGACCGTACACTAAATCTTTATGGACTTAATCATTAGTTGTTGTAATAACATAGTCATGCCCATCCCCTACTTGAACTCTTTTGCTATTGGATCCATTGATGCTTGGGGGAATAGTATTAATACTTCCCCATCTCCTTACCAAATAAGAACTAGTTGGAAGTGTTTTTTTACACTCCATTTCATTCATGGTCTATTATTTCCTTATCTCATTAATTGTAAAAAACTCATATTCCCTTTAGTAATTTACCAAGATATTTATTTCCAAAATTATCACCTTGTAGAAATCCCTTGTTTACTTTATTATTCATTGATGAATTTTATTTTCCTTAGTTCTTAGCTTCCATATTTTGTTCTTGATTTCCCTTGAAGATATAAGAACAATAAAAAAATTATATGCAGTTATGTAACATGAAACTATATCATCATATTATGAAAAATATTTGGAGGTAAATTCCCTTCAGAGGTTCAGATTAGTGCCACAAACTATACAGTCTCATTATTTAGGGAGTATTTATATAGTTTGTTTCAATCCTTAATAATATTTTAAATCTAGCCTCATGTTCAGTAATAATTTCCTCTTCATATTCTATAGCTTTCGGGGAATCCTTATAATTTCATCTCATTTATATCATAGAAAATATTTCATAAATAATATCAATTTATAAGATATCCACATGACGTTTTCTATTTCGTCACCTTCATTAGTTTTTTGGATCAATGATTATAGTTGATCACCATATCTCGAAAACCAACATGTTCTATGCATATTAATATTACCCAAGTAGTACTATGACATACCCGAGGAGCATTCATGATCCCATATACTGGCTATTGGTGACATGGATTCAAATACTGACAATGGGTGAAATTTTACCATTAAATAAATGTTAAATTACATTGTATTTTTTCCTAAAAATATTTCATGACTCATCCATAAATACAACATACATGAGAAAATACAATATATAAAAATAAACAGGTATATATAAACAAATGGAAATTTATAATCTCTCATATCACCAAAAAAACTCCCTCCACAAAAGAATCAATAAGTCTCACTGTGATGTATATAGAAATAATGGATATACACTAATGACAATAAATAAAAATAATAATGGTTTACTCTATACAATCATTGCATATATAGTGTAAACCACCAATATTAATTAAGGAATAAAAAAATAAGACATATTCTTAAATACTCATTGGTCAATAACTGATCATGAAGTAAATTATTCCCTAATAGTAATAAAAAATTTCAATATATGCATAAAACTAAATTGTAAAATTGATATGATAAAGGAAAATCCCAATAGGAAACATCCCACCTTTCTAAAAGCATAAAATTTAATTATAAAATCATTTTCATTCTAGTTTTAAATAAATTAATAAAAATATTTTTCCCTTTATTGAATATATTTAAAACGAATAACACATCAAAATGTTTTTATAAACATTCCTCTTTATTTTCCTTAAATGAAAAAATTATCTTATAGAGTTTTTCATTAAAAACAGGCAAAACATATCATGTTTTGTTCCATTTTTTAACCTCCCTTCTGAATCAAAACACCACTTTAAAAAAATTCAATCCTTTAGAAAATTCAACATAAAAATATAAATAAAGATACAAATAATAAGGAATAATTTCATCAAAAGAAATGAGAACAAAAAAATAAAGGAGAATCAAACAAGGTTGCACACATATTGAGCATGCTGGTTTGGAATAATACAAATATACATAAGAGTGGGGTGAATTGTATCTTTTTGATAATCTTTATAAATTCTTGTGTTCGACTCCCATTGTTATTTATATATATATGAAGTGATTTCTTATGTATGAAATATGAGCAGTAGATAAATAGAAAAAAAATGAATGCAATATTTTTATAGTGTTTCGGTGCATAAAGATCCCCTAGTCAACTCCACCAACACTCTACGTGCCAGCAGAGTGAATTTCACTTGAAAGGCCCTTTTATCACCAGACCTTCAAATCTATAACTGATTTTAGTAAGTTGAAACATTTACAAAAATGATAAATAGATCCTTATAGTTATTTTACATGGAACCAATTATCCACATATTATTACAAGAATCTAATTCTTAAATCAAAACTAATTATACGTAGTTGATACTCTAATAAAAATAGTTTTATTTTTTGATTATATCAGTTGATATTCATAGTTTTAGAAACAACAACTGAATGTAGATAAATATTCTTCTTAAGAATGGAATGAATTCAGGAATTATTAACTCAACAGTGATCCTTGTTTCAATTTATCCTCAATAAAAGAATAAACAAAAAGTTGTAGTTCAAGGTAGAAAATGTATGTCTCCAATGTGTAGCCTCTTTCACCAAAATAGTTGATCATTCACTACATAATTAATATTAAAATATTTTCATATATATATATATACATAAATATATTTCAAAAGAAATTGTAATATAATATATATAGAAGATGTATTGATTTGGTATTATAGAACCAAGAAAATATCCTGATAGAATGTGGAAATTCAAATTCATGTTGTCCCGAGGAGGGCTGTAAATTCCCTTAAGAATAAGAGGTATTTTCTCTATTAAATGTGGTCGATAAAAATGAGATTTTGAATCATTCAAGGAGAAGCATTAAATCATCTTGTAATACTTTAAATATCACTTCATGAATCTCAGATTATATTTCAGCAATAAAAATTGGTGTTCAATAGTCAAACATAGGGTTCAACTTCATAGAATAGGGTTAATTTTCATATAGTAGCCTTCCTTTTCATAGTTTAGGGTTCCTTTTTCATAGCATAGGGTTCTTTTAAACATATGGTTACTTAACCACACATTCTTCTATATGTAAAATAGGGATCAAAGTTAACATGGGTATGAGAATCATAGATTCATCATTTCAGTGAAGGATTGATTCCAAATTTATGGTTGATTATCCATATGTCCAAACTAATGAACGTCGGTTATGAATACTGATTCATGACTTCAATGTTGTTTTCAAATTCCATACATTAATTCAATAATGGTATTTCTAATCGATATGGAAACTATTAAACAAAGTGGTGATAAACCCTATGTACATTAAATTATCATAAGGTTCAATCCTTACATTACACATACCAATGTAGGGAATGGATAGTGTTTCTAGAAACACTAAAACACTTTGAGAACACTTTGAAGAATAATACATTCTAATTGAAAATGTAAATATAATTCCAAAATATTGTAAAGAAAATTACTTTCTAGAAATCCACTAAAGTTAATATCTTTAATAAAACAAACAAGTGTATTTGTGAGCATCAAACTAAATATGTAATATAGAGTATTGTTAAGAAAATAAAAGTCCAAAAATATACCCATTTTTTTATAAATAAACACATAACAAAATTTATTGAAAATTTAAGAATCATAAACACTAAATAGAAAATATTTATTTGTTTTGAAAATTAATTTTTTGGAAGAATTATTTTGATTTCACAGTTCTATTTGGATTTAAGAGAAAATATATTCTTGAAAAAATGAAAATGTTTTTTTTACCCATTTTCTCGCCCTTTTGTGATATCAAGAAAACTTCAATGAAAATGAATTAAAAAAATTTTATTTTTCCATGAAATAAAAAAATTAATGTTATAGTATATAGAATAACAAAATAATGACATGTTATATAGTAGTGTAAATTTGTACATAAAACATAAAATGATATAAAAATCATAAATATTAAATTAAAATAAATTAAAATTCAGATAAAATGTTTTAAAAATAATGATTGCATTCCAAAATCAGTGGAATAATTCTTCAAAATGAGGGATTTCTATCTGAATGGTGTTCTTGATTAGAATATCCATTGGTTAAAGGTGAAAAAGGATGATGAATGTTCTGAAAAGCATATTGTATATCAAAAGGATTCACCAATTAACTCTAGAAATTTTTTTTGAGCACATATTTCCATTTTTGAATCAACTTATTCGAATCTTGATCAACCTTCAATTTTTCAATCAAATTCACCTAAAAAAATTATTTCACTGTTTATTCTGATTTAATGAAAGTATTCAATCTATATCTTACATGATGAATGAATGTTTCTAACCATATATCATTAGATGCATGCTAACTAATCAAATATATATAATTATCTAGAAGAACATTTAGTGGAGTATTATTACACTGAATAGCGTGTAGTCGGTTATTGAAATCATCCAAAACAATAGTTATAGCATCAAATATTTTTATCAAGTTAGGAGGAGTTTGTTGAGAAGAGGTTGAAACCTGATGACTTTATCTAATTGATTGAAAAGAATTTCTAATTACTGCATCAAATCATAAAAATCTAATTTCTCTATAGATTCCTCCATTAAGGATATAAACTCAGCTGAAAAAATTATGATAAACACTTCAATGTCACCCATGGAATGAAGAGTTTCCTAGACTTCTCTTAATTGAGAATGAATTGCATAAAATTCAGCTCTTGGAATTGTAGAACTTCTCAAATCATCAACTCTATTTTTTCATCTTCCAATTATTCTTTTGGATACAAATTCTATGCATTCACTTGATTGAAAATTTGAACCAACTCTTCTATATTTTGTTCAAGTAACTCATAAGACATAGGAAATTGTTCTCTAATTTGTCCAACTTCTACCGAAGCCAAGCCTAGATCTTATTATGAAACAAATATTCTTTCTCTTAATATACATACTCTTTCAAGAACTGAGTTATAAACAACTTATGAAATATTTTCATCAATATCCTAATCAGTATTAGGAATAAATTCCCTAGTTTGATCGTCCCCATGAGAAATAGGCTCACCATTCTCTATTACTTGAGCCTACTACTCAAAGAAGTCTTCTTCACTAATTTGGGTAACATACACTGGCTCAGATATATTTATAAAAATTCTTCTTCTTTTATGAAAACTATCCTCATAAATTTTTGATTCAGATTCTTCATCGGGCCTTATTTTTATAGAACCAACAGAAATAAAAAAATTCTCACCCTGAGCAACATTCATCAACCTTTCTTGGTCTTTTATACCAACTGGAAGATTATATTTGTAAGATTAATTCGGGAAAAATCCAAGCTTCTTGACAATTCTAGAATTGAGAATATTACTATAATGACATCACTGAAAAAAATAGATGTCTTTTACCTTTCCCAGACATAGAAACATAAGGGATAAAAAGTTTCAATGCTAGAAAAAACCCATCTTGGAATCCTTCTAATAGTAGTGACTTAAATACCTGAACATATATTTATTTAATTTTATCTTATTATAGTTTAAATAAAAATAAAAAACTTACATAAAATAATAGATAACCTTATTTAACTCAGTCGTCCTTGGTACAATTCTAGGATGTATGAAAGTCATCAAGACTCTCTGATCAACATTGAGATCTCTTGTCATCATTTTATTAACTGTTTTGGTTTTGAAAATAGAAAAAAAAATATATCCTCTTATCTTTTTTTATCATATCATATATCTATCAGATCAAAATGAAATTCCCCTTCATGGGGAAAAGTCAGGATCTTATAAATTTGAAAGAATAGATTGAAAACTAATCTTTATAAATCTTTTACATAATTGAATATTCATCATTTCCAAAAGTAAAAGAGTCATTTGGATAGAACTCTATTACATCTACATTAAAATCGAAGGGAATTTTGTTATTTTAAAAAAATAATTATTGGCCTCTAAATCTTATACCAATCATTAATGAGAGATTCATTTGATTAAACAAATAAAAATCAATAACATTCCCTTTATAAAATTTCTAATATTTCATCTATTGAATAGGCTATATTGGTCCAACATCTTCAACACAGCCTGAATTATCCATTATTGAAGGACTGAGGTTTGATGGTTTGGATGATAGGGTTTTGGTAATCTGAAAGGATAGATGATTTGTAAATAGAAGGGTCATAAAGGACTAAGAAGGATAGAGGGAGAGGTCTGATGGTTTATTTTCTTGATTTCACATTTCGATGATGTGGTGTAATAATAAAATTTTTAATTTAAAAATATGTAATGTAAAAATAGATTTTGAATAAAAAATTACTTAATCAATTAATTGAAATAATATATTTAAAGTTAAATTAACACAAATAAAAATGTCTTAAAATTATATACAAATTAACTGAAATAAATTGATAAGAATTTGTTTAAAAATTAAATAAACCTAATTCATACTTAATAAAATCAAGACATACAGTGGGAAGTGGTTTAGTAAAAATATCTACAAATTGATATTCATTATATATAAATTCAAGAGGTATATCTATTTTAAGAACATGATATCTTGGAAAATGATTATTTATATCAGTATTCTTAGTCCTAGAATGAATTATAAGATTTTTGGAAATATTAATTTCACTAGTATTATCACATAAAATATGTATATTATAAAAATTTAGTCCAAAATCCAGTAGTCTATGTTTCATCCACAAAACTTGTACACATCAACTACCAGTAGACACATATTCGACATCATCTATTAATAGGGAAACTGAGTGTTGTTTTCTACTCGACCGTGATACTAAATATTTTCCTAAAAATTGACAGGTACATGAGGTTATTTTTATATATAATCTACATCCTACAAAATCATTATCTAAATATGAAATAAAAAATAGTATTTTTGGGATAAAGAAGAGATTGAAAATAGTTCCTTATAAATATCAAAAAAATATTTTCACAGTAGTATGATGGGATTCTTTTGGGATTTATTAAAATCTAACACATAAACATATAGAAAACATTATATCTATTCTTTTAGTAATAAGATACAAAAACTATCAATAATACCTATATATAACATATTTTCAACTAGTTTTCCATTTACATCCTTATCATGTTTTATATTTGTACACATGGGAGTTGTATATGTCATACTATTTTAAAGTCCAAATTTTTTTAATAAATCAGTAATATATATAATTTGATTTAAAACATTACCATAATATTTTATATAAATATAAAATCCTAAAATAAAATCCAAATCTCCCATCATACTCATTTCAAATTATTTTTTTCATTAGATTAGAAAAACCATTATAAAGATTTTTATTTTTTGAACCAAAAATAACATAATCAACATAGAATTTGTACTTATAAAATATTAGAACACTTATTTTTATTTAAAAGATTTGGATTTACTAATACTATAGAAAAATCCATTTTCTAACAAAAAGGAGATTAATCATTCATACTAATCTCTTGGTGCATGTTTAACGTGATAAAGTTATTTGGTAAGTATAAAAATAGAATTTGGTTTATGGGGGGTTTCAAAACCTAGGGGTTGTTCAACATAAACTTCCTCAATTGAATAACTATATAAAAAGGAATATTTAACATCTATATGATATAATTTAAAATTCATATGGGATGCCTAGGCTAAAAGGATTCGAATGGCTTCTAATCTAGCTATAGGTGCAAAGGCTTCATCATAATATATACCTTCTTCCTGATTATATCCTTTAGCTACTAATCTAGATTTGTTTCTAGTTATCATCCCCTATTTATCTTATTTATTTCTAAATATACATATTTTTCCTATTACTAGATAATTTAATAGTCTTTCTAAAAATTCCCAAAATTCGTTTTTTCTTAATAGATTTAGATCTTCTATCATGGATAACATAAAACTCTCATCTTCTAAATATTCTTCAATATATTTTGGATCTAAATAAGATAGAAATGTATAGAATTCAACTATTTTTCCTATATTTCTTCTTGTTATAATTCATGTGTCTAGGTATCCTATAATAGTTTCTAAATGAATATTATTTAAGGTTATAGGCTTTCTGGGTAAGACACTTTCAAGTTATTCAGTTTCATGTTCTTCTGAACTGGATTGAATTTTATTTGAATCGTTTTCAAAATCAAATTTAGAGGATTCAAGTCTAATTTTTTCAAAAGAGTCAGTATTTTCATCTATTTAATATTTCTCTATATTAAAAGGTCTAGTTTCATCAAACATCACATGAACTAAAACGTTAACAATCCTTGTATTTTTATCAAAAACTCTTTAGGCTTTAGATGTAGCAGAATATCTAAAAATATTCCCTTATTACCTTTTGGATCGAATTTACCCATGTTTTCCTTAGTATTCAAGATATACACCTTGAATCCAAAAAACATTAAAGTACTTTTTGTTAGGTTTTCTATTATTCTAAATTTCAAAGGGTGTATTTTCAATTATAGGTCTTATTAAAACTCTATTCATGGTATAGAAGGTTCGGCTTAAAGCTTATTTCCCGAAAGGTAGAAATACTATATTCATTTCGCATTGTCCTTTTCATTTACTAAGGACTTATATTTTTTCTTTCAACAATTCCATTTTGTTGAAGTCTTCTTGGTGCATAGAAGGTGTGATTAATACCTCTTTTTGATAAAAAAATAATTATATTCTTGATTCAAAAATTCTATATCATGATCAATTATTAATGAAATTATTTTAAAACATTTTTAATTTTGAAAAATTTTTCAAAACCTTTCTAAAATAGTGAATACCTGACTTTTCAGTTTTAGATAATATACCAATGTAAATATAGAATAATCCTCAGCTAAAACATAAAAATAAAATTTAACAGCCAAACTAGGTACTCTAGATAGCCAAAACAAATCCATATGGATATGTTCTGATGTCATAGATATAGAAATTTTGTTAATTGATTTGAAAGATGATTTCTATTGTTTTTCAATTAGACATGCATCACAAAATCAAACTAGTTCAAACATAAGACTAGGAAAATCATAAAATAATTACTTATAAAGAAAATTTTTGTAGATCATATATATCTCAATGTTCAATTCTTATATGATATATCCATTACTCATTTTTCATAGAAATTAAATAGTTCAAATTTTTTTTACACAAGTAATTAAGATTCATTGTATAAACATCCTCAATTCTATGTGCTCTAAATTTAAAGAGTTTATCTTTGAAAATAGATAAGGAATTATTATAGAAATCAACATAAAATATATCATCACAAATTTTAGAGATACTTATCAAGATGTGCTTTATCTCTTTTACATACAGTACTATGTTTATTGAGATATTCTTTGGATCACTAATAGTTCTAACTCCGACAATCTTACCTATTTCATTTTCATAAAAAGTTACTAGACCTCCATCCATTTGAGTTGGTGTATTGAAATTTGATGAGTATTCACTCATGTTTCTAGATTATCCACTACCCATATTCTATATAGCTTTTCTATTCCTCTGGCCTTTTTCTTACAAAATCAATTAAACATTTTTTTCTTTTGGTACCCATTTTTTCATGGGTTCAACAGTGTTTGGGTGCAATGATCTGGGAATCTTTATTTTCTTTATCATTCAAAAATTAATTTCACTTTCTAAAACTATATTTTTTCAATTAAAATCCTTTTTAACACAAAAATAATTTCTTATGTAAATTTTATTACTGCAATGACATTTTATTCCACATTACTAATTGGTTTCATTTGTTCAATTGGGCACAAAATAATTTTTGTATAATTTATATTTTTGACCTTTTATTACTATTATAAATATTATCATTTAATAACATTATTTACATGAATCTCATTAAGATTATTTTCTACTTTTTCATAAATAAGTGCAACACTTTTTTAATATTGTAATTCATTCTATAATTTTTTATCCATTTTTCACTATTAATATAGTTTAATATATATGTATTGAATTTTTCAATTAGATATTGATATTATTTCCAAATTGTGTCTCTTTCACCTAAAATATAATTATGTATATTTTTTAATGTTTTATGTTTCTTTATTAATGAATCGTATTTTTATACTAGAATTGAATAATAAGAAGTTAATTTATCATTTGAATAACTATCAGAGTCAGAGACTGAAGAATAATAAGATCTTATTTATTATTCTTCCTTAGAAATAAAACACATATTGGATTTTAGATTTCGTGTCTCTTTTTCTGATTTATATTTTGAAGAGACTATGGATTATTCATATACACTCCATTTTTCTTTCATTTCTCTTTTTTCATTATGTTCACAATTATAATTCTTCTTTTATTTCTTTTATTTATCCCTCATTTCATCTTATAATTGAGTATAATTAGGCCTGATGTGACCCAAATATTTTCATTCATAGAATCTTAATTTACAGGGTTCTATTTCATCCTACATAAAATATTTTCTTAAGACACTCTATTTTCTTGTTGAATTTTATGAATTTTTTGGATAGCTGAGCTAGTTCCATTTCATAATCTGAAGAGTCTAAATATTTTATAATGAATTCTTATTTTGATTTTCTTTCATATTTCTACGATTTCATATTAAGGGTGGTGTTTTCTATTTTTATAATAATCTTGTGATCTTTAGCTTAATATTTTATTTGTTATTCATACATTATAAAAATTAAAAATTAATTTCTTTATAGTAACATTTTTACAAGGGATGATTGTCAAATTGTTAAAGATATTCCATTCCATTTTGAGCATAGTAATCTATGTAATTTTTGATATTGATATCATTGACTGGTGGGATCTCCTAATGTATTAATTTTTTTTTACAATATCTATTAATCATCCATTCATTTGAGTGTTTTTATCTCCATCAAACATTCTAAATGTGTCAAATGTGAGTTTTTTCAGTAGCTTATCTCATTTGTATGATGTTTTATATTTCTTTAAATTAATCTAGAATGGTTTTCCACATCTCAAAGGTTGTATGAAATTTTCAATATCGATTAAATTATTCAGGTACAAGTCTACAGACAATAGCATTCATTTCCTTTGAGTTTGTTTCATATTCGAATTCTATTTCAGTAGTCCATGTCTCTGGTTTTTCAGGAATCACAAAAGAATTGACGATCAACAATTAATCTATGATGCCCAGTTTTTTCTTATATATGATCATACATGGTTTCTAGTATCCAGAGTTATCACCATTAAAATTGGGACAATGAACCATAAAAATACCTTCATTTGGATCAGTCATTTATATCTAATTTTTATAGTCCTTTTCTATTTTATCTTTCCATTTATTTATCAAAAACGTTCATCATTGATACCAATTACTTATTTGGAATAATAGAAATATACACAAGAGGGGGTGAATTGTGTCTTTTCAATTGTCTTCACCAATTATTGTGTTTGACTCCATTTGTGATTTATACAAATAATTTGTGTTCTGTTCTCAATGAAACATAAGTCTTGGATAAATAGAAAGAATGAAAACATAAATTTTATAGAGTTTCGGGGCACAAATATCTCATATTCCACACCACTAATGATCTATCTACAAGCTTGGTGAATTTCACTAGAAATTTCCTCTTATCAATAGACCTTTAAATCTGTATCTGAGTGCAAGCAGTTGAAACCTTTACAAAAATGATTAATATAGCCCTGTGGTTATTTTATATGGAACTAATTATGCCTATATTATTACAAGAATCTTATTCTTAAACCAATACTTATTTATATTAGTTGATACTCTTATAAAAAGTGTTTGATTTATTAATGATATGGGTTGATATTCACAGGTGCAGCAAAAAAACTGATAGTATGTGAATTTTATTCTCCATAAATTAATGTCTTCACGAAAGAATAATTATAAAGTGATCCTAGTTGAAAGTTATCTTCAATAAACGTAGAATAAAACAAGTTCAGTTCATGGTCAAAAATTTATATCCCCAATGCGTAGCATCATTGAAAAAAATATTTGATTGTTCAATGATGTAGTACTCTAAAAACATATTCACATGTATATAATCGTAATTATATTTCAAAATAAATTGTGATAGAATAAATAGAGAATATGTATTTATATGGTATTCTATATACAATAAAATCACCAAATAGAATGAGGTAATCCTAATTCAAATTTCCTGAGGAGGGTTATAAATTACCTTAGAATATGAGTGATTTTCTCTACATAGTGTACTCGATCAAATAATGATTTTGAATTAGTCAAGGAGAATATTTCAATCATTCTATAATACTATTAAGGATATTGTATGAATCATATATTATATTATATATTAAAACTATGTTATTGAATAATAAAATGTAGGGTTGAACTATGTAGCATAGGGTCCTTTGTTTAGCACAGGGTTCCTTTGTGTAGCATAGAGTTCCTTTCAAAGTATGGTTCCTTAACCATACTTTCATTTTTTCATAAAATAGTGATAAAAAACATATGGATGAGAATCGAAACATTCATCATTCAAGAGGAAGATTGATACCAAATATATGTTTGATTATCCATTCATTCAAACACCCAAATTCAGGGTATGAATGTTTATTCTTAAATTCCACATTGAATTGATATTATATATGTTTTTTCAAACATAGTGTTTGAAATCCATATGAAAACTATTTATTTCATGGATTAAAAACCATACATTAATTAAAAAAAATATAGGGTTCATTCCTATCGTTACCCATACCAATATATGGTATGAATAGTTATTTTAGAAACACTAAAACACCTCTATAACTCTTTGAAAAATATTCCATGTGGATTTAAAATGTTAATAAAATTAAAAAATATTGAAAAAAATACTAATTTCATGAAACTCATTTAAATTAATATCATCAGTAAAATAAACAAGGGTATTTGTGAGCACAAAAATCAACATGTTACACAGTGTATTGTTTAGACAATACCTACCCAATAGAGAAATCAAAGGAAATAAAAATAATCCTCCAAAATCCACTATGTCAAGACACCAACCAAATAGTAGGTTTCATGGTCTCTATTACAGGTCCTAAAGTGAGATATTCTTAGAAAATACAAAACTAGACCAACCTACCAACATATATTGCATCCTATGCCAAGACACTAGACTATATTGAATCCAAACTCATTGGAATAAAAGACCCCATCTAGCCTTATCACTACCCATATGGAACATTGGTAGTGTGTGGATATACAGTTCATCATAATTCTATCCTACCCCATTAGTTGCCCAAGTTCCCATGACTATATAACATTATGGTGAGAAACAATCCATGATTACAAACAATATGAAGCATAAACAATAATTTCACCATCGCCTCCAACTCCCTCTAAAGAAGAATATCCACTCAAACATCCATTATTCCATAAAAAATATTAGTTATTCACCATGATCCACTATTCATATTAATCAAAAAAAATAAGTGCTCAATAGGATTATACATTCACATTCATTTTAGAAACCACATAAAATTTCTTAACTGACCAACCAAATACCAGTTTTGATGTGATGTTCTTTTCATTATAAACTCTAAAATTACCTAAAAAAATTTTATGAACACGTCACATTCAAAACCACCATTTAAAAACCATTATATAAATTCTACCTTATTATAAAATTATTTTAGATATTATTTTAATTTATCATGTTCCAAAAATGAGTTCAAAACAATGTTAAAACTCATGTTTTATTTAAATATGACCAATAAATAATTTATCGATACTTCGTATTTCAAGTACCACTAAAAATTCCAAGTGATACACTCTAAATATTTAATAGAAAGACACAAAAAAATTATTAGCTTCAATATTTTTTGTAAAATTCCATTTAAGAAACAAAATAAAATTTAGAACACATAATTTAAAAAAATAAGGGTTGGGTCTTCTTTTAAAATAGTGAGATGCATCACCCTCCCTTTAAATGAAGCTAAAATACTATTTATTGATGTAAAATTAAATAAATAAAATTAATAATCTAAAAATTAAAACATGAATTCATGAGGAACAATATAAATGGTTCAAAAATAAGAATTTTAGTAAACTTGGAAACCAACATGGATTTGATAGAGAAAGGTCCGTGACTTCTATAAAGAGATGTAAAAGACCAAAAAATTTGATCAAAAACCCTAAAAAATGAAATTCACCAAAAATAAATCAAACCAATTCCCCTAGGATTCCTTATAATCAAATAACATAATGGGGTAAGATTAAATAAAGGTAATTTAATAGGATATGAGAGAGGATTTAGTACCTCAAAGTTCTAGATATTAATTTTGAATTAACCAATATAAATCAATATTGAGGGAGAAAGGTCATATGAGGGATTTATACTAAGGTGGGGACTCAACCTGATAGTGTATCATATTGTGGTTGTGGTAGAGACGGTGTAGTTTTGGATTTTTAAATTTTTGTAGGGAGGAATTGTATTTTTTCTAAAATTTTAATTCTTGAGTTACCCGTACAGTTTACTCACAAGGTTTACAAAATCATGAAGAAACCATGATGTCATCTCTAATTAAACAAAAAAGTCCCACATGGTTACTCCTAGGACCCTGAAATATTGGGCTAGTCATGCATCAAATTTTATGAATGACTATATCAAGAGACATACCTAAATACATTGATAGTGCAAGGTTACTCTTAACTATACGCATCCTATAAAACTATATAATAATTTTAATTATAGTATGAACTCTCGAGAAGTCAATGTTACTCATAATAAAATAAAATAAAACTCAAATAAAATAATAAAGGTTAAGGATTTTATAGTATCATCATTTGAACAATATACTCCTATAATAGACTTTTTCTTTTCATTGTATCCCAAATAAGGGAATATCATTTTAAAAAACAGGATCAAATCTTTAACTATATATGTATTAGTAGGTCCATTAAATAATTGAGTTATCTATCACATAAAATGATTCAATATAGGTGTATCATGTTGGGTAAAAATAGGTTTCTATATACGGTCAAGGCTATTTTTCATAACCTAGGTCAATTTATTTGATATAGATATGATCATCTAAGTACCATGACCCTCTATATTTGAATTTTAATAACTAAATTCCATTCATTGGATATGGATGTTGATATTTTTTCCATTTATTCTGCTCAATGATATCTATATACAATGGTAGGCAAATAATTATCTCATAACATCCGGAATATTGAGCCTTGGAAAAAAATTCTTACATGGGAAAAGTTATAAAATATTAAAAGGGATTATCCAAATTCTTGTTCTATATTTTTTAAACTAAAATCTATCCCTCAAGGTTCATACTAAATTTAAATTCATAAAACTATAAAAACTCATACTCCAGTGACCTAGATCAAATTTTTACTATATTTCATTGCCATAAGACACAAGAGATCACATCATTGAGGAGTGATCAGTTGAGCAGTCTTGGAAAACTACATATATAAATTATTTCCATGTTATATTGGGAAAATAAAACATATCATGAAAAAAATCATGAATCCTTAGAAATCAATCTAAAATTTTTCATCATATCATTCAAAAAGAAAACAATATTAATTTGTGAGCTCAGATTCTTAGTAAGGATTTTATACAATTCAAAATATCATGAGTAAATAAAGAATAATCAATATGACTAAGTGGATAATCAATACATATTCAATTTTATCAGTAAATTTAGATTAAAAATATATCCATGGTAAATATCAACATAATAATCACATGGAAAATAATAACATAAATCATAATGAAGGAACTTTATAATGTCATATATCATGACCATACCATCAAGGCCTCATCATAAAACATCATGAACCTTTCTGTTAGGTCCTATTTTGAAAATATATCATCAAATTTGTATATATACACCAAATACCCAACAAATTTGGTCAACTTTTTGTCTCATTAAACTCATCAATGCAGCAAGGGAATTTCTATAACCAGGTCCCACCCATCACCTATATATTTCGAATGAATTCCTAATATATTGAATTAAAAATTCAATAAAGAACCAGTATACATTTTTAATCCACCAATATTCATACTAATTCAATAATATATAAAATAATTATTTACATAGAAAATTAAATAACCTCATTAATGAGATTCCTTTAAGAAACACCATATGTAGAAATGTTATATAGTTAAGAAAATATTAAAATGATAATTATATCCAAAATATATAATAATATAGATTTAACTTAAAATTAATAATATATAATGATGTATAATATTACATAAAACTATCATTTTATTACCTATGAAAAAAATGAGGTAAAAATATAAATTATTAATTGATGGGAGGATACCATAAATTCTTCATAGTTGATGGTTTTTGAGTAAAGGAATTTGTTTTGTAAAATATGGAGGAAAGTGGAAGAAAAATTTAAAAAAAATATCCTTAAATCATAAGTTACATTGTTGTAAAAATATTTCTTCAAATTATTTATAAACTTTTTCATGCTGTGTTAAAATGACTTTTAAAATATTATCTTTAAAATACTCAAATCGTAAAAAGATAAAATTTTTATAAAAAATGTGGAATGAAAAATAAAATATAATTAAGTAATACAAAATTTCTTTTCAATCACTTGAGAAAATAATTAACATTTATTTTAATATAAAAATCATAGATAAATAAAAAAATCTCCAAAAACCCATGAAAACATATATATGAATAAAAATAGATAATAATGTTCATCGAAGAAGGGAAGTCTATTCATGTTGTATATGTCAAAAATAACATTTGTTACACACTTTGGTAAAGAATTTAAAAAAATGATATCTCTAGAAAATGTTATTAAGATTATGTTTTAATACATTATTAATATGGTAGGAATGTACTTCAAAAAATCATTTTAGAAAAGAAAATATTATTTCCAAAACTTTTTTAATGAATATGTATAAGGAATAAAATTATTCCCAACATAAAATATGAAATAACGTCAGCTTTTCTCAAAAAAAATATCTTTTGATGTTTGAGTAATAAGGAGAGAAAAGGTTCGAAAAAAACATGGAAACCGAAAAAAAATAACTATAGGGAAAAAATAGATGTTTTTTAAGAGGGATAGATCCTATAATTCCTTGTAAATAAATTCAAATATAAAAAATCCAACATAAAATAATAATTTAAAACAAACCCTTACAGTTTTAATAACTATTTAAACGAAAGAAAATTAAAAGATAAAACTCGATTGAGATCTAAAAATAACATTAATAAAGTAAAATTAAATGTATAATATTTATAATGGGTAATTTAAACACTTCATAAAAGAAATTAACTATATAATATAAAATATATTTCAATGGATTATAACTGAAATAAAAACCCCAACCCTTGGATTTGTGTTTGGTCGGACGTGTTATATCCTACTGAATAATCAATATATGATAATTAAATACTATTTTAAGAAATTTTTTCATTTATATTATATTTTATAATGTCCTTTTATATGAATTTTACATCCATTAATTTTATATTTTTTTCTTGCATCAATAAATTATTGTTTTTAACTAAATTTATAAAAACAAATACATCAGTTCGTTAACCATGTTGAAAGGTAACATAAAATGGTAATATCACCTCAATAATTTCAACAAATTCACTAAGATAATTTGGATTCATTATATATAATTTTATAAGAATCCATGAAATTTAATAATATGGTAGTCTTCACCTGCGAATGATGACTTCTTAATTTTCCTAATAGTTATAAAGGAAAACAATTATATATTGATTAATCATTCCAAAATTATTTATATACCATTAATATATAATTTTTTAATTAGATACATGTTTATAACCATATATGAAGGTCACTTTTGGAAAATGAAATACAATGTTCATATATACGGTGGTATGTACGCATGTTTGATGATGTTTTAATTTTACATCAATTATTGAAGAGGGAGATAATCATGTTTACATAAATATAATAAAATTTAAATATATTTATGACACTAATTTCTTTATATTTTTATATATATATAAACTTTTTAGGAGGTATAATAATATAAAAAATCGAAGGATTCAATTAATATGACAAACTTTTATTTTTGAAACCTCTTTTTCATATTTTAAGACATTATGAAGTTTCCATTTTGTAAGAATAAAGATTGTTTTTCATGGATAGGTTTTTTGGTAAGATATTTGGATATTTATTGGTCATTATAATTTTCTATATATGTTTGGACAATTTATGGGAAAATATTCCCATTTATTAGCGAGTTTCGTGGGAAACATACAAATACATGAAACTTTACTATATACTATATTCCTACCTCAAGTAAAGTGGATCCACATTGTTAGAGTTTAGAATATAAAAACTCTAAAATCTAAATAAAACAAACTAATTGGATTTAAACATGTTCTATTGATATTTTAAACATAATCTCCTAGTTCAACCCCCTCATTATCCTTTTCAACATTTACCATGGTTATAATTTTTAACCATTGATACTATTTAAAATGATTAAAAATGAACTTGACTTTATAAAAAAATTGATAAATGATGATTCAGAATATTGAAACCATTTTATCATATTAAATTCTTCCAAAGTGGTGCAAATATATTATAATATTATAACACAAAATTCCTAAAAATTATTTTTATAAAAAAAGTACTTTTGGGGTGTAAAAAGTTTTTATTCTTATAAATTTCCTACTAAAAACTATTATATGAATTATTAATATATTTAATGGGTATTATATAAATATATTTCAGAAAATATATTTATTATTATTGATAAATTTAATATAATAATGGTAAAAATGAATTTAACCCATAAAATAGTTTTATGAAATATATTTATTTTTACAATTAAAAGTTTTTATCTTCATTTCTAACAAAATTATAATAAATACATGAATGATTATAATTATTTTGAAATGTTATTAAAAATTAGATAAATTTAACATAATTATATATTTTCTAAATTTATAAGAATTTATTTTCATGGAAAAATCTGAAAACATCATCATAGGTAAATTCCACAATATTTAGACCAAAAGTGATTATCATTTTTATTGAATTAGAAATTTTGTTCTTTAAAATATGAAAATATGAATTATACTATAGTTTTATTGAATAAATTATTACTTGAAATAATTTATGATTGGGTTTTAAATATTTCAATTATGGTTCCCATTGAATATTATGATTGTGTTATTTAAGGGATCCTCCGAATGAGTGTATACATGTTTGTATTTTGGAATATTTAGAAAATTTAGATCTAGAGAATGAAGACCCCTATGATCAATTGATTCCCCAACTATGGGATTATATACAATAGCTAAGTTTTTTTAATGGTCTTGAATGTAATATGATATACACAAATATAAAGGGGACAATATGAGAGAAATCTGTGACATAATAAAGTAAAGGGGTTAAAAATGAATGATAGTGTATAAATATCAATTACTTGGGCCCCTACTAATGGCTCTAACATTTGGTTCACCCTAATTTTTTCTAGAATATAAAGTGGTTTATCCTATAATAGTTTTGTTAAATAATTAAAAAAAGACATAAAAGGTGAAGTAATGACACATAAATGATCATAATATTTGGCTATATAGTCGATACCTATTGGGATGTGTCGATTTATAAGAATGAAACACAGTAAGATTTAAATTCAAAAATAAATAAAGATGAGTCAAACTTATTGTGTTGTTATGGATAGATAGGAAGGATATTTTTTATAAAATTTAACTTTCATTAATTGAATAAGAATCTATTAAATAATATAAAAACTTACTTCATCACTCATAGATTCAACCTCTGTAATATAATAATTCTTCTCACATTAACACATATAGTTTCATTTACAAACATTATAACTTGTAGGATAATTCCTACACTGAAAATATGTAGCATTCAAACTCATTAAAGATGAAAATTTTAATAAATCAATCAATGACAATCTAAAATTAATTAATCAAATTAATGTTAAAATCTCAATAAATAAAATATAATCTAACACATTTAAATCCAAGAGATTCTCCCAAAAAAGGATTATCCAACTAATGATGTTAATAAAATAATGGATTATGGTAGTTGACTCATAGAGTCTGAATTGAAGGGAAAATTAATAAAAAGTATCACTCTACCAAAGTGAGAATAATTTCACAAATTATTATGTGAATGACTTCAGACCATAATGAAAAGGTGTCATTTTTATAATGATAATAAGAAAAAAATTAAAATATAATTATTTAATTATAAAACATGAGTGTGATTGAAAAGTTACAATTTATTGAAAAATTGGGATAAAAATATCAACATTATATTAGAATGAATAAAAAAATCAAAAAATTCCTTCTATTATTCATCATCATATATATAAATTCCAACAAATTTTTCATCTATTCATCAGTAAAAGTAATCAAATAAAAAATTGGAATTTAAAAGGGGGTGTGGAAGTTTACCTTTCATAACATTGACTAATATTGGATGAAATAATTTATCTCAACATTGATCCACCGTAAGTACCATCAAAATAAGTGATTTTTTCTGGTCCATTGAAGGATAATTTTTTTCTCAAATGTATTCTAGTGTATCTTAAATTTTGATAAAAATTTAATTAACCATGTAAATTTTATATAAAATTTGGTGGGATTTATTTTTTGGCCTTGTTATCTAGATCATATTTTTATCTTCAAATTGGGATTCATGGATCAACATCAAACATCTATAAAAAATTGGTACAAATATGAATTATTTTTTATTTATTATGTACCCTATGCCCCTTTATAATTTCACCTTTACTAAAAATGGATTGTGAATGCCATTTCAATTTTATTACTCATGTGTTCAGTTCACCTTTCAATGAAATTTCTATATTTGAGGCCTAAAATGTCCACCTTCCATTGATAATTTCACATTTTAGAAAAAGGATAAAATACTGAAAATAATGAAAATAAATTTATATAGAAATTTTAAATAGAAATAGTATTCATACAGGGTACACTATTTTATGGTTAAATGGGAATATATTAATGAATATTTAACAATTATTAAAAAGAAGATTAGAAATGAAATCAAAATTATAAGATAAATTCAAAAATATTGATTATATACAATTAATAACATGAAAACACTTTTAAAGTGAAATGAATATTATACACCTTTAGTAGATAGTCAGTACCTATGCTTAAATAATTATAATGCATCGTCGATACGTTGGTCTTGTTTTCTTGGGTAAAAGAGAGAGATTGGGGACCCTCATCGAAGTGGGTTTGGTTCAACTCAATGGTTGATTTTTGGGGGCGTTTATGTTGAAAAAAATCATAAATATCGAGTTACCATTGTCTATATTACTAGAAACATCCAATGGTTCTCCCATCCTTGATTGGGAATAGACATTCATTTCAATAGATATCAGTCATTGGGGTTTTCTTGCCGAACAAATCTTGGGGACTTGCATGTTTCAAGAGGATGGGGGGTTGGGATCATTCCAATATTTTTTGTGGAATTGTTTCCTGCTATGGGAATCTATTATATATTTCATATACTTTCTCTAATATCTTTATAATCATGATATAGGACCAGTAAACCTAACAAAATGATGAGGGGTTAATTATCTTTCATGTTAAAAATATTAGGTTCTCATTTATGTATCCATATGTATGTATTTTAGGTTCTTTATCCATTTATAGTAATGGAAGACAGCTCATGTGTTTAATCTATATAACTAGGAGTATTGGAATGTGTTTTCATCCAATAAGGTGGTGAATATAAAGATGATGGGATTTATCCATTATGAGGTGTCCAAAGTATCCTGGTTATGGAAGGAATTAAACCCCATATAGTTTTTTGAACCATTGCAGTGTATCATCATGGAGAGATGACTTATATAGGGGTTATGGGGTACCAGGTATTCAAGATTGAGTCCACAGGTGATTTCTAATGTATCTTGAATATAGAGAGAATGAGAGTTATCATATTTTATTTTATTCATCATTCCACAGACGAATGATATAGAGTGATCATACCATGGTAATGATTAGGTCCTGATGGTTGAGATGTAAGATTCATAAAATGACTTTCCCCAAAGTGAGTTATTATTTATGGTCAGTCCTTCAAAAGGAATCCAATGTATCCCAGTTATGGAGGGAAATTTATTTATTATTGTTTAGTAGCTCCCTAGGTATTGGCACTAAGGTAGAATTCCCTTGTGTTGAGGCTAATGTTTCATGCCACTCATTAATACTGTGTACTTATGTTTCCATGGATGGTGGAGTCTCATTATTACAATGATATGACTATTTCAACTCCCTAAGCACACTTGTGCATCACTCAGAAATAAGGGATAATAATTAATCAGTCTCACTACACATATATGTCAGTATTATATATCGGGACGCCCCTTGATATGTTTAATATGGACTTTGGGACTTAGAGAGGAATCATATGTATCTTTTTTAATGAAGGAGTCAATATTTCTTGTAGTTCAATTCATATCATTCCCGCTGATGGATTTGTGGTACTTGATGTCTTGATAGGGGAATATACTAAAAAAATGCCAATGGATGACCCCACTACTCATATTCTGATGGATGATGAAGAATTTTTTACCCATTGGAATATTAATTCCCTAAAATTGGAATACATAGGGAAAAAGTACTTATAATAAAGTGGATGCCCATTGGATCTCGAGCCTTATTAAGGTGTCTTATATATCTTGGTTATGGTGGTAATCCTAGTTCTCATAGTTCACAAAGTCATGGATTACAGCCTGATGTCTCCATTATAATTGGGACAAATCATATTATATTGATGCTAGAGGATTATAATATGAGGCTTTCATTATCATTTTAAATACTTGTGATGCAGATGATATTATTATTTAATCTCCCTATGACCATATGAGCTATGTTCGGTGTGAGAAAAATGGGATGGAAAATCGCCATTTTTTATTTCTCATGATGTCTGAGTTATGTGATGGGACTTCACTAAGATGGTTTATTATATAAATTAGGAAATGGGGAGACATCCTACATATTATGGTTATAGAAGGAATCAATGTCATCATAGTTCATATGATCAGGGCTTACACATTAGGGTTTCCCTTAATATTGTGGCATATTGTATTATTCCACTGATCAGGCCTTACAGTCTAAGGCTTCCCTTTTATTCAAGGAATACACTTATAGGATGAATGAGCCAATCAAATCCTAGGATTACTTATCAACTTGGCATGTCTACCAAGAGTTTATCGCATAACTCGTCTTACTTTCCCTGGTGTAATCACAAGAGATGGTTCAAACATATGGAGAGTGTCGTGAGAGTCAATGTGACATGTCTCATATGGTGGATCATTTTTTGTTTGACATGCCTTGAGGGAATCACGATACCTGGATGGAAAGTCCTTAGGGTGTCTCTAGTCTTAGTTGACATGTTTGTAGGGAATCGTGATAACTAGATAACACATATAGATAGTTTCATGATATTAAATGAAATTTTTCTTAGAGGGTTCCATGAGAGATATTTGACATGCCCCAATCCAGACGTGATACATAGATGACATGAGTGGGTTTCATTATATAATTCTGGTGATTTATCTGAAATACACTATAAGGCTTGGGTGATTAGCCTGGAGGGCTTTGCGTGGATAAAGTAGAATGCCTAGTGGAACCGTGTGGCCTTCGCTGACATGATTGGATGATGTCCCATGACCCAAAGAGCAAGTCGAAGGAGCATCATGAGATCTGGGAAACACGTCCTTGTCTTATCAAGTGCCTTGGAAGGCTCATGTAAAGCACTTGAGGGTCCAAAATCATGTTTTTATTTAATTCTTCCCCCTTTAGTATTTATTCTATTCTTTTTGTTAACTACTTATATTTATTCAATGTCAATTTATTTCAAGCCTCTCATGATCTAGAAGACATGTGGGATGTTCTTCATATGTTCAGCCTGAATCCCTTGACATGATCTATAATTGATCATGTGATGTACTTTATTAATGGCACATGACCACTCTAGTAGTCCACTGATATACTACCTGATGGAAGATTTTTTTTTCATGAGATATATCACTCTAAGTAATATTTTTCGGTGGTTGGGTGTGCTGATGTGTCTAGAAGTGAAAATTCCAACCTCTTTCTTTGACACTATGGTGGGGAATTTATAGGCCTCTCAACCCTAGTTGTTCATCATTTTTCATGGTGTGTATTTCATGAATCTAGGATGGAGTTTTTGAAGGTCTCTAGATCAATTCATCTTTGTGAGTCACTTTCATTGTCCGCCTCGGAAGGTGTGACCTAATTTTTAATTACTATGATTCCCACCCAACAAATCCTCCTTTATAGGATTATTTTTATTTAATGAGGAAATTTTGACGCATTTGGGTGGGTGTATGGACTTCATATTATCATATTTACATGTCCAAGGGCCTTTACAACATCAAACATCCTATAGAAATCCATTAAAGAGATTCTTGAAGCCTTTCTTGGAAATTTTATGAGGCAAGGATGGCTAGTCCAGTGGACTCCATGGGATCAAGGAAGCTAGTATATGGTTCTCATAGGACTACAATACGAACTTCCTTAGCGTGTCACATGTGTTTTACAATCGTGAGTGGACTCATTCATTCCTCTTTTTATTTCATTTTTTCACAAGGCTCCTGATTCTCATTAAATTATATGAGTAATGTCAAATATAATTACTCTACCTCTTGATGATGATTCATGTAACTAATAGAGGTCTTGTGGATGTGCCTGACAATTTTCTAGACCACTCCATCGATTTTTCCCTTGGAGATCCAATAATTAATGTTTGAGGCTTCCTATACATACCCATGGCCTTTCTTACTATGAGGATTACAAGACAAATGGATTTTACGAGACAAGAAGGAAATATCATCAAGGTATCTCGGTGTCTTGAGGATCTCCATAGTTGCATCGCACGACATTTAGTAACTATGAGTATCTCCCACATCCTCCCTTTTTATCTCCTTTGTTTCTATTTACAGAGGTTTGTGAGTCTCACAAGTTTTCTTGGATGTCACTAAGGAAAATCATTATTCCCATAAGTGATGAATCACATTATCTTTACAATTGACATGAGCCACTACCTTTTATACCTTTTAATCCCATTTTCCAATGATTTTTGAATGGTTTGTCAGGCGCCCGCCGCTAACAACCCGTGTGTCTTGGGGGAGCTTATCCGGATACTATTGCATGTCTGTCATGTGTTTGAGGCACCTTTGTGCGAGAATAATGACATGTCATGGTTGGATTCTTGGGATCTTTTGTAGGATATCTATTGCACTTGGTTCCTTCGTGTGACCCTATGATGATCACATGATCACAAGTCTCATGGAGGTTTATGCAATATATGATATTAAGCTACCTTCTCCATCCTTTTATTTTATAGGTAAAATAATACCCATATTCAGGTATTCCTTCCTTTGTAATTTATTTCTTGGATCTTTATTTAGGCTTCAAAAAATCATACCACCCACTCAGAAACAACATCCACTATGGATAAGGTCTCGGTTCTGAGGAAAGTAAATTCCTTTCTTGAGTATTTGGAGGATTCATGAATCAGTGTCTTGGGTGACATTTGGTCTATCAGGTGACACTTGTTATTCCATGTAACTCCCTTTATATAGGGGAATAGGGCCATTAATTTCACCATCCACCCCTCCTTTAAAGCGCACTTTCTTTTAAAGCGCAATTTCCTTCTAACCGTCGCACACCACTATCACAAAACTATTCCTTAAGACCCAATCACAAGACCTATTCAGGAGCCTTCATCTGAAGAAAATTTTGTTGAAACTATTTTTCAAGACCAATTTCTCTTAGCCACCTATCCAATCCAAATATGAACCATCTTTTGGTAATTTATTGAATTGTTTTGAGGACTGTGATTTTCTTGAGGGTTATGTGTGATCCACGGGCTTGATCATTCAATCATTTTTCATGGGATTCATGTGACCATGTTCAAGTCATGTAATCGCAATTATACAATGGTTCATATGATTCTGTAATATCCTTTGGGATTATATGACCTATGAGTCATTTGAATATTATGCCTTTCATGAACTCCATATGTGGTTCATGAATTCCTTACTAATTCATGTGATTCCAACGATGATGTTGATTCATTAGTTCTTTCCCTTTTGAAAATATGTAATATTCACTTTGTCTATCATATTCCACTTAATTTTGTTCTTATGGACTGTAGTTCTCATTGATGGTCCCACATGATTTTGAATAAGGAGTTGAAAGTAGTGATTTCCACCCAAAATGCTATAGTAGCGAGCATGGGTCCTACTTGTCGTTGTTTTGTGAGGTCAAACTAAACGATCTTGATAAATTTTATGTGGTTAAAATCTCAAGATATCCTCATTTTTAATTCATAGACAATTATGGTTTTGGTCTTACTAATGAAATTCCCATTCCTCTACAAAATTCATCGTTCATACCCTCTTCTTCAATTCGGAGGACCCAAACACTTTCTAATAAAGAATCTCACTAAGGAAAAACATTATCTCTGAATGAGACTATGAAGATGGTCAATTACTAAATTCCATGTTCATGGAATTCTATGGGTCTGATCACACATCTGATGAGGATATTCATATGTATCATTCAATAATGCGGGAGTCTACCACTGATCATATGTTTTGGTGGATCTCCAGTGGTTCGTTCAATCAGGAGGTAGCTGTCGACTAGACTAGGAATGGAAATTTTGGGTTAAATATATTACATCTGAATTTTCTAGATATTTGAAGAAAATCAGAATGTATGAGGCCATATAGATATCATAGATGTCCTATTTTTGTAACAACATTCTGATGATGGGTCTATTCAGCCGTTGGAGTCCAGATATGAACAATTTTCACCTTATTCATGGCGATGTAAGCATCAATCATTAGGATGTGTTGTAGACATACAGTACACCCATACTAGGTGGTATGTATGATGGGTCCTTTCCCCCAAAATCGGCTAATGATAATATTAGAAGGACCCCTCCTCTAAACTGGGTGCTGATTGAATTGGCCAAGAAGGCCCTTCCAAAGGGGATGTTTCATGGACCATATATTCCATTTAGGGAATGGGTAGAATGTTTCATCAATAAGAGCATCACTGAGCTAGAAGTTAATATGATGAAGGCCAATCTTAAAAAGGATTCTTATAGTGTGTCAGGTATGTACTGGCCCACAGTTCATGAAGTTAAGTCCGAATAATGGGGATGGGAAGTTATCTATTGTGTTGATTGATCCTTCTAACTGGCTGGCTTCCATTCCATGTACCTAATTTTTTACCTTATTCCTCTATTTTTTCAGTGGAAACCACTATGGAATGGGTAGAATATTGGTTTGTTTGTCCCTATATTGGAAAACATCTATCACCTTTGTATCATATTATGAGCGTAACTACTCTTAGAGTATTGTGAGCCCTTATTATTTATTTTGGGGTTGGATAAGATCTTACTTGGGAGGTTATGATTACCTAAACATCTTGGGATTCCTGAATGCCCATTTCATACCATATATGTAATTAATTAACAGGGTAAGACATGTTCCAGTAAAGGATAAAGATCTTAGGGAGTATGGGAGTCATTATGAATGCTTATCTTTTAGAACATATAGACTAGTGATGATAAGAGATATTGGGTACAATGTTGGGTCTAGTCTTGAGGTACGGGCTTATATGATGTCACTATGTAAGGGAGTTATTTCTAATTATATTGATAGAGAAAACATTTTGGACTATTATGCACTATTCCAAATCATCTTCCAATTCTTATGTGTCCAATCAATGTGTCCTCCATATATTTATGTTAGATCTAAGGAGAAACTAATCGTAGTTATTCAATTTGGGATACTTTTTGAGGGAAGAGACTAGTGTGGAGATACACCTTCCTCCCTATATAGCAGCAACTGTCTTATCAAGTGGTTATACGTATGTTTGGGTCCACTCATGTCCCATTGGAAAATTATCCATTTTGGTAAATGATACTTTTCAACTAGAGGATTATTAGCACAATCCCATTCTTATAATGAAGCTGTCGTCTAAATGTCCATATGTCCTTGAAGATCCTTGCAGGAAATTAAAATTCATAGCATTTCTGGAAGTATCACTTACTATTATTGATACAACGAATGCTTCACTAAGGGGTGAGTTTTATACAGATTTATTGTTTCAAATCACACCTCAATAGTGATCATTTTAGAAGGTGGGGTTCTCATAGGATAAGCTTTGGGATCTATTGTGTTACCCATAAGTTCTTTTAGAAGGTTTTTCCTACATCACGTCTCATCTAGGAATCATTTTTGAAGAGCATCCTAACTAGGTGAGGTCCTTTTTTATAGATCTTGACCTGGATTTGGAGAGTGTCAAATTAAAATCCCCCCCCCCCCCCGACTATTTCACTAACTGGGTGTCCCCAGAACACTTCAAATTGCTATAGAAGAATAGGGTTACCCTTTCATCGGGGAAGAAGTAAGTCCATGATTACTATGGTTTTTAAAATGTGAAAATACATTTTTCAAGTTTATTGAAATTATATATATATGTTGATGTAGTGGGTGGCTACTAAAGGACATCTATTCCAAACATACCTTGAATATGATCCCCATGGTATGGTCATGGGATACAAATTTAGTGGAAAATAGGGAATTCCTGATGAAGGTTCCCTAGGTTTATAGGCTCAAATGAGGGAGGTTATTTTCATTTCTAAAGTAATAGTTCTAATTATGGAAACTTTGGGAGGGATTTATTCTGAAGGTAATAAGAAGATGAAAAGTAAAAAATCTACATTTTCATGTCTATCTATTCTATAATGATCAAGTAACTTTAAAGTTTTACACTCAATTCAACTTGAATTATTCTAGATGCACATTCTAATATTTCAAAAATGTGCAGGTCACCATCGAGCTCACCTAGAAAACAACGTGTCCACTTTTAGAGGTACAAGGGGATATTTGGTTGCTCCCATAGATCCTTTTTTGATAGACTAAATCTATCACGAAGAGGAAGTGGGCAAGGTGCCTTTTCAATAGTTTTTTTTCTTTCCATAGAAATTTCAGTGATTGTACCATTTGATCTAGTTTAAGTGGATGCAATGTTGGATGATTCTAAAACATTAATATATTCATCTACAATGTTAGCCTTAATGGAATCAAGTTATGGATAAAGAAAATACTTATTCAATACAGGAAACTATGTTTACTTGTGTCGTATCACCTGATATTATCTTTTATTCTTTTTGTCCTCAAGATTGGTGAATGAAGTACATATTCTGAAAAGCATTAGAGCTTCCACGAAGTCATTAATCTCAAGAAGTTGTTTAATCTTCCCTCAAGTATGGGGTTGGGGAAGCAGGTGTTGCAAGTGACGCAACCGAGAAAGGTATGTTTCTAAACTCTGTCTTTTTTCAACTAACTAGTGGTACTAAATTAATCATCATGATGTAACCTTGTACCCCATATTGCATTATATTATCTATAATGTTCAGAGCATTTGATACCTGATCCCCTGGTGGTCCATCTAATGAGGTCAACTAATGTGTAGGGTGTTTCTCTTCCCTCGTCATCTAAGTCTATGGGTAAAACCCTATATCTCAACGACCTAGTTCCAGAATATTTTCTCATTCCTAAGAAACATTTATACCAAGGCCATGGTTCCTCGTTCCTTTATCAATCAATGTACAGGCATATATTGATTGCGATGTAGATTTTAGTGTATGAAACCCTATTAAATTAGTTGAATGATTGATTGGGTCATTTTCAATTCATGTTATCTACCCTTCATAATGATGGTTTGGACTATTCCTTCATTCCCTCTTGGGTACAGGAGGTGATCTCTGTGAGATAATAGAAGAGGGACCTAGAATTTAGGTTGGAAGATGTTGATGATTACCCTTTGGTGATGTGGAATCGGGACAAAATTGTAAATGAATCTTCCCATCATGTGGTGGATGTGAAAATCACCAGGATACAATCAATGTTGTGAAAATTAAAATTAATCGTCTCCAGTCTAAAATTATTTCCTTCAGTATAAAATTATTTTTATCCATACATAACTATCCCTGTTTGAATATTCACTTTGGATATTAGGAAATAAAATTTTGGAGCAGCAGGAAGTACTTGATGTGGTGGAAAAAGCTGGACTTGATTTCATCCAAAAATATTAGGATCTGAAACATTTCTCATAGGTTAAGACTAAATCTACCAATCAAATATGACAATATTTATCTTACCTAGATCATAGACTTGTTGATATTAAGGATTCATCCGATAATATGTTGGGATGGAATCCTAATCTTTCTTTTCCTTATGCATTCATAGGAGAGACTCCAATATGTGGAGATTCCTCCTTTTCCTTGGTATCAATGGACAGGTTTTATGTACTTTATATGTGTTATCCAGTTCCCTTTTATTCATTATGTTTAGGAGATTTCATTTATTAGATATTATGAGAATCACCAACACTACCAAACCATTACACAACATCGAGTAAACATGAATGTTTTGATCTGAATATTTAAATCATAATAGATTATTTTGGAGAAGTATTCAAGAATTCCCACCAAAGTGACATAAACTACTAACATATATGATATTGTTATCTTTATATCACTCAATTTTTAGAAATATTTTTTTTGTAGGATACATGTCCCGGACAGACTCTTCGCTATCTTTTGCTGAAGTTGATAGTTTTTTTTTTCAGAGAAACCTGATGGTGTTAAGGACATGTGGTGGGATTTTCAAAGATTTTATAAACTAATTACCTATCATGATGTAGATTTTGGCCTTTTATCTTTGACCTGGTATCCCTTTAGTTTAGGGTATTTTATCTCTGAACTTGACGTGCTATAGTTTATGTTATTTTAACTTGAAACTTGATGTGGTGTAGTTTAGGTTATTTTAGCTCGGACCTTGATGTTCTATAATTTTGGTTATTTTAACTTAGACCTTGAAATTTAATTAGTTTAGGGTATTTTATCTTTTACTTGATATTGATTTAGTTTACGGATTTTTAGATAGGACCTTGATGTAATTTAGTTTAGGGTCTTTTAGGTTGTACCATGATGGGATTTAGTTTAGGGTCTTTTATCTCAGACTATGATATTTTATTACTTTATGGTATTTCATCTCAGACCTGATATTGTTCTAGTTTATGGTATTTTATCTCAAACCATATGTACCATTATATTATGTTATTTTAGGTCATCCCTTGGTGTAATATATTTTAGCATCTTTTTTCTCATACCTTAATGTGTTTTAGTTTGGGTACTTTTAGCTTGAACCTTTATATTTCTTTAGTTTATGGTATTTTATCTTAGACCATGATATTAACGACCATGGAATATGGTGAAGACATGCTAGGGATGACCCAAAACATGTTGAGGTTATAGGTAATTCTGTGGTGTTTCTAGGGCTCATGAGGATTATAGTTCCATTATTTCAAGGAGGATATTCCATTAGTTTGTGGGTTCAATCCCTTATGCATTGATAGCATGGACAAGGAAAACTAATCTCCACTCTTTTCCAAACATCATTGAATATTTATAGATGTAATATGGGTTGAGGGAGAAATACTAGGGATAAAATGTCCGCCTGGATAGTTGGGATGTGGGTGATGAAAGTCATAACCCAAAAGCCATTGTCTATGAACATATTATGGATCAGACATACCAGGTATGTCCCCTAATAGTCTGAGATGCTAGGTTCTACCTTGGTGTCACTAGGGTTAACAAAGGTTTAGAAATCCATTTATATTGGGACAAGATGTTTTTAATTTGGAGGTCACAAGCCCTTCAACATCAATAGCATGACCGTATCAAGAGATATATATTATTTTAAAAGGGATATGAATAGTTTTCAGAGACTCAAGCATATGACCAATGAAGTAGGGTATGTAATGAAATATACCGAGGGAGGGTTATAGAACCCAAGTAAAATTTAGTTCAGAATTATATTGTTGGATCCCTATGCCCTATAATTTTAAATCATAAGGTGTGATCCATTAAAAGGATTGGGAATGGAGTGTCGCATGCCTACTTATAGAAAGGGTAAAAAATAGGGTGACATAACATCGAGGATGTCTAAACTGCTTGAATAGTCTATTTACTGGAATTTTAAATCATGGTCCATGGATATCTAAGATAACTAAAGTTGGGAACCAAATGGAATAGTTCAATTAAGCCTCTATTATTCTATGAGGTCAAGATGATAACTCTAGGGTTTATTGGTGTACTTCCTAGGATTTATAGTTCATTTGGTATAGTGAGTCCCTGGTACCAGTTTTTTATGGGGAGGTAGTGTTAGATCAGTCTTCACAGGCTTGAAGGTTGTTTTTTAAATTTGTAATATTCATGAAGAGTTCAATCACCCAAAAATATTTGTCAACACCTATAGAACAAAATCTCATTGTGAGGAGATGTGAAAAACCATTACTCTAACTTTTTCCTTGACTAGAGGTTCCTGCGAGCATAACTCATGTTTTATTAGGTCCATAAAGTGGACCATATTAGCTTTATTCCTTATTATTTTGTGCCCAAATTTTTTCCTAAAATTTGGAGGTGATACTTTTTGTGAGTAAATACATAGCATTATATCAGGATGCCCTTTGAGGGTTTTCAACCTGAAAAGTTCTTTTTTCTATTCTGCTAGTAGTTTTAGGACGTGGGATTGGGACCATCATTGGATAGAACATAAATTCGTATTGAATTAACCAAATAATGGGAAGTTTAAAGTCATGAAACAAAAGTATATAATATGAGATATGTTACAAAAGATCCTGATTAGGATACTTATGGTCAAGAGCACTCCCACATCCTTCTGATTGCGGGATGAAAATATTATAAATCACATCACAGGGTTCTCAGGTCATGAGTAATGATATGGGACATTAAGATAGGGGATTCCCCAAAATAGAATATGTTTTAGGGTTCCACCATGGTTTCATAATGCTCCCATGAATTATAAAGACCTTTATATTGGCCCAAGAAGTCATCGGTTGGTGGGTCTCAAGCCCTTATATGTCAATAGCTTAGCCAAACTAGGAGATCTATTTTCATTTCCAAGTGCTATGAATGGCTTGAATCTACCTGACAAACTAAATACGTGAATTTTTTACCATAGATTGAGGTTATTTTAAAACATGTTGTATGACCCCCATACTCGGGCTAAATAGGATAATTCCCGTTTAGTCACTTGATAAGGGATGAAAAATATTATATGGCCTACATAGTTTGTCACCATATAGTGGGGATGTTTTCTGTGTAGTTAATCATCATGTGGTAAGGACATTTTTTAATTATTTTAACATCATGTGGTAATGATGTAATTTTTTTGTAGTTTAAGTTTCATGTGACCAGGATGTTTACCTTTCAATTTTTCATCATCTGGTCAGCATCTACATCTATGCATCTTAATGTAATGTTGTAAGGAAATTCTACCCAAATGTTTAATGTCATTCGATAAAGAAATTGGAACGAATGTGAAATGATAGAATTGTTGTGACTGGGCCTGAGGGTGAATCTTTGGTTTCACTACATAACTCATGAGAATTAGAATCAAGCCCCATGTATTTCTGAACTTCAAAGCAGTTTAACGTCGCATGGTGTGGATGTGGGTCCCCCATCATGAAATGGTTGTGGTGTAGCTAGACTAATGAATGGATTTTTGGGTATCACTAAGTATATCATATTGATGGTATCAAGCCACATGTAGTTCATGGATAATTTCCTTGCACATGTCTAGACCACATGAAAATAGGGTCATTTTTTATTTATTTGTTGTGATTGGGATCGGTGTAGGAAATTTGATCATCACTACATATCCTATGAGGAAAGGAATCGGCGCACAAATAGTTCTTAAGCAAGAAACTCTCTCTTCACTAGTCTGGCCCATACATAGAGGTGTTCATTGTTCTGTTGATTTTTGTAGTTAGTTCCAAAAATAGAGATCCAAGAATCCTTATGTATCATGTAATGACGGGAATCAAGCCACATGTAGTTCTTAAGGGATTGCGCAATTTTATGTCATGCAGAAAGGACATTGACCTTGCAGTTTAACATCATATGGAAAGGACCCATTGTGTCCTTATAATGGTCTTTAATTCAAGAATTTTATGGCCCTTTCATGTAATTTTATTCCTTGTTCATGAGGTTAATACCTTACTTCACTTCCTAATCTCAAATAAGATATTCTCGGTATGCGAAACAAGGAATTGGAATGGTTTCTCTCACAATAGAGAGGCAGTTGAGGGTACAACGAGGTAAAATATTATTTTGTATTGATTGTACTAAGATATAGGATGATGGAATCCCTATGCATCTCATTTGAAAAATGAGAATCAATATATCTGTAGTTCTATATTGGTTGTGCAGTTTAATATTGTGTGGTGGGGATGTTAGTCGTGCAATTTTATGTCTTGTAGTAAGTTCATAGGTCACACGACATGAAAAAAGGAACAGGTTGATTGATATTTGACCAGAGTCTAGAATTTTTGGTGCCACTATGGATCCAACAATGGCATGAATCAAGTCATACATAGTTTTTGAAAACTCATGCAGTTTAATATCTTGCATAGAGTAAATCATCCATGCATTTTGAATGTCTTATGGTATGTATTACATTATATATTTTAACATCAAGTGGTTATAGTTTAACTTCATGTGTTTAGGAAACAATTTTTATAGTTTAATATCATGTAGTTTGGAAAAACAATAGGTTTTACTCTGATGTGGATGCCCATATAATGAAAACTATGTAAAGTATTTCTTGTGAAATCTTGCATTGGTGGGTGGTGTGACACGCTATTAATCCAAGGTTTCTAATTAGTATGGTCCATTAAAATAGACCTTATGTGTGATTTAAGTCCCTTCCCATATGAGTTATAGCTTTAGGGGATTATTTCCTAGTATTATTGGGGCTCTGAGAGCCAACACTAGTTCTCCTTTGAGGAATGAATAGAGGTGAACACTTTTTTGAAAGGCCTCTGCTATCTAATTGTAATGGACCTCCAGGTTGTGTAGTGTGCACAACCTATTCTCATATAGAGATTATAATTAATCTATCTACATTTTAGATTATTCATCATCTTAGAGTAGTCCCCAAAAGGATATTCAGAGAAAAGGCAACTAGACCTCTATGGAAAACACTACTTCATTCCCTTACTCCAATGAGTATGGAGTTACCTATGTGGTAGTATAAATGGTTGTACGATTGGCCAATAAATCATGGAGGAGACTATCTCGCCAAGATCTATTATCCTTTTTTACCATATTTTAGATTATATTTGATAGAGTTGTTGGGAAAAATTACCTCAAGGTATCATTGAAAATTTTATGAGGTAATTGTGTTTATTGACAAATTGGGCAGTTGTGTTGTGTTTGTTGACAAAGCAATCCATGACATACAAATTTGTTGAAAAAAGGGATTTCATGGTGGAATGTTGATTTCAAGGTATGTTGATAACGATCCATGATTGATTCAAGAACTTTGACAAAGGAATGGTCGATCTGGAGGTGGTTCCAAAAGATCGGATATAAGGTGCGCCGTTTTCCAGTGTGCCAAATTTTTGGACCTCAATATCGACAAATGGAGAAAACTGTTTTTGGCAAAGGTACTTGTGCGCCGTTGTCTTGGAAGATTGGAAACTTGCGTGCCATATTTTTTTCAAGATCAGAACATCCAAACATGGAAAAGTAGGAAGGGGCACCCAAGTTTTGGGTTTGTTCATGAAAGTGACTAGGGCGATAGAGACTAGGGCGGCTGGACTTGCGCGCCGAGAGGAAACCTATGTGATGTCGCACAGGGTATCCAAGTTCCTATAACTAGATTTCGACCCCACCTCATTCAGGAGAGAGTTCAAAACTTAGAGAAAATCAGAGATACCATCACGCAGGTGTTGTGGTCGTGCAAGTGATGGTGTGGTCGCGCAAGTATAAAGACATTATGAAGTTGCGTGCTAGTTGATAGTTGCACATCCAAAGTGGTTTGGGAAAGAAATGGTGTGAGTCTCCTAAGTTTAGGGTTGAATAAGGGGGTTTTGTGTAGGTGGTTAGGTGACACTTGCATGCCAAGATTTAAAGAATCGCGACAATTGATAGTTGCACGCCAAAATTGGTTTGGGCGTAAAAGGGTGTGAGTCGCGCAAGTTTGGAGATAAAGAAGCGAGTGTCGCGCAAGTGGTTGAAGTGAACTTGCAGCCAGTTTGGAAATGCACGCTGGAACATGCATGTCGGCTTGGAGAAGTTTTCCAAGTATGGTTGAAGGACACCAGTATTTTTAGGGCTATGTGAAAGTTGTAAGATTGCATGATACCTTCAGTGCAAACTGAGATTCATCTATGGGTGAAAGTTAGACTACAATAGAGCATCTACATACAACAGAGGATGTATTCATTAGTGATAATGACGAGACCTACAGGTCTATAAACAGGGATTGGATCCTTTCTAGAGCAGTGAGTAAAGGAAGAGGAAGAAGGTGATCCCCTCCACCGGCAGTGAGCGAGAGAGAGAGAAACAAGGAGTGGCCCTTGGGAAAGCAGTGAGTTGAACCTAAACATTATAAAGGGATTGACCTAGGGCATAGAAGTGATCTAGCCTGAACATTGTAAATTGGTAGCGAGCTTTAGTGGATTTGGTACAGCAGCACATCATCGTTGTATGATCCTTGGACGTAGCCCAGTGAGGGTGAACCAAGTAAAAATCTTTGTGTCTACCTAGTTTCTTCCCTGCATTGCATTTAAATAATCTTCATCAGATAAAGAAGAAAATAAGTAATCATAATAAACATACAAGTGCAAAAAAAAGTGACCCTTCTGATAAGGTGGTCAAGATCCAGGGGGGCAGGAAGAATTTATGAAAGAATATCCATACCCTGAATCACCACCCCCCCCCCCCTCTCAGGTTATATAGGTCCCTTTTGGTCCTAACAAGAGTCTTATTTAAGTCCTCTATCTATCCATTTTTTACTACATTATAGTGATATGAGTGATTGGACTCGATATTATACTCATGGAACAGTCTCTTCAACTCTATAGAATAGAAGTTAGTGTCTTTTCCCATAAATATTATGTGGGCCCCAAACATGGTGATGTTATGGGACTTTATGAAGTTGGTTTTATTCTTCATCCTGAATTCCTTAAGGGGTATTGACTCATCCAATTTGGAAAAGAAGTTAGTAGCAGTAAGGATATACTTGAACTTCTTAGTTGTTGTTGGGAGATATAGTCCAAAAACATCAACACTCTAAATAGAAGATTTTCTAAAATATTTAGTTTTATGTATTACTTATACAGGCTGATGAATGAAGATTTTTTGGATCTAGGACATATTAAATTTCGTGATGAATTCCACACGGTCATGTATCACAGTTTTCTAGTAATATCTCAACGTTATGATTTGGTCGGAGATCCAGGTCCCTGATTGATGGTTTCTTCAAGATCCTGTATGGACTTCTTCCATGATGGGGAGAATCTTTCCTTCAATTCACATGTAGTGGATTACATAAAAGACTCATTTTTATAGGGATTTATACTCATTTGAACCATGATGCAGAGTAAAGCTTATTGCATGACACAAAATATATTCCCTTCTACATTGGTCTATTTGGAGAATCTCTTTTTGGAGATAACCAATTATTGGATCTATATTTCAAGGGGTTTTCATTGGTTTATCATGATTTGGTGTGGTGTTGAATAGATTAATTTCATCGATATCACATATGATGATTGATGATATTATTCTATTATGTGTGATATAGATGATTACTTCCGCCTAATTAGGGTCGGCTAGGATGGTGGGTGCATTAGCTAGTGTATCAAAATGATCATTCTGTGATCAGAGAACATGATGAAATATGGGATAAAAAGGGAAATCTTCTATCAGTCCCCTAAAGTATCCCATTAGAGGGGAAAGTTATTAGTGTTTTAAGGTGTAATCTCTATTCATTTGCTTTATCACCAATTTAATGTCACGTTTTATATTCAGGTAGACTATGTGTAGCAGTAGGTATTTTTCTAGTGAAAAAATGAGGGATTGATATTCTTCCTTGCTATTTGTTTAGCCTTTGGGTATTGAGAAATAGTAGGGACAAATTCGTTATCTGGAGAGGAAAATACAATCCCTAGATCAACAAAAATGATCATTGATTTTTCCATCCTTATACTAATGGTACATTTGGAGGAACCATAAAATTACATCAACCATGTCATTAGAGTTTCATGGGAATATAATACATCCTTATCTAGAATCTTGGTGTCTTCTGGTGTATTTTTTGGGGTAGGATACACTGTGATAAAATAACCCATAACTTTCCTATCACTAACTTCTGTGATACGAACAGAATATCTTATTGTAGTAGAATGACCACCAATTGGTCCAAGAACCAATTCAGAATAGGAGAGCCATGTATTTAGTTGAGAGGATTGGTATGAAAGAATAGATGGAATTCATGGGTCAGAAAGTAATACCTCAGCTTCTACACTACAAATATGAGTGTGAGGCGGTTCTTATTGACCATAGAACATATAGTCATGGTACCTAGAATCATTCATCTGAGGTAGTAGAGACTATTATCAATTCTTTCATCATTTTTTTATGCAAGTAGGGTACCAAATGAGCTCTCCATTGAAGCCACATGCAATATGAGTGGCCTTCTTTCCACTAGATGCATCGAAACTGATGGGTGTAGTATGTACTTTTTGAGACTTTCGAAGGATTTTTGACAGACATCATCCCTCTGATAAGTGGTTCCCTTCTTCATTGTCCCAGTAAAGAAGAGATCTTTTTCGTCCATGTTGGCTATGAATCGTCGAATGTAGGCATGGTTATCATAGAGTCACCTTACTTATTTTTTTTTATGAGGGGTGACATTAGTAAAAAAACATTAGTCTATTGGGGTTAACATATATGCCTCAGTGGTGTACCACAAAACCGTGGAAATTTTTTTATATTACCTCAAATTTCCATTTTATTGGATTCATCTTTATCCTTTGTTGTTGTAGTATGTCAAATATTGTTTGGAGATCCCTAAAGCATCGCATCATTATCAAGATTTAACAACCAGGTCAATGAAATAACACTTATATATTATTCCCCTGAACATATTAAAGATGTGATACATAGTGTATTGATATGTAATGTTATAATTCTTCAATACAAAGGGAATTACCTCATTGCATAATATTTTATGAGGCACTCTAGAGGAAGTGAGTTCCTTATCTTCCTGCGCTATCTTGATCTGATTGTACCCTGAATACCCTCCCATGAAGAAAAGATCTTAAAATCTAGTAGTTCCATCATTCAAGATTTATGTGATCAGATATAGGAAATCATCCTTTATAAAATGATGATTAAGGTCTATGAAGTCAATTTTGACCCTAATATTCCCATTTTTCTTGATGGGGATGATGTTGGAAATCCATATTAAGTATTTCACTTCTTGGATGAAGATTTATTTGATCATATTTTTAACTTTCTCTTCTAAATTTGTGGAATAAGAGGAGTGCATCCTTTTGGTTACCTATTTGATGCATCGATGCTCGTTGGGTAGGTCGAGATGGTGTGTATTCACATCTGGATTTAGTCCAAGCATTTTCTTATAGTTTCAAGAGAACACATTTTGGTACAACATTATAAATGAAATGTAAATCATTTACACTTTGAGGAACATGGATGAACTAATTAGTGTATGTTTTATTCCTTCTTCAAATATGTAATTTAACTTTCTAAACTCATCTATGGTGGTGGATACACCTTCCTTAAATGATGGTGTGGCATTCCAGAGATCATTATCATCCTATTCCATTTCTGAGTTTGTGGTGGAATTTTTGGATGAAGCTGGAAATATAGGTGTTTTTCCATCACTATTAGGGTGAGGGAGGCTACTAAAAGATACATTATCATTTCTTAATATCTGATTTGTTTCATAGAGATGTTGGATATAATTTTATTTCACGCTATCATTGTGGATATGAGGGGTTTGAACCTCTACGATTAAATCTTATACCTTTACCCGATTTATTTTTTGTGCATAGTCCCTATCGATCATACTCCATGGTTTCATAGGGGAACTCCCCAATCCATTGGGAGCTACAACTTTTATATCATCATCCACTATTGGTTTCTTTCATTGCTTCTTATATAAATCTTCTTCGGCATATGTGGATCCGCAAGTCTCGAAGCGGAAATTTTCACCATGTAGTATTCCAACTTTTCCATCGATATGGTACTTCAGAAAATAATATAATGTTGATGATACCGCCAAGTGGATATAGAAATTGGTCCTTCCAAGTAGGACATTGTATGTGGTGTATTTCTGGATAACCATTAAATCTGCATCATATGTGAGTTCACCAAATTGGGCATTGAAATTGATCATTCTAAGAGGTATTTGATCAAGCTTATCATACACTTGAATGGTCATCTTTGTGGGAGATAGGTCTCATTATCTATATCCCAAACATTGGAGGGTTCAAAATTTCATGAGATGGACATGATAACCATTATCAATCAGATCCCTTGGATGTTTATATTATTGATTCAACCTGATACATATAGGGGCTTGATTTTCCCTTCAATGATCTCTTCCCGATCCTGGCTAGTGAATGAGATGGAAATATGGCACTCTGATGAAATGGTCTCTACATGAAAAACATTGGATATAGAAACTTATATCTCAAACTTCTATTGGCACTGTAGGGATTCATCAAAGGCCCCCTTGAGTTCTTTCATAAGACGGATAGCATCGATTATCGAGAGCTTGGCTGGGACAATAGCTTTCTGTTTCCAAACATTGTACTTTTGTTTCAAAGGCTGGTGCTTCCCTATATGGGGATTCTCCTGGTCTTGAAGTTAAATAGATAATGAATATGAGGTAGATAGGAATGGTTCTTGTGAAAAAAATATAAAAGGACTATTTAATTCCTATTGTGATGGTTTCACTGTCCTTCCCCATTGCCTAGGTTGATCAGATTGAACCACCACTAGGTATTCATGCAAAACAGTGGGATGCAGGTGACTGTTGTAGTGTTCTAGGGCACCTCTTTTCATCTTTTGGGCCTAATAGTTCACTTTTCATGGATTATTAGCATCAAATATATCCTCCATTTTTATATTAATAGAACATGTGGTCCGACGATGTCTATTTTTTCTACTATATCATCAGCTTCAGTGCATGTGGCCTCCCGTTCCCTAGTTAGGTGCGAGAAACTCATATTTGTGGGGCATATTCATCATGAGAGAATAGGTCTTACAAGTGTTTCATGATGATAGAACCAAAAATCAGATCATAGTATGATTAGTATCCCAATTAGATGGGATATTCCCATGCTACATATATTGTAGTGAAGAAATCATCGAGGGTCCAATATTGTATTAGAGCAGAATATGATTCTTCCTATTATATTTCTTCCTTCTTCCAGTGATCATTCCCTCTTTTTGTAGGAACTTTTTAGGGCTCATAATTAGGTGAGGGATATATTTTGGGTCTCCTAAACTATGATTTCAAGTTGTAATTATATTGATCTACTATTTTTTGAGTTTTCCAACTAACAATATTTTGCACATACCTGGTCAGAATGTTCCTACGTTCTTCTTCTTATTCGGATCTGAAAACTATTATACATGCCACTTGATTTGGGGAGTTTTCTAACACCAAATATATAGAATTATCCATCCCATGAAGTAATTATTTTAATATGATGTAGTCCTAGATATTATATCCCATCCTTCTATAGTAAGGGAAGTGGTCTGGATGGTTGGTGTGGTGGACCTCATTCAGCTTCCTAGGCTGTGGAAACCTTAGTAGGTTATTATCCATGGTTTTTGAAAAATAAATAGGGACTTGTTCATTTTATAAGAAGTTTAATTTTTTCATGCATACCTCAAACCCAATGTGAACTTCAGTTCTCTGCACTTCAATATGAGGGAGATTTGTTGGTTGTCGCCGCTCGATAAGAGGTTTCAGGTGGTTCAAAGATTGACTAGGTGCCTAGATGGGTAATTACACTGGATTGAGAGTGACATATACAAAATATTATTTGGATGGACTTTTACACTATTCTATGGGATTGATACAAGTTTTGGATAGGGTTCTCTGAATAACCTTTTCAAGATGTTGTTCCATTTTAGAGAACTCACGAAACCCACCTAGACACTTCATGGGAAATAGAGGTGACTATTACTGAACCCAAATATTTTCATCATAGAGTTACAATAGTTTCTACTACGAGAAATAAATTTTATGATAATATGTTAAATCGTTCCACCTAGATATGAAGTTAAACACTTTCTCATTTTCACATTGCTTAAATCTTTTTAGTTCAATAATTTTCGTTTTCCCTAGCATCGATTTGGACTGATAAAGGAACTGAAGAAGAAGGTCTTCCCACATTTCAATGGATTTTTGTGGTAGACTGTTGTACCAAAAAAAGGTGGGTCCAATCAAAGTCTATATAAAACACATTATATTTGTTGGCTTCTATAGATCTTTAGGGCCTATCATTACCCCGCATTGAGATGCGATGTGTGTGAGATGTTGTTCAGGGTCACCAGCACTGTCAAGGGTAGAGAAGGTATGATTTCCAAATTTGGGTGGATGTGGAGTATCATCCACCCATTCGGGATATGGATTCCTTTTAGGTTTCATAGGTGCATATCTCTATTCCATGGATTCTATTTAGTAGAAAGGGATGCGATGACATTAAGAAACTCTGGTAGAACTATTTTCTAAGCCATATCCCGTCCACAAGGAGGAGGAGGGAGCCAATGAGGTGGTCCCTCATTCATCACCTACTGATTCCAAATTCATCCTAGAGAGAAGGATAAATTCTGACCACAATGGATGGATTTCATTGTCATTTTTCACTTCATTATTTGTGTAGACAGGTTGTCTAGATCTAGAGACAATCTAAATCTTAGATACTTCTCTTGTTGGTGAATTAGATATGGGAGGGAGAATATTCATCTCTTTCTGAAGATGATTCCCAGCGGGAATATTTCTCTCTGAGTAGCCACTCATTGAGTTATCAGATAGTTTTTATTTCACTCTCATGTTGTGAAATTAGTTCCTCTATGGAGATAATATCAAACCTTTAGTATGGTTGTTAGGGTGTATACAAACATTTCCCTTTTTCTTTGGTAGAATTTCACCAAAGAGGGGAAATCATAGTATTTAGAGGTTCTAGATTTTGGAGCCTTCCTTAGTTCCAGGTGCATGTAGCCTTAGTTGGTCCAGCCAAAACACACTCCTCTTGGGGTACATTTGTTTTTGTATTACAACCCTCTGCATTTTCATTTTGAACAATTTATACTATTTTGTGAGTAATTACATTCATAGAGGCATATCAATAAATGGTGTTTCTACCATTACTTTCTACACAACAAGATGATTTTGTACTTCTTTCAATAGGGTATTTTTTTAACCCTTGGCCATATTGGTCCATTTTAGCTTGCGACCCTAGTGGGGTTTGATTTCCTCTACCGTACACTCCTCCCATCCTAGACTATGAATATTTAATCTGATGGAGTTTTCAATTTCAGTTTCCATATGAGCCTCAACAAGCAGTGGTCTGTATCACAGTGTGAAGGATAAGTTGAATACCAACATTTTTCCTCCCAACCTAAAAAATAGCACTTCTCTCTATGGTGGTAATGAGGATGAAAATTCCCCCAAACCTATTGGGTGGGGGTAATTTTGAGCATCAAATGGTGTTGATTATACATGTTTTCCTAATCAAATGATTCCAGTCAGGGAATTGAAGATTCCTAGTATGGACATGTAGATATAAATTCCCCCGTTCCAGTGGGATGGGGGTCATTTGGAATCATAGTTGGTGTCCTTACGTCCCTTTCATGGGATGATGATCCTAGAGATGGTTGTTTAGTTATAAATTTCTCTATCCCAGTAGGTCGGGGGTAGTTTGAAACTACTAAGTATATTTCTTGAATACTCTTAATAATTCATGATTTTTGTAGTGGATTTCATTGCAGATATTCCCCTAGAATAGGGGGCGGGTCCTCTCAAGGATAGATTCTATGGAAACTACTATTATGGCCCTTTTGAGGCACAATAGTTGTACTCACATGGGAGCTAGGTGGGATGGAATCCCATGGTGAAAACCATTCCTTTTGGTAAGTTTTTCGAGTGATTGAAGAATCAGTCTCTATGTTTTTAATACATTATCATTGCTTTGATGGTCCTAGTTTGATGTCTATTTTTCAATCCCATCCTTTCCTTCCTAATCTCTTTCCATCGTTGAAGTGGGATAATTCTGTTATAATGACCAAGTAGACCGATTGTTACCCAGCCCCCTAATTTTTCTAGAGGCTATAACATTACAGGATTCCAAATCTAACTTGATATATTATTCTAGGGTTTCAGTGAAGTGTAAAACTCCATACATTCCCCACCCTTGAACATGGTTATATGGTATGGCTTCTGAGATCATCTACCAATGTTTCATGATGGAATAACGGAAAGCATTTTATAGATTCATGATGTGATTCTTTAGTTTTGAGTCTTAGTCCACATTGATAGAATCTTGGAATCTATAACAATAAAGTATATTTATTTTCTAATGGTGACACTTGTACCCTTGATAACCAAGATTTTTATCCTTCAGTCAATGATGACTAGCCCGCATATTTTTTTGTAGATAAGGCATGAACCCCTTTTCTAGATCATCTGGGACCTCATACACTGAATTAACTGGGGTCCAAAACATGATGGGGAGGTTTTTTCTGGCTAACTCTTTCCATATGTTAATTTTACCTCCTTTTCATTATACTTGCACACCTCCATTTGGTCGAACCATAAAAGATGGATCTAATGGAAATCTATCGATGGGAGTAGAGTGTTTCTAGAAGTTGATTTGGAACCATATATAGTTTACCCTAAAGTTTCAAGCACCTCTTTGTAAGAATCCATCATAGTATTGAGCACCTCTCTATGTGGAGGTTTCTCTAAAAGGTTGATATTTCCTTATCCACGGGAGGTATCACTATGGTGAATTTTACCACAGTGCATGTCAGAAGTACAGTCCCAATGATTCATCTCTACACTACCATGAGGAGGACTATCACAGTAATGATAATCTTGTTATTCGATGGAAAAGTTGACAGAAACTTGTGGCATTTGTAATGTGTCTTGAACCCCATCAAGGACATTGGAACTGAAAATATTGGGAATGTGTACCATGTTCTACATTGTGGTTGGAATATACTGACCTGCCTTTTGGAATTGTCCATGAATATGAGTCTGTGGTATAATGGTTTTCAGAACATTCCTATAACTATCTTATGATTTTGGAGTATGAGATCTCTTATGAGAACTTATTGGAATGTGATAATGAGCTGTCTTTTTATTTATAAGCATATGAGCATGTATTGACACATGTTCCACACTCACATGGTGATCCTCAATCAAGATGGATGTATTAGCTGGATCTTGAGCCTTTGGGATATGTCGTTGGCCATTATTGGAATGATTACAACCCCCCCCCCCAAGGAATGTGTTTCTCTCACTTGATGAGCCCTAGTTGGAACAAGAATGTGTGCCTAGTCCAAATATAAATTACTCACCAGAATATAAAAATTTACCTTCATTATGGGAGAATATATATGAACCTCCTACTATATTTCCTTGGAATAATGTTTGCACAGTCTTTCATTGGAAGATGTAGGAATATGTGTCTGGCTTTCGTGGTCTACTAGAATATTCCAGGAAGATTCACTGATAGAAATATGAGCATGTCCTGATGCATGATCCATTCTCACTTGGTAATCCCCATCTAGAATGTGGATATATGCCCAATATTGTGCCTTTGAATTATGTCGATGGACTTCTTCAATGATAATGTGAGCCAATCCAGAGTCTTTTTCCCCTCTCACTTTGTTATCAACAACCATAAGAGGGATATCATCCTGATCATAAGCCTTTAGAATATTCCTTCGGACTTTTTTTATATTCATGTGCCCCTATCCCGATGCATGTTCCAATCTCACGTGATGATCCCATGTGGGAACAGGGGAATGAGATCATTCCAACTCCTCATCATTTATTATAATATGCCAATAATTGACAAGTATAGGACAAAGAATGCGTGCTTCCTTCGATAGAACCTCATGTTCATAATGATCAGAGTGTTGAGTTTCCCTAGCTATATGGATATGAGTATTCCCTTATCCATTCAACTATAATAGCTCTAGAATATGTCATCATACCTCTTCAGTTTCTGCGAAAATATATTGGAATTTAAGAAAAATGTGTGTAGGGATATAACACTACACATTTCCCAGCTCCACTATTTACTGGTTGATTCCTTCAATTGAAGCAGTGATGGGTGCCCACTTTTTCCCTCCTTGTTCTATCAGAATATGCTGATGAGCATCATATATAAGGTTGGGTATTTGGGCTCCCTCATTCTGGGTGTTAAAATAATCCCAAATAAAATATCGAGTGAGATGGAATATGATCTTGTCTGCTGGTTGCTATGGGAATATTCTAGTAGACTTCATTTGTGGGAGAATGTATATGAGTCCCCACCTAGGTATCCAAACCCATCCTCACGTAACTTTTCATCCTTTTTTCCCATCCATGGGAGTCATAGGTGGTAGTGTGTTGGGAGGTTCCCTCAACAGATGATTTTTGGGCATCGGTGGGATGGTTTTGGAAATGACGATTAATTGAAACCCTCTATGGTGGAACCTGAACCGAAATGGGGTATTATTTGGATTCGTAATCCACATTCATCAGAGACTAAATGTAAAATTTTCCTCTCTCTTAGGATAAGATCTTGATTCACTTGGTTGAAGTGATAAGGGCTACTAGACTAGGCACAATATTTCCTGGATGATGCAAAATCTCTAGTCATCATGATTGGGAATGTTGAAGCATCCAAGGTCTAGATTTTACTTCATCATTTGTACTCCCAAAAAAAAATTCCCAACCGATATTGGAGTAGTCGAGTAGGTGATATCATCTTGTGACCAATGGGGGTTGCAGTTGAAGGTGATTTAATGGAAAAATCTCTAGGTGATGAATTCATTATCTCGAATCGGGATGTTGAGAGCAGTATCTGCAGTTATTGAGATGAAAATGAAAAAGGTTACTGATTAGTCAAATATCATATGCATAATAATATCAATTACATATTCATGGTTTTCATATTTGTTCATTTATTAAAAAAAATTCCATTCTGCTTTCTCAGACTTATCACAAGGAATTATTTTAAGAGAATCCCAGTTTTAGAGGATCATCTATAAGATCAGGTCTATCAAAACACATTTTTTGTCTAGGTTATGAAGAAACAAAATGTCCTGACACATTATTAACTAATAATCATATTATTTGAGAGACTCATGTTTGGATTACCATTCTTTTTTGTGTATTATATGCAGAAACAATCTCCAAAAAGATAATAACCTGATCGTTTTTCTAATTGAGAGATTCCATTCGGGTTCATCATTTTTTGTTTTTTCGGTAAAAGGATCATGATCTAGAACCCTCATCGAATTGGGTTTGGTTCAACCTGATGGTTCATTGTGGGGTGTGTTTGTGTTAAGATCAATCATGAACACTGGATTATCATTTTCTCCCTTTCAAGAACCTCCTAATGGTTCCCCCCTTCATAACTAGGTACACACCTTCAATCCAAAGGCATACAGTCATCTTGTTTTTCAGTTCTAATGACCATTTGGGGACTTTCATTGGTTGAGAGGGTGGGAGGTCAGGCTCATCGCACCTTATTCAAGGGAATTGTTGCCTACTCTGAGACTCTCCTATAAATTTATGATAGGTTCTTGAATATATTCCTAATCTTGATATGGGACTAGTTACCCTAAAAATTGTAATGGGTTAATTTTTTTCTTCCGAAAAATACTGGGTTCACATTTATGATTCCATATATATGTATCTGATATTCTTCATCCATTACCAGTAATGGATTGATGATAATGTGTTGAATTCTTATAACTAAGAGATTTATAGTTTGATACCATGTATGGAGGTGGTTAATATTCCAAGGAGGGTATTGATCCATTATGATGCATTCTATGTATCTTGGTTATGGAAGTAATCAAAATCCACGTAGTTTGTTGGAACCATGTAGTTTAACATCATTCAGAGAGGAATTGTATAGGTGTTCTAGGGAACTAGGTATTCAAGATCTAGTCCTTGGGGGATTCCCTACTTGTCCTGACTATAGATAGAATTAGTGTTGTAATAGTTCATTTGACTTCTCAGTCCAATGACAGATTATATAGAGTGATCAACCCACTAGATTGATTGGGTCTCAATGGTTTAGATGTTAGAGTATTATAAGAACATGCACTAAATAGATTTATTATTTTATCCCAGTCCATAAAAAGGTGTCCTACATATCCTTTTTATGGTAGGAATCATAGTCATCGTAGTTCAGTAATTCCCTTTGGACTAGCCCAAAGGTATATTCATCTACACTAAGGAAAATGTTTCATGCCACTCATTTGGCCTTACGTACTTATGTTGTCGTGCCTGGTGGAGACTCGTGATGGAAATGATAAGACTAATTTAACTCCCTATCCCAACATGATCTATTCTTAGTGTGAGAAATAAGGGATAACAAGTAATCAACATCACTACACATGGATGAGGGGATTGTGTAGTGGGACATCCCTTGAGAAGTTTAACATAGATCTTAGACATCAGGGAGAAATCATACATATCATAATTATGGTGGGAATCGGAGTTCTTGTAGTTCACTTCCTCCCAAACTCGCTGATTGGTTCAAGTACTTGAGGTAATTATTAGTAATTATAATTAAAATAATACCCATGTATGTATGTACTTATCATCTGTTGACCGATGAAGAAGAATGTCAGACCTATGGGAGGTTTTAGTCCCCTAACCCAGGTTTACATGGGACATGGAGGGACTTACACGGAAGTGGATCTGAATTGTAGCATTGGCCTTATAAGACATCCAAGATATCCAGATTATGGAAGGAATATGATTCCTTATAGTTCACATGATTAGTGATTATACAATGATTCTTCCCTTACAATTGGGGAATTTCATATTATTTTGATGGTCAGAGATTACACTCCGAGTTTTCCCTTGTCATTATGGTGACTTATGATGTAGATGATATGATTATTGTAGCTCCCTAATCCCATGTGATCTATGCTCAGTATGAAAAACAAGGGATGTTAAATGATCATTTTTTATTTCTCGTGATGTATTACATATGTGTTAAGACATCCCTAAGAGGTTTTATTATAGAAATCAATCCCCAGGGAGACGTCCAATGTATCCTAGTAATGGAAGGAATCATAGTCATTATAGTTCAATTGAAAAGGGCTTAAACAATGTAATTTCCCTTAAAATTGTGGAATATTGTGTTATGTATATGATTGGTGCTTACAATATAATGTTTCCCTGGTATTTGGGTATTACACTTTGATGATGAATGATTTTATCAAATATAGGTATTCCCTATTAAATTGGAATGTCATCCTAGAAGATTTCACATTACCCAACTGACTTTCCTTGGTGTCATTTTATGAGCTGGTTGACACATATGGCTAGTTTCATGAGATTCAATGTGACATGTCTCAGAGGTTTTAATATTTCCTAGATGAAATGTTTGGAGGTCATCACAATAACTGGCGGGAATGCCCAGAGGGTGTCACGAGTCTTGGTTGACATGTCTGGAGGGCATCACGATACCTGGATTACACATATAGAGAGTTTCATGAGGGTCAATTTGATATGTCTTGTAGGGAATTGAGAGAGATAGTTGGAATGCCCAAGTGAAACCATGATACATTTATGACATGATCAGATACTATTATTTGATTCAAGAAATGTATCTTAAGGAAATCTTAATGTTTGGGTGATGAGCCTGGTGGGATTTGTGAGGCTATAGTGTCACACCCAGGGGAACAATGTGTCCTACTCTGACATGTTTGGAAGAATTTTCATGACCCAAATAGCATGTTGATGGATTTTTACGAGATCTGGGAGACTTTTCCTACTGATTCCCCATGTTTTCGATGGATCGCACGAAGCTCATGAGGGTCTTAAATCATGTTTATGTTTAATTATTCCCCCTTTAGTATTTTTTCTAGCCTTTATATTTTGAATTCCATATATTTATTCAATTTATTTTTATATTATGTCTCACATGATCTAGATTCCATGCATTATGTTATTCATACTTCCTTCCAGGATCCCTTTACATGATCTATGATTGATTTCATGATGTAATTTATTCATGGCACATGATCTCTATGGCTTATCACTAGGATATTACCTAACGAAAGATTTTTTGGTTGTGAGATCAGCCACTCCAAGAAATATTCTCTCATTCCTGGGTGTGTCAATGTGCATGGTTTAAAAAATAAAACATATTTCCTTCATTATGGGGTGGGGGATTTATAAGACTCTCCACTATGGTTGTTCTATGTTTTTCAAGGTATATATTACACGAATCCAAGATGGATTCAGCGAAGGGATCTAACACTATGTGTCTTCATGAGTCTCTAGAAATAACCACTTCTAATGGGGTCATATAATTTTTAGTTACCTCAGGTCCCTCCCTTCAACACCTCCTTTATTAGATTATTTCTAATTAATGAGGACTTTTTGACTCATTCAGGTGTGCTAAAAATGCCATATTGTCATGTTGACATGTCAAAGGGACTTCGCAGGAACAATGTGCCTTTTGAAATGCATTCATGAGTTGCTTTATGAACTTACTCGGTATTTCACGAGGCGGGGATCAATTTTTGGGGGTCTTGACGTGATTAGGGAAGATTTTCTAGAAGTCTCATGAGACCACGTTGCATATTTCCTTAGTCTTTCGCAAGAATTTTATGACCATGAGTGGTCTCCCACCTCCCCTTCTTTTATTTAATTAGTTTTATTTTGAAAAGGTTATGGGGTCTCTCGATATTATATGATTATATTCAAAGACAATCACTCTACCTCTGGATGATGCATTGTGTCACCAATGAGGCCCTATGGAGGTGTGCTAGAAATTTGTGGAAAATCCAAACATTTTTTTTTGGAAATCCAATTGGAGAAGTGTGATTCTTCATAGACATACAAGAGGAATTTTGGTTGATGAGCCTTAAAAACAAAGGGATTTCTCAAGAAGAGGTGGAAATGCCATTGGGGTCCTGGAGTGTCCTTTGGATCACTTGGGGTGCATCTCATGCTATTCAGTAACCACGATTAACTCTTGCATCCTCCCTTTTTATCTCCTTTGTTTCATTTTAAAAAGGTTCAGGAATCTCACAAGTTTTCATGGATGTCACTAAGGACAATCATTCTTCTCATTGGTGATTCATCGTGTGATCTTTACAGCCACCAATGGTCTCCACATTTTAGAAATTTTAATCCCATTTCCCAAGTATTTTTAGATGGTTTGTCATGAGCTCGCTGCTGAGAACCCATGTGTCTTGGGGAAGCTTATCTGGATGTCATTGCAAGTCTGATGATCATTTTAGGTGCCATTGTGAGAGTAGAAGGACTTATAAAGGGGGCATCACTAGACCTACTACAGGCTATCCATAGCAACTAGTTACTTCACATGACCTTATGATGGTCATGATATTATAAATCTCTTATTGGTTTACCTGATCTATGAGCATTGGCCACATTATTCTTTTATTTTTTTATGGAAAACAATACCCATATTTAGGTATTCCTTCCTTTTTTATTTTTTAATGCTAATTTAGTGGGCGTCAATATGTATCTGTTAAAAGATCGATTATTCTTAGAGTTCTTATTAGAGACTATTAAAATCAAGGGGTGGAAGGGGATGTTGGCTATACAGTAAGGGAGTCATTCGGTCCAAGAATATTCAATGATATTAATTAATTTGTTGTATTATTGTTTTAATTTTATGACTGATAATATGTTGAGTGCTCGTTATTTTTTTTGAAGACTTTGAGGATTGATATTCAAAGGAAGTTAAGGATATTTTCACTGAGTTCTTTTAAATTAATATTATTAAAGGATGATATTATATAGAACTTATTAATGATTATGGGACTTTTATTGGATATTTCTTGATAGTTTTATACTTATAGTGTAGTTTTATGTTTTATCTATCAATTTTCAAAATAATTGATATTCTTGAGAGGATGTGGAAGTAGGAAGTTAGTTCTATCTATTTCTAAGGTGTGGGTAGTATATATTCATATGGCGGGGAAAATTAACTCAATGTTCTTTTGTATCTTTATGGTCTATAAAAATACTATATTTCTTTCCTTTTTGGCTCCCTTTAAGTAGAATGAGTATATTCAAACTTTTCAAGTACCACTCTTTCAGTTTCATCAACCACCTTAATAAACATTTTCATAGAAATTATAGGATACGTAACCATTTAGACTACCAACATAATGTTGTGGTGGAAGATGAATTTATATAATATCTTAATAAATATTTTAACAAAGTTGATATGGAGGTTATAATTAAGTATAATGATGAGAAGGGGTATGTAGGGGGGGAATCCAAGTTATGGAAGTTCATGAAGTGGAGGGATGAGAGGTGGTATGAGGTATGATTTTCATTTACTACATTGTTTATTTAGTTTTTATTGATTTCATTTCTCTACTTTCATTTATCACCCCATACCTAGTTTATGGGTTAGAATACCTAAAAGTTATTTGATACAATCATATGTTATAATGTTGAATTTTTTATTTATTGGAATTCTATAGGGATCTACTTGAGGAATAAAGATATATCAAAATATGTTTTGATTCAGGTTTGGAGGGATCTGGATTTAGCTTGAGATAGTTAATTTCTGATAGAAATAGATCATGGTGTTATAATGAGAGTTAATCCATGAGGTTGGGTGATTCAATATCACCTACATAAAAATGGAAAACTTCTAATGTAGAAGAGTCAGTTACACTATGGTGATATTGAAAATTCCATGATTATTACATATATAAAGGTTTAAAATTTTCTATAAAGGACTTTCATGAAATGAAATATATGTCTTGTCATGAGAAATATTTTGGAATGTTAAATAATTCAGTATCACTATATATAATCACACTATTGAAGTGAGTCGCACTTCAAAAACCGAAAACTATAGGAGATCATAACCATCATTTATTTTATTATATTGGTAAAATATATTACAGATTTTATCCCATCAGAATAAATAGGTTTATCAGTTTTGAGAGATTAAATACATATATGAAATCAATATTAAATTGGATGCATTAAAAAACAACATATACAATTATTGAAACTCCCCTGTTCCACATAAAAATAATTCAAAGATCCATTATTAGTTTTATAGTGGAATGGAAAACAAAATAAAGTATGATCTCATATTATTAGTAAAGAAAACCATAAAATAAAGGCTATCATGAATACCTAAATAGAAAATATATGTAGGTGAATAATCGATAAATATTCTATATAATCAACAAAATGATCATGAAATATATCTAAGGATAAAATTTTAATTGATCAAATAGTCTATAATAAATTATTTCATAGTGATGAAATATAAAATTATGGACATCTTAATTCTTTATCCAAGAAAAAATGATCTTTCAATTAAGCCCATGTTTCACGAAATCATGATTTCACATCATGGGATATTTTCAAGACACTCTGATATTACCATCGAGGATTCAATTCTTAGGGTATAGTGTAGTTACCCAAAGAGGGGCTGAGAATTTGGGGTGACGAACATTTTACTAATTTAGTTAAAATTACATTCTTCCTTAAATTAATTTGATTGAACCACTATTATCAGATAGGTTTTATGGATCATTATAAAATCACCCTCACTACTTTTCTCTTATGTTGTGTAGAGAAGGTAAAGTAAATAGTAAACATAGATTTCTACAAGGTTTGGTCACAATGTGATAAACTACTTCATGTTGTATAACCTCTTATTGAGTCACATATTTTACACTATCATATTAATCACATGTTACAAGTGGTGTAAGAACGAATCACCCATTACACAAATGATTCAATATATTATAAAAGTGAATGATCATTATACTACACCTCATGGTTGTGTTATATCTAGAAAATCTTCTTCAATATCCTGGTAGGAATGTTAGAATTGTTTATACCAGAACCACAAGACTTCTAGGACTCTCCTTGAACTCTATCATGGATAAAACTTTAACTAACTTGCATCTTCACCTATTCCTTTTAAGCACATCAATCCTATCCTCCTTTCAGTATTTTGAACTACTTGATCTCCCACTACATTGAACATTGAAATCCATAACATCCAAAAAAATTATTTATCTTTGTTTGGACTTAAACTTTCTAGTCATATAGATCCAAATAGCCTACACATTAATTTGGGACATTATTCTGGTGTTCCAAACATCATCCTTTATATTCATCTGATGGAATTTCTTGGTTAAATTAATACTATACATAATGATTAGTAAATATTTGAATTTATTATCTTTATCTATTAAAAAATCTTAGGTGTTTCCCCCCTTTATATATCCAATATTAATCTAAAATATGTTGAGAATGAGAAAGATTTAATTTGAAATTCCCATTATCATAACACTTGAATTTCCACCATTACTATCTTCTGAAGATATCAATATTTGACTCCATTATATCTTAGAATCAATAATATTTAACTCTTAATTATATTTTTTCTTGAATTATTGAATTCATTCCATGAATTTTTTACATTAACTCTTTAGCTGAAAAATACTAGAATGTATGACATTAGAACAATGTAAATACTTTTTGGAATCTTATGAAAATGTTTTTGTTGATTTCATTTTGCTACTTCTTATTATTCCTTAAACTCAAGTAAAAATTCTATATCCAAGGTTAAATTTAATATTATCTTGCATGATTCATATTTTTCATGTGATCTCTATCTAATTCACCAAAATTTAATTCAAATTTGGAATACAAATTCAACTTTCAGTTGGCTTAAATTCACCTTTTAACCTTCAATGTTTTGAACTACTAATTATCTAGGATTAACTAATCTTATGATTAAAATATATTTTAATTGAATTATCCTCTTTTATTTTGTACGTTTATATTCTTTGCATCTAATATTCCTCATCTCCTTACTTAGATCAGTAACATAAACATTCATTACCTATGGAGAGTGGATATTGTTTTCAAGTTCTTTATCTCATCTTGGTTGTCTATTACCTTCTTAGAGAAGATCTATAGCTTCTTCCAAGTGGCATGCTGCCTTCAACAAGGGGGTCCTTTTTCCCCTATTATCTACATTCTTTCGCATGACTTCATCAGCAGCCATATCAATAGGAGCCTCTCTAGGGGGCATATTTCCTTAAAGATACTGAATGAATCACAATTGTATCTCTTACATTATGTATGTAGTTGAAACCATCATCTTCTTGAATTCAAGTAAGAGGTTGACCAGGGGCATCATTGATGTCTTTGATAACTACAGAAAGTGGAGTGGCTGATTGATTAATCACTCTAAAGGTATAGTTTTTATCTCCAGTAGATTCTTAGGTAATCATGATTTAAATATCACCAGTCTCTTGAACATGAAATGTTGTCAGTTCTTGATGGAGTATCTGGACACTTCTATCTATCCAAGGTGGAAACAAATCCAAAATTTTGATCAGATCCTGTGAATGATTTCAGGCATAGTACTTAATTAGAAAAAAAGGTATCTCTCTTTCGATGGTATAATATCTCAAATTAATAGTGTCTTGTTTTCCATTATGGTGCATGCATTATCTTATACCAGGGTACCTAAGATAGTTATTGGAAGCATAGAAATAATTATTTCCTTTTTTATATGGGATGCCTAGTATGAAATAAAACATCACTGGGATTCATAGGAGAGGATATCCAAACCCATTGAAAAGGGTGGAATTGGAGTGAAAAATATGATCGAAACCCTTTCATGTATGCATGAAAATCATTCTTGGGACTTTATGATTGAATAGTTCCTTTCAGGGACATATATGATGAGTAAGTACGGAGAAGAGTTTATTGGTAATGGGGTGAACACATCCACCATCTGTCTTGTGTGCCTTCCCCACATTCATTTTCTCTATGAAAATTCACATTGGATCATGGGAATGGGGGATATATCCTTCAGGTTTCATAATTGGGCTATATCCCCCAATGGTTTCCATGCATGTCATTCCCCTGGCCTAACTTTAAGAGTGGCCAACACCTACCCTAGCTTCATTGATTCCATCCTAATCCTAGTTCAACATTGCCTTTTTAACTCGATTGAGATCTATATAGAGTATGACCAATGTGAATTCAAGGATTATACTTCAAGTTCTTTCTCTAAAAAGGAAAATCAGAAAGTGGCCCATAATGTTGAAAATGCTAATGAATGGGGGGATATTCTATGGATAAAGGAATAACCTACTAATATTAACTTTTTTTTGTGTAGAAATATGAACTGAACTTTAGTGTATGATGAGAATATCCAATGTATGGTCATTCCTTTAGCCTCATGATGATCATGTTGTAAAACATGTAGGGTGGAATCTATTTATCACCACATTATTGAAAGAGAGTGTGGATGCACTATCTGGAATCACTTCAAGGACTTCACTAGCTTCTCCTACTTGAATCTTACGGGTCTATTTTTTTCAGCGTGGTGGTTTCATGGCGCTGTTGATGTAGGAAAAGAAAATATGGTGAAATATTTTGTTCTTCTTATAGGTTACTAGTGAATTTGGAGGGTTCAAAACTCTTCTCTCTTTGATGGAGCCTATAAACAGTCCAAGACTATGGTCTTCCACACTAAGTATGTATTACTAGACTTGATCAGGTAAACTAAGAACTAGAAGTATGAACCCTCTCTCAGGACCCTTTGTATTGGTGCTTCACCTCCTCTATTCATCCACAACATTGAGAAGTTTCCCTTGATTCGCGGTAATCCTTACCCTTTGGGGATTATGCTGAACATAGATGTTTCTAGCTACTCGGGGTTGGCCAACAGATGAGGTGGGGTCCTGTATTTAGATGGTTCTATCATTTTTGTGTTCATTTCTTCCTTTAGATATGTCCATTCACATCAAGCGGAGGCATCGACTCTCCTCATAGGATTTTGTCCTCGTCAACCGAAGAATGTGACCTTGGTAGTGGTTGAAGTGGATTCCCTCATCCTCTATGAGTCTTTGAAATGTAAGAAAAGGATACCATGTTTAATCTATTACATTGTTAGAAAGTTCTAAATGCTTTTCAACAGCTATGTGAGTATGCTTCACACCTAGGGGGAGAGAAAAAAGGTTGTGGATTTTTTATCTTAACGATATTCTCTTCCTTCAAACATTAATGTTTTTTACAGTTTTATTTCATTTCCCCTGGAGGGGGTGAGCATTTTTAGGGGGTATGCCCTTGGATTTCATCCCATAGGGCCCCCATGACATGCTCTCTTTCTTCTTCTTTGTTCTTTATGTATTTAATAAAATAATTATTTTGATGATGGGTTAATCCTCAGTTTATCTCTCTTCATAAGAACCTTATTATTATTTTGGGGCTTTGTTATTTTTTATTTTGATTCCCTATCATCCAAAACCATCAAAACATGATTACATTTTACATGTATCATAATCATTAGTAGATTAGTCTTTTACAAATTCAACATTTTTTGGATTACTATTGATATACCACTAAAGTGATGTTCTTATGATTAATGAACAACATAGCTTAAACTAACATTATTCTTCTAAAACATTTACTGTTTTTGGTTTCATAGTATGTTTTTTTTTGAGACTTTCATCTTTGGGCTACACATAAATTACAGTTTATCTTTTAAAAAATCTTCGATACTCCCCTTCTAGAATATCTTTCTAGTCTTCTAACCCTTTAGTAGTACGATTTTCTCAATATAATCTATAGTATACCTTTATTGATATCATTTTGCATATTATATTAAGTGAATATTCTGGTGGTTTTTCACTTCCATATTATTCTATTTTCTCGTATGATACACTCTTTATGAGTTAAAGGTCATCACACATTATTTAAGAATAAATCACATGGAATTTATTAAATATTATGTTTGATTCGTCCCCCCAATAATCTTGGATTCTTCAACTTTGTGGGTTTTATTTTGATGGTTTTACATTCAGTCTTAATTTATTTACTAGATCTTATTATTCCTTCCTAAGGATTATCTCTTGGTGACATATTCTTATAATGAGAAAATTTCCTTACAAATCTCATTTAGAGTATTTAATCCCTCCATATTTTGAAACATCCTACTTCAACTTCATATATTATTGATGGTGCTTCTTCTTTCTTGTACACTATACATAAATACAATTAAAAATGACTCTTAAATTGTCTGGAATATTTTATTCTGGTTTAATTTCTTTCATAACATCCATTGGAAGCTTTTTGTAACGTCCCAGATCCGAGTGCCACACAACGGGTGCCCCGAACCTGGTTGGTCACCAGACCTCAAGTGCATTTCCCCAAATGCCAGAGTCTGCCAACTAACAGGGAGGGCCTAGGACTAACAGTGGGGAAACAATGCCCTCATTTGTCAAAGTGTATCGCAGTGGAAAAAAATATAAATATACAAAACCAGAAGTAATAAACAATATATACCTGAAAATGTCAATGGAACTGAAGTAAAAGATAACCAAAAATCATATATATGATGATGCAACATGTCCCTAATTCTATGAAAACATCCAAAATAAGATACCCTACAATTATATACAATACAGCACAAGGTACAATGTACAGAAAAACAAAACCAAAGTGGTGCAATAGGAATGCATCAGCATCGCAATCCTAAGCTTGGTCCAATGCTCTCCTACTACATGACAACAATCATGTACTTGTGTAGGGACCCTTTCCCTTATCGACGCCTGCATCAATATAATTTTTTTGGGCCCAATACATGACCCAAACATGGTGTGAAAAATAAATCCTAATAGGAAACCACCAAAGGCATGTGCCCAACTATCAGTGAAAATGGGCCACAATTGTGTGTAATAATAAAATGCAATAAACTAGGAAGTACTCAAAAGTAACAATTCCTACCAGTTACATTTCCATTTTAATAATTATTTAACAATTATATATAGTTGAATTCTGAGTTTTTCTATGATTTGACCTTGACTGACAGTCTCCTATATCAGTGCCATAATAGAAACCACAATAGGCTATCTAAGAATTAAATATTATAATAATACCAAGCATGTGCTTTATCTTGGCAGGTACAACATAATAAATCATCACAATGAACTTTCAAACTAAACATTGTCCTCAGACATGAAAATCCTTACCCTCAAGAAAACAGAAACAGAACCCTCAGGTGACTTCTCTCAGGCATAATGAATATTTCCCTCAGGCATAAGAGATATCTCCCTTAAGCATAGAAGCTACTGTCCTCAGGCATAAGAAACGTTTCCCTCGGGCTAAACAAAATAGTTCCCTTAGGATAAACAAATCCTTACCCTCCGGATAAACCAAACCTTACCCTCAGGAATTCTAGAGGAAAAGAAAGTAACTAGGCTAAGCCAAAAGTATAAGAAAGAAATTTATATATGTTTCATCTCACAAAAACTCAGAACATGCTATAATCATGGCATACCCACTGGTATCCTAACCAAATGGCTAAATAAGGGAAACACACCCTCAGGGTGGCCCTAGATCAAGGAAACGATCCCAAACAATAGTTTATAGTTATTAATTATATTACCTATGAAATTATAGGTATCTCAACAATCAAAGTCTCTGGAATACGAAACCCTGAACATGGGCACGTGGAACAACGGTACACAAAATCATCATGACAGTTGGAATTAAACACAAGACCACCTACCTTGATCTCCTCTGATCGATATACGTGAAAGAAACCTCCCAAAACAACTAAGAACAACGTAGATATGAGATAAAAAATTACCCATTCAAACCTAAATAACATCCCGTAGATAAATAATTGGAATGAAATATTCTTGAACAGGGAAGACCTTACCCAGGCGGTTCAAACAAGATCGACGGTGGAAGAATCGGAGTCCCGATGCACAATCTAGAGCTCCTCCAAGTCTTGGCCTCCTCTCCCACTACTCTTGGTGAGCCCTCTTCCACCTCTTCCGAATGAGGTGGCTACTGTCCATTTTTAACAAAAAAAATTATAAGTACACAGCGTGTACTCTCAAGTACACGGTGTGTACTTTCCTTTCAAACTATTCCTCTGGCGGCTACTTTCTACCGCCTCATTGTTCATCTTCTGACTGATTAAATGGCGTGTATTACCAAGTACATGGTGTGTCATTATTTTTTACACCCTTAATCACCAACAAGCCTACATGCCCTATATTATCATTCCAAACTGCCGAAGTACACGGTGTGTGTACAAAATTACATGGCATGTAGTTAGATTTTACACTCAAGCCTACACGCCCTATATTCTTATTCCACACAGCCAAAGTACATAGCGTGTGTGAAAAAGTACATGGCATGTACCCATAAATTTGAGATTTTTCCCACATTTCCATTGTTTTCTCAAAAACACTTATGAAAAAGTAAAAGAAGAAACATGTACCTCAAGAATAAGAACCAGATTCTTAAAAACATCCCCCTTAAAGCAGTTCTTCCCCGAATTACCCTTTTAAGGGAGGTGAAGATAATGTCGAGAACAATTATGGCCACTGAGCACATACGTCTGTCTCCTACTCCTAGGTTTCATCCTGCACTCGGCCATACTGTCATAGCACCCATATGAGAGGAACTAACCAGCCTCGGAGAACCTTCATTCTACTATCAAAAACACGAATCAGATGATCCACAAAAGATGCATCAACCTGAAGTTCAACTTCCTTGGGATGAAAAACTTGAGATAGGTTTTAGTGATAACGGAACAGGTGAGATATGTGGAAGACATCGTGTATGGCCTGGTACCTCTGTGGTAACTTCCAACTGATAGGCAACTAGCCCGACTCTCTCTAGAATCTCAAAAGGCCCTATATACCTCGGTGAAAGTTTACCTTGTCTTCTGATCCGCCTGTGTCCCACCCTCAGTGAAACACGTAAGAAAACCTGATCCATGACCACGAACTCCAAGGGTCGTCGGTGGCGATCAGCATAAGATTTCATATTAGACTTTGCAGTATCAATCTGCTTCTGAATCAACTGGACTTGCTCTGAAGTCTCCTATACGAGATGTGGTCCCAGTAAAGCTCCTGCACCTGCCTTCAACCAGCACAAGGGTGATCGTCCTGGCATTCCATAAATATCCTTGTAAGGTACCATATCAATAGTTTCCTGAAAATTATTTTTGTAGGGAAACTCAGCCAGGGGTATATACTTCTCCCAAGAGCCCCCAAATTCCAAGATTAATGCATGAAGCATGTCCTCTAGAACCTTTATTGTACGCTCTGACTTTCCATCAGTCTGAGGGTGGTAAGTTGTGCTCAGAAGAACCTGTGTACCCAGTTCCCTCTGAAACCTCTACCATAAATGAGACATAAAATGGGCATCCCTATCTGAATTAATAGAACAAGGTACCCCCTAAATAAGTACTACCTCTTGGATATAAAACTTCTTGAGATCATGAACATAAAAGGTCGCCTTCATCAGCAAAAATTGAGATACCTTTGTAAGTCTGTCCACAACAACCCATATGACATTACTGCCTCGAGGTGACCTTGACAACCCTGCCATGAAGTCCATCACGACATAATCCCACTTTCATTCCAGAATGGGTAACTGTTGTTACTATCCAGCTAGCCTCTGATGCTTCGCATTCACCTTCTGACAGGTGGAAAATCTCGTAACAAAACCATATACCTCACTTTTCATACCCCGGCCACCAATACTGACATCTCAAGTCATGATACATTGTGGTAACTCCAGGATGCACTGCCCAAGCTGAATCATGAAATTCCCAGATCAACTCCTCATGTATATCCCCTGGAACCCACACTCATCCATGGACATTAAGTACCTCATCATTGCCTATCATCCAACTAGGAGGAGGGTCCTCACTTTCCACCGACTCCCATAGAACTAGGCCTTCGGAATATGATAGCTATCTCATCCTCACTCTATCCAAGAGGGTAGATGTCATAGCTAAGGATGAAAGATAGGTTCTCCCCTGACTATCATGCACCTATAAATTCATCTTAGAGAACAAAGCCATAAGCTTCCACTCACCATTGGCCTCCTGTGCTGCCTGTATCTGAGTCCTCCTACTTAGTGCATCAGCAACTGCGTTACCCTTACCCAGTGTATAGGAAAGCTCAACGTCGAAGGACTGAAGGTATTCAACCCACCTTCGGTGTCTCGGATTCATGTCACACTTGGTAAAGATGTATTTAAGACTTTTGTGTTTCATAAACACCACAAAATGTTCTCGCAAGAGATAATGTCTCCAACAGCATAACGCATGAAGAACTGCAGCCAACTCGAGATCATGGATCGGGTAATTCCTCTCATGTGGCCTCAACTGCCAAGACTCGTATGCAACTACTCGATCACCATGCATCAACACTACTCCCAGCCTAATACCTGATGCATTAAAGTAAACTGTATAGCTCTTCCCTTGATCTGGAAGTATCTGGACTGGTGCTGATGTCAACCTTCCCTTCAGCTCCGGAAAGGATGTCTCACAAGATTCTGACCAAATGAACATCATACCCTTTTTAGTCAAACCCATAAATTGAATTTCTATGTGGGAGAAGTCCTATATAAAGCACCTATAGAAACCAACCATCCCCAAGAAACTCCATATTTCAAACACATTTTTAGGATGATCCTAGAAAACTACTGCTCTCACATTCTCTAGGTCTACCGCAACTCCTGCCTTTGAGATAATATGACCCAGGAAGTGGATTTGGTCCATCCAAAAGTGGCACTTTGAGAGATTAGAATATAATTTATTATCTATTAGTGTACTTAGTACGATCTCAAGATGTGTGGCATGGTCATGTTGAGTGTGAGAGTACACCAAAATATCATCCACGAAGACTACCACAAAATAATTCAAATATGGGTGGAACACAAGATTCATCAGATCCATAAAAACTACTGGGGATTTTGTGAGTCTGAACAGTATGACCAAGTACTCGTATAGATCATATCTACTCCAAAAGGTTGTAAGTGGTATTTCTAATGGTCTAACGCACAACTATTGATATTCGGATCTCAATTCAATCTTCGAGAACACTCATGCTCCTCGAAGTTGATCAAAAAGATCAGAAATCATCCATAAAGGATATAGGTTCTTAACCGTCAACTAGTTCAGTTTTTGATAATCCACACTGAGTCTGAGGGTACCATCTGCCTTCATAGAGAAAAAGACAGGAGACCTCTAGGGAGAAATACTAGGTTGGATAAAACCCTTGTCTTGTAACTCCTCTAAATGCCTCTTGAGCTCCTACAATTCTGGCGTAGCCATCCTATAATGAGGAATGGACACTGGTGCCTCTCCTGGAACAATCTCAATAGAGAATTCCATCTCTCGCTCTAGAGGTAGACCTGAAAATTAGTCCAGGAAGACATCCCTAAAATGATTAAACACTAGAGGGAAATCCTTTTGACAAGTTCTCGGGTCATCCAGATATAAACTCATAATCTAGGCTATCACTCCACCTCTCCCACGATGCTCGGGTCAATCTCAGCTCACCTAGACATTCCATTCACCCATGTATAGAAACTCTCCTCCCTATGGTGACATGAAACTCACCTTGTGATGATAGCAATCTAGAAAGTCTCAAAAGGGTACCAACCGTTCCATCCCAAGAATGAAATCTTATGCTTTAATCTATAAGACATATAGGTCCCATAGAGAGTGACACCCACCAACCTCTAGGGGCACTCCTTGCAGTGACGCACACATTCCGTTCTAATTCCTAATGGAATTTCTAGCATCATGATATCAAAAGAAGAAGAAACACATAATCTGAGTCTCTCTATAACGGGCTCAGATATAAAGATATGTGTTGCACCTATATCAAAAAGTACAGAAGATAAAACAGAAGAAACTCGAATAATACCTCTGACAGTGGAAGGTCCAGGATCCTTCTCGTGTTGGGTCTGTTTCACTGCATATGTCTGCCTAGTGCCTCAGTCTGTGACACAGCCTGGCTACCCTGAGCTGACCCGCCCTACTGTCTCTGAGATCCTGGTGTCTGTCTACCACGACCATGACCACCACCTTGGCCTGAACATCCAGACGTATTCCAATTCCTTAACTAGTAAGAAGCTATTGGCCCTACTCCTGCACATGGAGTCTGCACAGAACCCCTCTCACTAGTCAATGGTGGAAACACCATGAAAAAACACTAAAATGGCCCCACTTGCAGAAAGCTTGGCACTCCATTGGGTCATGTGGACACTGAGGTCTCTTGTTCCCCTCTTTACCACACTAGTAACACATTTCCTGGAAACTGGTTGAATGTTTCTACCTAGTACTACCACCATGAGAGAAATCATTCTTCCTCTTCCTCTTGCCGGTACAATAGTACCCGAGACCGGTGTCGAACCACCCTGGTTCGCACAACTATCTTCCCACAGGTTTCACTCAGTAATCAACGCCTAGTTTACAATAACATGCACTGTAGGAAACCTGAAAACATTCACCAACACTCAGATGTCTTATCGAAGACCATCCTCAAATATTCTAGCCCTAAACATCTCATTACCCACCAAAACAGGTGAAAAACGTTGTAGCTCGGTGAAGTGGGAAGAATAGTCCATCACTAACATGGCGCTCTGCTGTAGATTCATGAAATATCAAGCTCGATATTCCATTAGAGTATCTAAAAAGAAAATTTCATAGAAGACTTCCTAAAAATATTCCTATGCCAAGTCTCGCTGATGCTCAGTCTGGGAGGTCACATCCCACCATCTCTTGGTGGAATCACGCAGCATGTAAGAAGCGAGCTTGACCCTATTCTCGGGAGGTGTCTCCAGATGCTCTAAGATTTTCTACATAGAACCCATCCATGAATCCATAGACTGTGATCCACTCTCCCAGGAAAATGTAGGCGGATGCTGCTGCTGGAATATACATGATAGCTCTGCTATAGATGTGGCAACTTGCGGTTCTCCCTAGAAGGTCTGCATGAACCACACTAAGCCATCATGGAACTGTGCATCCGGGCCTACGTCTGGTATAATGGCTGGCGTGGAATCTGGCACTGCTGGAGGATCCATCAGTATCCCATGGCCTACCATCTCTGGAGTATAATCTTCGTCACTCTCTTGGCGAACAAATCGTGGTCGTCTCAGCGGCATGAATCTACAAGGTCAAACACACGACTTAGTTTAATTTAATATCGATGATTATTTTTCCCGGTTAAGAGTGCTAATGAAAAGGGGAAATATCCACAAGAACTGGAAAAAATAGACTACATGGCGTGTATAAGGTCTACACGGTATGTACCCTTAAGCCCTTACATGGTCGTGTTCTGAGGCCGTCCTAGTCGGGTCTTAACCCTAGGTATGTGACGTGTTACACCCGCACATGGCATGTACACCACCCTATTTCCCAAGCCACATGTCCAAGTCCACATGGTCTCTCACCGGTCAAGACTACACTACATGTCTCACAGGTACACGGTGTGTCCTTAGTAAAATCCGGAAGACCCGCATTCACTCCCACATGGTGGGTTAAATAGTCTTATACTACACGAAAAGTACATATAAGTAAACGACGTGTACATATAAGTACACGACGTGTACTCAATTTTTTTCATTTTTTTCGAACAGAAGAGTACATGGCGTGTAGTCAAAACTACATGTCATGTATTCTAGGTTTTTTCCGGATAGTAAGCCTCATAAACTACTCGTGAGCCCATAAAAACACTGAAACAAACACCAAAGTGCCAAATTCTGATCCGTGAGGGCCCATACTCCCAGCGAATCAAGGCTTGGAATATTATACATGTTATAAACAAGGTAACAAGTCAATGATCCACCAAATTTTTGTCAATGAGGGCCCATAACACCTCAAAAACCAAATATTGGCATTCATTCAAACAAAACCTCCTACAAACAACACCACATCAAACAGCAGGTATTTTTATCAAGGAAACTATCACAACAACATGCATTTTCTAGCAAAACATCTATCACAACAACTGGAAATTTTTAATGAAACTACATAGCATTGAAACTATGCTTGAAATGTGATTCTAAAATGTGCCTAAATGATGAATGAGATGGAATACCCTCATCTCAACGGGTTTCAACTAAATAGAACCCAAGTATATAAAAATATAAATAGCACACCACAAGTGTGTCACCAAATCGTGAAAATCAAATTAAGTGTAAAATTGAAAAACCAGAAAAGAAAATTGCAATTGAACGAGGTATATTAGATTACCCTTGTACAAGGTTTAGCTACTCCCGGGCACAACTTATTACCAAGTACCAATTCCATCCTATCGTTGACTATATGCTCCAAACAGTAATTCAAAGAAAAGAACCTCCCTTTGATACCACTTTGTAACATCCTAGATCCTGGTGCGACATAATGGGTGCCCCGAACCCGGTTGTTCACATGACCAAAAGCGCATTTCCCCAAATTCCAGAGGCTTCCGACTAGAAGTGAGGGCCTAGTACTGATAGTGGTGAAACTATGCCCTCATTTTTCAAAGTGTAGCATAGAGGAACAAAATATAAATATACAAAAGAGGAATCAGTAAAAAATATAAACATTAAATGTACAACGGAACAAAAGTAAAATATTCCCAAAAGTCATATATATGATGATGCAACATGTCTCTGATTCTATGAAAATAGTTAAAATAGGATACCCTAAAATCTGATACAATATAGCACAAGGTACAAAGTAAAGCAAAAAAACCAAAGCAGTGTAATAAGAACGTAGCAGCATCGCAAGCCTAAGCTCGGTCACATGCTCTCATACTCCTTGGCAACAATCATGTTCCTGTGTAGAGACCCTATCCCTTATCAATGCATGCAACAATATAATCTGTTTTGGCCCAATACATGACCCAAATAGGGTTTGAGAAATAATTCCCAATAGGCAACCACCAAAGGGCCATGCCCAACTGTCAGTGAAAATGTGCCACAATAGTGTGCAATAATGAAATGCAGTAAACTAGGAAGTACTCTAAAGTAACCATTCTTAGCGGTTACATTTCCATTTTAATAATTATTTAACAATTCAATATAGTTGAATTCTGAATTTTTCTGAGATTCGGCCTCGACCAACAATCTCCTATATCAGTTCCATAGTAGAAACCACAATAGGATATCTAACCAGTAAAAGATAATAATAATACCAAGCATGTTCTTTAGCTTGGAAGGTACAACATATGAAATAACCATAGTGAACATTCAAAGTAAACATTGTCCTCAGATATGAAAATACTTACCCTTATGCAAATAGAAACGAAACCCTCAGGTGACTACCCTTAGGAATTACGAATATTGCCCTCAGGCATACGAGATATGACTCTCAGTCACAGAAGCTACTACCCTCAGGCATAAGAAACGTTGTTCTCAAGCTAAACAAAACAGTTCCCTCGGGCTAAACAAAACCTTTCCCTCATGCTAAACCAATCCTTTCCCTCGGGCATTCTAGAGGGAAATCATGTAACCAGGCCAAGCCCAAAGCATAAGCAAGCAATTTATATATGTTTCCTCTCAAGAAAACTCAAAATATGTTTTAATCACGGTATACCCACAGGTATCATAGACAAATGTCTAAACAATGGAAACGTACCCTCGAGGTGGCCCAAGATCATGGCAATGATCTCAAACAACAGTTTATACTTATTCATTAGATTACTTATGCAATTATAGGTATCACAACACTCAAATTCTCAGCCATACAACACCCCGAACATGGGCGTGTGTCACAATGGTACAAAAAAACAACTTGACAGCTGGAATTAAACACAAGACCACCTACCTAAATCTCCTCTGATCGATATATGTGAAAGGCGCCTCCAAAAACAACAAAGAATGATGTAGATATAACATAAATGATTACTTTTAAAAACCTAAATAACTTCCCTTAGGGAAATAATTGGAATAAAATATTCATGAAGAGGGAAGACCATACCCACATGGTTCAAACAAGATCAATGATGGATAAATTGGAGTCCCGGTGCACGATATAGAGCTCCTACAAGTCTTGGCCTCCTCTCTCGCTGCTCCGGGTGAGCCCTTTGCCTCCTCCACAGAATAAGAAGGCTACTGCCCATTTTTAACAAAAAAATAATAATTACACATCATGTACTCTCAGCTAAATGGTGTTTACTATCCTTTTAAATTGTTCCTCCGGTGGCTACTTTCAACCATCTCACCGTTCATCTGTTGACTGATTACACGGCGTGTATTACTAAGTACACAGCATGTAGTCAGTTTTTACACCCTTAATCACCGACAATCCTGCACTCCCTATATTCTCATCCCACATATCCAAAGTACATGGTGTGGGTACAAAAGTATACAGTGTGTTGTTAGTTTTTATACCCAATCCTACACGCCCTGTATTTTGATCCCACATTGCTAAAGTACATGATGTGTGTACAAAAGTACACGGTGTGTACCCATAAATTTTGGATTTTTCCCAAATTTTCCTTATTTTATCAAAAAAACTTGAGGAAAAGGAAAAGAGGAAACTTATACCTCAATAATAAGAACCGGGTTCTTACACTTTTACATTCATCTCTTCATTCATCTATAATTTTCCTATTTTTGATTGTTCTCCTTTCAGTGTATCTTCTTATAAAGCTTCTTCTTCTAAAATACCCATATAAAACTTCTTATCCTTAAACATAATCATTGGATTTTCCAAAAAAAAATTGATAATAATTACAATATATCATCATCATTATCTAATGGGAACTTCAATCTCCCCCTATGGATTTATTTTTAACAGTCATTCAAAATAATAATATTAATGAAATTTATCCCACTTCTTGAAAATAAATTCAAATTCTATATTATCTCTAATTTTTTATAACTTTATGTGGTGGAAAAATTTTCCCTCCACCCTAGTGATCTTACTTTGAATCCCACATTATTTATATCTTAGTGATAGGGAGAAACTTTCTTCACACCATCTCTTTTTATCCACTTTTCTTCTATTAAAAAGAATATGAAGCTTGAATTTTATATGAAAAGGATAACATAAGTATTCTTAATGAAATAACTGACAAATTAACCAACTATATGTTGATTTCAACAATGATTGGTGTAAAAAATAATGGTGATTAACCCAGATACTAAATTTATCAATAACATTTACACAGTGATATTTAATGTTATAAACTTTTCTTTGTGAGGGGTAATTTCATCAGATTTTCATTTAACATATGTTCTTGCATCTATCTCAACAAAAATATCAAAAAAAATCATGCATAAAAATAACAAAGTTTCTCCCCCTTTTTTATGATAATTATTAATTTTTCATTAAATATCAATTTTATTTATTTTTATTAAAATTAAACTTGATATGATGATAGGAGAGTATGAACATTATACCTGAATGATTAATGTAGCTTTAATTCTTCATATATTAAGTATCTGAATAATTAACATCATCATCTAGATATTGTGCCTATGTGACCTCAATCATTAATACTATAGATTTTTCAACATCTGGTGTTAGAGAATATGGGTTATCCCTAATTAAACATTTTACATAAAATTATAGTTTTTCTCATATAACCTTATTGATCTTCACTTTAGGCTCCCCTATGAATTACATCACCTTCAATTACCATTTTAATATAGGATATCTAAAATATATGAGTGACTATGGTGGATATTTCATTGCTCATTAGACAAATTTAGAGGGATTAGAATGTTTTTCCAACTAGGAAATTTCCTTTGCATCATCTGCCTTTTTCATCAAGATTTCACGTTTTGTTTTATAAGTATTTATTTTTATGGGATTTATATATTCCTTCTATTTTACTTTTATTTTTTTATTTTTTTGAATATTTATTCTTAACTTCATCTATTAAGGTGAATATATTCTTCTTTTCTTATAATTATATCTTCCTTTCTTCATCCAACTACTTTAGTCATGAAATCTACAATCTTTCAGAAAATATTATTATTTCTTAATATTTTAAGAATTTTCGTTCATATAAACCATTGTATCAGATGAGGAATGTCTCCTTTTATTCACTAACTCTTCTTATCCAATAGATATTTTCATAAAAATTTTAGGAGTGTGGTATTCCTAATTACATATTTCACAAATATTATTATCTTTTAGTAATTTACACTTTAACGGTAACTTTCAATGAACATCAACTTCTTCATCGAATATGGGTTCCACCTTCCTAATCTTATTGTATCACTCACGAATTTCCGAATGCTTTATCTTAAGAATGTTTTTATTAACTTGAATAATAATGGTCAGTTTTAAATTTTCCATGAAGTCTCATTTTCTTCCATAAAATTAGAATATTCTCATAGTCATAAAATCATCCAAAACATTCTTCTTGGGTGTATCCTTGCTACTAGCCTCAAATTTTTTTCACTTCAAGGTGGACATACATTCTCTCATCCATTTATTTTCCTTCAACTTTGTAGGACTTTATATGTTATCTTTTCCATGATGTGCATGGTAGAATCTTATCTAACACTCTACATAACCACTTCTTCCACAACTTCCATCAAACTTCTCATGATATCCAAATATGTTGGATTTTTGAAGATTTTTCTTTTTTGGTGGGGGTTGGATATAACAACCTAAATTTTTAAATGATATTTTTTAATGAACAGAACCTTATCCCAGTATGAGCAAAACTACCCCAAGACCTCTGACATGGGGAAGGGGTGGCGACAACTACTAAAGTCATAACTAACTCTAGGATGCCTTTCCCTAAGTACCTGTACGCACACACCCAACCTTCTCAACGTAAAAGTGCATATGAAAATTATAAAATATGAAACATAATGATAAATTAAACTAATCATGAATAATATATATGGTTTGTAAGAGTATGATAGTGAAAACATAACATTAAAGGAAAAATTTAATTCCCAACCAGATATAGGTCCCAACCTGAAAAAATAGAAGATAAAGCTGATGATAGATCCCTACTCGAGATCTCCAAGCTACGAACATCATATGTGGTCCAAGAACCAAGTATACATATACTCTAATTATTTCAACATTGACATTCCTATCATCTATATAAGACATGGAACAAGATGGAAAACCCCCTGTAGGGGTTATACTATACATACCATGTATGAAACCCCAAAAGTTGAAGGGGAAGCACCAAGAGATGCAATGGGAATAGAAAGATAGTAAGAACAAGATACCGTCAAATAGAATATCTCAACCCATACCAAGAGTTAAATTAACCAAATAAAAGCACAAGGGGATCATCATGGTGATTAGGTAAACTAAATGTAGATTCTTTTCCACCTATAGCATGAGAGAAGACCTACCCAAACTAGAGAATATAAATATTGAAATAACATGGCATACCTTATGCATCTTCAACTCTCCTAGAATTAGTGTAACGAAATCCAAGGTGGGGATATAGAATAAATATATATATTCTCAGTCCAAAAAATCTCAAAGAAGATAGTATGGGGATATCCATCTCACATCTTGGCCTAATATGAAGATTCGACAACATTACCAAAAGTTCTACATTAATGACCATCATCTCATGTGTCTACCCAGGGGTGACCATTAAAGTCCAGCCACACCTCTTCACTATGATTCACAGTTTATGGGCCACAAACTCCAGATAGTGAACCCATTCCCTAGTACAATAGGATGGTACCACTCTAGTAGTCATTGTGGAACTCCACTTCCCATCCATGCTGGAGGGTACCACTTGATCATATTTTTATAGAACTTACTCTCATGATAATGGAGTTCCCACTATAGTAACCATTGAGGGCTCTACTATCTAGCTCTAATATAGGGTCAACTAAGTAATCATCGAAGAACTCCACTGCCTAACCATACTTGAGGGTACAACTCAGAAAGCATGGAGGAACTCCACTACACATGCCTACAGAAGGGTACCACTAAGAAATCGTCGAGGAACTCCACTATCCATCCCTGGTGGAGGGTACTGATCAAAATTGTCATCAAGGAAATCCACTACCCTACCGTATTAGAGGATACTAATTTAAAATTTATTAACATAACTCTACTTCCCATTCCAACTAGAGGTTAATGCTTGGAAAGGTGGCCAAGGAACTCCACTATCTAGCCCTGCTATAGGGTACCACTTAGAAAGGTCTATAGTGATCTTGTGCGATCATTACCTTCATCCGTTGTTGCCTCACCGGGCGTTATTACAAAAAAATCTACAAAATATCTGTAAATCCAAAATGGAAGGAACCATCTCTTTCTAAGTGGAAAATCACTCAAGATAGGGTACTCGTAGTCCAAAATCCATGGTCAAATGAATGATATATATACTATTGATGTTTCATAAAAAGTGATCATGGGGTACATAGCATGTGAGTGTACCCACATAGTGTGTGGTCCCACTCCACCACCTATCCGTGTCCATGTCCAATGCATGAATCCCATCCCATGTAGTAGTACAATCCATCTAGGTGTAATATACGGTGTGTCTTGGATAATTAGGACTAGGATTTTCCTTGTTGGTTGTGTCCGTGTAACGAACCCCATGTCCGTGTACTCAGGTATATGACCATGTACCTGGCCATGTACTTCCACATGGGTTCCCACCCGTATGACCCTCCACATTGGTTTTCCAACCAAATAAGGGGTAAACATTGTGTAGTAGGGATACAAACCATTTCATACTTATGTTTTTTAAGACCATAACTATTTTCACTGAGTCGGATATACACCATGTGTTCATCCTTATACATGGTGTGTAGTCATGATTTTTATTGAAATCCAAAATTTGATCTTCATGCTTAAATCTTATTTCTTCATCATATATTTCACCTTGAATTAGACCAAAAATCACAAATATAATAGAAAATAATGATCTGCATTCATCGTTTGGAAAAAATTAGATTTCGTTCACTCACTGGGGTTTCACTGCACATTCGGCTCAATGTGGATCATTCCATTATCATTTTCATGACCCTAAATCATCAAAATGATCATCCTAATCTTTAAATAAACCCATATATAGTCTTATATAATTTATTCACTCCTCATATGATATTTTATAATGGTTTCATGACTCTGATTGGGCTCAGTACTACCCGACGATATCAAATCGGGACCACGAGGTCCTACTTATGATGAACATGAAGATGGAAAGGAAAAAATCAACATAAAAAGGTTTAAAATATTTTTTTTCAAGGATTATTGATCAATGGTCAAGAACAGTGATTTTGGTTCTCAAAGATTTGATGAAATGAACTTGAAATCTAGTACATAGTGTATGTCAATCTACAATTGACGCAGACCCAAATAAAATTTGGATCTAATTAGTCAGTTTAATGTAAGAGAATATATCACTAATTTATGAGTCCTACCTTCATTATGGATCATTATGTTATGAATAAATAATCCACCAACAATTAAGAGAAATTTTTGTATTCTCTACATCTTTATTTTATCTTATTAGGCATTTCATCGTCATCTGATGGGATCCCCCAACCGAAGGAGGAAGGAGACAATCATTGGAGATTCTATTATTATGAAGATAAACTTAGAAAAATCACTCTATAATTATTATTATAGAATAATATTCTCTATTAAAAATGAAACAATTATTTATTTATTTCACTGAACATACTGCCAAAAAATGAGGAGTCTGAACACCCCATAATGACCCGTTTCATTTCACGCTTAGGGTATACACCAAGTTACACACTCAAATGTGGTATCAAATTTTGGATTTAAGTTTTTTTTTATTATTTATCATATTTTCTTTAAAATATGTTATCAAAAAATATAAAATATTTTTAATATTTTTAAAAAATTAATTCTTGGAACACCCGACCTCAAAATCGCATGTTGTCTCAATGCCTATATCTTGATATATATATATATATATATATATCATATTTATTCAAGAAAAAAACTGTGTCTCTAAATCGTTACCTACTTCATGATTTTCATCTTAGTAAAAAAATACTTTGAAAACAACTCTCGATACTGATACCACACTTGGATATCCTACTCCATATAACTCTCCTTCGTGTTCTTGTGCTTCCACAACACTCATACTAGGGGGTGGTCCATCCACACAGGGTTCTCTCTTATCGATCGTTGATTTCCCAAACATGTTCAACAAATGTGGACCCATCCCCAATTTCTATCTCACCCCAGTCAATGATGTGTTTGGGTTCATGCACATATATCCTCAGTTGCAACACATGGAAGGTGTTTTGTACCTTCTCAAACTATGGGGTAGGATGGGGTGCTATGAAACCTCGATAATCTTATACATGATCTCGAATATCCTAATGAACCTTAGGGATCTCATTCATCCCTAAACAAGTCTCCTTAATCCTCTTTATGGGGAGACTTTTGGGAAACTTGGGATCCCTTATCAAGCTACAAGGTCCTAAAATGAATATCTGTATAATATTTATGTCTACTCTGAGTCATCCTCATCCACTCAAGGATGACCTGGACTTTATCAGTCATCACCTACACCATCATTAGGCCCACAGGGGATATCTCAATGATCCCTATCTATAACAAGGTTGGAATATAGGGTCTCTCATACAGGGCCTCAAAATCTTCCATTTTCATTGTATAGTGGTAGTTGTTTCTATAAAAAACAATGCCAAGGGTATGTGATGCTCCCAGATCTGGCTGAACTCTTACACGCAAGCCCTCTGCATACCCCCAAACACCTAGATTGTACACTCATATTTACTATGGTTCTAGGGTGAAAGTATTTATTCCTCCCAATTTTTTTCCAAATTCATCATATAGGAATATCTATAATCATGATGAAAACCACATGTCACGATTGGATACAATAGTGGAGGGAACATCGTGGTGGGGAATGGTCTCCCATTCATACAACTTCCCCAATATCTCCAACAAACTCTACATCCTGATAGTAAGGAAGTGTGATGACACATGATTTGGTCAACAATCACCTAGATGGAATCATTTAACTTCACTCTATGTGGAATCCCTATCACAAATCCCATGAATGTTCTATCGCATTTCCACTCCATGATCTCAAGAGGTAGATAAAAAACTTGTCGAAACATGGTGTTCACCCATCACCTACTGAAAAGTAAAGCATTAAGATATTAACTCAACTATTATTCATCTCATTTTGGACCACCAAAACTACCACTGAATTTCTCTGTACATATTCCTCACAATAGGATATATAGATAATAGAGAATTGTGGAACTCTCACATCACCTCCTCTAACAATGTTACTAGGACCATCTTCTATCCTTGGAAAAGGAAGATTTGATTCCCTCTTTCATAATATCCATATGGTGTGTATCTTATGGATATATTATCATGTAATACCTCAATTTTGATTTTTTCCAACAAGAAATCTCTCACATACTCTAGAAGAGGAAGAGTCAAGACCATTCACTATAGAAAAGTTATGCCCTCCTGCTCCACCGAGGTCACCTTTAGAGAAGCTTACTGATTTTAAGCCTCTTACACAAAAAAAGTCTAGTAATTCATACTATGTAGAATATTATACTATTTTTTCCATCCCAAGAGTATAGACTATCTAAAATTCATTTTCCTGTATGAACTCCAACCACCACTGATTTCTCAGGTCTAGGTCTCTGTGTGTGAAGATGTACCTGAGAAATTGATAGTCTGAGTAAACCACAAAATTCCCCCCCATTAGGTAGTGTATCCACATACTCAGGGAAAATAAAATCACTTATAACTCTAGTTCATGAGTTTCAAATTTCTTCTCATGGTGTCTCAACTTTATTGACCCAAACACGATAACTACCTTATATTGCATCCACACACAGTCGAGTCCTGCCCCTGAGGCATTATAATACACTACGTACTCTATGCCCTCCTATAGTAGTCTCAATAAAGGATTACTCCTCATCCTTAGATTTAACTCCTCAATTTCCCATTGTCACTACTCATACCAAGTAAACGGCTTCCCTTTCCATGTCAAGGTACTCAAAGGGGTTGCAATTCAGGAAAAGTCTATAACAATGATCCTATGGTACCCCACCAAAAAATGAATGATCCAATCCTAAGATATTATCTAGGTTGAAACCCAAGAAATAATTTAATAAATCTTTATTATATCCTAGGATAAACCAAGTTCATAACTTATATGCCACATAAATTGAACCTCATGAATCCAACACTTGTAATTCAAGATTTTTCTTTAATGCTGGTGCTCTTGAAGAAAATCTAGGACCATCCTCAAGTGATCTGCATGCTCCTCCTCTGATTCAGATTAGACTATTATGTATTCTATGAAGACAACAAAAAACTAGTCCAATTATAGCTAAATTACTTGGTTCATAAAATACATAAACACAGGAGGGGTATTTTTTACACCAAAGGAAATCATTAGGAACTAATACTGTTTGTTTTGAAATCAAACTGCAATCTTTGTAATATCATCCTTGCGAATGCTCAATGGGTGGTAGTCGGACTTGATATTGATTTTCAAGAACCATCTCGTGCCTTGAAACTAGTAAAATAGATCATCAATCCTTGGAAAGGGGTACATATTCTTTATCATGCCTCAGTTCAGGTGATGATAATCCATGAAAATCCACAATCTCTCACTCACCTTTTTCATGAACAACAATTACTATTACCACAGGACACATAGGGCCTGATGATACGTTTCTCTCAAAGGTACTCCAACAAAAACCAAAGCTCCTAGATCTTGATAAGTACCATATGATATGAAAGTGAAGATATCAAAGCAGCTTCATGATGTGATTCAATGTAAAACTCCTCCTCCCACCTTGGTGGTAGTCTCATAATATCTTTAAGAAAGATGTGCATATAAACCTAAAAAACTAAAGGAACCTATATTCCAGAAGTGCCTACAAATCCACATTCTATACTTGATAAATTATGGGTGATTGGATGTACTATCCTTCTTGCAGAAACTGCATTCCTAGCCTTGATATCTGTCTCCCTAGAAAAGGATAATCTCCTCCCATCAGTGTGTAGGCATATGACTTGTCTGCGGTGATAGTCAATATAGGCTCGAACCATGGACAACCAATCCATACCCATGATGAAGTTATAGAGTTACATATTTATGAAAATTGAAACTCTCTCCACCAAGATATAGCTAGTGGATTAAAGATATAGAAGAAGTGTTCCTCATAGGAACCTCAGGATGAAGTTGTTGGGCCAACACCTTAATTGGGAGCTCTATCTCTCACACTGGAAGTATAGAGATAAATTAATGACTAGAACATGTGTCTAAAAATAAATAAGTGAGAGTATGAAACACACAAATCATGCTTATGATCATCACTTGTGATGTGGGATAAAAAAAATTCTAAAGTTGGTAGCTATCTATAGCCCCAGCCGCATTCTCCCTAAGATTCACATGGTCCACCTGGTGGTGGTGATGGAAGGAAATCACAACATCGTACACCCCATAGAGCTCCTTCTAATACTATTCCAGTTACTCCTCCATGGATACTACCTTTTCCTATCCTAGGATATCCCTGATCATGGTGTTTCCTCTCTGATGGTTCCCTATCAGCTAAATGTCTATGCTCCTCGGCATGTCTACTCAGGCAGTCAGGTGTCATGTGACCTCACTAGTCCAAATAGAATCACCTTCAATCCCTAATAGTACATGGTTCACTGAACATAATCTATATCATACCACCACACACCTAATAATACTCATAAAATGGTTTCCTGTGTTGAGATCCAATCAACTGGTGCCCGATAGCTGTCGTAGACAACTCAATTCTTTGAGGCCCACTGCCAACCCCAGCTACCTAGAATTCCTCAAAAAAAAGATCTTCATAACCAGTTCCCACCCCAACACCCCATTATAATTTGGGAATTACAAGTTCACTATGTTAGAACAGATCTCTCCATAGAGTCATTTTCTTAAACTTTCATTCTCGAAAGTATCCATCACAAATCATGCTTAGAGAGTACTAAGTATGTTCTGTAAGCCTCATTTCGTACTTATCCACAATCATCCCTCACATCTATAGCTTCATAATATCTTTAATATATACTAAGATAAAATAAAATGGGTTGTACTCCTCACGAAACTGTGTCTAGAAGTCGGTCCATGATATCTTCGATTCATCCTGAATCCATATAACAAAGCTCTATTAGTGCCCAGATACTACATGGAAAAGGATTGGTGACATCTAAACTGCCTGATTCATTGCTTTCTAATAAATATTTACGATAAGGACCACCAAAAATAGTCAATACACTACTTCTTAAGGATTTAAATTACAGTGAATCCTCAGTGGAAACTAGTGCTGGAACTCACAGATCATGCTAATTATGTGTGCGCATCCTTAGCCTGATCTTTTGCAATGATCTGTTACTCGACAGGTGGAGTTGTTTCTACCTACCCACATGGATGAAGGGGGTCATGGGATGTACCTTTAATTGGATATCATCACACATCAGATCTTCTTCATGATTCAACACTAGTATACTGGGTGACTGTTTTCGTAGAGGCATCCTGATATTTTTAAAGATATAGCACAGTTAGATGAGAATGTATATATAACAAAAATGGAGATCTGGCTAATTAAAGACAGTTAAATAATAAATCCCATATTATTTATGTATCATTTATCCCTACAAAAAATTTCTAGGAATTCCTAGTCAACAAGTAGGTAGTTAGATTCCTAGTGAATGAATATGTCGGTTTCCCGCACCATCACTGGATTCCTTGGACTGAGAGCCACACTCAAGACACTTTAACTCTATTTCCATAAACCCAAACAAATATTATTATGTACTAATTAATGAACTTCCTCTGATACAAATATTTCATAACCCAACCTAAGATATAGTTCAAGCCACAACTACACCAAACCCACCATTATATACCATAGTCCCATGATAAGCGTCGTAGGCATAATTAACTCAGGGTGGTCATTGCCTACGTACATGTACACACATGGAAATATCGATGTAGAAGTACACAGGGAATGAGTAAAAGATACTATACATCTTTAAGGTAATCCAATCATGCATAACCTCTAAGGGGTACAAAAGTGTAACGATAAAAAGCGAAAAGTAAAGAGGAAAATACATACCCAAATAGAAATAGGTCCCAAGATGAAAAAGATAGAAAAGAAAGCTACTGATAGAGATATGGTCTAGATATCCAAGATATGAACATCAAGCATGGTATAAGAAAATTCCATCCTTAATATATAAGGAATTCTCCATCGACATGTTTATCATCTGCATAAGACATGACATGTTTGGGAAAATCACATGCATGGGTGAGTATAAAGATACATAGTAGGACAACCCAAAATCTAAAGGGATAGCATTAATAGATAGAATAGGAATATAAAGAAATTATATACAAGATGTGGTCAAATATAATAGCCCAACCCAAACTGAGAGTGAAGGAAACCTCATCCATGCACAAGGGGATCAACACGGTGAGTACATAAACAACACAGAGATACTTTTCCACCTAAATCAAGAGATTAGACTAATCTAACCACTATAATCTGAACATTTAAAGCATTTGGAATACCCTATGTGTCTTTAGATCTCCAATGAGTATATAAATAAAATACAAGGTGCAGATAAAGAATAAATATATATGATTAGTCCAATGAGTCCCTAATGAAAGAATAAGTGTATATCCATCTCATATCCCAGCCTAAGAAGAAGAGTATCCAACTATTCCAAAAGTGCAACATCAATTCCTAGCATCTCGCGTGTGTGCCCACAAGTATCCATCAATATCAAACCACACCACTTCACTCTATTTCACAGTTGAGGGGCCATAAACACTATGTTCGTAACACATGATCTGGTACAATAGGAGGGTCCCAGTCTAATAATCATCAAGGACTCCACTTCACATCTTTAGTGGAGGGTACCACTCAATAGTACCTACAGAGGACCTATTCCCATGATGATGGGGTGTCCAACTCTAGTAACTATTGTGGACTCCACTGCGCATCTCTAATGGAGGGTCAACTCAGTTATCATTGAACTGGGAATTTTCCATTTAATGTAAAATACCACTTATTGGGGTTTCCATGTTTCCAAAACAAGCATGAATAATAAAAAAATTAAAATCCGGTACCCGGGTAAAATATCATCCCTATTCTATTAAAATTAAAAAGAACGCTAATGGATTCCACCTTCCATGGTCCTTCTATCTATTTTACCTCACCAAACCAATTATTATTCAATTTCCCATGAAAATATTCCCTTACGAACCTCTCAAGTATGATTCAAGTTCTAATATGACACATGGATCCATATCTTCATGTCACATATCCACCACTTCAATTCAAATAAGAATATAGAACCCATATAATCCCCATAAAAATGATTTTATTGAATTTTATCTTTTTAATCATGGAATTAAAAAAATATTAAACACACCAAAAACACCACAATAGAATAATGTTATTATGAGGAAGAATATAAGTATTGTTGAGATGGGTGGGATAATGTGAGATGAAAAGAATGTCTCAAAATATCTTCACGGAGAAGGTTTTTTTAAGATTTTATACATTTAGAATAGATATCCTTTGAGACATGAGGCATGTTTTACCCCTTGTGAAATATTTTACAAGAAGAATCCAACATTCAAGTAATTAAATGTGTTGTGTTGTCCATGATTTATAAATATAAAAAATTAGAATATGGGAATGTTTTATGTGAAACAAGATGAATGTATCTTTATGGGACACTTATCTAATTTTTGTGTGTAGAGGTTCTAAAAAATGAGGCTTCACGAGATATTGTACAATTTTTATTTTAAAATTATTTTAAAATAATTCGCATCTAGTCATGTAGTTGAATAAGATTTTTAAATTTTGAACTGGGTCGCTTGAAAAAATCTTACCAAAAGGTTAAAAAGGGAGATGAAATTGAACCAAATATTATTAATATTGATTTATAACATGCCTATAATTAGAATGGGGATGATATAAGTGATATAAAATATTTTAAGATGTTGAAAAATGATTTTTTTCAACATTGAGTATCATTAGAAGCCAAAAATTACTTGTGGAAACAAGAATAAGAGTCAAAATAGGAAAATTAAACTACTCTAGTCTCACAGGGTAAACCAAAGTCAGTATATTAGGGACAATGTATATGATCCATGAATGATAAGTTGGATTATATTGATAACCACTATCCTTGGGAGCTTTTGTCAAGGCCAAAACATAAAAATGTGATTTTCACCAATTTGGTACTTAGGAACAAGATTAATGGGAAATGCGAGGTTACAAGAAACAAATCCAGGTTAGTATTAATGGGATACTCTCAATGGAATGGAATTAATTTTAAAGAGTTGCTTCATTAGTAGGACAATTGGAAACTGTAATAATATTTTTTGTATTGGATACACATAAGTAGAATAAATTCTATAAAATGGATGTGAAATTATCCTTTTTAAATTTTGATATTGAATAAAAAAAATTATTGAACAACATGAGGGTTACTTCCTGATTTTTATCAAAGCATGATGTTTTGACTCAAAAAAACCTTTTTGGATTGAAACTAGACCCTAGAGCATGGTATGCTAAATTAAATGGCTGCCTTAAATAGATAGGATTTAGAAAAGGGAATGTTAATAGTAATTTGTATATAAATAATATAGTTGTACATACTTTTTTTCATATTATATATTGATGATACAAATTATTATAATAATAAAGATTATCTTTTTGAGGGATTAAACTTTCTTGTTTTATTGTTCCCCTTCTTTAGTGTTGTTTGTCCTAGTGTTTTTCAGGTTTTTATTTCCCTGGTTTGGTTCCACCTATCAACATTCATTTTGGTGTATTAGTGGTATTGGTTGTATTCCCTGGTGTTGGTTTCTCTATTTATGGTGATGGTGGTGTTCTTCAATGGTCTTCTCCTATGGGGGGATCCATTATTAGACCTCTTTCAAGGTAACTTCATCTATTCTAGTTTCAGAGCAGAATAAAAGCTTCCAGTGCGGTGGTGGCTGATCTATGGTTTTTTATCCTAACGTTGTGTGATTTGGGCATTGGATGTGATGAGGTCAAATTATAGAGCTATGAAGGGATAAACATCGTGGGCTCGATGAATTCATTTGGTTTTTTGGTGGGTTTCATTCTTGGATGGACTCTTTGGTCAGCCTGTTTTTTGTTGGTGTTGTTTGGGATTCTTCATTTGGGTAGGTCTTGTCTTGGGCATGGTTCATGTTCAAGCCTGCTTATGGCCCATTTTGTCAGTGTGGTCTACCTTGTTTGTTATCACTTAACCTCAATGTGATTTTATTTCAAAATACAAAAAAATGATTATGCTGACTTATAAATTGAATATCCAATATAATATATCACTTAAATGATAAATGTATCATATTATAGGACATCATATTGAGCTAAAAATTAATAAAATATATTTATCCTCAGAAGAAATTATTGATATTTTAAAAAAAATAGAATATAAGTGCGAAGAGACATTTCAAATCCAATTTTAGTGGAAAAAACATTGTGTGATGATTAATATAGAGCTATGTTTGATAAATAAGATTCTAGATTAATTATTATAATATTAAAATATATAATGCATTGAAGTCCTAAAAATACTTTTGTAGTGACCATATACACTGGATTTCAAAGTGATTGAAGGGAAGAACACATACTAGTAGATAAAAGGATTTCGAGATATGTGAAGGGAAAGCTGGACTATGGTAAATTGTAAATTAATATTTTGTATTTGTGATTGATAGGCTTCAATTATGTACAATGGGAATGTGGTTGCACTAATGTAAGGTCCTCTTAAGGAGGAACATTCTTTATGCGTGAGGGATATGTTTAATAGTACAATAAAAAGTAAAATTTAGTGTACTTAGAATAGGTAAAGTAAAGTGTGTGGATTCTAAATATTCTTGTACATTGGTTTTATATAAGTTGGTAAAACTATCAGACTTAAAGATTAATACCGAGGGGCCATGTACAATACTCTATGTTAATCTATGTGTAATAGACTTTTTCGGGAACCATGTATAGAATTATAAATCTAACACATTAACATCATGTATCATTTGATCATACAAATTGTGAAAAATAGATATATCAAGTAGAAAAGTATTTAAACTAAAAATAATAAAGTAGATATCTTAAATAAACATTTTCCTAGAGATATGTTTTTTGAGGCTTGGATAAAACACCTTGTTAAACCCTATCCAATAACTCCAGGGTGTATAGGAAGTACCCCCATAATGATTTTGATTGCATTGATAGAGGTGGATAAATAGTGAAAAAATTATTTTCCAAAGGGAATAATAATCCATGTAAAAGGGGGATTGGTCACAACTTTTTAATATGAATCTATGGATAATTCAATATGGGAAAATTACATAGAAGTGAGAAATTGAGGTTTGATTTTAGGAGGTATTCATCTAAGTCACTTGGAAACAATTTTTTTCTTTGAGGGATAAAAAATATTTACTTATATAGTCATTTGTTTCCAGACACTTCTCATTATAGATCTATTATTATTTGATGATTCTCATGATATTTGATCAATTCTGAAGACATCCAAGTTAAATTGGATGATTTAATGATTTTACTGAAAAACTAAAAGGAAAAATTAAATGTTCCTGTGGAGTGGTAGATGGTTTGAATTTTTAAATCATGGTTGATAATCATTGGTGGTTGTTGATATATTTTTTTATGTTTTGTGGAATGTTTTTATAGGATTTGGACTACCCTAAGATGTATTGAATTGATTCAGTGATAATTTGTAGTAACCTATAATTTTGTAAAGAACTTGTTTTCTAGATAAGTGATTATATATATGATCCAATATATAAATACATATGAGTCACTTTCTACTATATTTATGAGTCACTCGAGACCTTTTATGTGTCAATAAAATAAATATATGTGTTATTTCATGTTTGGGTATCAATGATTTGAAGTAGCTTATGAGTGATCTGAAAATGTGGCTAAGTCTGGAGCTATATAGAAGTCTTCTTACAAATAATTATGAGTGTTTTTGTAAAATTATATGAGTCCTCAAATCATTTTATGACCATTGTATGAGTTATATGATAATTTATATGAGTCATTAAGATGATCCTTTTGATGAATAGTTTGTGAAAATTTTGAAATTATTTAAGGATGAATGTGATATTTTCATAAAAACATATTTTAAGGAAAATTAAACTAGATGATTTTAGAACCAATAATCATTGTCTCTTATTTTACATTCAAAATGTGATTTTATTTATCTAATTAGAAAAATAAAATTTTGTTATTTATGTTAATGATTTTTTATCTTATTTTATTTTATCTAAAAATGAAATTGTTGGGCCAACCAAAGCTATTGAAAAAGAATATCAAGAAAATATTTTTGGAGTTTTTTGTGTTACGATGATGTGTCATTCTAAAGTATTTATAATCACTTTAAATCAGTTATTTAAGGATTCTATTTGAGTTATTATAGATTTTTAGTTTATCATACTAGTGTTATAATAGTGTTCTTCAGGTCGTGAGTAGATTGAAGATGAGATGAGCTAAAGTCGATCAAATAGAATGTGATAGATATTTTTTTGATTGGAATTTTTTTAATTTAAAAATATATTTTGTCATGAATAATTCTTTAATGATTTTTAAAGAGTATTCTTGAAAATTAATATATATAGTTTTTTGATAAGAAAATAAATTAGTGGATTTTTTAGTTTTACTATACACATGAAGTTAATTAAGAGAAAATATATTTAGTGATCTTGGTGAATGGTTGTGGGCATAACTACATAGATTAAAGTATAAGATCATATGATATGATTATTTTTAGAGAAATATCAAGAATAATGAGCTAGAAATAGTATTTACTCAATTATTTTAAGTATTGGATTTCAAGGATTCATTTATATGATTTCTTTTAAAGGATACAGAAAGTGTTCTTACTAAGTATCAAAGAAGCTATGTTTTGAAAAAGTGAGAAAAAATCAGATCTATAAGTTGAATATTATAAGAGATAGGAACACATATTACATCGTGAGTATTCAATGAATACAAATTCAAAAGAAATTTGATATATAAATCAACATAATATCCTACATAAAGTGATAAATCTATATTTAAATATCTTTAAGGCTAATGGATATAGATCTCTGTCATTTTTTAAAGAAAATGAGAATCTATAGTGATCTTTATCATCATATTTTCACCTTATTGTATCTATAGTGTATAGGTAAACAATCCAATTTGACTCTAGACAGGCATAGTGTGATGTTATGACCATTTTAAGGGAATTGTAATTACTTGTTCTTATAGTGAAGAATACAATATTAAGGAGACTAACAAACCGTGATGAGGAGTGGGCATTCTGAGAATGATCTAAACTGTATAAAAAAGGTTCTCCCTGTTATTTTATAATCTTCATGTGTGAGTGAGGAAGTGATTTTGTTTTTGATTGGATTGGCACTACTCCAAAATTTGTATTCAATGGCGGTTTAAACCACCACTAAATCGTTCTATAGCGGTTTTGGAAAACCACCGCTAAACCGCATGTCAGGAAATAATTAGCGGCGATTTTTTAGTAGCGGTTTAAACCATTGCTAAATCATTTCTAATTTTTTTAAATTTTTTATTTCTTTATATTATTTTTTTATTTTTTTTATTTTTATTTATTTATTTTTTTTATTTCTTTATTTTTTTATTTCTTTATTTATTTATTTTCTTATTTTTTTATTTCATTATTTCATTATTTTTTTATATTAGTAATTTATTTATTTATTTATTTAATTATTTATTTATAGATTTATTGATTTATTTATTTATTGATTTATTTGTTTGTTTGTTTGTTTGTTTGTTTGTTTGTTTGTTTGTTATTATTATTATTATTATTATTATTACCATGCACATGCCCATCTCCATGCACCCATGCACATGCCCATCTCCATGCGCCCATGCCCATGCCCATGCCCATGCCCATGCCATATAAAAAAGTTTGGCGTTAGATGAGATTTGAACCCCATACCTCTTGCTTATTCTCCAAAAACTTTACCACTCCAGTAGGCACTTCATGTTGTCAATAAATTGAATTTAATATACATATAAATATATATATTAATTGGAAAAAGTAAATCATAACAAATAGATACACACTAAATAATTATTAAACAATAATTATTAATCAATAATGATTAATCGGTAATAAATAATAAATAATTAATAATATATAATATATAATATTTAATATTTAACAGATAATATATAACAGATAATATATAAGACATAATATATAATACATAATATATAATACCTAATATATAATACCTAATATATAATACATAATATATAATACCTAATATATAATACCTAATATATAATATATAATATATAATATATAATATATAATATATAATATATAATACCTAATACCTAATATTTAATATTTAATATTTAATATTTATTATTTAATATATACAATATAATATATAACATATAATATATATATAAGTAATGTATAAATAATAAATTAATTAAAAAATAATTTAATATATGATAAATAAATAACGAATTAATAATAAATTAACAAATAATAGATAAATAAATAAATAATAACTAATAAATAATAAATAATAGATTAAAAATAATAAATTATAAATTATAAATAATAAATAAATAAATAATTCATAATTCATAATTCATAATTCATAATTTATAATAACTAATAATTAATAATTAATAATTAATATTTTAAATTTTTAATATTACAAATAATTAAAAATAAATAATTAATAATTAATAAATAATGAATATTTAAAAATAAATAAATTATAAATGAATGAATAATAAACTAATAATAAATTAATATTTAGTAAATTAAAAATAATTTCATAAATAATAAATATTAAATACTAAATAATATATAATACATAAATAATACATAAATACCTATATAAATAAATAGATAAATAAATAATTAATAGTTAATAGTTAATAATTAACAATAGCTAATAATTAATAATTGATAATTATAAAATTAATAATTCTTAATTAATAATTAATATTAATATTTTAATATTTAATATGCAATATGAAATATTTAATAATTAATAATTAATTAATACTTAATTAATACTTAATTAATAAATAATCACTAAATAATGAATAAATAATAAATGACAAACAAACTAATAATAAATTAATATTTAGTAAATTAGAAATTAATTAATAAATAATAAATAATAAAAAAGAAAAAAATAATAAACAATAAATTATAAATTATAAATTATAAATAAATAAATAAATAAATAATAATAACTAATAACTAATAACCAATAACTAATAATTTATATTTTATAATTAATAAATATTACTTAATTAATTAATAATTAATAAATAATAAATAATTAATTAATAACAAATAAATAAATAATAAATAAATAAACAAATAAATAGTGAATAATAAACTAATAATAATTAATTAATAAAAAATAACTAAATAAATAAAAAATTAATTAATAATTAATGTCTACATAATAACTAAATAATAAATAAATAATAAATAATAGATAAATAAATAATAATTAATTAATTAATATTAAATAAATAAATAAATAGATAATTAAATAAATAAACTAATCATAAAACATTAATAATATTTGGAAACCCTAAAAATGATGAAATTAACATAAAATATGATTCAAGACTCCTTTTTTAGTGCCACAGCTAGTCAAATCGAATTTGGTGAAATGAGATTCGATATGACATGTGGTATAGGCCGAACAGACACCTCGATCAAAAGTTAGCATCGTTTGAATTTTAAGAAATAGGTGTCTGTAAATAAAACATCTGTTTCTGAGGCTTTATGGGATTTTCTGGTGCAATAAAAAGAGGTACAATACTCAAAGATTTGGTTCCGCACCTAAACCGTATAGAGCTCATTGCAGGCTTCGATTTGAAATGTGGTAGAGCCCAAACTTACACCCGGATTAAATGTTATGGAATTTTGATGTTCGAGTTCGATTTTTGACTTTTGAATTTTGAATATATTTTTCCCCTATTATTATCGCATGATTTTAATCTCACATGGTTTTTTCTCTTTTTATAAACATCGATTTGACTGGTTGTGGAGCTGAAATGGAGTCTAAGATTAGAAGTTATTGTTATTTGATGTCGAAGTCTGTTCTTCTACATATTAAAGATTTGTTTGCAGTTTAAAAATATTATTAACTAATAATTATAAATATTAATGAGTTGATACATTATAAATATATATAATTATCAATAATAAACTATATTTTATTGTAAATAATAAATAATTAATTAATAAATAATAAATAATTTTTTTTTCAATTTTCTTCAAAAAAATTAATTTTGTGGTGGTTTTCAAAAAACTACCGATATTTCATAACTGGTTTTAAAAAAACCACCATTAAAAATTTGAAATTTTTTTAGAAGATATTTTTAAAAAAGTTATAAAAATATAGAAATAATTATCTTCATTTTTTCATGATGGTTTTAAAAATACTGCTAAATTTTTTACTGAAAAAAAAATTAGCAGCAGTTTTTAAAACTGCCAAGAAAAAACTGGTGCTAAAACACTGTTTTCTTGTAGTGTGGATCCTAAGAGATCACTTTGGTTCATTTGTAAGTCAAATAAAAGATAAAAACAATTAACAATTGATCCATCCCATCCCCAGTGGATAGGAACTTTACGAGGTGCTTCACCAGAACATTAGATTATGATCTAGTTTCTAAAGTCGAAGTATATCTATAATTTATGGATTATTTTAATTCCAAATAGTATGGATATATTTTATTTGTGAAATTAATAAGTGAAACATATTTCTTCAATAGAAGATATTTATTTGGATATCTATGTGAAAAGAGAGATTATATACCCTTCAGTACATTCCGGGTGGAATATAGTTTTGCTACCATGGAAAGTACATTATTGATTTAAATGAAGAAACAATCGAAAGATCATAGAGAAGTGATATGATAAAAATTGAGAATTTATTATGAAAACAATAGTTCCATTGATTTTTTGAAAAATTGGATATAACACTCTTGGAAAATGTACAATGAGATTCATTACCACTTCATAAAGGAGAAGGTGTAGTAAATTATTAAAAAAATTGAGTTTATTGGAACTCAAAAATTAGTGTTTTATTTGTTTATAAAAATATTAAAATGAATTTGTTAAACATCATAATTCAATAAATATACCTAACCAAATAAGTTTCAATAATTGATCTCCCCATTCTATAAAATGTTTTACTCGTGCATTATTTTTTATTATAGTAAATCATCTTTTTGGGAATATAAATATAGACCTCTCCCCACTTCATTGAATCATAGATCACTACAAAATATATCAATTTTTCCTACAAAGACATATTTATTGGTAAAAGCACATTTTTTGTTAGAAAATTGCTTTACCAACATATATGTCTCTGCCACTAAACTGTTGGTAAAAACACTTTCTCTAAATGTTATTGCGACAGATAAAATGATTTTGTCACAATTATAATAATAATAATAGATAATATATATTTTGGTCAAAATGTTTAGCAACAAATTAATAAGACTAATATATTTGTTGATAATTTTTTTACCAACATATATAAGCAATACCAAAAATTAATATATCTTTTAAAATTATAATTTAAATGTTGGTATTCCAATATTTATTGATAGAACTTTTTATTATATTTATTAATATAATTATATTTAATATATTATTATATTTGTTATATAATAATTATAAAATTTACTAATATTAAATACCAAAAAACTTAGACTTTGTTGAAAAAATACATTCAAATATTATTTAAATAATTGTTCAAACTTTATGAGAAAAAAAAAGAAGCTCTATGAACATATTACAAACATCATTAAACAGGTTCAAACACTCAAGGACTTTACATGGAACTCAATGAAATTCTACTGTCTATTTATCACAAATAACGAACTTTGTTGTCGTGGAATCTCCATCACTTCACATATCTAATCTAGCAGATCCAAACATACACAACTAAAATATCATCCTTTTTATTTTATTGAACCACCCTTTTATGTATGAATCATCACATGTCTCCACTCTAATCACAAGAAATACGTGTCAATTTTAGACATGCACCATCAAGATCAGACAAGAACAATAATTTGAAAATAGTTTTTATTTAAAAAAATTATATAAAAATAATAGAACTTCATATAAAAAATAACAAGATGATTAACAAACCAAAGGAAACAATAACCTCCATGAATCTTCCCTTCATTGCAGTTTATCTTACAAGTAGAAACAAGCACCTCCATGAGTCTTCACTTCATCACTGCTAACGTGTTCTAGAAATTTCAATTGCTGGATTAATTGGCTAGCTGGATTCTAGTTCTCAAAAGTCCACTCATATTCCGCTTCTATATATTTCTTCTCTCTATTTATGTTTTAGAATCACTATTCTTTCAGTTTCTTCAAATTATAAAGGTATGTGATCATAATATGATGAATTCATTCACCACTCTGATCCAGTGTTGATGAATCATTTTATACCCATTTGTCTATTCTCTTCTCAACCTTCATATGGTTTTCTCGATTCATTTGATTCAAAATTTACAACAGAATCTTTTCAAGGACTTTCCCAAAGCTTCATGACTCCTCCAACCTCTAGAAACCTGATTTTATTCTCAAGCTTTTGATCAACATCAAAATTCCCCAATAGATTTTTCTTTCGAGTCATTAGTTTTTCGACAGATATATGATATCTTCTAACCATTGGAAACAACAACCATAAGATGATATAACTAGATATCACAATAACCATAATATTATTCATTCAGTGACCACAACAAAAATATAAAACCAATAACTAAAACAATAGAAAAATGACTAGAAGAACATGTGACCACAAAGAAAAAATTACAAGTGACATCATTAAAAAAGATAACAATTGACCACAACTGAAAATAATAATGCAAGATATAAAAATAACAAGAATATAAAATTAACAGGAATATAAAAATAATAAGAATATTATCTATCATGTGACCAAAAACCATTGAGAATGACACTAATTTCAATTAAGGGTGACACATAACTAAAACTTTTATAATCTAATAACAATACATTAAATTCCATAATCTACTAAAGATGCTTGCAATTTATAATAAAACAACATTTAAATTGATAAATACACATAATTCAGTAGATAAAAACCATTTAGTGCAATGAAAACCCTTAGGTGTTGAGTATAGAGTTATAAATATGGTCATGAAGGAAATTTTTAAAATGTTTGAATATAACTAGGAACTTAATTTCTCCTGATCATTAGTTTGATTTAAAATCAAACACATTTGTTTATGTTAATGGATTTTTGGACAATGTTACTTTTTATGAGGATTTGGATGTGTTTTCAAAGTGTGGGATAACAACAGAGGACCCCAAAAACAAAATCCCTTGATTTGAGATCTATGTTGAAAAGGAAACACAAAGAAAAAAGTTTGATGCACTTGTAACAAGTTTGAAGGAACCATCAGTTTCTTTGGCTATAATGATCTTTGATGTAACACCTCTTTGACTAGGTTGTAATACCTCCATGTCAGTGACCCAATCCAAATTTGAGAAAATATTTGAGAAATTAGCATCAAAACAAGTAGACAAGAGAGAGAGAGAGAGAAATAATGTTAAAAATAAGATGCTTGTATGGGGTGGCTGTGAAGATTCCCATCTTTCTATTCCTTCTACCGTTATCCTTTTCCATATGTTTACTTCTTATAAAATGATATCTGATTTTAATATTCATTTATAATTATAAGAAGATGTTGAAGTGAATTGTGCAAATCTTGGTCCAGTTGTCTCCATCATGGTTTGTGAGAATCTTCCTCAGCGTCTTTCCCTGGTGAAGTTAAAGGATAGGAAATATGCATAAGTGCATAGAGTTAATGCACAAGTGACAGTTCCGTGAGAGGTGGGTTTATACAAGCATGTATTATGGGTCTGTCAACCACATGATGGTGTAGGACCTGGATGCTGACATGGCCCAGCTAGAGAAGTTCAGTGTTGAGATGGTTGAAGATGTGTAAATTACAAACCAGAAATAAATGATTTCACAAATGTATATCATGTTTTTGTAGAATTAGGAATTCATATCTTTACAAAATTGTATTATATTTATGACCCTAAAAAAATAAGAACTTATTGAGGATATTTTTTCATTTTTATTCTCTTTCATTTTTATTATTAATGAGGGAGATGATTTCAACTACACCTATTAAAAATCTCTTCGATAGAGGGAGAATGGGATCACAGAATTTTTATATTGCAATAATAGACCTAGTGATTAGTGGAAAACAGATTTTGTCTATAGATCATGTGTAGAAAAAACATGATGATCGAAAAAACACTACAAGTTAGCGACCCATTATTTATATTGATCACATTTATATTTTTATCAACTTATTGTTCTCGATCAGGATTTCTTTTGTATCTCATTTTGTTTAATATTTACTGAAGGTGGGGATGTTCATATAGGATTAGATAGTTTCAGTTGGTTCTATGTTCTATTTGTTATTTAATTATTAGATCGCACGTTATGTGATCTTTGAAACACATGCCATGTATGTTGTCAGTGTGGCTAAGATTTAGAAGTTTGAATGAAAAATCATTTGGGGTGAACATCATAGAATCTAAGTTAGTGTGAAATACCCTCTATATCCTGGTTATTCATGAGTAGTAATCCATTATAGACCTTACTTAATAATTATTAGTTCATCCATCTATATTAAAATCCTCAAAAAACAAATCATATATGGGTTTTTCCTCTAAGTATGCTCTATTCCTCCCATGATCTTCGGATTTGAACAAACTTGTATTTTATTTACATTCTATTTTTATGTAGCTGGTTCATAGAGATAATAAATTATATCCAGGCCTCTTTGAATCTACCTTAATATGAAATTGTCCTTGTCACTAATATTGGGCTGAATTTATAGACTATGGTGAATAACACTCATTAATATGAGATGGTTATTGTGAAGGGAGGGGTAGTTGATCCTCTTAATATCACTCCTATATATAAAGATTATATTCGAAGCTGCAATGTTTGTGATAAGTAGACTATGGGTATAGAAATTAATAACACAGAGGCTACTTATGTTCCATGTTTACCAAAGGATGATAATGAAAATTTCACTAAAAGATATTTATCTATCCATCAACTTGAGATAAAAAAAAATTAAACAAAAAGATCTACATTAATTTTTTAAGAGGGAAACTTTTTTCACCTTGAGAGGTTGAATATTGAAGGAACTAACACAAGATGTGTCTTTGAATTCATAGATTAGAGTAGGTAATCCCTCAAATCAGCTGAGTGGCATATGTCACTAGGAGAGAAAGAGAACTAGGTTTCATGCATCATTTATCTATTGCATGAGAAATATTTAATAACTCTTTTATATTTCACAAATTTCAAAATGTCGGTTGAGTGGAATATGACCCTGGGTGAGGAGGGGAACGTGGTTTTATGCATCATTTATCTACTTCATGATAAAGATTTCATAACTCTTTTATATTCCACAAATTTCCAAACGTGGGTATAATAATTATACACATTATTATTTCCTATGGTCAGTTATAATACTTACATTATTGTTACAAGAAACCACATTTTTAGGTACCTTAAAAATGTCTCCAAACCCTTAATGCATACCAACCATATCTGTACTATTAAAGATCATTTTATTAGCCTAATCCAACAGGGTGTAAAATGGATCCATACACAACAAACTACATCTCATTGGATTTAAGTATCCATTAAGCACACTTTAGGCAATTAAATCATTCCAAATACATTTTTAAACCAAATAAGATATGATTTGATTATGCAAATTTAGGGTGAAACCTGAAGGGATTAGACACGGGTATTGAATACGACTTCTCAGCCACTCTGGATTGTAAAATAAATCAACCAAAACCCACATTTGAATTCCCGTCTTCGGTGAATGATGATTCACCATCAACAAACACTCTTGAATTCCCTAGTAAAAATCACGTAAGAAACCTATAAAATAATTTTTTTTCAATAAAAAATATATAAACACCAAATAAAAAACATCTTCAATAATAAACAAGTAAAATAATCACTTGTATCATCATTTCCAAAAAAATCCATGATAAAAAGAGTTTGATATGTTTTTGGTTCCAACTTTAATACACTTCATCGTTTACCTCTCATACAATGATCAATGTTTTGAATGGAAGCACTTAAAATGATATTCATGTACTAAACATATTTGTATTTCATGCATGATAAATGAACAAAAATAAAAAAGAACATCTAAAATGAAATATTATATCCGTTGAAATGCAGAAAATATCCAAATGAAGTCACCTTCTATCATCTTGCAACAAGAACCCTATATGCATTGAATTATAGAAAATATCAATTGAACAATATAATAAAATTTTATACTCCACATATTTAAACTAATAGCTCAAGAAGTAGAATATTGTGTGGAATAGCAGTAAAATACTTACAGAAATGAGGAGGCTGTGAAATGAATCAAATACCCAAAAAATCATAGGCAACAAGAATCAACTACGGATAAACATGAATCATAGAGTCTAGGGATTTAACAGAACCTTATACAGTGACAAAATTGATTATGGCATGGGAGATTTGTGGTGAATATTTAGGAATGCATATGGATTGAATTAGAGAGGTGAATCTAGATGAATACTCCCACATTGAATTTAGGAATGTGGGAGGGGGTGTAGCCTGAACATGGATGAATTGAAGTCGAGCCACTAATAAATGGCGGGGATGGGAGCCGACAGATTGAAGCCACAACTCGAGACCTAATCTCGACCGATAGGGGGAGGTGTGTGGGTGGAAATTGTAGAACAACTAAATTAAATAAATTTGTAAAATAATAAATATAATATATCATAATATATTATTTAAATTATTAATTTATAAATATAATATATAAATAATAAAATTTTTTCTTCTAATATATAAATTATTAACTTATAAATATATATGTATATTTCATAATGATTAATTTTTGAAAAATTGAATAAATAAAATATATAATAATATATTATATAAAAAAATCAATATGTAAATACCTATTACTAATTACTTAATTTATTTTTATATAATGAATATAAAATTTTATTAAAATTAATATTATTGTTTTATAATATAAAATAAATTATCAATATCTGAATATCATTTTTTATATAATTATATTTTAATTGTGTTTATTTTTTATCGATTAACATGTTTTTATTTATTATTTTTATTAAATTCAAATATTGTAATGATTTAAATTTTTTATAATAAGTGTTCTAATGTTTATTAAATGGAAAACTTTGGGAAATATAAACTTAACTAATCAGATATTTTTAATAAAACCTCTAAAATTTAATATTGACTTTAGTCTTAAAAATAATAATCTATATAAAAAATTTGGTATCTCTTCATGGGTTATTTGCATTGAATTATTTATTGTAAAAAAATTATTGATGATAAAAGATTTGTTGGTAAAATTCATTATTAATAATAGATTCGAGTTTTGGTAAAAAAAATTGTGGGCATTAGTATAATAAAGAAATAGATTTAACTATTGAAAAAAGATTTGTTGGTGTTAAACAATCATTACCAACAAATATATCTGTTGGAAAAAACTAGTGTTGGTATTTAAAATCAATATCAATAAAACCCAACATCTGTTGGAATTACTCTTTTACCAAAAGATATATTATTTGTTGATAAATTTTTTTTTGGAATAATTCGATTTGTTTTAGTGGATGTTGATATATTTTATCATTTCTTACAATGACCAATGACTCAAGTTTCATAGAAAATTTTCTATTGGATAATTGTTTATTTTTTAGGATAGTGGTATTTTTCTACAACTTAAATGTGACAATAACTACAAAAAGAGAATATTATAAAATTTTAATATCAAAATGGGATAATTATTTAAAACTGGGAATGGGTGAGCATGTCACATATAGGGGGAACTTATATTAAATAATTAAAATTTGGATGAAGTATGAATGATTGAAAAAAAATCCAAATGAGAGTAATGTTGACACCATAGGTTTTAATGTCATATTTTTTTCATTTGGAGGTGTATGAGAAGTTATTGTAGGAGCCCAAATATATGAGGGGAAATTTAGAGTCAATATGATAAGTATTTAGTTTTCAGTGATATGGATAATGGTTTCCCAAAATTTATCAACTAATGAGAATGATGGTTATTCCATGAGGGTAGTTCCTTTAAGATCATCGGGATGAAAAATAGAAAAATATTAAGTTATATGATTCAGTCATGTTATGGTTAGATTGATTTTGGTAAATTTACCACAAAATCCCTCTAAATATTTTATCCCCAGGAAATTTAATACAATAATCCTTGAGGTTGTCTCTTAATGAGGTTGTAAAATAAATTCAAAATTACCATTTCTATTTTTATGTTTTTGTAAAGAATGATAAAATTTTGGGAATTAATGAATATGTATAAAATTTAATGGAAAATTAAAAAAAATTGATTGAGAGTAGATATTTCGAAATGGAAAGATAATTTAATTGAAAATATATGTCAAAAAATTATAAATTGGAGTCAATTAATTAGTTTTGAAACTTTAGACACACCCTTATTCAATATATAAACATTATTTCTGAAATAATTTATCAATTCAAACATCAAGACCCAAAATTTTACACCAAATATATCATAATAACCATACTAAGAACAATGTAAGTGTGTTTATCCTTCTATAAAAGTGATTTCATTTCTAAAATACCTTCAGGTAAATTTAACTCTATACACATAAAAAATAACATGATTAATAAATATATATATTAAAGAAAATAAAATTACATTCAAAAACTGAACAATAATTCAGAATAATTTATAAGGGAAGTGTATTCAAGAACAAAAAAAATAGTTTTATTAAATAATAAAAAATTCCTAAAAAATAAAAAAGGATACAAACTGTAGAGTTTGAAATTCAAAATAGGGTTCTCGTATGTATCCACTAGTCACAACCAGTATGAGATTTTATCCTAACATCATTAAAATATATTCCATATCAATCCTTTGTTGTTTCCCCAAATCCATTTTGATAGTTACACTTCCCTTCTTGTGATCCTCACATCGACCAAATATTGTCCATCAATCCAAATATCTTTCAGTAAAATATCTATTTTATTCCCAATGGTGGTAAAATAATTTTCAAATTGTGTATGTTTTTAATTTACATCATATAAACCTCTATGTATGAGGTTGTGATTTCCCATACCCACAATCCTTGATTTGGTATAAATACATACTTTACATACTGGATTCAATACCGACAATATATTCTCATACATAACCATCCTATAATTACAAGGATTAATGAAAATATCTCATTACATACGTTCACAAGAAATTTTATGTTTATAAAATTTCGTAATTTAAAACAAATATAATCTAATAAATCCCATGACTTTATCACTAAAGGACATTTTTATATTATAAAAAATTACTTAATATATAACAAGTCTTCAATTTCTCACATTAATTCTCTATACAAGTTAATCTATTAGACATATCATGTGTAATTGTTTTCTTTATAACCTACGTAAATTAAAAATTAAGAAGGTTTTTGAAAAAATTCTTAGTAAAGGAAAACATACAACCGGAAAAATCATGGCATAATCTTGGAAAAAATATTTTTCTAGGAATAAGTAATCATTATAATTATATATTCAACTGAAACACAGTGCATAATATATCAATGGATAGTAATGAAAATAAATAAATCACATGGATAAAAATAACTGGTTCTTTATAAATAAAATTCATAATTTCATACATCTAATTTCATACCATAATCCCAGACATTATCATCATAGATATCAAAATTTTACCTTCAAGAATGTATCTTTCTTAGGTTGGCATACAACAAAATACCCAAATGGGTTTTTCACGTGATACCCACTAATATATATAGGGAATATATAATTTCAAGCCCTAACCATCACTTTTTTATGTCAAAATCATTCACCATATGAGAGAATGGATAAAAAATTCATAAACAACTTTTCTAATAATCAACTATATTTGAATAATATCATACAGAATTCCAATAATTTCCATTAGGGAAATAATAGGGATAACATGATCATAACCTATCTGAGGAATGATGGTGGATGGTTAAATAGTACATAGTCATAATTCCAACAATTATTCATTTTATAATAACAAAATAAATAATGTTAATACATTTCCCTACGTTAAAAAAGTGGATAACATGATAATAATCAATCCGATGAAATAAGGGGGTGGCTAAAAAATATATAGTAAACTTTCCAATAATTAACGATATTGGAATAATAAAATATCGATTGTAAATACTTTTCCCCATGCTAGTAAAAGGGATAACATGTTCCTAACTTCTCTGGGGAAAGATGGTGGATGGTCAAACAATACATATTCAACATTCCAATACTCATCCACCATAGAATAACAATATACATAACATTGGTACTTTACCCCCGTATTAATAAAATGGAAAACGTGATCATAACCCATTCAAAGAAAAATGTATTATGTTAAAAAAATAATATAAAATTTCTGAATTTATATATAAACATTTTCATAGAAATAAAAAATAAACATGTTTTTAATATTTCATAGATCAATAAATGAAATATATATCTATGTAAGTATCCCTTAAGTTAAAATCATTATATTAGTTGTATAAGGTTTATTAAATACTAGAATAACATGAAAAAAATAAATCAATAGGAATATTGTGGATGGTTTCTAAATAATATAACCCGTATATAAAAAAACTTATAAGGATATTGACATAGATTAAAGTCATTATTGCAAACAGAATTCTTATAATGATATCATACAAGAGGGGATCAAGAAACTGATTAATTAATATTTTATGTCCATTCCCCCAAATAAAAATATAGATATGTTAATAAGATAATAAATCAAGTAACATGAATCTCATGATTGAATATCCTTTTCAATATGAATTGGAAAAAAAGGTAAAAATTTAAAATAACATTTAGAAATCATTTTTTATGTTAATGTAAAATAATAAATTTCATGTCACATTCAGGAGTAATTTTTAAAATGGTGAAGTGAAAGAATTTTGAAACATATCCTTTAAAAAATAATCTCCAATAATTAATCCTTGAAAATTATGTAAATTTTTATAAATGATATTCATATCCAAATATAAAATATTTTTTTCAAAAATGACCATTTTTAATACTTTGAAATTACCTTTGTTTATAACCCATATTGTAAAAAGAGAAAAAAAATTATATTAAAACATCATTTTCACAGAGAGGAAAATAAAATAAAATAAAATAAAATAAAATAGTGGGAGTCCCCAAACATGGAAAAAATAAGTTCATGGAGAAATAATATAACGCATGGAAAACATACTTGAATTATCAATATCCTTTACAAGAAAAATACTCCTTAATGTAATAATTATTTTAAAAAGGTATATTATGTGGCAGTAATATAAATTCATGTTAAAAAAATATAATTCCAAATAATATAATAAACTATTATAATTCCCCCTTCTTTAAAGTCCAAGATGATTAGCATAATTGAATGATTGAAAATTGATATACAAAAAAGCATTACAACTGGGGTAACAATTAAGTAAAATCCTTTTATGAAAAGGAAAAAATTTTGATTAGTATTTCCCATTAATAAAACAATATATGAAAAAGATAAATAAATGGTTACTAAATACTTCAATAAAAGTATATCATTGTGTATAACATAAACATATCTTAAGGAATTAAAGTTTGACACAAACAACCACTGTAGTTATATTATCATTTTAATACTAACCCCTTGAAAGGTATATCTTATAATTGAACCAAAAATACCATTATTAAATTATAATTCATGTTATTATATATACGAAAGGTTTTATATACATCACATAAATGAAATTTGGTGAATCAAATAAAATATGTCTCAGAGAGTGGAATTTGAGATGAAAACCCCTACCTTATTAATGATTCATTATGCACATGTCAAGGACTTCCTGAATAATAAAAAATAAGATTATTATATACCTTTTAAGAAACATTTTTCTTTTATACTTATTTTAATATGTATCATCTATTATAATATTATATTTATGCTTTATATAGTTTTATTTATGTTTGCATGAAAATTGAATCGGTGTCGGCTTCTTTTTTGTAATTTTTGGAATCGAATATGACATTTTAGTAATGAGTAAATAATTAAAATTACCATAAAAAACATAAACAATCATAATTATATTATTAATATATAATAAAATTAGTATTTATGTTCCCATATTCATCCATGATAGATTTTTATTGTATTTTTCATGTACATGGTTAAGCTACAAAAAAATAATAACACGCCATATCTCGATGGGTGAATATGGTAAATGAAGTGTATAATATTGTTATAATAAAATAATAATGATATTATTTGTAAATTTTTATTTTTTTGAATCATATCTTATATGTTTTAGGTAAAAAAGTAAAATCAAGATGAAATATGAAAAATGTTACTTCTTCGAGATAGTAGTCTTCACAACAAATAGATAACATCATTTTGTTTTTCTATGTGGATTGAATTGAATCAATAGTGTTTTTTATTAATATAAAAAATATTTGGTAAAATAATTATAATTATGTTATCGCATTACAATGGTAAGAAGATGTTTGGAATAAAATGATTAAAAATAAAATATTAATAATTATAAAATACTCACTTTTGGAATTATAACTTTTTTCTTGAAACTCCCCTTGGAAATAAAGGAATTTAGAAAAGTAATTAAGACTGAAATATTTTGAATATTATAGAGGATTATATTTCGATAAAAATGGAATATTTAATGAAGGAATTTTATGGAATGGGTGTGTCATGAAGGGGTGTATGTTCCCCTTTTATAAGTGATGAAAAGGGTACTTTTGATAACACCCTTTAATTTTCAATGTTATCCATACATTATACAAGGGTTAAAGACTCCAAAGTTATTAATAATGGATTATAGATAAATATTGGGTTAGGTAATCATCAACCAAGTATTTACACACTTGTTTTAAAAATATATAATTTCATTTATTTAGTTTTTTTTAGTTTTACCTTTTTTTGTTTTTTCCTTTATAACTAGTTTTTATCTATGTAATTTATGTTTTTCTAAAAATATAAAATTACCAATATTACCAAATTTGAAGGTTTTTTACCTAAATTAAATCACCATTTAATCTAATTAAATTTAAAAATAATTGAAAATTATCTTTTAAATTAAAACATTTTATATATCGAAAAACAAATTTTTGTAAAAAACTATATTAAACATTATGTGTTATTAATATTATTTAGAATTTTTCAAAAAAAAAATTGTATCAATATAAATAAATATTTTATTATAATTAATATTATATTCAGTTATAAAATTTAACATAATTTTTCATATAAAAATTACACGATATTAATAAAAGTAATTAAAAATAAAAGTTTTACCATTATTATAGTCATTAACTTTATTATTAATAATCATAATTTCATGCCCAAAAATTATGTAAAACATTTTAAATAAAATGATAATATTGGTATAAAATTTTAAATACCTTTTTCAGATTTAATTTCTATAGTTGATGAAAAGTTATTTTTAATATAAAGTAGTATAATGAGTTTTTTAGAATAAAATATTACTTATGTTTCCAAAAAATATACATGGGTTTTCTAAAAAAACATAGTAACATGGAATGATTTATTATATATATATATATTATACAAAATCATTTCAAAAATATTTAATTCATTCTTGTATTCTGATAATTTCATAAATGTAATAGTTTTTGAAAAATTGGCCTTAGCTAACTATACACCTAACACCAATTAATTCTGAAAAATATATAAAATTAATATTAAGCTATTTTTATTATTCAAAATACAAAAATAATGTAAATTTTTTCAAATTTAATTTATACATTTTAAAAATTAATTTTTTTAATAAAATCCTTAAATATAATGAAAACCCCTTATTATTGGAAACTCACATTTTCAAATATTAATTATTATTATTTCATATAATTTAATAAAGAAATTGGTGTTAACAAATTATTTGTATAAGATGTTATTTTTCATCAATAATGATAAATTTTATATAATAGATATATAAATCACATAAAATAGAAGCTTTTAGAAAAATACATTTCTAAACAAAAAACAATCTTTTTAGTCATTTTGTGTAAACTAATGGAATTATATTCCTATTAAAAGTAGTATTCATTTTATTTATACATATATTTAAAAATTGATTACTCTTATTCATTCCCTCTAATATAGTTACTAGGTTATAATGATTATATTTAAAATTTTATATTTTATTTAAATATATCGTGGTTTTATTTAATTTTAATATTTCATGTGTAGAAAACTATCGAAATTTTTTTTCTAACATGTAGGAATTAATATATTAAAATATTTAGTTTTTACAAAATCCCCCCTAAGAAATGTTGCATCCTGGAATTTTTAATTATCACTTATTAAAAAAATAAATGGTATATAAAACATAGATAAAACTCAATATAATTTTTCAAATGAGGTGAATATATTATTATCCTAGGCATGAATAATAAAACAAAACTATACATCATGTTAACTAAACTCCTAGTTTCTCTATTACCCTATTTTTTATACATAATTCATATTCTATTTCATTAAATACATTTCCATGTTTCTTCTTCCATAATTTTTGACATGTATGAAATTGAATCTTATTTACTTTACTGCCTTTATAACCAAAATTAATTTGTGATTATATCCTTCTATTACATGGTGTGACTGACATTTCAATTGATTTTATATAGTTAATTAAACTTCTTGATATCTTTTCTGGTATAATCATAACATTTTTCACTCTAGCCCTTAACACATTAGGTTGTTTTTTGGGACAATTCACACATTCTAGATGGAATCCATTATTAACTTGGGTCCTTTGGGATTCAACCATTACTAAATACCAATGAGTAAGCATCAGTGATTATTATTATAATATAATTTCCATAAAAATCCAAATTAAAATTTATCCTCAAGATGTACCAATTATTTACACTATCATGTTAGCTTATAGTTCTTACTAGGCAACTTGTATTAGACTTGGTTAAACATATATCACCATTAGTTTAACCAATATTGTTCTTAGTTTAACTTAGGTTATGTTTAGTTGGTTTATCTCAAAATTATTAACCTAATACTCAAAATATAGATCCCTAATTACCATAAAAATTCTTAAAATATTCCACAACTAAAAATCATTAAAATCTTTTCTCTCAAAATTCATGTTATCTATTATCATGGAAAGATTATAACAATTAATATATACCTTAACTTATGAATCACTACATTTAAATCTATGTTATCCATGGACATTTCCCTATTAGTATATATAACATTAAGAGATTCAAATAAATCATAATGGCTCATAAATTTATTGTGAATCAACCAAATCATATAACCAAGGAGTGAAAAATTAGTTGTGTTGTTAAGACACTTTATCGTGCACCAGGTGAAAATTGAGTTAATACCTAGTCTACCCTATTGGGGTTATTACCCAGAGCTACATCTATAATAGATCTATCTTCCACTTGTATTATATAGAAATGGATGTAATTTCGTGGAGAACCACACAATATCTATAATACCAAAATGTCAGTATGTTATCCTATACTTTTAATTATCTCTTATACTTATCCCTAGGGTTTTCACTAATGTTCTATTATCCTATTCCCCAAATAAAACTTTCACTGTTAACTTTCTATTAAATAATATTATATCATAAACTATTACCTACAAATTGAAAATTATGATCAACCCTAACTTATATACCCATAAATTAGCCTCATAAAACATCATAATCTCGAAAGTTATAAACAATATTTTATGATACCATCTGTTATGACTTGAACCCACACTCCTGAATTCGGTTCCATAATCACATACTTTACAGACTGGATTCATTATCCACTTTAGATTCATAGACATAATAATCATATTATTAAATTAAATAAAGTAAATATTTCATTACATAAACTCCAAATACCTATTATGTTTTTTTCTATATAGAATTTTGGAGAAATGTTATATAATAAAACTTTTTTCCTTCTTAACTAAATGACTTCTTTTCACTATAATAAACTATTAAATCCAAAATAAATCATCAATATATCCCAAAAATTATTCACAAAATCTATCCTATTAAACATGTCATGTGTAATAATTATCTTCATAACCTGGATAAATAGAAACATAATAATGGGTGAGCTCAAACACTCAATAATGGAAATCGCACAACTAAGGAAATTTGGGCATAAACATGGAATAAATATTATGGAAAGAATAATTAATCATCATACTTCCATAATCAACTAAAATTGAGAGAATAGTATATACATGGATAGAAATGAATATAAATAATTCACATGGATAATAATAACCAGTTCCTTGGTGATTAAATTATTAATTTAAGATAGTTAATTTTATACCACAACCTAAGATATGATGGTCTTATACATCATTATATTACCATCAAGGAAATATATTCTCCATGGTATGAATATAACAAGATACCCAAGCATGTTTGCCTCATGGGGCCAATCGATGAATCGATGGGATATATAATTTCAGGCCCCACCCATAACTTATTTATGTCTAGTGATTTTATCATATGTAAAAACAAATAAAAAATCATAATCAACTTTGTCAACAATAATTGGTATTAGAATTACAATATATGAAATTACAATACTTTTTCTATGTCAATAAAAGGTTCAACACTAACATAAACAATCTATATAAAGATAATAATGTTAAAAACACATAATAATATTTCCAATAATAAATTTTATTGGAATAACAACTTTTGGAATAAAAATAATTTTCCCTGTGTCAATAAAATGAAAAACATGATCATAACCCACTTGGAGAAAGAAGGTGGATGGTTACACAATACATATTCAATCTGACAAAAACCATCCATATTGAAATAAAAACATGTGTAATCCAAGTAATTTTTAATCATTAAATAAAATGGATAATCTGATTATAAGTCATCAGGAGAAAGAAGGTGTATGGCCAAACAATACATAGTCAAATTGCTAATAATAATCCATATTGGAATAACACAAAAAAATTGAAAATACATTTCCCAATTTTGAACTGAAGGGATAACCTGATCAGACCCCATCCAAAGGGGGAATGTGTATGGTTGAATAATAAAATGTTAACTTTCCTAATAAATCAATAAAAATATATATTGGAATAAAAAAATTATTATTTTTCAATTATTCTCCAATAAATAAATGGAATATCTTTCTATGTAAGAATGCCTCAATATAAAACTGTACCGGGGTAGTGGTATATAGTTATGTCAATAATTGAATTACAAGATAATAATCCATCTAGATGAAGAAGGTGGATGGTTGAAATAGAACATAAACCATTTCAAAAAATTAAACTCAAAATCATCTTTACATTGATGAAAAACATCATTGCAGAATAAGGATTTGAACAGTATCACACTAGACGGGATCAGGATTTGAATTGATTGATACCACATATTCAATCCCCTAAATTATAATATAGATATTTTTATTAGAGAATAAATCATATAAAATAAATACCATGATCATAATCCCTTGGAATATGAAAAGTAAAATATAGGTGAAGACATAAAATATATTTTAGGAAAAAAATTAACATTTATGTTAAAAATAAATTTTCATGTCACCATCAAAAGTATCTTTTTAAAATGTGAAGTGAAATATTTTGTATAATTTTACTTTTAAAAATAATCACCAAAAATGGATCCTTTAAAATAATATTATGTTTTATATTTGAAATTTGGATCCAAAGATAAAATATTTGGTTATGTAAGAAACATTTTAAATACTTTTGAATTACTTTTGTTGAAAATCCAAATCATAAAAAGAGTAAAAAAATTCTCCAACATAATATAACTATGTTTTCCCAAATAAGAATATAAAATAACATATAAAAAAATTATTTTAATATATCCTAAGACTGGAATAATTAATTTCATGATGACACAATATAATTCTTGGAAAGGAGATTTGAGTTATCAATATCACCTACGAGTAACATACTTCTTAAAGTAAGAAATATTTCAAAAAGGTAGATTTTGTGGTATAAATGTAAATCCATATAAAAAGTTAAATAACACATAATATAATCAATCAGAATAATATATCCACTTCTTAACTCTAAGAGGATGATTATTACTCAATGGATGTAAATTGAGTTGAGAAAGATTCAAAACTGGGGTATTAATGGATTAAAATACATTTGATGAAAAGGAATTGATTTGGATTAGTTTTTTAAAATAAAAAAATATAAGATAAAGATACATCCATGAGAAGTTTATACACCATTAAAAGGGGAATATAGTGTATAATGTAAATATGTTTTAAGGAATTAATTTTTTACACAAACATCCATTTGAGCGTGAGTAAAAGTTTAATAAAAACAACTTGAAAGGATGGTCTTGATTTTGCCCACAAAATTAAATGATTAAAATATAATTCATGATATGATATCTAAAATAATAATTATATAAACCACAAAAATGTGATTATGGGTATAATACCAAACATGTCTCAAAGAGATAAATTTGAGATGAATACCCTTACCATGATCCAGATTTATTTTATACATACCTAACTTCATAAATAATCAAATTAAATTTCTAATATGGCTTATAATCCTTTTTTATATATTTAATTTATTATATACCACGAATTAATATATTATACTTTTTTATTGTATTTTTTTTCTTATGTTTACATGGAAATAGAATCTGTTTGTGATTATTTGTTTATTTTTATAGATCAAAGATGTATTTTTAATAATAATTTAAATACATAATATAACCTTTAAATAAAAATAAAAAAATCATAATTTAATTATTAAATTATAAAAATTATTTTATTTAAAGTCCCAAATTCATCAATGATATTTTTTTATATAATTATTCAAGTGGTTAAACTAACCTCAAACAAGAACACGCTATATCTCGATTGGTGAGTATGGTTAATGAATTGTGAAAATTCATTATAACAGAGGAATAATGATACTATATATATTTTCTTATATTGGCGAATCATATTTTATGTGTTCCTTATAAATAAATAAAATCAATAAGTAAAATGAAAAATGTTACATTACAGAGTCAGTAGTCTACACAACACATGATTGACATCCTTTAACTTTTCTATGTGGATAGAAATGAATAAATAAAGGTTAATTCATTGATATTATAACACTCAATTATTATAATGATACTTATTTATCATATTAAAATGGTAGTGATCATTTTTAAGAGAAATATTAACAATAAAATGTTAATGATTACATAATACTCACTTTGGTACTTTGAACATTCTCTTGAACGTCCCCTTGGAAATAAAGGGTTCAAGGAACCTAATTGTGGCCATAGGATTATTAAATTTATATAGGATTATATTAGGTTAAGAAAATTATAGTTTTGATAAGTAAATTGAATTAATGGGTTTGGAAAGATTGGTTTTATGTGTACCCTTTTATAAGTGAATAAAACGGAACTTTTGAGAATACCATTAAATTTTCAATGATATCATTAAACTATTCAAGGGTCAATAATTATAAAAGTTATAAATAAGGGATTTTGGGGTTATATTTGGTCGATAAATCTCCATCTATTTATTTCCACACATTTTTTTAACATTCTGGAAGTCATATGTTCTTAGATTTTTACTTTTACATTTTTTAGCAAAGTAACATGTTATAAATAATTAATTTAAATATTAATAACATTTTAAAATAAAACCTATTATAAAATTTGGGCATGTTGAAAATAAAATTATTCTCAATTTAATCTAATTCAATTTCTTAATAAGTGAAAATTAATTTATAATTACAATATTTTATATATAGAAAAACATGTTTTTGTAGAAAAATAGTGTGTTGACCATTATGTGTTCTTAATATTATTTAGAATTGGTTGTAAATTAAATATTTGTTAATAAAATTATATATGTGTTAAAAAATATTAGAGCCATAATTTTAAGAAATAATTAATTTAGTTGATTATTTAAAAATACAAAATATTTATCAAACAATTCTTTAAATATAATAGTTTCATCATCATCATGGTCGTTAACTTAAATATTAGTAAACATAATTTTGTGACTAAAATTATAGTTGAACTTACTACCAAAAATTATCATGATTGTATAAAATTTTAAATCCAATTATTGGATTTAATTTCAAAAATTGATTAAAATAAATTATAAATATAACTGAATAAAACTTGTTTTAGAGTAAAATCTTACATAAGTTTCCGAAATGATATACATGGGTTTTATAAAAACATCATAGTAACTTTAAATGATCTATTTTAACTATATATATTATATTAATGAAATTCAACAAAATATTTTCCATTATTATTTTATGATAATTTCATAAAAGTAACGGTTGTTTGAAAAATCATTATTTTTTCACTCTACAACTAAAAAAATTGTTTCAGAAAAAATATAACAACTTAATCTTAAGAAAATTTTGTTATTATAAATCATAAAATGATGTAAAAATTGTCAAATTAAAATCAAAAAATTAAAAATTCTATTTTAAAATAAACTCATAAATTAAAATTAAATCCCATTTTTATTGGAAACTAACATTTTCAAATATTAATTTTTGTTATTATTTTTTTCATTTCATTTGAAAAAACAGTTTGGTTTAACAAATTATTAATATAAAATATAATTTATCATAATAAATCATATATTTCTTGAAATTTACATTCATGTCGTATAAAATTTATATTTTATAAAAAAACTATTATAAATAATAAATGATCTGATTTTCCATTTTAGGTAAACTAATTTAATTTCATTTATAATAAAAGAAGTATTTATTTTACTAAAATATATATTACATAAATTTTTTACTCTTACTCATTCCCACTAATTCAATAGCATGGTTTTAATGGTCATACATAAATATTAATATTTTATCTGAATATATTGTTATTTTATTTAGATTTGATGTTGTGTTTAGAGAAATCTATCGAACATATTTGGATATTTTAAAGGAATTCATATATTAAAATCTTAGGGTGTTACAAAAGTGACTCCAATAGGTTCATGTTTCCTATAGGAACCTTAAAACAAAATTCATCTGATGGTGGAACTCCATGTGTCATCAACTTCTTCCACACGTGTAGGGATTTTAATTTATTGAATCTCCATCATTGAGAACATATCTTAATTTCATTATTAATAGACTCATATTTAAGACTAAATATGAAATAATAACTCATTAATGAATACCATGGAATCTTTAACATCACCTAATGGAAGTTTTGAATCGATTTAGACAATATTCTAGATAACATGTCCAACTCCAGGCTAAGGTGTTCTCTAGTTGACTATTTTGGGAAAATAGTATGAAATTATTCTATGCCTTCATATATGACCATTTTGGGCCTTCCCATTTTTCAAAACTGTAATTATCGGTTGAAAAATCATTCAAAATTCTCATGGTGTAATCATTAGAGAGTTTTAATCACACCACTTTAAAAACATTTTCATTACATGTTAAGCATCAAGATAGTATAATGCTTCTCAAAATCACATTAAAAATCCACCATGGTTTTTTCAAATACCATATTATTATAGCAACCTCATTTCTCAATTACATGTAGAACAACTATATTGGTTACACCAAAATATTCCTTATTTTGGGCAAAAAATTTCCATGTATTCTATAGCCATCATCAACATTGTGAGGATATTCCTATTATGAGTATCAGAAGTAGATTTTATTAGAATTAATCCCAAACACCACTAAAATAGATGAAAATTCTCCAAATTCCCAAACTCATCCAAGAAATTGACAAAAAAATGAAGTGAATAGGTTTTTTCAATATGTTCCAAATAATAAATAAGATTACATAAACACAAAAATTAAACCATCTTTAAAATAAGAACCAAAAACATACTAAATACTAAATATTATGTAACTGCACTAAAAATGAAAAGATTGAGGGGGGCATTAAGTCATTTAATTAAAAATTAAATGTAATGAAAATATGAGATCTATAATTTCTCTCACACTTAAGACTTGTAATCTGGGAGAAGTAAGCATAAATAGTAATACCAAAGTAAATTAAAAACATAATCTCATGAGAGAAACTAAATTTTACAACCAATGAATCCAAAATTATCATTCCTACTCAAAATAAATTATTTTAAATTTTATATTAGGTTCATTCATTATATTCTCACTTTTTTTATCCCTCCATGAAAATAAACACTTAACACACTGAATGTTTATATCTTCTAGGAAATTTGAATTTTATTAAAAAATAGTTTCTCATCCTAACACTTGAAAGGGTAACCATAGGCTTTATTATCACCTAAATCTCCAACAAAATGAGTTGAGGGCTTATTTTTATCATAGTAAATTTCTATGGTTGTTATGTGGTTGATATTTGGTATATTTTATATATCAAAATGTCTGAGGAAAAATATGATGGCTTGGACCATTTTGAAACAAATTGGTATAATTCTTATTTTACTCTCAAGAATGATCTTATCCTTAATTACCATGGAAATAAATTATCTCTAAGAACTTGGAATTTTTTATGGATAGTTTACAATTAATAATTTCTATAGAAACAATACTTTTATTCTATCTTCCTCTATTTTATAGTATTGACTTCCACTTTTATTCAGATTTGAAATTCTGAAAATATTTGATTTATTCAGAGAAAATAGATAACCCTTATCTTTGAAATTTATTGTGAACTCTATTTCTCATATTTGTAAAGATATTTTGGACTGTCATCTATATTTATAGATTAAATGTTATTTATTTTTATATTACTTTTCAAATAATATCTTGTTTTAATGATTTTAGTTTTCAAAATTTTTTCCAAAAAATGTAAATATAAATATCTTCAATTAGTTTCTTTTTTATATTTTTCTTCCCAAGAAAGACATAAAAGATGCAAAAAACCACAAAACATCACCATCCCCAAACTTTTTTCAACTAGAATTATACACATCACTTATAGAGCATGTTGGATTAGGATTTTAGGTTAAAAATGTTGTTTCCTAATACGTTTTTCATGTCAACTAAGGTCTCACGATGATAAAACATAAAATGGTAAGATAGAATAATAGGTACATAATGTAAAATGGATTTTATAACTAATAGAATTACCTAAATCGCCATAATTATCCATGTTATTTTAAAAAATATATACATAAATTAATCATTGTTTGGTATACTCAGGAAATAAAATTATGGTGAATAAGATCTAAAAATTTATTAGAGTCCTATAAAAATGGTGATTTCAATATTTTGATTGTGTTTTATCTAAAGGGATTCAAATTATACAATTATAATCATTAATTTATACAACTTTCACTATGAAACAAATTTTATTTTAGGATTTTTATTAAATTCTGATTTGTGGGTAAAATAATTTCACACAATGTAACGGGTTATTAAAATTAAAAATTTCTTATTTTTTAATTTTAAAGATTAAAAAAACACAAAATAATGAAAAATAAAAAATTTAAAAATAATATAATCAAACACGGTGTAAAAAAGAAAAATAAAAACAACCCAGATACTAATTTAGTGAATTATGTACCTCCCCAACACACATATTTTATATAATTTACCCGTTTTACATTTTTTATATATAGTCAATGAGAATCATGAAATATATACATGGTAACAACAAGTTAAAAGGTTGGAAAAAACTTATTTCATTATGTTTTAACGGTATGGAAATATTATCCTAATAGAAGACAACTCCACACCAATAAGAAAAAAGGTAACAAACTGTCAATAATTTTCTGAAAGAAAGGCAAAAAGAAGGATTAAAAGGAAAATAATCATGTTTTGAACCAACAATTGGGTGTGGTATTATTTTTGTTCATAGAAATATAGTGATAGTGTTTTATCCATAATCTTATCCAGGATTAATTTTCTTTCTATAAAAAAATCAAAATGAAATTTTTCCTAGCTTTTCCAAGATAAAATTATGCTAGAAGACACTATATATAGATTACATCATGTTCATATTCATGAATTTTTGATTCCCATGGAGTTTATATGTGGGACCCTTATCTATTCTTTATCTTTAGGTGGGATATCCATTTTATAGTATGTGTATCTATAAGGGTTTCATTTAGGGGACGTTGGTACCCAGGTTCCTCTAAGTTCTTTTCAAGGATGAACATCTAAAGTGTATATTTTTATTTATCTAGTATTTTATATAAGGGTTATTAATTTTCGTCTTTAAAATTGGGAGTTATTACTAGTATTTATTCCTAAAAAAATTCAACCCTTTAATTTTCTAAATACATTTGGTATCCTATCCTAATATCAATGGGTAAGTCTTTTTTAATGTATTTGTAACATCACATTACATATTTTTATGTGTTTTTACCCATTGATTTGAGTACCCAATATTTGGATCTCTTTTTGGATTTCTTTTCATATTTTAATGAATCCTTTTTTAAGGCTTCTAGTCCTTTTCAAATTTACAGATGATTTTCGCATGGTTTAAACAAAGTATCCAACATTTTCCATGGTTTGCGCATGTTTTTATAATAGATTAAACAAAGTGTGCATCATCTTGCATGGTTTTTTCATGGTTTACACATGGTTTAAACAAATTTTACAATCTATTTCATGGTTTTTATATGGTTTGCAAATGGTTTAATCAACATGTGCATCATGTTGAACATTTTGCGCATAGTTAGTACTAACCATGTGAATTTTTCTAGAAAGCCTTGCACGCAATAATTAATGTTATGAAAATTGTTTATAAAATCTTGAAACTCCCCATAAATAACCCTTAATACCTTTCACCCAATCATAATCTAGTAATTTGGGTTTTGGGATCCCTCTAGATCCATTTTTTCTCCGTAAAAAGCATCTCTTGATGGATTGAAAAGCTAATTGATGATAATATGTTTTCTTCTAGTGAGTTATTTTATTCTTAATATTGGATCCCCCTTATCCTCTTTATTCATTCTTCCTAAATCTTTTGAAATTCATTAGTTTTATTGAACATGATTGATTGATGTGAAATTTTAGATCTAGGATCTTATCTCTCTTCTTTCAACAGATATCTTCTTAGATCTGGTGACATCCATCAAAGGTGACACATCTCAGATTCATTGTGGTTGGAATCCTTATTTTCCAAGTAGGTTTTTCTATGATTTTACTTAATTTTCTGATTCATTTTTTCTTGATAAATTCATGGATGTGTTTTATTTATTTATTACACATATTCTATGATTTTTATCTATTTAATTCCTCAAAAATTCTTCTTTGACAAATTTCTCTTTAAATTAAACATGATATGATTTAAATGGATTTGATCTTGATCTCTCTCAATATTTTAGGAATTATTTAAATGAAATTTTTGTTTGGTTTTGTTTTGTTTTCAAAAAAATAAAATTTTTGTTTTGGTGAAATTGAGGGCTTTGGCCCATGTTTTGATTTATTAAATGGGATTTAGAAAGGTTTTTCATTTATTAAATGAACTTTCTTTATTTTAATTACATTAATTGAAATGTTAGATGTTTTCTAAATAGGTGAAATTACTTAATTTATTAAATGACCAATAACCCTCTTTGAATAATTTTACCATTTTTTTCTATTTGGTGTTATTGGGTTATTTAAAATAATTGATTTGTCTTCATGGAAAGAGGGAGTAAACCCCTATTTTGAAATGTATCCAATCCTTCTAAAATTTTAACACTTAATTTAAAATAATTATGGATTATTTGAAATATATTATTATTTTAAAGGCGTTTTTTCATTTGTATGATGAATTTTGAAATAAAGATGGTATTATTAAGCTTTTTAATATCGAATTTTATAAAATGTTCTGAATTTAATTTGGATGGATTATGAAATTGGATGGAATTTAAGGGAAATTAAATTTTGTAATTTAATTTGTGGAAATTTATTTAATGGAATTTATTTCAATGTTGTATTTTATAAAAATATATTAAATTGGTTTTGGTAGAAACCTTTGGGTTTTATCACAGCAATAGGCATGTTTTTATTGAAACCATGATTTGGTTTTTAAATAGTAAATTGGCATATTTTCAATGGATAATAGAATTCATTTTAGTTTTAGGCTACTTAAAGTTAACTACTCATATTTTATTTTTAAATTAGATAACATGTAAGCATTAGGTAGTTAGTGAGTTATTTGGATGACACTCATCAATTTAAATCATTCCAAAACATAAATTTGAAACATCACATATCTGGTAGGATGGTGATAAAGTTGTATTTGGTCATACAAAATGGATGTTTTTATACACATTTTTTGTGTCACGTTTAGTGTGTGGAGTCCGTTATCTAGAACTATCATACCTTCTTTGGCATATGACCATGTGGAACACTAGTTTGTAATTGAAATTTATGGCATTATTATTGAGAACTATTTTGCATGAATTATCAATTTATATAAACTACTTGTACCTAGGACATCCATATAATTGGTATTGATACATAAAATCATTGGTTTTCACCATTTGCACCATATTTTCATTTCTTGCTTCATTTGTTGTTATTATGAACCATGACACTATTTTATTGATTATTTTTCATCTCTACATATCAGGTTCATATTTTTATTTTTCATGATTATATGAATTTATATTTCAAAAAAATTTTCAAATATTTTAATGAAAATTTTTTTTTAAAAGGTGAAATGGTGTGTTTTATATGTTTAGTTAAATATATGATTTATAATTGTTTAATACTCTATTATTTAACTAATCTCTATTATCTCTCAATTTTAATCCTATTTTATCATATTTGAATTTCTTTATGAAGTAATTACATATAAATTTGGTTTAATCCTACTATGAACATTATCTCACACCCTTATTGTACCTTTTAGTGTTTTAAGCCCATTATTATCTTATATCAGGGGTTCATTATATTTCCTTCTTCTATGGTTTTGAGTTAGGGTGACCAAGGGTGGATGAATTGGGACATGGTGGGTGGTCATGAACCATGAGGAGAGGGGTTTTGGTTGTTATGTTTAGATTCCCATGTTCATAGTGTCTCTTTGTACATGATATGTATGTATTGATTGATATATATATATATATATATATATGTTGATTTTTCTGGTTTGTAATCTATTATTGTAATACTTGAGGAAGAAATCATTCACAATGGTTATTTTTTTATGCACACATTCCTGTCACCATCACATGGAGGTCGGGAACACTATTTGGGTTATTGGAGAATCAATTGGGGTACCGGTTTAGATGGTATTTCGGGTTGGTTCGTTATAGATGGTATTAGAGGGAGTTTTTCATTAAAGGGAAATAATTGGATTTGAAATTATTATGTTATTTTGGGTGAGTCATGGTAGAAATTAGATTAATAATGTGACATGTCGCGACCTGACCCATGTCCGGGCTCGAGCCGCAACTACCCCAAGATCGCCTTTATAGGACAAGGGTGGCAACAATAGCCAAAGTCACAACAAACTCAATGAGGGCTTTTCTAAGAAAATTTACACACACACATATCCAACTCAATGAAAAAGTGGAGAGGTAATGTAAAACAAGACACAACACTACTATATACAAACCAAAAACATCCACCAACCTCTAAACAATAAAAGTATAAGTGTTACAAATAAAATAGAAAGGAAAGGTGGAAATACATGCCTGATCAAAAAAGGTTACATAACCTAGTAATAAAAAAATTATTACATCTGAGAGATCCTCACTCCTAGATCCCAAACTACGACCATCATACATGGTCCTAGTACCCATATCTATAAGCACCTCAGAAGTTACGATCAACATGTCCATCGTCTTCATAAAGAAAAATACACGTGGGAAAATCCCATGCAAGAGTGAGTATAAAAAATACTCAGTAGGACACCCCAAAAGGTGAAGGGGGAGCTGTAAGAGATACAACCTAAAAGGAAAGAATTTTATAGAATATGTTATAGAAAAAACTACAGCTCAACCCAACAAGTGAGTGAAGTAAGCTCATCCTGAAACAAGGATCTATATATGATGAGAAGATGAAATTATCATTGGGTCTTCTCTACCTATAGTAGGAGAGTATACTCATCCAACAACGAGAATTCAGAAAAAGAAAGAATGTGTCATACTCTTCACGTCTTCACCTCTATTAGAAGAAGAGTAAATAAACCCCCAAGCAGTGGGTATTCAAACATTATACATATATATATATATATGCTCCATCAACAAAACCCAAAGGGGAAATTATGGGGATCTTTGTCACACCACCCATCCATAGAAAATAATCACCAAAAATTCCAAAAGTAACCACCATTGATGAGCAGCATCCCACACATCTTACCTAAACACACAATTCAAAGGTAATCAATCACCACACCTTAATACAATCAAATTTGGGAGGAACTAACTCCCCTTCACAGTTTTATGTCTCATCACATGGACACATCTTGGTGGGAAAACCTACCCTCTTACTCATGAGTCAAGGGTTACATCAAATTATGTCTCATAACTGATCCACATATTCAGGTGGTGTAAACTTGAATTATATCACCTGCACCCTAGTGTGCCAGGGGGATTCCACTCAGAAGTAAATATAGAGTATCCATGCTCTTGTCGATGGGGGATTCCACTCTAGATGATTGAGGACCCAGACCCTAGTGCATTAGGGGGATTCCACTTAGAAGTAATTGTAGAGGAACTATTACCAAATCAAAGGGGGGTTCCACTATAGATAATCAGGGACCCACATGATAGTGCATCTGGGGTATTCCCCTCAAAAGTAACTACATAGGACCCACGACCTAGTGTGTTAGAGGGATTCTACACTGATCGTAGTTGTCATCTAGTATCTCCACGGATAGGTGTCTCACTATGAATGTAGATACCCAAAGCTTGACGTACATGAACATAACATTGCTTTTGCGGAATACTTAATACATAACAAAAACAGACACACAAGGACTGCAATAGTTTAGTGTCTTTAGAAACTTGGAACATAACCTTCTAATCATGGTGAAATATCTTCATCATCTCCCATAAAGATCTTCCCCTTTTTGTTTTCTTACCTAAAAACATTTCTTTTTATCCTGGGGAAAAGAAAACATATAAAAGGTGAGATCAAATTCTCAGTATGGGTAAGCATGGAGAAAATAAAATAAACCATATACATTTGAACTTAAAAACATGAACACAATGTTTAAACATCAAGATCTTGAGCAATGACATAAAACATGGCAATATGTAAGGAATAGATCATAAATAAAAATTAATCCTGATAAAATAGCATGGGAATAAAACATGTAGTTGTGGAAAAACATTAATCACATGATATTATTTCCATAGTATACATGGCATTTCTTCCAAGACAATCTTAGTGGACAAAGTCCCTTTCTGAATCGAGTTCACTCCTCGTTCCAGTCCTATAACACTGAACCGGATTAACTTATCGTTCCAGCCATGTCTGTCTCATGAGATATAAATCTTTACCTAATACATTTGAGAGAGATATATGTCTCACCTATCTCATAATGAAATCATTCTTACTTGTGCTACAAAATAAACATAATTCATTCATCATAACCCAAAGAATAAAATGGGTTTCCTAAACAACATCCCTTCATAACATAATCCATATAAAAAAATGGATATCATTTCATAATAAGAAAAGTGAAACCATGTAAATCATAGAGACATTATACTTGAAACATACAAATATTAAATAATATCATCTTAGATGGAAAATGGTTTTGATAAAACACTTGAGATTTATTCTTGTGGAAAATATCCTTTCTTCTTGAAGATCAATTTCTTTTCAAAAAACATCATGCAATTTTAAAAGAAAAAGATTTTGTTGAAAATTAGTCATGAAATCTTTTGGAGGAAGATTAATGAAAATAAGGCTTTATAAAACCGTAAAAATCCTTTCATACCATATAATTTAAAAAAACATCCTTCTCGTACTTTTGCTGAAAAAGTCAAAAAGAACCTCGTACTGAAAACGATAGAAGATTCCTTTCATATCTTTACCAAAAACTCCCCAATAGGTAAAATTGGACTTAAAAAATTTTAGTAGGATATAAATAATATTACACATTGAAGAAACATGTATGTGGATGATAAATATGCCCCATTGAATATCGAAGTATAAAGAATCTCATATAAAAATTGAGATTGTGAAATTTTCACTTACCTTAGGTTCGATAAGCTTCGTACATATCCTAACCTCATGTATAATGATTTAAATAATGTCATTGAATTATTAAAGAATCATATTCATTGTTATGATATCATATGTGGTTTACTTATGACTTTATATTACTCTTCCTTTTGTAAATCCCATGTTAAAGCAACGTATTGGGTAAAATCATCTTATTTATCTTACGTGTTTGGGCTTGTTGTTTTTGATGTTATTATTACTTATATAATGATTTAATTACTTACAGAATGTATATCATGATTTATATATCATAAATATTCATTATATATCCATCATATACATGTATTTATAATAGTACATAACATATGGTGGTAAGAAATGAAATGCACCGTTCATGGAGACGGTAAGCCGTACGTACGCATGAACGCTACTTTCATTTCTTTTTATTATTTTAATGGAATAGTTATATTATAATTATAGTATAATATCATATATAATATCATTAACGCTATCCTTTATACATCCCACATAAGGCATTAACGAATCACATCACTTTGAGGGGGAGGTAGTCCGCACTTCCTCAAATGAGATCATCATATTTACCCACTATGGAAACCATAAAGGATTGATATAATTGGTAAGTAAAGAAGCATAAGTAAATCATAAACATAATATATATTATATATAAATATAGTTCTATCATAATTTCCACCATGAGAGGCGGTAGGAGAAAATTGAACAATCATCATTTCGTGAGGCGTTAGTTTTCCATCCACAGAAACATTATGTTCTTCATACATTAGATGGAGGTGTGTGTAAGTGTAGTTCTAACCCTTCTCATAAAAAATTCCTAGTATATTTAGGATACAGGTTTTTTTACAAATGAAATGATTAAAAAGATTTTAGGGGTTGGAGAAGTAGAATAAAAGATAACAACTTAAGAGAAATTGTTACCATTAATTTGGGTAACTTCCTTTGGATTGAACCAAAAGGACTTATTGCAGTGCCTTATTCCTAATGTAAGGCTTAAAGGGGTAGGATAGGGATTTAGATAGATTAATTGGGTAGATTTTGGACGATCCAAATGGCTTGAAAGGTGTGTGGAATTGCATAGAAGTGGTCTCCTTTTATAATGGAGAGGAGGGGCTCTTTAGGAAAGTGTGAAAACATTATTTTATTATAAACTTATCTTCGGTTTAAAGAGGTCCAAAACACATTAATGTCGAAGATAAGATGACTCATATTTGAAATAAAATCATCCAATAGGAATTGGATAGGTTTTGGATAATATTTTAATCATTATAATCTTATTTATTTAAATCATTTATTAATGAGGGAAATACTACATCATTATTGTGTCATAAGTAATTTTATTTATTTGATGTCTAAAATTATAAAAAAAATACCAACATGTAGGAAATATTTTTAGATTTACAATGAATATTTATTGTTCAATAGATAATTTATATAGGCCCTTAAAAAAATTAATTACTAAAAGATTTTTGTTAATTCCAATTTTGTCTTTACATTAAATTAATTAATCTAATGTGTCATTGTCTTCCATAAGTGGCTCCATGGGGTCCCACAATCGACCCAAGAATGCCCATGGTCAGCCATTACCCATACAATAAGTTTTGGACAAGTTTTAAGGTAATTTTTAATTATTATAATATTCTTTTAACCTTGAATTACCCAATTTACTTTTAACCGTGGTAAATAAAAGTAAAAAGTTACTATTCACGAAAAAATTATCTTATTGAACCACATTTTACTCCTTGATATTAACCGTGTCTCTCGGATTTTCGAAATTCAACTCACAGAAGCGGTAAAATTAAGTTTTATGAACAATTGTAAAAGCCCCTAGGAGGTGGGTAAAACACGGTGAAAAGTTCAATCCAATTTTTATAAATCAAAAATTATTACAAAAAGATTCCAATAACTTTTATTGAAATTATATAAGTATTATGTATATATTTTGACCTAAAATAAATTTAAATCAAATAAATGATTATTTAAATAAAAATTTGGTTTTAACCAAAAACTTAGTGTTTTCTCTGTTCATCAAAAATTTAAGTTTTTCAGAAAAATACCAAAGAATCATCCTAAGCTATTTTTGATATTAAAAATTGAAAAATGATGTCTATTTTTCCAAATTCAAAACATAGAAGTGGAATTAATTAGTTGTAAAATTAGTTCCCATTATCAAAACAAATAGCGTGTTTTTAAGAAACAATATCTATCAAAAGATCGACACTTGTTTATGTCCAAATTCAAAGTGAAATTAATTCTAATGACAAACATTGGATTAAATGATAAAAATATATTCTAATTACACTTTAAAACCAATTAAAAATATAATATAACCATATAAATTATTGCGATGAAAAAAGTTGTTTTTAATTAAAATATAGCGTGTTTTTACTATTCATCAAAATATGAATGTTATCAGAATAATATGAAAAATTTATCCAAATTAAATGTTTATATCCTGATTCTAAGGATGAATTTTATTTTTTCAAATTGAACTTATAAACATGTCAAAAACTAGATTTAAAGTGGGTGTGCCGTCAAAAGGCGGTAAAAATGCATTTTTTTTAAAATACTTCTTTTATCCAAAAAACTGATTTTGTTTTCATACCTCATTCTAAAAAATGTGTAATATGAATTATAATATTATAAAATTCAAAATTAAGTTAATACGATTCATAACGGATATTTTATAATATTATAATAATATATCGTTGTTTAGTGAAACCCGGTATTGCGTACTACACACGCTATCGAGGAAGGACGTGATTGCGTGTAATGCAAGCCAAGTCAGGGTTGCATGTTGTGCAAGACTCCATTGTTGTTTTGTTATAAAAGAATCCAATCATTTTTCATTTATACGTTGAATATATATATATATATATACACTCAATATTGCGTAGAAAGACTATTATCAAACGAACTTGAAATTGTGTGTAACACAATCTAATAATAGTGTTGCGTATACTGCAAGCTAATACGGTGTTGCGTATAGCACAAGATAATCATGGTGTAGCATAAAACACATGAAATCAAATAAATTAAATAAAATACTTATCATAAAATCTTGGGGTGTTACAATGAATATCTCGCATCCTACCTAAAAATCCACTACAGAGGCCACCATCGCGTTTTATGTGGAAAAACACTGAGGATAGGCTACTCCCATGCCAATATTTGAGTATAAAAGAAGGAGATATGATCGATAGAATATCCATAAAGTGTTACATGGTGAATGTGGGGCCCACATGACATGTGGCCCCTCCTCATCTCCTGGAAGTGAACATAGTCATACTTCGTTACTATACTGTGAACAAGTACCCTTAGGTGTGCCAATGTACTTGTAGAGTACATAGAACCTCTAGCCAAAAGGCCGATGAGCACACAATGCTTGTCGTAAATCTAGAGAGAAAAGAAGTAGTTTTACAAACATGCCTCCTCAATCATCCTCGTATAACCAAAAAGATTACACTGTCATAATAATTATGTAAAAACAAAAAGGATCGACTATACATTCACCCGAATTAGACTCCCGGTGATGAAACTACATTTCACGTCATTGTGCATGAATAGTGCCTCATGGGGACCATGTATTGATCCAGAAATAAATTATATGGATCTCACCATTATGATCCTCATATAAAAAAATGCGGGATTGACTAATCATTCATCCAAAATGGACACTGGGTGAAAAAGTCACATTTCGCAACAAACGACCATACCGGGCTTCATGGGGCCCGCGACATGATCTCGATTTTAAGTACCCAAAATTTTTCATGAAACATTAATCTTAATTTCAATGTCACAATATAGAATTTGTTTCATTATTCTAACACAGTATGAGGGAGATGTGTCGAGAACAATATCAAACGATAATAATAATTATATTATTATTCAGTGTTTTGTTGACACGAGGCCCGAGACCAAAAATGACATCCAAAATTGGTCTTAAAATGACCATATCAATGTTAGTTTCATGTTGTCGTTGATGGTTTCTCAATCCAATTTTGTATATAGAAGTTTCCGGATATTTAATATTTTACTAATAAAAAAATATTTCAATATTATTGTTTATATTTTCTTTTATACTCTCAAATAATGTTCATTTCATTTGAGGTGGCGTTCTCGGCACTTTTGGATCAATTATTTTTTTCATTTATCTATTCAAATTTCATTATTCTCTTCTTTTATCCCTTTTTTATTCCATATTTCCCTCTCTATACAATCTTCTTATACGTCCACCCACTGCAACCCTGAATCCCAGCACCTCTTTCATGTGGTGTGCACGCAGTACCACCAATGACTGGGCCTCCTAAAATAATTCATGTGGAACCACTCTTTAAATCACACATGATATCACCCCCCCCCCCCCCTCTTTTTGTGATTGGCCACACTCTCGGTCGGCTGATGCCCTTAGTTTGCTGCACCATCGTCCTCACCTAAACTGCCGCCTAAGAGTCGCTGCACACCATCGCCCAGACCACCGATCAACCATGGTCCACTGCTTGACCTTGGACCAGTCATCGTGAGCCTCTTATACCTTCACCATGCTTCTGTTTCACATATCTATGGGTTCAAACCATCCATTTCAATCTGGTCCATTTCCATGAAATTGATCTGTTGCGTTAACGGTCAGTTGCAGGACAATTTATTTGTGCATCTATTTATTTTTATATACGTGTTAAACCACCAGTCAAATGAGACATTGATTATGAACACATGATGGGAATAGATAGAAACTTATGAAATAGAAACAACAATCGATTTTTGGCCAGGATTGTTTGGTCATCATCGATGAGATTCAAGAATTAGAGGAGTTATCAAATAAAAATATTTCATATTGAATAAACCCAAATTTCAGGAATAAGAAATTAAAAAAAAGGATGAAACAATGAAATTTTGATACACAAATTAATTTGTTTGATGATTAATTTGAGTTCATCATTGGAAAATAAAATGGGGATAAAAATATTCAAATAAATTCCAACCTCAAGATTGAATCTTTTTATGATTAAGAAAACTCTTTTCAATGGAGAAGGAAAACTGTTCATTCTTCATGCTTTGATTTGTCTCGATCCAAATATTTTTCGTGTTCCACTAAAGGCTTGTTGTTAGTTTGAAACCCAAGGAAGAAATAAGATAACTTTCTTCCAGTGAGATGGTTATGATTAAATCCTAAAAAATCCTCATAATTGCCTATTTATAATAGGTGATTAGTTAAAGGTTAAATGCTTAACCTCACCCACCAAGGATCACAGGATGCGAACATCCTGCACCCCCTCTTTTTAAGTAGTTATAAGGTAAAATGTTTCAATACAAACTAAACAGTTGTCTTAGATTTCCAATCTGAGTCCCAGTTCATGATTTATTCATATTATATTTAAAAATAAAATACTTTTTTTTAATTATATTATTTAATGTTATTCCCTTAGTGTTTTTTTCTACAAATGACCCATGATGATATAATTTATATCATGCCTAGGGTAAACAACATGTCCCAGACTCAACTATGCCCCCATATTTCTGATATGAGATTTTTTATGAGATATTTGAATTTTATATATTAAATTAATGAATAATTTAATTAATTCATCCATTTAACATACCACCAATGAGTAAGGGGTCTGAATGTCCCACGCTGACTCGTTTTATTTCCCTCATAGGGTAAACACATCATTTTGAACCGAATCGTGGTCTCAAATTTCTGATCTGATCAGTCGTTTTAGAGATATTCAATTTTTTATGAAAATCACACACATGCATTAAAAATATACTTTTTTAAAGAAATTAATTTTGGGTACACTGGACCTCAGAATCTCCCACCGCCTCAATTCCTGGATCTAAAAATATTCCTAGGAATATTCCAATGTCTTATAGGGAAAAACCAACGTATCTATATTATTATCTTCTTCAAATATTTTCATCCCCATAAAGCACAAATTAAGAAAAGATGTGGGTGTACTAAGACTTCACATGTCTCTTCCTTACATCAGGATGTACAGCTAAGGGAGATGTGTGGAACTTTGGCATCACCTTGTTGATGCTCCTTTACGTCACATTGTCTAAACGAATGGAAAGGGAAATGACTTAGCTCAAAATTGATTCATCCTTTGAAGAAAGAATAAAAAATTGACAAAGGCATGAACAAGGCTTCAAATGCACATGTGTTGTGCAAGTTCCCTCATGGTCATGCAAGTACACTTGCGCGCTGCCTAATGGTCACGCAGGTGACTTGCGTGCCCTCTATGAAAATTATCCCAGGGTCTCTCCAGCCTATAAATACCCCTATGGGCCCCCCCATTTGAGGGACAAAAAATTCCATAACCTCAAAGTTGAGCTCCCAGCGCCCTAGTCTCTTCTCAAAGATTCCAAACACTTCTAAGGTAATTTCTTACCTAGAACAGAAGATCTAGAGAGGGGGAGGAAGTCCTAAGTGTTGAAACTCGTCAACACTTGCGCGCCTGAGTGGCCAGCCCTTAAGGGAAATGATCACACTTGCACGCCACCTTGCCCCTTCACTAGAACTTTCACGCCACATTTCTGTAAGCCCTTAGGGATAGTACTAAGGGCTTGAGCCAAGTCGTGCCCAAGTATTACCCCAAGGGCTAAAATTCGTGCAAGTACACATGTGCCGCACAGGTATACATGTGCGACCCAAACTTGCACGCCCACACAGTACCTGTGCGCCCACAAGGACTTGGGTGCCCCTCTCGTTTTGTGTTCCCTTCCTACCCATTTCACCTTTCTTACACATTTCCCTCTTTCCTCTTCAGGATTAAGCCTTCAGAATTCTCTCTAAAGCCATTTATGGCATGATTTTCCTTGTTGGATTCCTTATCTGAAAGGAATTATATGGAACATCTCTCAAAATGTATTGATTTAAACATCTTTACATCACTAAAGTTAGAGAATTCATTCATTCAACTTCATCCTTTAAGGTGAGAGAATCCTTAACCTAGGCCTCCTTTTCAAGAGTAAGCCCCAGTCCAACTTTTCATTAACTTGGGCATCCTCCTTAGAAGTAAGCCCCAAGTCCTCATTAATTTGGGCATTCTCCCTAGGAGTAAGCCCCAAGTTCTTTTACCTAGGCTTCCTTTTTAGGAGTAAGCCCCAGTCATAATTCTCTAATCTGGGCATCCTCCTTAGGACTAAGCCCCAGTATCCAAATTCCCAAATATGGGCTTCCTTTTCATGAGTAAGCCCCAACCATAATTCTCTTAACTTGGGATTCCTTTTCAGGAGTAAGCTCCAATCTCAAATATGGGCATCCTCCTTAAGAGTAATCCCTAAGTTCCTTAATTTTCTTCAAATCCCATAAACTGAGCCTCCTTCTTAGGTGTAATCCCCAGTATTAATTTCTCTTAACCAGTCCTAATTTACTTTTGATCTGGGCTTCTTTCTCAGGAGTAAAACCCAATCATAAATCCCCTCCTAACTTGGGCATCTTCTTTAGGATTAAGCACCAAGAATAGAGTATCCAAATCTCCATAATGTACATATACTTTTATGGACCATGTTCCTGGATTTCTTTCCTGAAGTTAATCTTAATCTTCATCTATTTGGGCAGTCATACATACATAAGCCCCACATCATTTCTTATGATTGCATCTTTCATGGTACAATTTTCTGGTTTTACCAATTCCTCTTATATCTCACATTGAGCATGAATCACGTGGGCTTAGAGTGTAAAAGTAATTATGAAATCTTTCTTTGAGCCATCAATCGAACATAAACATCGTACTCCCTTACTCGAACTATGTGGGTTCTAATTCCTTTTCCAAAACAAAGGATACGTAGGTAGACCATTTTTGGGTACGATCCCAACTCGGAAATAATCCATGTCCTTCTGAATGACAATAAACTTCAAGTGCCCCACTGAGTGGCTTTAAAACCAGTATGGTCATCATAATGACCAAGATATTTTTATTTATTGAAGGATACCATTGACTAAGAATCTCTAACAAGTACAGATGATTCTCTATCGATGAAGAACCTTGAATACACATAAAAGATTCTCTAAATTTCCTACATATTTAATCATTAATTGTCAGATCTAAAGGAAATATCATTTTATACTTGGTAATATAATAAGGATTCACGAACATAACTTAAATCTGCAAAGAGAGTCCCGGAGTAGACAATAATTCCCCTAAAAAGGTGTGATGAGTCCGACCTCCCATCCTCTCGACCAATGCAAATTTCAAAGTATCATCAGTTCACAATTAATGAGCACCTACCTTTGGAAAGTAGGTCCAAATGGATATGGAATCATTGGATGTTTCCGGTTCTACGAACAAACCCATTAGAACCCGCTTGGAATGTTTGAATCTTAAATCAATGAGATCATCCCCATTTCCAGAGGGAAACAAAAAATGGTGAACCCGACGTGAATCCTTAACCAAGTTAAAATGATGTTTTACTTATTTTTTAGGCCCCTATTTAAAACTCAATGAGAAGGATAAAAAAACAATCAATAACATATGTGCTTATCCAAAAGATGTAGTGGCTGGAATTATCTTGATTACGTCTATTATATCAAGCAGTCACTCTTTTCCAAGATCTTCGGAATTACAAGAATGGCTTTTCTTAAGTCTATATATGTGAAAACCTCTGCTGAGAATGCCACTGCTGCTACTCATGCTATATCATCATCTGTTATGAGGATGACATCACCTACTCAGTGTCTTCAACGCTGGGTATCAAATGCGCTGGCTAAAGAGTACCCTCAAAATGGTACTATTCCGACTCTGGAGGCCGCCCGACAAGCCCTCCATGTCAATAATTCACCCTGGTCGTCCAGACAGTGATGACCAGTGATCAAGAAGCAGGTGGTGGCAACTACCATTTTCAACCGTTTTGGGTCGTTATCCCCGAAACACAATCACCAGTCCCTCCCATATTCTGGGGAGGTGAATGAGAAGGTCCCTCAGTGCCTTAATTCAAAGAGACGGGATTCATTCCTGAGGGCTCCCATCAACAATTGTCGGCAGACTCGTGTGGTAGTGCACCCTCAACATGATGAGGGCATTGACTCCAGGCGTTCGGCTCAGGTTCCTCGAACCTGAGCAGGCATGAAGAATCACCAGAGGTAAAATCCAATCAACAGTGAGTAGGTTCTCATCTATGCCATCTCTGGAGAAGTCCACCAACCTAACTTGGTGGCAAGCAAGAAGCGGGCACACACACCCGTCTGTTTTAATTCCGCTGTCCAGCAGACTCGTCTGGAAGCATCACGCCAATCCCACTAGGAAATTTTGGTGGAGTACTATAGACAGGAATATACACCTGTTTATAAATCATCAGCTAGTCAGCAGGCTCGTCTGACTATATATGATAGAGCTCGTCAACAACGTTTGGTAAATTGAAATCAGCAGGCACATACACCTACTAGTATTGATCAAGCCTACCAATAGTCTCGTTTGGTAGCATTCGTAGAAGTCAGTCGGAAAGATCTGGCGACAAATAGGAGGCAGACTCAACTCTTTGCCCCCACACTTGAGTACTGTCAGGATTCACTGACAAGAAAAGGAGGAAAGGAGTAGGAACACACACCTACTTCAAGCACAGAATGGACGTATATCCCCGTTCCGGCACCTGAAGTAACCAATCATATTCTATCAATGGTGAAAGAGTAGAAGAAAATCCCTTCTCATATTCTAGATACTTTCCAGGATATTAAACATCTTCAGCAGCATCTCAGGGAAAGACACATAAATCTATCCCTACCAGTGGAGTGACACATCAACAGTTCACTCCGAAACAGACACACACATATGTTCCTGTCCAAGAGTGTTGTGGGGCGTACTCCCCCATATCATACAGACAACCAAGTTAGGCACATACACCTGGTTTGAGTGGAGATAATCATCCTGACCTGATCATTTCTCCTGAGCAGGCACATAAACCTACCAAATTGAGTAAGAAGTAATCTAAGAGGAAGACCCGCCCAACACTGTAAAGAAATCAAGGGCCAATCTGTAAGAAGGCCTTACCTGATGCTAGAGTTCTTGAAGCCCTCAGACAATTATCTGTTGGAATTAAAGATTATACTCCCTCAGTTCCCAATAGTGGGAACACTAATTCTGAAGGTCTGCATCAGACACTTCTTCATGAAGGCTTGTTTCATGATAGTTCGATCGATCTTGGAGTTTCGTCTTCAGATGAGAGCCACAATAACCCTCTGTGTGGTCATAAGATCAAGGAGCAAGTGATTTCACATTTTTCTATAGCCCGTCATGGTGGTCCTCCCCATGATGATGAATTTAGCTGCGAAATCCCTCTCCACAGTAGTAATTCGCATTATCTGGAAAACTCTTTAGAAGACAATGCAGTGACGAGAAATCCCTCTTATCTTGAGGCAATTGAAAAAGTAAATCCAGTCATGTCTCATGCTTTACTATCATCAAGTGAAATACTTTATCAATCAAAATATATCACGGGGTGTAGGTCATTCTCCGAACGACCCCTGGGTCATTCATCTTCTAGTTTGATCAGTGGATACTCTACCAATCTTGTTGAATCTGATGAAGCAACAAGAAAGCACCAGCTCTAGTCTAAACTAGTAGAAGAATCTTCATTGAATGATAAAGAGGAAATGCTGAACATGAGAAAACAACTGGCGAAAGGTGAAGTGCCAGTCATGTTTTGGCCATTGGCCGACTCTTAATATGATATTCCAGAGATGTTGACGGAAGATGGAATTCATGATATTCGTCTCAACATATAGAAAACACTTTGTCAGTTGAAAAATAAAGTATTATCTTATGATGAATATGAAAATCATGTTAAGATAATAGAAGGGTTAAAATGCCAAATTGACTTGGCATCTCTTGATATCCGAAGGCTGAAAAGCAGCAAAGATCCCTTCAACGTTCATACCTTGGTGCACTACGAAAATTGCGCCAGTTAATTGCCAATGCCCTATATGGTATTCATATCAGGGGATGGGGTGTTCATGGAGCACTACATTTCACTGTGCTCTCCAGTCAGAAATGCCCGCTGAAAATGGTTTCATGCAAATTTTATTACCCATGGCCAGCCAAAGTCAATGGGGTTTGTTTGTAATAAAAATCTTTCCCAAGAACAGGCTTCAACTAGTTCCTCTCAAAATCAAGAATATAGAGAACAAGTTGTTGAATTACTCATGCATCAAGCGAACAAGAATATTTAATAGGCCTCTCGTATGGAGCAAGTACATTATCAAGTGACAAAAGTGTCAGAAATCATACAACGGTCTTTTGAGCTGGGTGATAAAAGTGGATGTAGGTTAATGCATCCAGATAATTTCTGGACCAAGGTCCACAAGATCAGGAGAGATTTTAAGAAAGTCTCAGACATAGAATGTCAAGAACAACCCCAGCTTGCCAGACTGGGGACTCTTTTAAACCAACCCTCAAAATCAACAAATGGGATTCGAGGAGTTGAGGAAAGATAGCAGGAATAGCCCCAGTCCACTGGACTGGGGACTTTTTCAAATCCTCAATCCCTCCCTCAGAGAAAGTCAGTCTTCTCTCAATTGGGGGAGAAGCCCCAAAAGGAACGAAGAGCCAATTTTTCAGGAGATTCTCTCCAAATTACGGTTCATCAAGAAGTTCATGAGGGATTGAATCAAAAAAAGGCAATGTCTCATCAAAGTCATGGAAGAAGACAATATCGCAGAAATGCCAATAGGAGGGATGCAATGCAATATGCATCAATAAATGTCATCAATGTCATTGTTGTCGATCCACCAGATGAGGTTCACTCAGAGGGATTAGATGAAGAGGTTCCTGCTCAAGAAGTTGTACGCACAAACACAAATGAAGAACGTGTGCATACATGAAATCAAATGATTACTCAAAACCTAGGCAATCCTTCAAATAAACCACTTCCCCATCTCCAAAAGGGATCCAACAAAGGGAAAGGAAAGAATTAGGTTATATACCCTTCCTCTGGAGAAGTCCAATCGCTCTCATTAGAGAAAAGATTTGCACAACAGGAGGAAGAAATGAAGGAATTGAGAAGGAAGAATGCAGAACTACTTCAGGGTAGTCTTCCTCCTAAACGTGATAGATCCAGTCAGCCAAGGGAATTTGTTTTGGCTACTGATATGGATCAAGAATATCCTCCTTTATCAGTACACTCTCACAGGTCTAATCCTACGGGTCAAGTGCAACAACAATTGGAAGTGCTACTATTAGTTGCAGTACCAACTGCCATACCTATCCAAGCTCCAGTCAGTGCACCTATTCAGGTCCAAGCTCAATCGAATATTTCTCAAAATTTAATAACTACTATTAGGTCATTAACAGCTCAGTTTGAAGCTATAGAGGGAAATCATGCTCAAATTCAACCAAAAAAGAGTGCTTACCCTGAATGGGTTGATGCAATTCCTCCCCCATCAAATTTTTCAAGTACCACATTCCTAATCTTTAATGGTTTGGGAGACCCAGAGCAACACTTAACACATTTTTTTTCTCGTTGTGATCCTATGATGGGAACCCTTCAGCAACAAGAAGAAGTTAAGCTCAGGTATTTTGTACAATCATTACAAGGACCTGCTTTTGTTTGGTACACAAGCTTACAATCCCGATTAATTATTGGATGGGAGGATCTTCTCCAAAAATTCCTTTTTCAGTTAAACTCAACGTTGACAAAGACAACTGTTTTTGATCTTACAAACTATAAGAAAAGGGAGAATGAAAGGGTCTCAGATTTCATTGCTCTCAAGAAGGGATTAACATATTTCCAGATATTAGCACTCCCTTAGGAAGAATTTTTGCCAATTTGTGTGGAAAATTTACGCGATTAGTTGCGTACACTGCTGATCCCTTTGAAATACATAGGAGGGTTTCAAGACCTTACTTCGATCGCTCAACAGATCGAATATTCTCTTATGAATACTAAGGATAAAACTCATGTAATTCCATCATCTCCAGGAAGGAGAATGGGTAAAGCAGAGACTGCTACAGTCATGCTTAAATAGGCAACTGTACCTGCTTTTACTTCAAATCCTTCATCTTCCTGAAGTGATCCACCTATTAAGCATCAACAACAGAGGTCGTTTCGTCAAGACAATCAAAGAGATCAAAGACAGAAACAGTTTGATGAGTTGAAGAGCAAAGTTTATTCTTTCCGAAATAAAAAATTTCTTGGTTACTTCATTTCGGCCCTGGAGAATAATTTAGTTCAGTTGCCGAGGCCCAAGAGGCCAAACAAGGAAGGAGATGAAGACTGCCCCAATTATTGAAAATTTCATCAGATGTTGGGGCATCTCATTCAGGAGTGTTTTGCCTTCAAGGACCTCCTGAAAAAAAATGGCTGACTCAGGACAAGTTAAATTGAAAGGTTCTTCAGCTCAGGTAGCATGTGTTACTGCTACAGATCCGGAAAAAGGAGGTGAGTGGCAAGAAGTCAAAAGAAAAAATGCACAGAAATATAATGATTGGATGGTCAGAAAAATGATCAACCGAACTCATGAAATTTTGAGAACGCAATTGAAGAAACAAATTGTGTCTTCTGCAGTAAATATCAAAGTGAAACCTCCATCAAAATAAAAATCCTCAAACGGGCAGCATAATTCAGGGAAGGAAGAAGAATCAAAAGAAGATGAGTATGTGTCAAATCCTAAGCTGTCTTTGACTCTGGAAGATTTCATGCCATCTACTTCAAAGCAATAGGCACCGCCCCACCAAACGGCACAGCCTAAATTGGCTAGTCAGGTAGAGTCTTCATCAGATGAAGAGTTAATATCTGGTTCTATTAATATGATTCGTTTAACAGATCCTTATGCCAGTCATAGTTTCGATTTCAATGAGCATGAATTCCCTATATCAAACAGAGGAATTAGAGGATGTTCCCGAGGTATGGGATATAAATGAAGACGTGGATATCCCAGAAGCCACTATTCTAATTCTACCCCTGCTAGAACTGTGTATGTAGAAGAAACTCATGGTAGAGCCCTTCAGCGAGCTCAATAAGAACAAGCAAGTTCTTCCACCAATAGAAAATTCAGTCCTGGAACAGTTATTCTGGAGGATCGGTTGGGGGTTCCACCTTCATCCTTTCAACAAGTAAATGGATCTAATCAGTCAAATCTTCCAAAGCCAGGAATATTGTCAACTTTTATCCCGATAAAAGATGCATCTACTTCCAAAACATCAACTTCCAAGGCACCTGCTAAACCACATGTTCCTGTTGGGAAACGCAGACCTTTGGATCAAAAGTATGATTTATTAAAACACCTGGCCCAAGTACCGGCCAAGTTATCAATTATGGATGCTTTGAATTTGTCAAAGGATCTTTGGGAGGAACTCATTATGGCTTTGTTAAGTCCTCAAGAGTTTGAAACTGAAATTACTGCAGCTAAAGACTACCACGTAGAGAATAATCCTACAGAATGCCATGCAGTGATATCTTTCACAGATGAAGATGAAGATGATGTCGTGCATGGGCATATTAGACCTTTATACTTATTTGGAAAGGTCAACGGTGTAGACATCCGAAGAGATTTCATTGATAATGGTTCAGGAGTCAACCTCATGCCCATTCATACACATCGTCGATTGGGCCTCACAGAATCTGATTTATCTCCTTCTACCATGATGGTACAAGGATATGATAAAAATGAACAAGAACCAATGGGTGAGATTACACTCAAAACTCAATTTGGAGATCTTATATCCAATTCAGATTTCATGGTTGTTGATAAAGACTCGGCCATCAACATCTTTCTTGGAAGACCTTGGCTACATCAACATGAAGTTATCCCTTCATCATACCATCAATGTCTCAAATATTTTTTAGATGGTCAAGTTGGGACATTTTATGGTGATAAGGCCCCATTCAAGACATGTGAGTCTCAATACATTGAGGCGGAATTCTACCACATTAGGGGAAAGGAGGAATCCACAACAAGGGAGATTACCAAAGTTAATGCTCCATATGGTTTGGAAAAGATTCCAGTAAATCAATTTACACATGTGAGTATAGATTATGTGTTGCCTATCAATCAAATTGATAGGATAGACTCAAATCAAAATACTCTCATAGAAATATCCATAATTTCAATTACGGCAATCAAGCTAGACAGCATGGGAGAAAGTGGTGATCCACCAAGCAATGATGAAAGCCCAAATGGAGATGTCTTTATTTCATATGCTAAAATACAACAAGTCTATACTTCGTCAATCATGCTAGAAGAAGTTATAGCAACATCAGAGGTGAACAATGATGTAGATTCTCAACCCATCATCTCCTCTTTATTTCCCAAGGAAGACCCTTCTTCATCAATCGGGTCAGAAATGGAAGCTTCTTCTTCAAGATGTTCAAATTTTAACATCTCTTCTGATCATGGAAATTCTACTTCATCATCTACTATGAAAGTAGAAATAGAGGAAATAACACATGTTGAATAAGAAAAGGAATATCTCAGGGATGATCCTACAGCATTTGAAGAAGGTATCTCTACCACCGTGGATGAACTCAGAGAAATAAATCTAGGTACAAAAGAAGATCCACGCCCCCACTTTAATTAGTGCGGCCATGACTCTTGAAGAAAAAGAGATGTATATTTCCTTTTTAAATCAAAATCAAGACATATTTTCTTGGAACTATACAGAGATTATAGGGCTTGATCCTGATGTTGCCACTCATCGTTTGGGTTTTCCAGAAGAACATCGAGGATTGAAACAAGCTGCTAGAGGAACACACCCAACCTATGCTTCCAAAATTGAGGTTGAAGTGGATAATCATATCAAATCTAACTTTGTCATAGAATTTCAATATCTCAAGTGGTTAGATAATATTGTCCCAGTGAAAAATAAGAATGGATAAATTAGATTTTGCATTGATTTTAGGGATCTTAATCGGCATTGTCCTAAAGATGATTTTCTAGTTCTGATTACGGAACTTATGATTGATGCAACAGCTGCATATGAATCACTTTCCTTTATGGATGGATATTCTAGATATAATCAAATCTGAATGGCTCTAGAAGATGAAGAATCTATAGCTTTCAGAGCCCCTCAGGGTGTGTTTTTTCATCGGGTAATTCCCTTTGTCCTAAAGAATGAAGGCGCAACATATTAGTGTGCCATGAATCGTATCTTTAAACCCTTTTTAGGGAAGTTTGTTGAATGTTATTTGGATGATTTGGTGGTAAAATCCAAACAACGTTCTAATCACTTGGATGATTTCGAAATCATATTCCACAAACTTTGCCAACATAATTTGAAGATGAACCCCTTAAAATGTGCTTTTGGGGTAACCTCGGGTAAATTCCTCAGCCTTGTTGTACGCCATCGTGGTATCGAAGTCGGTCCTGACAAGAAAAAGTCAATCCTTGGTATGTCACCTCCTCAAAATTTGAAAGAATTGAGAGGAATTCAAGGACACTTAGTCTATATTCGGCGTTTCATCGCCAATTTGGCAGGCAAAAGTTTACCCTTCACCAAATTGATGAAGAAGGGAGTCACTTACCAGTGGACTGAAGAATGTCAAGAAGCATTAGATATTCTCAAGAAATACCTCTTGATTCCCCCAGTACTCATGCCACCTGTTGAAGGAAGACCACTTATCCTCTACGTGACAACTCTAAAGCGATCATTGGGTGCCTTTCTTGATCAGAAGAATGATGTTGGGAATGAAAACAGCCTCTACTACCTCGGTCAGACTATTCTTGAAGAAGAAACCTTGTATTCAAGTATTGAGAAATGCTTCCTAGAATTAATATTTGTAGTTCAGAAGTTGAGACACTACCTACAACATCATGAGGTCCAATTGGTATCTCGTAATAACCCGCTCAAATTCATCCTTAGTCGTCCAATGCTTACAGGACGTCTAGCAAGGTGGGCAGTTATTTTGCAGCAATTTGATATTAAATATGTGTCTCAAAAGGCAATAAAGGGGAAAGCTCTAGCTGATTTCCTGGCTGAACACCCTTTAGTGGAAGACACATCTTTAGATATTGAACTCCCTGATGAGGAAGTCTTCTCTATTCAAGACAGTCCTCAGGCATGGGAAATGTACATTGATAGTGCTTCCAGAAGTCCAACAGGGAGTAAAATGGAAAATCCTAAATTCAACAAAGTTAGCTTAGGAATTGTGCTCATTTATCTAGAAAAGGCAGTGTTACCTTATTCCTTCTCATTGTTGGGAGGCAGTACGAATAATGAAGCAGAATACCAAGGTCTCATCACAGGCTTGGAGTTGGTGCTTCAAGCACAAGTGAATCACTTAAAGGTGAAAGGTGATTCAGATCTGGTAATCAAACAAGTCAATGGGGATTATGCCATCAGAAAGGAAGAAATAATCCCTTTGTATGATTACGTCAGAGAGTTAACGGCAGAATTCCCTTCGGAACTGACATTTTCTTACGTCCCAAGATCACAAAATTCCCAAGATGATGCATTGGCTAATATAGCCACAGCTCTGGAAGATCCAAATCGGGACGAGACAACCATCAGTATTGCTCACCATCGTACAATTTCACCTTATGTTCGAACCAGAACAGAGGAAATTAATGAAATTAGTCTCATTCCTGAACCATATGGTCATACTACAGGATGGATGACACCTATTAGAGAATACCTTCAAAATGGAACACTTCCACCTGATTGAGATGAGAAAGAAAAAATCTAGCACTGTGTGGTCAATTTTACTCTTTATGATGGCCCAAATCACCTAGAGGAAATTCTCTACAACCATGGTTTTGATGGAGTTCTCTTCAGATGCATTGATGGTGAAGAGACAATGGTTGTCATGAAATAAGTGCATGCAGGAGTCTGTGGTGCCCACCAGTCTGGACATAGACTATCTGATCAAATTTGAAGGCTTGGGTACTTTTGGCCTTCAATGATACAAGACTGTGCTGATTTCACAAAGAAGTTTCATTCATGCCAAGTACATGCCAACTTCATTCATCAGCCCCCAGAGTTTCTTCATACAATTAAATACTCGTGGCCATTTTCCATGTGGAGAATGGATGTTGTGGGACCTTACCCTTCAGCTACAGCCAAACACTTTAAGTATATTCTCACTACTACTGACTTATTTTCCAAATGGTCAGAGGCAATACCTCTCAAAGAAGTTAGTTCTAAAAGCATTTTTAGCTTCATCAAGTCTAACATCATTACTAGATTTGGTGCCCCTCATACAATATTGATGGACAATGGCACCAACTTCTGTTCATCCAAGGTGAGAAAGTTGTATCAAGAATACAACATCAAATCCAATCATTCATCTCGGTATCATGCAGTAGCCAATGGCCAGATAGAATAATTTAAGAAGACTCTGTCAAATATACTAAAAAATATGGTGGATAATGACAAGAGGTCATGGCCTGATAAACTCTTTCATGCTTTATGGGCTTATCGGACCACCACCCGCACTGCAACGCGATCAACTCTATATTCACTGGTATATTGAACGGAAGCACTCTTTCCCATTGAAATTAAATTTCCTTCACTCAGAGTAGCCATTTGTGATCAATCATCTACAGATGAACAATCTCAAAAGCAATTGAATGAATTGGAATGATTAGAGGAGAAAAGATTGTGCACCTTGCACCACTTGGAAGTCTATCAGAGTCGAATAGCACGAGCTTTCAACAAAAGTGTTTGTCTTCATTCATTCATTCAGGGAGAATTGGTATTAGTTCTCAGAATTCCAATGATACTAGGAAAGAAACCTCCCAATCTTGATCCAAAATGGTAAGGACCTTACTCAATACATAAGCTCTACTCTAATGGAGCTTATTATTTAATCTCAATGGATGGAGAACTCATCAATACTCCAACCAGTGCCAGATTTATAAAGAAGTATTTTGTATAAACACAAATATATATATAACCAACAGTACATGCATATGACCTTAAACTATTTTCATTCCCCTTATGTCCAGCATGACGTTAAACTGCACCACCAACGGTCCATGCATATGACCTTAAACTATTCGCACTTTCGCCCAACATGATGCTAAACTGTGTAGTCCCTAATATGTACAACATGACGTTAAATTTTTTCCTCTTATGTCCTTACTTCATGAAATTAAAACTTCACAATCCTCTTTTTGTCCAACATGAAATTAAATTGTATTGTCCCCATCGTCCTAAATACATGATGTTAAACTGTACAGAAATCCCTTAATACGTCCTACATGACGTTAAACTATATTTTGTCCCTTATACATGAAATTAAATTGTGCAGAACCAATAGTCATAATTGCAAGACTTTAAACTACATAGTCCCTTCATATGTCCTACATGACATTAAACTGTGCATCATTAAGTTTGTTGCTATCTCTTGTTTCTCACACCGAATATGACTCACATGAGCATAGTGAAAACTTCAACCATAACACCCTCTCTGGGCCGCTAACCATGTGTAAGTCCCAACACCATTTTTTAGGTCGTTTTCCCCAAGAACAACTTGATCACTAATTCATTCATTAATTTAACTACACGGACTTTGATCCTCGCCTTCTAGGCTGGGTACGTAGGCAACCTCCCAAGGTTCAAGCCCAAAACAAATCTCTTCACATCGGTTCACCTCCATCTCATACGATGTTGATTTGTGAAACCGCCCCCCAGAATCAATATCTTTACATTGGTTCACCTTCATCCTTTCTATATGATGTTAAATTGTACAACACTTTTGTCATGTACGATAATAAACTACAATATTCTTTGATACCCTCACGTGAGAGGGAATCATTATTTTCATTGATTTTCAATCATGTTATATTCCAAAGACTATGCACATACATGGAAATACCCGAACCTTTTATCTTGGGTTAAACCATCATTGCACTAAAGTCCCCTTGAACCCTTCACATGTACAAACCAAATTTGTACAGAGGGTATTTCTAGAACTACATGGGTTTGATTCCCATCCTTATGGGATATGTAGGAACTTTCGAGTGTCCCTCGAATCCAGCCCCAAGTCCTTTGGGCCTAACCCCAAATTCCACTTTTAGTCCCTTGGCTGAAAAGTCCCCATGAAAACACACACTATGTATTTCTTATAATGGTCTGAGCTTTATGACCCTAAACTAAGATATCCAATCCTTTTGTCCCACACAACGTTAAACTGTAGTTCAAGAACTATGTATGTCTTGATTCCCATCCTTATGGGATATGTAGTGAAGTGCAAAATTTCAATTCAGGACCCAGGCACAACATGATTATGGTTAGCATTGATCTGTGTATCTCTACATACATTGAACAATACCCATTTCTATGTGTCATAATCCTAACCTTAAATATTTTCATATCTTCATAACCATTTTCTTAACTTATAATCACAAAAGTCTTGATACCCGAGAGTTTTTTTTCCTGACTATGCAGCATGTTCCCTTAGGCGGTCTTGCATAAACAGTCTACATAACAGACCTGTCCGCCAAAAGATGCTATTATTTGACTATGCAGCCAATGCCCTTAGGTGGCCCTGCATAATTCAACCCCCTAAAGGGTTTGTTAAATAGTCGTAACTTCATTCTTGGAAGGAAAACATATTTTTTCCTTATTGGTCTTAAGGACAATTTGTAGGGATCCGCAAAAAATAGTCATCCTATACATATTTGTCTCAAATCCTTTTTCATGATCTGAAATTATTCAAGTATATAGTTTATATTTTCCTTCCCTACGTTTGGTTCATACCTTTGTAGGATTGATATTCATCTAGTTCTTCGATAATCTTGTTTGGAAATATCTTCTCCATATTCAAGTACATCTTTTCATACAAAAAACTCTATACTTTGGAAAATCTGAATCTCTATAAACTTTCACTGGCTTTTTAGCACTAGAAAAGTAAATTTCTGAGAGTTCTTTTGCCTTACTATGCAGCACGTGCCCTTAGGTGGCCTTGCATAAGTAGTCTACATAACAGACCTGTCAGCCAAAAGATGCTATTATTTGACTATGCAGCCAATTCCCTTAGGTGGACCTGCATAATTCAACCCCCTAACGGGTTTGTTAAATAGTGGTTACTCCATTCTTGGGAACTACTTCTTCCAATGCCTTTTAGTCCTTTTTCATATCATTCCTCAGATTCAAATTTTCTTAAGTCATAGTTTACATATTTTCACTCATAATTGGGTGTGGTAATATGTTTCCAAATGAATTATTAAGGAATTGAGTCAATTATAATTCATTTGGTCGAAGCTATTTTCAACCTTAAACATTAGTATTTGTATGTCCGATGTGAATGACTTTAAACTGCCCACAAAAGACAAGGGAACTCTAAATAAAAGTCAAGTTCTAGCTCACTAAACATACATTTTTGTATGATTTAGGTAATATTGAGCAATTAAATGATTCAAAGTTTGTAGGGTTATTTATAATAATCTTAGTAAAAAAATAAAACTATGCATACTAGGCCCATTGGCTTAGGTAAAAATCTAAAGAAGGAAGCAAAGGAAATACCTGCACAAATGATTGTAGATGAAAACGTTTTTCATTTGGTGTAAAAGAGATTAGAAGGACATCCACAGATTGGAGTCTCTTCTCTTTTCCAGGAAATTACAAGAGGTTGTCAACATAAGTCTTCACTTGATGAACAGCATCCTGAGCTTCATCAGAAACTACTTATTTCTCATGCACTCGACCAGCTTCACCCTTTTCAGCTTGATGGAGTGCTTTCTTAGCATCTGCAATGGATTTCATACCATTCGTTTGAGCTCCCTCCAGTGAATTATTGAGTTGGTCAAGTTTCCCAGTAACAGCATCTAACTGTTGTTGAAGGTGCATCTGTTGGATGACTTTATCTTTGATCTTATGCTTCAGCTCCTTCATCTTGGCAGCATAGTCAGCCTCAGCTCGGGATATGATAGCCTCAAACTCACTAATATTGGCTGACAGCTTCACCCTGGTCAGATCTTCATGGAATTTTTTCTCCTTCTCTCTCCTGAAAATGACTTGTTTCACCGCGGCATGGATCTTTTCATATCCAAAACCGCAAAGTCCAAATATGAAAAATATGGATGACAGCCAGGGAATATTTTATGGAATCTCATCTAGAGGCACTTCAGATATAATTTTCCATATGTTCTGTCATGCATTGCGTCGTGAAAATTGGAATGCCTTTTGAACTTCCGGGTCCGACTCAGCATCACTATCACATGGGGGAGTATAATCTGGGATTAATGCACTTAGGGAATTGCCATGTTCTACTCCTTCCCCCTTGACCCGTGTTTCATCACTTTCAATTCCCGTTGGGGTGGAGGCAGAGGCCTCACCTCCAGATCTAGCCACTGTAGTTGATGGCCCTGCATAATCAATTTAAAGCTTTGGTTAGTTTCAAAGGATAACAGAAGTTAATTGGTTGTCTTGCAAATTAAGTACAATCACAAATATTGTTATTCCTTACCCAACAGTAGATCAACAACCTGAGAAGGCTCCTCCCCATCTTTCCTAGCTTAGATAGGATTCTCAGGATGAGTTTGAGGAAGCTTTATTGGGTTCATCTCCACTTGTGATAATTTCTCTACAATGGTTGGGTTTTCTGTACCCCCTTCAGGCATGGGTAGTTCAGCAGCTTGCTCAGACAGAACTGCACATTTTAACCGATCATGATTAGAAATGTAATAAAAAGATATTCTTAATAGGACGAAGGATAAAAATCACGTTGATAATATTCTAAATTACATGGTAATTTAACATGATTTATAAAATCTTTGAAAGATGCGCCAAGTTCCATCATTTCGTCTAATGTCATCTCAGAATCCTTGTTAATCTCACCAGTGGGAGCATTTGATGTGTCTTCTTGGTGACCCTCATCCTTCGGTCCCTGACCCTGGACGACATCTTCAGATACGATAGCGGCACCAATTTAAATATTCATCAAAAGATCTAATGTAGGGGTTGAACCTGATGTATCACATAATGGAAGGCAGTCGGTGTTTCATTAAACATTTTATGAAGCATTTTTAAACTTATAAGAAGCAGGTTCTTCCCTTCTTGAAACAGTAATAGGAGGGATACTGGGAACAGATGATGGATCTTCTCCAAGAGCAGCAAAGTCAGCCTTAATTTTCAATTGTTCCAAAGCACCCTCTATGGTCCTCAAAGGAGGATCAGTCATGTCCCTCAAAGAAAAAATTGAAGAAGCCGCTACAATTCCAAGGAAAATGAGCATCCTTTTCGTGGGTTAAGACTCATGATTATCCTAAGGACTTCCCACTACTGATGCATCATTTAGGTGTGGACTTCTTCTTTCGATGCCTTTGTCTCTTTGGTTTTTTGGGAGTGTCGGCAGTCTCCCTTATAGGAACTTGAATTGGAGAATGGAAGGCCATGTCCAAATCCTCATTCATGGACTACTGGCCTGGAGATATCTCACCCGACTCGTGAGCAGATTTAGCAGCATCCCCAATAGTAGTACCACCAGGGCTATATTGTGGCGAAGGAACCTCATTAGTTCCTTTATTTGCAATCTACAAGATGAAGAAAATAACTTCCTTGAATAACAAAGCTTCGATTGAAATCAAGTTTCAAAGTAAATAAGGAAAGAAAACTTATATCTTCAGGGGCCACGTAATCGTGCCACTTTTCATCAGTCCCCTCAGCAGTGCCATGATCAATCATTTCCTTCACATGCTTGGTGACAGGAATGTAATCATCGGTGGCATATATGAGAATTTTCAGCTCTCTCATATAAGATCGCACTTCATCAGGGCTATCTTCGGAATTGATATCGGTAGAATCCAAAAGATTCCCTATTCCAGGGAGGTGCAGCCCCTCGCATAAATCCAACTAGGAAGTTTCAATACCACAGTATAAACTCTACCACATCTGGACAACCTCTGGTCGTAAATATTCATTACATGTACCAGAAGGATGCGAGGAAGGTCCTACAATCATGGACTTCAATTTCTTCTCATCTCCTGCACCTATTGATAGAGAATAAGAAAATAAGACTAATTTCTTTATAAAGTAATGGTGATTAAATTTCCACAATGAAGTAACTCACCATGAGTTGATGGAGTAGGTATTTTGATTCTGATCGGATGGTTATATCATGTACGAGTCCACTTTTCTGCTTGTTCTTCCTCATCATCCCCATCTTGGGAATCTAGTGAATCAGTCCTAGATGAGGAATCCGGCGAATCAGCTTCAGGTGGGGAAGCATCACCTTCATGAGGAAGAGTTTATTTCTCTACAGTCCTCTTCCTTTTCCACACCTGATAAATTGGGTGATTCATCACCCCTTTAGGGTATGATGCAATCCATTTCTTGGCATACCATGTAGTCAAGTTATTTTCCTCTTTTTCAACTAGTATCTCAAACACTGCCTCGGTCCTCTCCCTAGATGTCAGCAACCATAGTTGTCGGGCAACCATCGGATGTTTCTCTAACCTAACATGTATAGGGGGAGATACAACAGTCTGCTGAAAACACTTTAATTGACGTGAAAATCTATATGGATCATAGGCCTCGCATATAATCTCTTCTTCAATCTTGGTGACCAGCACACCATCTCTGCAGACCAGCATGTATGCCCTCAAATCCAGGATGGTTTTTTCGTCATCAACAAACTACCCAGTTGGCGGATTTCCATATGGAAAGAAGTTTAATTCCTGATACATTCTCAGCCTCACCTTCATGTCATAATAATTGAGAACTAATGGAGAAATTCTAGAGAATTCCTACACCGACGGCCTGAAAGAACTTCCAGGAATCTGTAATCCATTCTGTACATTGTACGTCTTGAAGTGAGTGGCGATCCATCCCCAAAAATCTTGGAATGGTCCCACTATTCTCAAAGGAGACCTACCCATTAAGACATGGAGTAATCTCCTATGAATCTTTGCTAAAATGGGGGTATCCAACCCAACCATTTTCCCCTCAGCCAACTTGACCGCAATAACAAAGGTCCCTGGCCTGACGCCTCCCTTCGAGTCCTTGACCGAAAAAAGATAAACACTGATCCACAAGGCCAAAAATCCTGCCAGACAAGTCTTCTTTGGGATACTCTAATTCACCTCATATCCCCACTTCTCAAATTCCCCTACTTCCAGAGTCGTCCAGAATGTTCCTGGAGCACCCCTCTTCTCTGTTTTGGGACAGGTGGTAGGACGTGTGGGCCTCTTCTCCTTGGGCCCCTTCTTCTTAGATCTCTTCTCCTTCTCCTTCGGCTCTTTCTCCTACTTCTCGATAAGAAACATATCCATCCACTCCTTTGTATGAATACCTTTCCTAGAATTAGTTAAGGAGGTATCTGAACTCTAAAGCTTATGGAAGATTTTAAATAATTCTAGAGCTAAATCGGGAGTCTTCTCTGAATCATTTCAAGTCACCTTGGGAGGGATGAATTCATCATACATATCACCCAAAATTGGAGCCCCTGAGATTTTTTGGACATCCCATAGACTGATTCCTACTTATCCATTATTCATATGGAAATAATTGTTTTTTGGGCTCCAATGGTTTAGTATCTCCGGCACAAAGTTATCATGTATGTAAACATATGTTTTCCCAACCCAGACGGCTTCGTATATCGCAAATCCATTCAAATCCTCGAAAAAATATGCACAGGTTTGTCGCACCCAGTATGCCCACATCCAAGTTGGTTTCACACCTCATCCAGGACGAAAGTCCCAGCTCTTCTTCCAGCCTTTGGATTGATCCATCTGAGAGTTTCGGAAAACTGAGGGATAACAATGTGGTTGCAGCTCGGGCTTATGAGGTTTCAGATCTGGTGTACAAGGGCTATGATGCATCATATGAGCCTTCTCCACTGTTACAGCATTTATAAATACTCCTCCACATGAGATATTTGCTGAAGAAAAGTTGTTTTAATTATGAAACCAAGAAAGTGTGAGATAGTTCTTTTCCTCTAGAATAGAAACATCTCGCAGATGACCATAGCCATACAAAGGCAGATAAATGCTCTGGGGGAAGTCACAATGATATTTCTTTAGATACTTGGATAAATCTGGGAGAGTGATGTCGCAGATGGTATAATAATCATGGCCAATGATGTCCATTATATCATCTAGTCGCTTGATTTCCAGTTCATCAGTCATTCCAATTCTCATGGGAGCCATTGAATCTGCACAAAAGTTGAATAAATTAACTCTTAAATTGTTTTATTTTTCATAAAATTTGTGAAGGAATTCTAAAAAAATGGCTAAGGCATTAAGGCGCGCAATTCTAATCTTGGCGCGCAAGTGTGGATGTGTCGCGCAAGTTTTTGGTGCGCAAGTATCACCGTGCAAGTCCAAATACCTTGACAGCAGCCCGATAGTGAAGAGACAACGGAAAATAGAGAAAACTATGTGGTGAAGGTAACTTGCACAACGAGAGCTCAAAAATTTGAAATCCGGGTGCTTTGCACGAGAATGGCCGCCTATTTATAGGCTAGGCCACCCACCTGCGCACCTAAAGCCAGCATGCTCAAAACCCTGCACGGCTCGCACCTGTGCGACGATAGTGGCGCACTGAGTACTTGTGCGCCACTTTCACTTTGATTTTCTTCTTTTCTTCAGAGTCACATCCTCATTTATTTCGGATCCAAATCTGAGGGGGGACTTTTGTTGACGCTCCTTTACGTCACATTGTCTAAACGAATGGAAAGGGAAATGCCTTATCTCAAAATTGATTCATCCCTTGAAGAAAAAATCAAAAATTGACAAATGCGTGATCAAGGCTTAAAATGCACATGTGTCGTGCAAGTTACCTCATGGTCACGCAAGTACACTTGCGCGCCGCCTAATGGTCACGCAGGTGATTGTGCACCCTCTCTGAAAATTTGCCCAGGGTCTCTCCAGCCTATAAATACCCCTGTGGGTCCCCCATTTGAGGGATGAAAAATTCCAGAACCTCAAAGTTGAGCTCCCTGCGCTCTAGTCTCTTCTCAAAGCTTCCAAACACTTTTAAGGTAATTTCTTACCTAGAACGGAAGATCTAGAGAGGGGGAGGAAGTCCTAAGTGTTGAAACTCATCAACACTTGTGCGCCTAAGTGGCCAACCCTTAAGTGAAATTACCACACTTGCGCGCCACCTTGCCCCTTCACTATAAATTGTGTGGAACACTTCTGTAATTCCTTAGGGATAGTACTAAGGGATTGATCCAAGTCTCTCCCAAGTATTACCCCAAGGGCTAAAAGTCATGCAAGTACACATGTGTCGCGCAAGTATACCTGCGCGACCCAATCTCGCATGCCCATGCAGTACCTGCGTTCCCACCAGGACTTGCGCATCCCTCTCTTTTTGGGTTCCCTTCCTACCCATTTCACCTTTCTTACACCTTTACCTCTCTTCTCTTCAGGATTAAGCCTTCAAAATTCTCTCCAAAGACATTTATGGAATGATTTTCCTTGTTGGCTTCCTTATCTGAAAGAAATTCTGTGGAACAAATATTTAAACCTATTGATTTACACATCTTTACATCACTAAAGTTAGAGAATTCATTCATTCAACCTCATCCTTTAAGATGAGAGAATCCTTAACCTAGAAATCCTTTTCAGGAGTAAGCCCCAGTCCAACTTTTCATTAACTTGGGCATCCTTCTTAGGAGTAAGCCACAAGTCCTCATTAATTAGGGAATTCTTCTTAAGAGTAAGCCCCAAGTTATTTTACCTAGGCTTCCTTTTCAGGAGTAATCCCCAGTCATAATTCCATAATCTAGGCATCCTCCTTAGGAGTAATCCCCAGTCTCCAAATTCCCAAATATGGTCTTCCTTTTCAGGAGTAAGTCCCAACCATAATTCTCTTAACTTGGGCTTCCTTTTCACGAGTAATATCCAATCTCAAATATGGGAATCCTCCTTAGGAGTAAGCCCCAAGTTCCTTAATTTTCTTCAAATCACTTAAACTGAGTCTCCTTCTCAGGAGTAATCCCCGGTCTTAATTTCTCTTAACCAATCCTAATTTTCTTTTGATCTGGGATTCCTTATAAGGAGTAAAACCCAATCATAAATCCCCTCCTAACTTGGGAATCTTCCTTAGGAGTAAGCCCCAAGATTAGAGTATCCAAATCTCCATAAAGTACATATACCTTTATGGACATTGTTCCTGGATTTCTTCCCTGAAGTAAATCTTAATATTCATCTATTTGGGCAGTCATACATACATAAGCCCCACATCATTTCTTATGATTTCATCTTTCAGGGCACAATTGTCTGGTTTTACCAATACCTCTTGTTTCTCACACCGAGCATGACTCACGTGAGCTTAGAGTGTAAAAGTAATTATGAAATCTTTCTTTGAGTCATCAATCGTACATAAACATAATACTCCCTTACTCTAACTACGTGGGTTCTGATTCCTTTTCCAAAACAAAGGATACGTAGGTATCCCATTTGCGGGTACGATCCCAACTCTAAAATAATCCATGTCTTTATGAATGAAAATAAACTTCAAGTGCCCCACTGAGTGGCTTTAAAACCAGTATGGGAATCATAATGACCAAGATATTTTTATGTATCAAAGGATACCATTGACTAAGAATCTCTAACAAATAAAGATGATTCTCTATCGATTAAGAACCTCAAATACTCATAAAAGATTCTCTCAATTTCCTAAATATTTAATCATTGATTGTCAGATCTAAAGGAAATCTCATTTTATACTTGGTAATATAATAAGGATTCAAGAACATAACTTAAATCTATAAAGAGAGTCCCAGAGTAGACAATAATTCCCCTAAAAAAGGTGTGATGAGTCCGACCTCCCATCCTCTCGACCAATGAAAATTCCTAAGTCTCATTAGTTCACAATTAATGAGCACATACCTTTGTAAAGTAGGTCCAAATGGATATGGAATCACTGGATGTTTTCGGTTCTATGAACAAACCTGTTAGAAACCGCTTGGAATGTTTGAATCTTAAATCAATGAGATCATCCCCATTTCCAGAGTGAAACACACCTCATCTAGCATCGCAACCAGAACCATTGTTTCTCCCTGGAACAAGGTCTCATGATTTTCTCCTTTAAAATATTCATCTGGTGTGTCACATGAGGATATATAAATTACACAAGATCTTCAATTTTATGACTTCTAGATGGGAATAACCCACATGCTCGATAAGTGAAGGATAAAACACCATTGACTGAAGAAAAATTGTACCCTCCTACTCCACTAGGGTCAGTTTTTGGAAGTTAACTACTTCGAATATTTCCTCCATATGTGAGCCTGGGACCTCCTTTTAAGGTCATCTACAACAATGTTTACCTTTCCCAAAGTATAGACTCTCATGATGTCATAATCCTATAGGAAGTTCAACCAGCATCACCACCTCTGGTTCAGGTCTCTCTAAGTGAAGAGGTACCCGAGACTCTGGTGGTCTGAATAAACCACAATGTTCTCTCTTATAAGGTAGTGTCTCCACAAAATCAAAGATAATACTACCATTTCCATCACCAGTTATTGAGTCACATAGCCCAATTCATGGGGTCTCTATCACCTCAATGTGTACTTTGTAACTATTGTGTCAAGGTTGACAATGAGGACACAAAGGTACCAATGTACAAGGAAAGTTAGTAAACTCATCCAATCACAAGAAGCTAGACATGGAAAACACATGGAATAACATGTGTATCTTCACTTCCCTTAGAATAATAGTAATTACTAAACAAGGAACTCTTCCACACCCACCAGTGGAATTCCAAACAAAAGGAGGCCAAGTAGAAAAACTCCACTGGAAATTCTAGGACCTTCTCCGACACTCTTCTGCACAACCCTTCCATGAACGCACAAGTCATAGGGACTCATCCACCACACCAGATAATATCAACATTGGGTGGAACTGAATCTCCCACATGGTTTTTTTCACATCACAAAAATGAATCTCGGTGGGGGAAGGACCCCCCCCCCCCCCCCCTCCCCCTGAATTCAATTCTATGTCAAACCACACCGACATAGGGTTACACCGACACCCCGCATCAGCCTGGTAAAAACATCAAGCAAGAATTAGGGAGGAAGGAGTACCTCACACAAAATATAACAAGGTATACTGAAAAATTATAGAAGACAAATGGTGTACTTTTTTCTATCTCCGGAACTGTATGATCTTGGACATCTATAGCATACAGCTACTCATGGCCCCATCTGCCATCTCCTTGAGCCTGACGTGTGCCACCTGGTGGTGGAAGGACCTCATAGCCTCTTCAACCAACCACAATTATTCCTGCTCCTCTTCCAGCACCACCTCTTTGGGGACCACCCTGTTCTTGACTGGTATATTTATAATCAAGGAATTTTCTCTACTGTAGTGGTCCATCTACTGTCTTCCTAGGAAGCTCAGCATATCCGGTTAGGCAGTCTCTTACCATGTGACCTCACCCATCACAAGAATAAAATTTTCCATACTAGGGCTTCCCTGATGCTCATTGTTATCCTAGACCAAGTTCCCGAGTCACATCATTTTAAGTCCTCCTATGTCAATCCTTTACCAACTGACGTCTGCTAGATATAGAAGACAACTCAACTCTGACATGACCACTACCAAAACTAGCTAACTAGAATTCCAATGATATAAATATCTGTATCTATAGTGCCTTATCCACAAACTTGACGTAGGTGGGGATTACCATGGGCACTACATCGGCATAGATCTTTATGTGGAGTCCTTGCTCAAACATTCATTCTCCAAAGAAGTTGTCATGAATCATGTCTAAAGAGTAGCATGTAATGTCTAAAAACCGAGTCACCTACTCAGTCGCTATCATCCCTCCATTATGAATCTCTAGAGGCTCTTAAATCCAAATGAAAAGTAAGAAGGATGGGTAGTGCTCCTTATGGGATAGCTGCTGGAATCCATTCCATGAGAGTACCAAATCACAATGCATCTGAGTAACCATACTCCACCAATGTCCAGTCATTCTGTGGAAAATAATAGCTTCCAAAGTCAACATCTGATTTGTCGGTATACAAACAATCCTGAAGAGGTTATCCACCAACTCTAGACAATCCCCTACTACCTGATGATATAGATCACCAAGGAACCTCAGTGGTCTCTGATGCTGGTACTTGCAGAGTGTGATCAGTCTACACATGTCCTCATCCTGCTCTGTTGGGACTAACTACTGCTCAACAGGTGGAGGTAATTCTACCTATCAACCTGGGGGAAGGTGAATCATATGATGGATCTTCAACTAAGGCCTCAACTCTCATAGGTTCATCCTCAAGAAATAGATCTAGTATCATGGATGGTTGTCAGCATAAAGGAATCTTGAAACTTATCAAGGAGTACCGCGATCAAATGAGAATATATATATATATATCAGCCACAAAGGTAAGCTGACTTAAGAAGTATGGTCAATGACACCATCCAATATGATGCATGTACCAAAGTGGACTAAAAAAAATTCACATCATGCTGAGTTTGTAAGAGGGTAATAAGGGTCCTAGTGAATGGCTACATTAGCCACCACACCATCACTAGAGTCCTTGGCCTGAGAGCCGCTCTCTATACATGTTGACACTATTTCCCTAAACCCAACAAGGACTTTTTATGGAAATTTCTAAACAATGTCCCAAGGGTCGAACAACATCTGAAACCACTTTTTCATGACCAGACACATATAGGGGGCTCGATCCGCAACTACCCCAAGACAGCCTCCATAGGCCAACGGTGGCGAAAAGTGTCAAAGTCACACAAAAACTCAGAGAGGCCTTTTCCAAAAAACGTGTACACTCATACAAAATAAACTCAATGAAAATGTTTAGAGGCAAAGGAAAACAATACATAACACAACTATATAAAAACCATAAAAATTCATCAACCTCTAAATAGTAGAAGTACAGGTGATGTAAAGAAAACAGAAAAGAACAAGGTGAAAAATACATGCTAAATCAAAAAAGGTTCCATAACCTGGAAGTAACTGAAATGAAAAGCTATTGAGAGACCCTCACTTCTAGATCCCAAGATACAACCATAGTACATGGTATAAGAACATGTATCCCTAAGATTCTCCAAAGATACGATCAACATGTCAGTCATCTTCATAAAGCACGATACGCACAGCAAAATCCCATGCAAGGGTGAGTATAAATAAATAATCAGTAGGACACCCCTAAAAAGAAAAGGGTGATCTGTAAGAGATACAACTGAAGATGAAAGAAGTGGATTAAACAAGATATAGTAAAAAATGTCATTTAACACAAAAAGTGGGTGATGTAAGCTCATCCAGAAATAATAATCTAGAGACTGTGAGAATATGAACTACTCATCGAGTATTTAATGCCTATAGTATGATAGTAGACTCATCCAACCACTAGAATATAGACACGGAAAGTATGTGGCATACCCTCCGTGTCTTCACCTCTACTGGAAAGATAGTAGAAAAAACCCAAGGAGTGGGTACTGAAATAAGATATATATATATATATATATCAGTGTGTGTGTGTGTGCCCAATCAAAGAAAGATGGATGAGAAAGTAAGGGGATATCCATCTCACAACTTAGCCTAAAAGAATAGTCTCCAATAGTTCTATAAGTAACCACCATTGATTCCCATTATCGCACACATCTACCCTAAACATGTCAGTCAAAGGGACTCAATCACAACACCTTGATACTATCCACTTTGGGCAGCACTGACTTGACCTTACGATTTTAGGTCGCTTAATATAGATGTATCTCAGGGGGAAATGAAATCCTCTTACTCATGAGTCCAAGGTTACACCAAATTATGTCTCTCCACTAATCCACATAGTCGGGGGTGTAAACTCGAAGTAGAAGAACCACACCCTAGTGCATCAGAGGAATTCCACTCAGAAGTAACTCTAGAGGACCCATGCCCATATTTATGAGGGATTCCACTCTAGATCATCAAGGACCCAAACCTTAGTGAATCATTAGGATTCCACTCACAATTAACTATTGAGGACACACACCCATTTCGATGTGGGGTTCCACTCTAGATCATCAAGGACCTAGAATATAGTGCCTCAGGGGGATTCCACTCTGAAGTAACTACAGAGGACCCATGACTTTTTGGGTCATAGGGATTCTACTCTAATTGTAGCCGATATAAAATGTTTCCTAATATAGGCATCACACTTATATTATCTCTCATCATATATCAAAATCCACTATGGAGGGCACCATCACATTTTATGTAGAAGAAAGCTTATGATAGGCTACTCGGGGGCCAGTATCCGAGTCCAAAATAAAGAGATATGAGTGGTATAATATCCATAAAATGGTATACACCGTGTGTGCGGATCACACGATATGTGACCCCACCTCATGCCTTGGTCGTGTACCTAGCCATACTTGGGTTCTACACAATGAACAAGTACCCCTAGGCATGCCAGTGTACTCCCAAAGTAAACGGAACGTCCAACCAAAAGGCTAATGAGTGCATGATACTTTTCATTAATCCAAAGGGAAGAGAATAGTTTCTCTAACATACCTCCTCAAACAACCCTGAATAACCAAACAGATAAAATCATTGTGATCCTTGTGGAAAACGCATAGGATTGACTATTCATTCACCCAAATCAGACTCCAAGTGATAAAACTGCATTTCGAAGTATTGTTCACAAATAGTGCCTCTTGGGGCCCATGTATAAATTCCAAAACAAATCATACAGATCTCACCATTAAGATACTCATGGAAAAATACATGGGATTGTCTAATCATTCATCTAAAATAGACACTCCGTGATAAAGTTACATTTCTCCGCAAACGCCCAAACTGGGCTTCATGGGGCCAACGACATGATCTCAATTTATGTACCAGAAATTAGTCTTGAAATTTCCATATTAATTTCAGGTTCACAAGGTCACAAATAGTTCATCATTCGGACACTTTATGATGGAGATGTGTCTAGTGTAAGATCCCATGATAATAATATTATTAATATTTAGTGGTTCATCCACCTGAGGCCCTAGTTCAAAACATATCAAACATTGGCCTTAAAATGATCATATCAATGTCAGGGTCATGCTTCCCCTTACGGTTCATCAATCCAATTTTTTACAAAGAAGTTTCTGAAGTTTTAGGATTTTTCTGACAAAAAAAAATAAAAATATTTTAATTTATTTTTCATATTTTCTTTTATACCCTCAAATCGTGTTCCTCCCATTTGAGGTGTCACGCTCTAACTCTTTTGGATTTTTTGTTTTTTGTTTTTCATTTATCTATTGAAATTAATTTTTTCTCATATTTTTTTCCACTTTTTATTCCATCTTTTCCCCTCTATCCTATCTTCTTCTACATCCACCCACGACAGCCCTAAACTGTAGAACCTCCTTCATGCGGAGTGCACGTGGCACCGCCACTGACTCGCCTCTAGAAATCATGTTTGCAAAACCACTCTGTAAATCCCCTCTATCTACGATCAGCCATGCACCTAGTTGGTCACCCCCTTGGCCCTCTGCAGGACTGACCTCACCTAAATTATTGCTTGTGATCCGCTGCACACCATCACCTAGACCCCCGCTCGACCCTAGTCCACCGTCCGACCCCCGACTAGTCCTTGCGAGCCGCTGCCAACTTCATCCTGATTTTTTCATAGATATATGGTTAAAACCCTCAATTTCAATCTGATCCATTTTCAGAAAATTGATCTATTGCGTTAAGGGTGGGTATCAGTATGATTTATTTGTGCAACAATTTATTTTTATATTCTTGTTGAATCATCAGTCAAACAAGACACCGACAATGAATGAGTTTTTTTTATAATCATTCTGAAAAAAAATTAAAACGTCCTAGGTTAATTTTTTTTAAAAAAACACTGCTCCAAGGAGGCATCGCAGATGTTTCCTTCACCCTAAGACCCTAGTTTTTTTCTATTTTAATTATGTTTTTTATATATTTAAAATTTTAATGTTTTATTATTATGTTCATATTCTTATATATATATAACATAATGTTTCAACATAATTTATCGTTTATTCAAGTATGTGACTTTGTAGGCCTATGTAATATAAAATGTATGACTGATATGAATGAAATTTTAAACAGTGCTTAAACATATAAATAATAGTCCAAAATAAAAATAATTTCTTAAAAAATATTTGTGAAAATATATATATAAGGTTTCTAGTCCAACTATTTGAAACTTAAAAATGTTTCAAGTATGTGACTTTTCTGGCCTATATATTATAAACTACTAGACCGATATGAATGAAATTTTAAACATTTCTTAATAATATAACTAAAAGTCCAAAATAAAAATAATTTCTTAAAAAACGCTGTGAAAAAATATATGTAAGATTTCTAATCCACCTACTTGAAACATAAAAATGTTTCAAGTATGTGACTTTTCTGGCCTATATAATATAAAATATAAGACCGATATGAATGAAACATTAAAAATTGATTAAACAGATAATTAATAGTCCAAAATAAAAATAATTTCATAAAACATATGTGTGAATTTTTTTTATAATCATTCTAATCCACCTAATTGAAACTTTAAAATGTTTCAAGTAGTCGACTTTGAAAGCTGTCAAATATAAATTGTTCCTAAAATATAAATGATAACTGAAATACTGGATAAACATATAAGAAGAGCTAATAGTAATAATATTATTTTGATTTAAGTAGATATAAAACATGTATGAAAAAATGTACAATCAATGTCTATGTCTGTGGAGAGAGGGTTCCGTCCCACATGGTGGTCTGCAAATAGGACGTCCACATCGAGTGCGTAGTGGAGTCTGATGAACTGGAGAAGGATGAACCTCAAGCACTGGAACATTGACTGAGGAATCCTCCATCTATGTGTCAGTGGGAGAATTTTTCAACTAAATATTGTATTTCCCTCGAGATCCTTCTCCCACTTGGGTGGTAGAAGGACATGACTCCATCGCAGTGGGGAACCAAGCCTACGATGGAGCTGTAACCCAAGACGACGATGGATCTAGAATCCAAGGTTGTAATGGATCCCAAGGTTGTGAAGGATCTATAACCAAATATGGAGAGAACTATGGATATTCTATCTAGAAAGATGGATCTCATGCCACCTGAGCCACATCCTGAATCGGCTGATCCTGGACTACTAGAGGGATGATCTCTGCCTGTGGAATAGGTGAGGCATCACGTGCAGCATGACACTATCAACGTAGCTGTGGTCATGGCTCTTCAACACCATCAGCTGCTACAGGATGTTCTTCTAGGGTAGTAACCTCCTCTCTCCGAGCCGAACACACAAAGATGCTCCTGGAAAGCGCACAAAAAGATAGCCTCACCTCCAATGTTGTAGCATGGATGGATACCTGGCTAAAGACCCCCTCCTCCTATTCATCACTCATGCAAACAAGCTGCTATGTGTGTCTTCCTTGAAAATATATTCAAATTGAATTAGAAAATAGTTCAATAAAGAAACTAATGTATGTTTATTGACTCACCATACACTGTATCTCTATTCCAGATTGGGTAAGATACAGTATAGACTTCAGTCTATACCATGGCACATACTCAACCTACTCCAAAAGAGAGAATCTATTGGTAGGAACACCCTAAATATGAAACTTTGCACGTCTGTGCCAACAGTCAATAAAGCTGGCATGTACTCAAGATCAATCATTATCCTGCCTCCCTGCCGGCTTAATCCCATGAAGCTGGTCTGTTTATCTCAATAGTAATGGAATCGGCTGAGTATGGAAAAACAGGTGCATGACTCTGTCAGTCTGCAACCACCCAATAATAAGAAAGTGAATGAGGGGTAGTACATTCATAGCATCCTCAAGCCCAACAGTACAGTATGTGGAAAACTGGTCCGTAATACTCCAGTATGGATTCCATGAAATCTGAAATGACAAGTTATTTTGTCAAAAAATCACCTAACTAAAAACCAAAATTGATGCTATTATTAAATATGTTAGACAGTGATACATTGTATATACATACCTGATCAGGTAAGAGATTTTCCAATTGTAGCCGATATATGCCCAAATTCTGTCTTAGAACCACATCAAAATTGTGTCACTAACACCACCTATAAAATACATCAATTATAGTGAAAAATAATGATAAATTGAAGTCAATGACTCATAGTAGAATCAGAAACCAATAAAAGTTACTGATCATTCCAGCATCCACGCAGATTTTCATGGATCACCACCATCAAGACCGGCAGACCAGCAAGGTCAGGGCGGAATGCTGGGATGTGTTCTCATGCCCACATCTGAATAAGGATGATGCATCCCCCGAGACCTATGCAGTCCCTATGGGATAGCATGTGTAATGCTTTGTAGGTGTATGCCAGCAGGATGATCCCTAGTTGTACGTCCCAGCCCGATCAAAGTCCTATAGTAGGGGTAGATACATCATGTGCATGTGCATCCCTGAGTGATCAGTACACAAGGTCCCACCAATGAGCCGTAATATATATGCATGGGTGTAACACATGGTAGTCTGCTAATTATCATCATCCTGTAAATGCAGAATCTGTGACTCAAATGAAGGCATAGATATAGACGCTCCATCTGTGGCCCTATGGTTGGACAAAATATCAACGCCTAACAAGCGCTAAGTAAGGTCTGGCCAAGCATCATGAGTGAGTCCAATAACAGGTCTCCCCTAGATAGGAAGACTGAGAAGCATGACCGAATCCTCTAGGGTGATGGCCATCTCTCCCTCAGGTAGGTGGAATGTGTGTGTCTTTGGTCTCCACCTCTCAATGAGGGAAACAATTAGGTAATGATCTACAAATGTGAAATCTGATACGGCAAGGCCATATAAGCCATCACAACACATGTATTGTCTAATGGCACGTGGAGGCTACCTGTAATGAAAATTGTGCACTCGACGCACCTTGATCAATCGATCTGGATGACCCTCTAACAAATCCTGCGAAGTATGGGTAGGCTGATGAGTGAGTAGTATCGTATCATCCATCTTCATATAAACAAATGAAATGGTTCCTAAGTGTAAAATGTAAATATAACATTATGTATGGCATAATGTTATGAATTGTATAATTAAAGACATGACATGTTTATTCACATTGTTTTATGAAGTTATTTTTACCAAAAGAAATATAATTCTCCATTTATGTTGGATCTGAATGGAATAAGATAACAAGAGGAATGAAGAGAAAAAATTGATTGAAAAACTTATGTTGTGAAATAATTTTATTAATGAAAATATCATTATAAGAATTTTATTAAGGTTTAGAAAACATGTTTTTGGGTAAAGTGTTATGCTTTTGGGTTTTGGGGTTTAGAAAATAGAGAAAAAAAGAAGTGATAACAACATTTACTTTACAATATGGTTTAAGTGTTCTACTTTTGGATTTATGAAATAAATTCTATTATCTAATATTTTATTTAAGGAATACGGAGAAAGTTATTTCTTGAAATCAAGAGTGTTTTTAGGAAATAAGTTCTATTATCTAAAATATTGGGTCTTGAGTTTGGTTAAGACATATTTTGGAAGAGCTTTATCATTAACAAATTATAGATTGGATTAAGATAAACCATGTCAACTACTAATGATGTTTTAGGAATTTATCTAATTATATATATTGAATAACTTATTCTAATCATTATGATACTATTATTTCATTATAGAATAGTTTATTAAAATATCACACATGAGTTAACCAAAAACCAAGTCAAAGGGAAGATGTTTTTGGGTTGGGGTTTAGGTTTGAGGGTTTAGGGTTTCAAATTTTGATATTACTGTTTAAGAAACCTTTTTGTGAAAGATAGAATGTTTTTATGAAATAATTTTAGTTATCTAAAATATTGGGTCTTGAATTTGGTTAAGATATATTTTGGAGGAGGTTTATCATTAATTAATTATGGATTGGATTAAGATAAACCTTGTCAATTACTAATGATTTTTTAGTAATTTACCTAATTATTTGTATTGAATAACATATGCTAATCATTATGATGCTGTTATTTTGTTATGGAATAGTTTATTAAAATATGACACAAAATTTAACCAAAAAACATGGAAAAGGGAAGATGTTTTTGGGTTGGGGTTTAGGTTTGAGGGTTTAGGGTTTCCAATTTTGATATTACGATTTAGGAAACATGTTTCTAGGTTATGTGTAATGCTTTTGGGTTTTGGGGTTTAGAAAACTGAGGAAAAAAATAAGAAGATATAACAACATTTACTTTACAATATTGGTTAAATGTTTTCCTTTTGGATTTATGAAATAAATTCTATTATCTAATATTTTATTTAAGGAATATAGAGAAAGTTATTTCTGGAAAGAAATAATTTCTTTATTAAATAATTTCTATTATATAAAATATTGGGTCTTGAATTTGGTTAAGACATATTTTGGAGGAGATTTATCATTAACTAATATGAGAATTTTACAATAAAGACCGAGAAAAAAAGAAGAGATTACAACATTTACTTTACAATATAAGAATGTCACAATGAAGACAATACATCATTCTGGATGAGACTAATAACTCGACCCAACAACATTTGGGTATCATTTCCATTTATGACCTTCTTTATGACATATTGTGCATTGAAAAATCTACCCTTGTTCTTGAGGTCAGTCCATCTCATTACGCACCCTACTGGCCTTTGGTCTCCCATGAGGACGTAACCGATTCATGTCAGGTATCACTATCAGCTGGCCTTCAGGCATTGGGAAATAATGATACTACCCAATAGGTGTCTATAGTGCAGCATAACAGTTAGAAATTGTATCCATCTGATACACTGGATCAACATATGCTTCCCATGATATGTTCACAGAGGCATATGTTGTGATGGCGTGTGTCCATGGAAACTGTAAGTCCTGAATGTTTCCACATTGACATTTCATTTTTTCCATTAATACCACCATTTTTTCACTTGTGCTATTTGTGATGGGGTTTGAATGCTCTTGAACTTAAAATTGGGATTCTTCTCATCGAAAAATTTAGACGTGATAACCAGAAGCTTCGTCAATATTCTTTTCAATCTCTCATTGAAAGTCTCTTTTGTATCTTATCCCCTGTTTTAATCTGTTTGATGCTAGTTTTTGTCTATAAACAAAGTACTTCATACATCAATATAATGTCTCCTAAACTATGGCAGTTATAGGTATCTTGCGGAGCCCTTTGAAGAAACAATTGATTCAATCAACAATGTTTGTCATCATGTGTATGTACCTCTTCCCCCCATCATATGCCAATGTCCATTTCTATTTTGGAATCTACATCATATAATAATAAACTTCTTGATTATCCTAGAGGATTTTTTCAAAATGTTCTTCAAACCTTGGTTGGTCCAACTCATATGCTATACAGAATATATGATATTTCACATAAATTGATTTTATCTTTATATTGAAATAGTAAATAATAATGAACATAATATGTACTGAGCCTCATTATTTTCTTCTTTATTGGGTTTCTTGTGGAATATTTATGCACAATGCTAGTAATGTGTCTAATGTATAATAAATTATGTGCATTTGGGTATCTCCATGTATCAGGATCTGCATTTATTGCCTCATTAATCGCCTGATAGTGATTAGATAACCAAAAAATACCCCAAATGTTGGTGAAATGGTTGTTGATACATGCCAGAAACCAAATCCCTCATTCAAGGTTTTTTTATCTACAACGGAAAAGGAAAGTGGAAGAGTTGAACGGTTTCCATCTTGGGTTGTCGTAATCAGCAATACTCCCTTATATTTTCTGTATATAAATGTTCCATCAATCTGAATAAATTTTTTTCTGAAACAAAATGCAGAGATGCAGGGAAGGAATGCCCATAACAACCTATGAGATTGAACATGAGATGGATCAAGCTGGTTATCATGATACATGTGTTTTTTTGTATCTAGATGGAAGATAACTTGGTTATGATGCCTCAGTATGGATAGAAATTGCGGTAATACACGATATGAGTCATCCCATTCACCATATAACTTCACAATTTCCTTCTATTTCTCAATCCATTTTTTATTATAGTAAATATTATAAATTAATGTCTGTTCAATCCTCTCTTGAACAAGGGATATTGGAATATCTTGACATGTCAAAATCATCTAAACAATAATAGATAACACAAATTCTGCATCCAATGAGGTATGATCTTGTGTGAGGCTTGGTTGAATGCAAGTATGAGCCGCCTCAATCCTCAAGATTCTCCAACCTCTTAATGTAATGTCCGAAATCACCCTCAAGAAAAATCTACAATCATCTCTCTACTTCTCACATTATATGACAAATTTATTATGGAAAGATTCCTGAACTATATATTTACAGTGCCTCTCAATAGGAAATCTCTTTAGAATTATTTTTAATGAATATTTACTTTGAAAATTCCTTCAAATATATAAGGTTTTGTCAATCTCATTAAACTTATCTGGTAAAACTCCAAGGAACTCAGTTGCCAGTGTGAGAATATTATTGTCGAAATCAGGAACACGTGTCATTGCTTCTGACCAAGATTAAAGGAGTGGTGGATGATTTATTGTAGGTTGAGGTTTATTTATAACTAATGAATTTCTCGAAACCTCATTCCTAACTTCAGCTGATCCCTCCTCATCAGCACTGTTTTCACCATCTGATTCATTTTTACAAAACTCCTCATTAGAATTCGGATTGATATGTATATCTAGGATATCATCTAGGTTTTCCTATTTTGAAGCATCATTTGGAATAGGCTCAATTTTATGGGGTAGACTGTCTTCAACCACTCTTGTAATTCTACATCTTCGTACAACTGGATATTATTGTTTTACAGTAGAAACGTCAACGTATAACTCCATCATGGTACCATCTAACCCTTGAGAAAATAAATTAATTTCTTGGACCCACTGCGCATCAGTAACCAATGGATAAGCTAGATGCCATAGTGTTGCCAGGAATTTCAAATGTCTATAACTCATAGACTTGATCTCTTGGTCAGGTCCCAGATTTAAGGAACCACAAATTTCCTCTTGATGTTCACTAATGGTTACACAATCAGTTGTACTAACCACCATTATTGGTTGTTTACAATAAGAAACTCCTTGCTCAGTTTTAATAACCTCTCCATAGCAATACACATAGGCAAACATAACTCACAATGTCAAAAATGTTTCTTTCATCAGAATTATGATACTGTAACAACTATTAATAGTTAATTATAATAAACTAATCATATATATTCATTTTTTATCCTAAGTTATCATTAATTAATCTATAATTAATCAATACTAATAGTATGTATTATTTCTAAACTATATATAACTAACTAAACTACTTAATACATAACATCATTAATTACTAATAATTTTTTTTAACTAATCACTCATTCTTTAATCACTTATTAATCAATATTAAGTTATTCTTTAATTATTTATTCTTTAATCCTTAATCATATTATATTCATTAGTTATTTATAATTAACTAATCATATGTATTCACTTTTTGATCCTAAGTTATCATTAATTAGTCTATAATTAGTCATTACTAATAATAAGTATTATTTATAAACTATATATAACTAATTAAACTACTTAAACATATTTAATTACTAATAATAACTTTCAGTCATTAATGCTTTTGTCCTTATTTCATTCTATAACATCATCTTTATCATATTTATCATTGATAAATATACTAATTTTATTTCTTTTTTCAAAGATATTTTAGTATTTTATAAAGAAAATATGAATCATCTTAAGCATATACCCCAAGAGTGTCAAACCAGGAGTATAACAAGGCCCGCTGTTTTGCACCAGTTCCCATTCAAGACTAGATCAAAGCAGTGTTTTCGGGTTTTACCCCTAGGTACATCTGTTCCAGATCCACATCCACTTGTTTGTATCTAGAAAGGTATTTGATTTCTTATATAACCACATAATCTTTAAGCTACCAAAATTCCATAATAATTAATCCTAAGTTAATCCTAAGTTAATCTATACTTAATCTATACTTAATCTATACTACAAACAATAATTATTTAAAACTATATATAAATAATTACAGAACCTAATAAACAAAATATTAAGAACTACTTAAACTACTTAAAAAATGAAATATTTAAAACTAAAAAAATCAGTTGAATAAATAAAAAACATTAAACTAAATAAATAAAAATACCTCTAAATGATGCTTCCCAAAAACCCACATATAAAATAAATTTTTTAGAGAGAGACGGAGAGAATTTATGAGAGATGAATGCAAGAGTTGTGTGAGGAGAAAGGGGGCTGCCCTTTTTATAGGGATTTGAGGCCAAGGCGGCATCCCCCCTTCTTTTCCATGTCATCGATCTAGGCCAAAGGAGTCATGTGGGAGTAAAGGCCGCATCTCTTATGCTTCCTTTGTAGCGTATTTTTTTTAAATAACCTATGTCATTTTTTTTAAAAAACTTATAAAAAACTCATAATGAACAAATAAAGGGTAGATAAACAAACATACAAAATGGAAAAAATTCGATTGATGGTCATTTTCATTTCATCCTCATCGATGAGATTCATGAATGAGAGAATTTATCAAAAAAAAATCTTTCATATTGAATTAATCCAAATTTCAAGAATAATAAATTAGAAAAATGGACCAAACTATGAAATTTTGATCCAAGAATTAATTTGTTTGAAGATTAATTTATGTTCATAATGGGAATATCAAATGGGGATAAAATTACACCAAGAATGTCTTACCATATGGTTTAATATTTTTCTGATTTAGAACACCCTTTTCAATGGAGAATGAGATCCCTTGATTTTTCGTTCTTCGATTTGTCTCTATCCAATGAATTATTGTTGTCTTTTAATGGTTTTTCATTGGTTCTCCAACTGAGGAAGAAAGAAAAAACTTGCTGCTAGTGGGAGAGTTATGTGGAATCCGTAGTAAATCCTCATAATCACCTATTTATAATAGGAGATTAGGTCAACTATAAATTCTTAATCACACCCACCAATGGTCATAGGATGCGAACATACCACATCCCCTCATTTTAAGTTTTTTTTAGGTAAAACATTGCACTATGAACTTAATGGTGGTATTAGATTTCCAATCCATGTACCCATTTAGGAGTTATGAAGATTATCACTAAAAATAAAATTATTTTATTTTATTATTTTATTTATGATTACACCCTCGGTGACTTTTTCTACTGATGAACTCGCGTCGATAAAAGATTTATCACGCCTAGGGTAAACGTCACATCAAGGACTCAACAGTGCACTCATATTTATGATCTGAGCTTTTGTTTAGTATATATAAGAATTTGAGCTATTAAATGAATGAATAAATTAATTAATTCATCCATTTAGCATACCTCCAATGTGAAATGGGTCCAAACATCTCGCTCTGACCCATTTTATGTCACTATTAGGGTAAAAATGGTGTTTTGTACCCAACGGTGGTCTTAGATTTTTGATCTAACAAACTATTTGAGAGATATTCAATTATTTCTAAAACAGTGTTCACGCACATTAAAAATAAACTTAATATGTTTATAAAAATTATTTCTGGGAACACTGGGCCATGGAATCTCACATCATTTTAGTGCATGGCTCTGAAATTTTCTTAGAAATGTTCCAAAGTCTTACAAAGAAAAAACAAGGTCTCTACATGTCAGAAATCAAGAGGTGGAATATGAGTGGGTTCTTGATCACCACTCTTTCATGGTGACAAATGAGTTACCAGAGGTGTTAGGACTTGAGTCTTTCTTTTGAGTTATTGGTTTTCTAATGATAAATTATACTTAGATTCATAGTGAGAGTAATTTTTTTTCAGGGAATCTCTTATGAGGTTTTAGACCATTGTGGAAGGATGGTGATAGTGGAACCATGTTTTCATGACCTGGTAAAGTATGAGTAATTAGTGTGGATGATTTGGAAATTCAACCCTAAACAATTGTGAGGATCATGTGTGGTTTACTAACCCATAATAATGAGACTTTTTCAATTATAACATGTTTCAAAACATGTAACCTTATCCATTTTCTTATAGGTGACTTCACATTTGTGAGTTTGGTATAGTGGGTTGTGTATGTGAGTTATTTCATGCTCTTGTTCGATTGTTTCAAATTTAATACTGTGTTAATAATTTTAAATCCTGGTTGAAAACTAAATTTTGTCCTAAAACATGTTTTTTTATGTTCTTTGAGAAATGTTTTCAATGAATAAAAATTTGGTTTTGTGAAATGTTTTCATTAAAAAGATGATTATCAAAGACTCTTATATTAATTTATAATTAAATGTTTTAATATGGAACTTTGGTTGGTAATGGATTTAAACGGAAATGGTTTTGTTAATTGGAAAATGGTGTTCATTATTTTGAAACCATGGAATAATTTAAAACTACTTGTAAAAGGTTTTTTGAATCGCTAATTTATTTGCAACAAGATTTATCATTTTTATAGGAAAGAGTAATGTATTATAAATGGTGAAATATTTTTAATTTTTAAATAAATAATTTTATTATTAAAATGAGTTTTGACTTTGTTTAAAATATTATATAATCTTTTAGAGTCTTCTTTTATGCTTGAGTTGGTATGATTTTATTTTGTGATGTTCATAAATGTGTCCCATAAGTTTATTTAACAAAGATAGAATTTTGGTCAAACTTTCAAATCATCAGGGCAGTTCTTCACATTTTCCAAATGTAAAGTATCTTGTCAAAGACTCTACATAGACTCAATATCAAGTGGTGGAGCTAGATACTATCCAACTATTGAACCTCATCCTTGAATTCCTAGATTATCTCCCAACACCTCCTAAATCTCGGAAGGTCAAGTCTATCCACTCCTTATTTGTGGGAACTGGCCATGAGTTGTTGGATATTTTGATTACCTCTTGTATGTATGAAATAATATATTGGAAAATCTTTATTTTAGTCTTCATTTAAGGGAAGTATCCGAAGGAAGTGAAGAAGAAGAAAGTTTGTGAGTTCTTGAGTTTCAGTCAGGATGATTTATCTGTTGAAATGTATTCCAAGAAGTTCCAATGTTTTGGAATGCTTCATACCAAAAAAAAAATTGCAATGAATTTAGTAAGGATATCTCTTTTAGAAAAGGTATTCACCCAGACCATGTGACCACCATGCCAACGAAATGGTTGATATCTTATCCAACGATGCTTGAAATGTACTTTTCAACTAAAGTGGAGAAAGAAAATTAATATGAATGGAAAAATGCCACATTCCCAATAGATTAAGTTCAGTATAATCAAGAATATAATATGACTAATGTGTGATTATAGAGTGAATCACTTGTTCATTATAAGAAGTTGTGTTCTAAAAATACTAGATTTTGTAAGAGGTGTGTCCATTTGGGTCACCCTAAGAGGTTTTATAAGTTGTTTGCCTGAAAAAAGGATGTTTTGGTGGGGAATATCATATCTTTGCTATAGGGAATTAGATCACGTAGTATAGTAGGTTTCTATCCATAGGTCACGAAGTGAATCTTTTCACATAGTGGATGATCTTCTGTTTTCCATCTTATTGTTTTCCACATCAGAGTGAAAATTGTTTTAGATTTCCTTCTTGTGGATTTTTTGTTTTGGGATCATTGTGATGATATCGCGTGGAACACAGTTTTTTTAATTTTTGTATTGGTGATGCAATAATTGATTCCTTATCTTGATATATTGTTTGTTGTTACTCGGTTTTCCTCTTTTTTTGACTTGGTGGTTAGAGCTCAATTTTGATATACCGAATGATCTCCCTAGTGAGATTGTATTTCTCAGTTTTGTATTGACCTGGATGTGTGATCTTTTTCCATTTTGATATGGATAGACCATGGTAATGTACTTTGGTGACTAAGATGGGGTAAATTTTGATAGATTAGGCACCCACTTGTCTTGTAATTTTATTTGATGATCTCTTCGAGTTATGAATCTCGGTTTCAAAAAAATATCCTAAATTACCATCGATTAATTACCCAAGGCAGAAATATTTTAATTTCATTACCTTGCTTTTTTTTGTTTGATATTATATATTTCTCCCTAGTGAGTGGGTTAATTATCTTATTTGGGTTTTATGAGATGTTCTTTTCTTATATGAAACCATATTTATGAATCTTTAAATGGTGGGAAGACCTATGATTAGTCTCCAGTCTTTCCCTTTCTTAGAGATGTGTGATGATCTTGGTGTTTTGATCTTAGAGTTGTGTGGGTCTTTATCCATTGGGTGAGTATTTATACTAGACCACAGACCATTCACCACATGAGATGAGTGATGGGTGTCATCTTATGTCATCATGTTCTATCTTTCCAACTGGATTCTTTTAGGGGATAAAAAGTCATATGATGTTGAGGTTGTAACATCCTGTTACTTTTTTATGTTCTTTGACCCTTTTATTTCAGTACCCAATGTTTGTATCTCATTGTGGGTTGTATTTGGTATTTTATTGAAGTATTTTTAAAGGCTTGTGGTCCTTTTCAATGTTTGTTCATGGTTTTCTCATGGTTTAACTTAGTTTGTGACAAGTTACATAGTTTGTGCATGGTTTTTGATTATATTAAACATAGTGTGCAACCTATTACATGTTTTTTGCATGGTTTAAAAAAATATTTCCACTTGTTTCATAGTATGTTCATGGTTTACACATGGTTTAAACAAAGTGTGCAACCTATTTCGTAGTTTTGGTATGGTTAGTACTAATTGTGCGCCTTTTCCTATTAAATCATGCATGTGATAATTAGAGTTGTTAAAATTGTAATAAAAATTCTAAACCCCCCCCCCCCCCCAAATAGCCCAAAACACCTCCCACTCAATCATAATCTGATACTTTGGGTTTTTGGATCTCTCTAGAGCCATTTTTTCTCCCAAAACATCATCTATTGATAGATCAAAGTTCCAATTGAATATTTTCTTTCAATGAGTTATTTTTATCTTAATATTGGACCTACCTTCTGCTATTAATTCCTACTTCCTAAAGATTGTTAAATCCTTGTGTTTTTTTGGATCTTGATTTATTGTTATGTAATTATATATATAGGTCAGCCACTCACTTTATTTGAGATCTATCTTCTTAGATCTATTTAACTACATCGTAGGAAACACACCTCACATTCATTGTGGTTGGATTCCTTATTTTCAAATAGGTGATTCAGGGTTTTTTTCATTTTTTATTCATTATTACTGGAAAAATTCATGGATGTGTGTTTCTTGATTTTTAACACATGTTTTATGATTTTTCTCCATTTAATATTTTATAAATATATCTTTGACCAATATCTCTTTAAATTGGCCATGGTATGATTTAAATTGGTTTAATATAGATCTCTCTAAATATTTTTATGAACTGATTAAATTTCATGTATGTTTGGTTTTGTTTTTAAAGAAAGTTTTAATGGTTGTTTTAGTGAAATTTATGGATTTGGGTATGGTTTTTATTTATTAAATGGGATTTGGATGACATTTTGATTTATTAAATGAACTTCCTAGATTTAAATTAAATGAATTGATCTATTTGAAGTTTTAAAAATAGTTTAAAAAACATTAACCTATTAAATGTACAAGAAACCACTTTGAATGATTTTACCCTTGTTTTGGAATTTTTTTTCTTGGGTTATTTGAAATAAATGATTTTTCTTCATGGAAAGAGCGTGTAAACCCAAGTTTTGAAACGTGTTCAATACTTTTAAAATTGTAATAATTCCTTTAAATGACTTTGGTATTGTTTGAAATAAATGATGGTTTTAAAGGACAATTTAGAGTTTAGTATAAATTTTGAAAAGAAGAGGTTATTATAACCCTTTTAAATATCTAATTGTATAAAACGTTTTGAATTGAAAATGGATGGAATGTGAAATTGGATGAAAATTTATTAAATTAAATTATAGAATTTAATTTGTAGAAAATGATTTAATGAAATTGATTTCAAAGTTGTATTTAATAAAACTTGATTAAATTAGTTTTGATAGAATCCTTTGGAAAAGTTCGTGTTCTGATTAAAAACCCCTTTTAGATTTTAAATAAAAAATTGGAATATTTAAAATGTAAAATGGGTTGAATTGTATTTTAAGTATTATTAATGTAAATTTCCCATCATTGATTTGTAAATTAGATCCCTTTAAATCCTTATGTTTTTAGTGATAAATTTGGATAACATTCAATGATTTAAAACATTCAAAAACATAAATATAATACATCGCATTCTTGATAGGATAATGATAAAGTTGCCTTTGGTGGTATAAAAGGTACATGTGTATACACATATTATCATGTCACCTTAAGTGTGTGGAGTCCTTTTTCCTAGAACTATCATAAATTCTTTGAATTATGACCATGTGGCTCACTTATTTTTATTTAAAATATATTCCATTGTTGTTGATAACTATTTTACATGCCTTTTTAATTTATATAAACTACTTGTACCAATAACATCCATGTACTTGATCTAAATACATGATATCATTGGTTTTCATTATTTGGAACTAGAGTTTACTTTATTTCTGAATTTATTTTTATTTTTCACCTTGACTCAATTATATTGATTTTAATTCATCCTTAAATTTTTTGTGAATATTTTTATCTTTTCTTGATTTTCTGACAATATCTTATGAATTGTTTTTCAATTTTTTTCATGAAAATGTTTAGTTTTTAAAAGGTGAAATGGAATGTTTTATAGAGTTAGTTTAATAAATGAATTTTAAATATTTAAACACTATTTTTAGGATAATACTAATACTCTCTCAATTTTACTCCTCGTTTAGAATATTTGAATTTCCTTATGAATTAATTACATTGAATCATTATTGGAACCCTACTAGTCTCTTTAGCTCACACCCTTCCTATACCATTTTGTGTTTGTGTCCCTTTATCATCTTATATAAATTGTTTATGCTCTCACCTTACAATGTGGTTTCAAGTTAGAGTGACCAAGGGAGGGTGTGTTGGGAAATGGTGGGTGGTTATGGACCACTAGGCGACGAGTTTTGGTTGTTTTTTCCCTCTTTTAGTTTTCTCAATGTCTCCATGTACTTGATATGTATGTGTTGATTGATATATATATCTGCTGATTTTTCTAAATTGTACTCTGTGTTAATAATACTTGATTTAAAAATCATTCCCAAATGTTTTTTTTTGTCTTCTTGGGTTATTTCCTCCAACCTGTGGAGAACGGGAACACTCTTCAGGTTAGTGTTGAATCAGCTCATGTGTCAGTTTAGATGGTATTACATGTTGGTTCATTAAAGTATTCATTTTTAATATAAAATTAGGAAAGATAGATCTAATTAATCTCATGAATAATTATCATAATTTTTTAGTAAAAAACATTAGTGGGATAATATTATGATTTTCTTAATAATCCTTTTGATCATTCAATTTGTTCATTTTTTTCTAGGAAGTGGATAAAAATTACATTTTTCTACTCAATTCTGGAACCATTATTAATTTTTTCACTTTTTGTTTCAAATAATCATCTGTTATAGTTGCATTAAATTTTTAATTAATAGGACATGAATATGAGTTATCACAATTAAAATTAATTTCTATATAAAAGATCTATACAAAATGCTTAACATGTGGTGATAAAAAATGATTAACACAAAATAAGAAACCTCCCTAACTATGGAACTAAATTGATTGTGGGACATGTTTCACAGAATAATTATCAAAAGTTTAACCCCCTAAAAAGAAATATAGTAGTCACCAAAGATTTAACTCAATTTGGTTACTAGAAAAATTGATAACTATAACTTTTATTTTTTTAACCTTTTGTAAAAAAAAGATAAAAATTTGGATTTAGTTATTATGAGAAAATTTTATTATAAAAATAAAACAAATATTTTAAAAGAATGTAATAGTCAATATTTTGTAATGAAAAGAAAATTATCTTGAATAATATATTAAAAATATATTGAGAACAATTTTCATCCCTTTATATGAACCCTTCTTCACTAACTATATATTATATTCTGTTGATCTTTTGAGGCACACTTCAAGACCTCAAACTATACACCAAAACTTGCCTTATAACCTTACTAAGACCACAATATGGGTGATTATCCTCCTATGAATGTTATTTAATTTCTAAAAAAACCTATAATATATAAAACATGATTAAACTCACTATAATTAAAATAAATACATTGATCAATAAATTTAAACTGTAACACCCTAATATTTTATGATATATTTTTCTTTAAAAAAAATTAATTACTTTGATAGGATTATTTACATACGAAACCTAGTTAAAAAGATCAAAAAACCATTTTAAATATAATTATCTTAAAATTATATTATTTTCTTAATCATTTAATTATTATCATAGGTTGAATTTTTGGGGTTTCTCTAGAATTTATTTTGTGACTAGTGAAGAATATTGATTTTTATAAAATGTACATATCATTTCTTTAAATTAATTAATTTGAAAAGTACCATTATATTTTTTATTTTGTTTTTAAATTATATAAGAACCATTTGATTAGTAATATACGAATTTATTCCATTAGGTTCAAAATTAAACATGATTTTTGTATAAGTCATTTTTTTCTTAAAGTGCATTTTTCTAGAAAACAGTTTTTCATCACATTTCAAATGTTTGTTTTCAAATTAATTTAAAAAATATTATAGGAATTTAATTGGTAAAAATAGAATCCATACTTGTAATCATGATGTTATAATTTGGTAAATATGTCACATTTAATTTTAGGCATTATGAAGTGTAACTATGGTAAAATTTATCACCACAGTAAAGGGAGAATCAGGTAATTAAGGGTAAAAATGATGCGATGATTAATTTGAAATTCGTACTCAACATTTCTTTATATTATTGTATGAGAATAATTTTACTATATTCATCATAAATATTTATATGTGTTATTATGGTGCCATTTTTTGGATAATGACATTTATATTGTTTTATGTAAAGAAAAATAAAAAATTCCAATCTTTTGTCTTTAAATTTATATTATATGTTCACATAGGGATAATAAAAGCTATGAATGAATATTTTAGGGTTTCATTGTGAATAATGAAAAAAAAATTATAGTGGTAATTTATTTGTAATTTTTTATATTATAACTAATTTAAAGTCTTATATGATATTGACATAGTGATTCTACAAGTAGTGGAAAAATCAATGTAAATAATTTGGAACATTAGAACTAATTTTTTGGGATTAATTATTGTTCGAAAAGAATTTTATATTTAATAAAAATTACTTATTTATGTTTTAAAGAATTATATTATAATTCTATTCTTTTCTTGATGACTTTAACATCAAATTAAATAAATAGTTTCAATAATTACATTGATTGTATTTTTTTAAGAATAATATTTTATAAAATTAATTAAAAATATTAAAAATATTGAAAGAGGACAAGTAGGATCATAAATTCTTGAAAATTTCATCTCTCATCCAATTATGAGAAATATTTTATCATATAAGTAAAATGATAACCCATTAAGATTGAAAATTTTGTAAGTGTGATTAAGGTTGATATTGTTTAATGAAAGTGTTAAACAAAATTTTAAGGTTTAATATACCACTTAAACCTATCATATTTTTTTGGGTTAAAGATATTTCAACCATATCATATCTTATATTCTAAATTATGGCCATAATGTGCATAATTATCACACTTTTAAATTACAATTGAGCCTTCTTTTTTTTCTAATTTGTGTGTGTTTTTATATAGAAATTGAATTTTCAAAAAAAATCAACATATAAATGGTTTTATGGATTAATATATGGTTGAAATCCAATTTAATGTAAAAAATCCATTTTTTACTTGTAACACTTTTGGATAGAGTATGGAACATTTTTAGAGTTAGGCATAAAGTTAGTGTGGGATTCTTCGGCCCATAGAGCCTTGGTGTTGATATAATAAAAATATTAAATATGTTATATCATTTTATCATGGTTTATCTGTAATAATGGAATATATTTGGAATTATGTTTTGGATGGAAAATTTGAAACCTTAATTATATATTCAATGTGTGTTTTACCATAACTGCAACATAAACTTTGTGCATGTTGGGTGTTTAGTTAAATCGCATACTAGGGTATATGGGTAATTTTTTCCCATTTTTATTTTATTTTTTTGTTTTATTTTTATTTTTTTAATTATTTATTCTATTGATTCACATTGAAAACCCCCATTACCATCCACTTAAGATTCAAAAATCCTCTTCAATCATCCATTTTTACCCATTTATTTTTATAATTCCTTAATAGGGTGAAATAAAACACCCATCCATCAATATTGGGTTGAATCACAAATTAAAATAGTCTTTTTAAATTTATAGTAATGTTTATGTGTCATTATTGTTCTAATTAGATGGCGTCTCAGACCCAGGTTCCACTCATAGGTTCCCCAAGCCTGATGGGGCACATGGCCTCAACCTCATCTCCTCAAATTCCAAAATCTTTCAATAAGTAGTGACGGAATTAGGTGTGTCCATGGGGAGATTATTCTCTCATTATCACAGTATCATTGTTGTATAATCAATAGATAAATAGTGGAAATAGTATAAATGTGAATAAGTAATTGAAATTGACCCAAATAAACAATCACTAAATTATAATAAAATGTAGTAAACTGGATCATATATGGATGGATGATAATGTATGTCATGTATCTATAAATAAGGAAAACATGGATACAATTAGAAGACAATAGTAATATAAAAAAGTTAAAAAAGTCCAAAAAGTATATCCAGTATCCCAAGCTCCATCCCGGACATCTATTACCAAGATCTATCCAAATACATGCCATAATTTCTTGCATCTCTAAGAGGACAGTTCCCCTGATCGACACTTGAAAGCATATAGACTCAGGTTCCATAAGAGGCTAGGATAGCATGAGATACAAATTTCAGTATGACACCACCAATGGAATCAACAAATATACTTACTATGTGTATAACATTGAAATTCTACATTTAGTAAAGTAAATAATGAATAATAAAAATAATGGGGTCAACTCTAGTTCCAGAAGGAAACCAGGCTGACACTACCTTCTTTGGCCCCAACCGGAATAACTCTAAAGAGGTATCAAGGGATGCAATGACTAGTATCACATTTTTAAGGGAAACCATGCCCAGTATCATAGTTTTAAAGTAGATTCCATGACCAGTATAATAGAATGGGAATTTCGTGCCCAATATCACAGAATAGGGATTCCAAGCCCAGTATCACGTATAGGGTCTCTAATTCCCGATATCACAATAAGGGATTCCATGCTCATATAGTATCACAAGAAATTTCATGCCCGTATATAATCATAAGGGACATTGTTCTTGTATAGGATCACATTAATATGATGTCCGCCATGCTTATATTAATATAACATGTTCAAGGGTCATCATGCTCATTTAGTATAATTATTAAGGGTCATCATGCACATTTGATATTAATCAGGAGGGACGTCATGCCCATTTAGTATAGTTATTTATAAGGGTCATCATGCCCAATAAATATAATTCAAAAGGTTCGTCATACCCATTTATTATAGTTATTAAGGGACATCATTACCTTATGTAATATCACTGATAAAATAAACATTAACTTTAATATGATCCAATGTATAATCTCTTTATCATTTAATTTTAATAATTTCAAGGGTGTAAATACTGTCTATTTATTTCGGTGACATGGTATTACTACTCACCTATAATAAATTCAATTCATTATATGAGAAGTGTTTTATCCATGCTACATCACAACATTTATCCATTAACAATTTATGACATCATCATTTAGAATTAAAACTATATACGTCAATAGTTACTTTTCCTACATACTCAATAAAGTGAGTTAGGTATTGGGAGTGAACAGTCAAAGGTTTGGATCACACTAAGTTTGTATACATTGACATGATTCGGGTTCTAAAAAGTCAAAAAACTCAAACAAGACGAAATTTAAAGGCAATTCATGGTGAAATCATGGTGTTAAAATGACACATATTAATAAACATAAAAACATGAGGGAAAATTTATATACAACCTACCTCATAATCATAAAACTCTCCCACCCAGTATCGGCCTAAATAGGAAGAAATATGAATAATGGAACAATTACATAAAAATCGGGCATATGTTCCTACACCTCTATAACTCTATTGAGGGAAATAAAAATGAATAATTGATAAAAAGTAATTTAGATATTTCTGATGGCTATCCAATGAGAATTAATGAAGATGAATCAAACGCCATATGAACAAATGAGATAAAAATATATAAAACAGTGATATGGGTGATAAAAATGAGCGATGAATCCTTCTTCAGTCCACTAGAGAAGAAATGAGAGAATCGGTAAGAAAAATAGATCACTAAGGGAAAAATTTCAATTTCACCTGAAATATATGGGTTGCATGGTTTGGTTCCATGGTTGGTCCAACCATACATCAACCGAGAACCCCCCATAACTTGAGAAGGGAACCCATGTGCCAACTATGTGAATATCATCTCCTAAAAACTATAAACATTTCACATGGGTGGGCTTCCCCTAGAACATGGTTAGGGGAAAACATGCACCCAACTCCACCCCACCATCCAAGAAACACCTTTTCCCCATTTTTTATTAGGAAAAACAAGTTTCCCATTGTGGATAAGTCCTGTCAACTTGTTTCCCATAATTATATCACATGTTATAAATCTTTACCCAATTTATTAGAGGGAGATATAGTTACCACATATCACATAAAAAAATCATACATGCTTGTGCTAAAACATAATAAAACATGCATCATATCATGGCCAATAAAAAGAGACTGGTTTCATAAACATCATATCATAACCCATGAAACGAAATGTGTATCATAAAAATTTCACCATATAATTACCTATGGAAAAGAAATAGTCCTCTTAATCATTTAATTAAAGCATAACACATGAAAAAAGTGGGTTTCAAAATCATATAACCAATGGAAGAAATGGGTGTGTTTTGGAAAAAGAGGTTAAGATTTTTTCCATACGGGGGATATGGCCCACTAATATGATTGTAGGGGGTTTATTGGTGTAAAATTGAGGATGTCGGTTATAAATTCTTCATTGGTCTCCAATGGATCTGTTCATGTATCCAAAAACACCCAACGACTCTCATATCCAAGATTCATAGACCTACTTTCCAAAGGTAGGTGGTCATTAGATGATTTGGCCAATAAAACTTTGAGAACTCACATTGATCAAGAGGATGGGAACTTGGGGTTATCTCACCTTTTGAGGGAAAAAATTTACTATTCCAGGACTCTCTTATAGAATTAAGCTATGTTCATATGTTCATGAATCCATAGTTCATTCCCAATCATGTGTCAGTGGTAGATACCTTGGTTAGTAAGATCAGTCAGAGGTATGCATGGGTATGGAATCATCTATATATATCCTTTGTTCTCCATCAATGAAGATACATGTATTTATCTAATGTTCCTTGTTGATGTTATCATTTTATGGAAAAAATAGAGTTGATTTGGTCGTTCTCTAAGAAAATTCCAGTTTTGAGCCATATGGGGTGGATATTTGGAATATATCACCATCCAGGGAGGAATAGATCTATTTTTATGTCGTGATCGAACCCATAATTTGGGCTTCCTATATATCCTTGTGAGAGGAATCAAACCCATGTAGTTTGGTGTTTCTTTACTAGACACATCACATTTTAAGGTCATCTAACAAGGACTCCACCATACAATTTAATGTCATGTGGAAGGGACACACAGTTGATAGATTACCTGGTCACAGATGGTTTAGGACTTATGAAGAAGTGTCATGAGGTACCTAGAAGAGATATGGTCTCCTGTATGGATACGACCCTACCGAGGATGTGTCCAGGAGAGCATTATGGTGATTTGGGTGCCGGTTTTGGACCTTAGTGAGGCTTCTAATGTATCCCAGTTAATTGGGAATAAAATCCCTTATAGTTTGGTTTTACTTGGGACATACACGCTAGAGGAGGCTTGTAAAGAGGTAATGATCGGGGTTTATGCATAGGATCCTCCTGTTTAAGGATATTTGACTAGGGATTGCACCTTCTAGGAGGTCCAATAAGGGGAACTTAAATTGATTGGGGCTTACACCTTTTAGGAGGCACATTTGAGCTCCGGCCTTATACATGATTCCTACGTATCCTGATTTTTATGGTAATAATAGTTCTTATAGTACATTGTATGGGTTAAATCACATAGATTCCATTATCTCCACTTATCTCTAAGCCCATGTGATTCATGCTCGGAGTGAGAAAAAAGAGGATGTGGTATATCCGATGAATCATGCACATTTTCATCTCCACTGAGTAAAAAGGATGAAGAGGATAGAAGAAGATGTCAGGGTTAGAGTGACACTACCTATGAATTAAGGGACTTACACTAGGAGGGATTCCCATAAATTGGTTCTTGTAAAGGGGTGGAGCATCATTACATGTTCAAAGGAAATGCAAGCATGTTTTCCCACATTTATCACTGACCCTCATCAAAGGAAAATGCCAAAAATCACCTTTAATCTCGAGAATAGGGAGTTTCACCTGAGTAACATAAGGTTGGATCCTACATTTCCATGGGAACATAATCTTAGTAACATTTTGGGGGTCCTTCTTACTGTGGGTATTACACACATGGCTCTGTTTTCCATAGATATGTAAACATAGAAGAGTGCTCTGATAAGCCTTATTTTTTTATCAAATAGGTCTGGTGTCTTTGGAGGTTGCTTTTGCCTAGTTTCATTGGACTGGATCACAGAGGGCCTTTGGATGATACGACGAGAATGGAAGGAAATGGTTGAAGTTGGAGGGTGGAATTCCCAAGGATACCCTATTCCACATACAATTTCTTTATAGTGGTTTTGGTTTCCCCCATATAGAGATTTTATATGGGGGTGAAGGGGTCTTATGCATATTATGATGGTACGAGACCCAGATTTGGTTCATGATGAGTTTTGCGACACGGAACCAAGTTCTATCAATGTACATTGGTTGTTTGTGTTAATTATTTTTTCTATGTATCGTGGTGGTACACAGCACCGAGATCCATCCGTGAAGTGATTTTATAGGTGGTACAGGGTTCCATCTGCATAGAATATGGATATGTGGGATGTTATATTGAAGAAAGGGAATTGTTCTTGTGCTTAACTAGAAATTATTCCGCAAAGGAAGTTGGGTTCACGGTCTACCAATTCTTATTATATTTTTATCTTTTATGTTATATAGTGGATTATAACTACAAGAAATCATCAAAAAAAATTATTCTTTTATGGTACCCCCTTATTCTATTATTTTTTTCAATCAATAACCTATAAAAGTTGTTAATATGATTCCTTCTTTGTTCCCCTTGGGGTCTTTTTATTGAGGGGAGGATGAGCTGGATCGGTGGGTCGCATGACTTATTTTGAAGAATCCCAAGGAAGAAACACCCATCCCACATACGACTCAGTCAAAAGAGGCCTGCGGGGTTTTGATTTGCAGAGACATAAATCAGTACCCTGGTCATGTTAATGATGTCATTCATGGGACACCATCGTTTGCGCCTCACCCTCAAACTATTCGAGTACATGGAAAATGGTACTCATGAAAATTTTATCCACCTCAATCCTTCAAATGATAGTATTTTTGGGGTCCATTACATCATCTCATCACACAAACTGGTCAGTTTGTAGGTGATTTGTGAAGCAAACCGCCATGCAGAGCTGTGGTCCGTGAAGGATGTTTCCCTTTACAGTTCGGTTATTCCTTTGCTAAATTTATTGTCTTCTTCGACACTCTTCTTAGAAAATTCATTTGGCTAATTTTCCTTCATCAAATTTATGGGAGTATTTGACTTCCTTTTTCCAAAATTTTCAGGACCCAACAAATTCCCCACGTCAGAATGGGTTCTAATTGGGATGAAGAGGAGGCTATTCCAATGTAGGAGTCCTGATTTGAATGAAATATCAGATAATGCTCTAATTTTTTCTTGATCCAAGGGACTCAAAAAGCACAACGTTACTATTATTAGGGTCATATTAAAGACCCTAAAATCTTTATTTCTTTTTCTGTTATAAACAAAAAAATTCTTTAGCATGTTATGATATGGTCTTAATAGGTGTAACTTGACTTTTTCTTAGGCTTCCCTCTTCTAGTTTTGGACCTAACAATCTTTGTGTCTCTTTGGATTTTTGATATATTGATATTTTTCCTAAACTATACAATGTGTAGATTTAGCAAGATGATACTTGAATTTTTTCTAGGATTCCTTCTCCTTCTTTACATCCTGGTGAGTTTTATCTTTTTTATGCTTTATTTAAAGTCTTGTAAACCAAACTACCATTACTGATGTTTTAGGTCAAACATTTTTGACCATGACTAATTTTTTTGGTTGAAAAAATTTAACCATTATTTACAGGTAAGGGACCGCAATTTAGGACTCATTGACCGAGGATGTCCCAATATCATTCAGACATAAGGAGGTATTTTTCTTGACCTATATTTTGTGGTTTCTGGATAAGGGATATTATATGAGGAATGGGATCCATGATCCATATAGAAGTAAAAAAATCCTCCCCTGAGGATGAATTTTATTTTGGTTGAAAAATAGTTTTTATGGGAAACTTATGCCGAGCCGCTCAAGCATTGGAAGATAGTCAAACAAAGATTTTCTCAAGACACTAACCTTCCACTTCTAATAAAAAGTTAATTTAATGGGAATGTAAATGTATCTAAACAACTAGGGGTGTCTTGACAATGAACTGGTGTCTAAATATTATGTGGTAATATGTATCAATGGTGACCATGAATGAGATACCACTCTTAAATATATTTATCTTGAGCATAATAAGGTCAAAGCATGGTGTATTTTAACATCGTGTAGGTAGGATATTTGAGATTTATGATTGAAAGTGGTTTTTCTATATACAAGGGGATAAAATGTTAATCCTTATTAACAGTGGTCAGACATGGAATGTTTTTTCATTTTTAGAAATGAATAATGAAAAAAGATTTAAAATGTAATCTAGGAGGTTTCTGAAACTAGGGAGTGAAGTGGGACATAAACATCAAAAAAGTGGCATACGAAGGTCAGATAATCTCCTATTGTGAATGAATTTTCCTTTGGTTGACAGGCCATTTTTGTGGGAAGCTTATGCAGAACCGTCAGAGCATTGTGTGTATAGTCAAAAAAAGTTATTCTCAAGACACTGACCTTCCACTTCTGATGGATAGAGATGATTATGGGGATTCAAACCTTTATGGACACAGAGTGTGGTTTGTGAAAAAGAGGGTACTTGAACATGAAATAAGTAATTTCAAGTTTTAATTTTCTTGAGAATTATTAAATATGTTTTCCCCACACATGTGTTCAAAGGATTCCTTACACTATCTAGATCTATGTGCGGGAAATATGGGATTACATTATTTTGTGTTTGGACACAAGAGATTCGAGTGTCACTATGTATCCTTATTCCAAAAGGATTTGAGTTAGATGTAGTTATCTTAAGTTTTTCCCATATGTGGATTTCATTCACACATATGAGTAGGGAAGTTTTGTCCTGTATATGAACTCACCAGCAAGATTAGGCTCGTATTGGACTTTCCTGCATGGAATCATTTCATGCATAGGTACATGGGGGAGATATTATTTGATCTTTTTAGACCCAAGGATGAAAATTGTGCATCATGCAATTTTAATGACACGTGATTAAGACATTTATAAAAAAGCCCCAATTAATGGAGGATAACCAGACCAAGATATCCCAACATGTTCAATACGTGGGTTAGAAGGGTTGTGTAAACTATCGTTCTAAGGGATATTATATCAGGAGAAATGGTACATATCTTGGAATCCATTAGGCATATGTAGGTAATAAAAGCCTCTAGTGAGGATGAATTTTCCTATGGTTGACATGACTTTTGTGGGAAATGTATGCAGATCCATCAGGGCATTGTGTGCATAGTCTAATAAAGGTGTCCCCAAGAAACTATCCTTCTATTTCTGATAGACAGGTATGATTATGGGGATCTGATATTTCTTGAAGCACAAAGATTGATGGATGGAAAGGATGTGTTCAGACATATTTAGAACCATTTTGTCCATGATTACCCAGAAAATTGAATATTTCCTCACATAGATCTACCTTGTACATAGGGTGGGGAATTTCAATTCCTTAATTAGAGCTAGACATAATTTTGATGATCTGGGTGTCCAGAAATTAAACTCCTTGGATAGTTCTGGTCCATACGCAGGGAGTGGGGACATTTTAGATGTATTTTTTCATTGAAGGTGATGGTCGAGCCTGTAATGTTTTAGTCTGGAGTCACTACGTATTTTTCATGGATGGGAATCAAGTAAAATGTTTTTCTTAAAATACCTTGTAGTTTAATATCATGCGGTTAGGAATCTGGGTTCCTGTTGTGATAGGGAAACACTCAGTATTTCCTTTCTTGGTCTTATTACCAGGACCCTAGTGACCTTTCTATAGATTAACACACCGTGACTATGTGTGGAATCCCCCTGTCGTAGCTCCTATGCCCACTTTAGCTATGCTCATTGTGATAAACAACAGATAGAAAAGGGTTATTCCTTCCACATATGGATGATGTTACCAAAAGTGAGGGCATTGGAATTTTCTTCCTTTTTTTCATAGATGGGCCCAGATTTAAATATATGGATGGAAATACACCTCTTGTTGGGATGAGAATGGGATTTAGTTCCTTAAATTTCTCTACGCTCAGTCCGACCTAAATGCAGGGGAGGGGAAGTTTTCTATATGTTAGTTGGACCTAGATGTGGAATCTGGGAGTCACTATGTATTCTTTGAGGGAAATAATCAAGCCCCACATAGTTCTAGAAGATAATCCCTGCATATTTCTATCCCGTATACAGGTAAAGGATAATTTTTAGTGGTTATTGGGCCAGGATGTAGAATCTAAGCATCACTACGTATACTTATGCCAACAGAAATAAAGCCACATGTAGTTATAAAAGGAACTCACTGTATAGGTCTAATCTATATGCAAGGAGGTGGACATTTGTCTCCATTATTTTAAGTGAATGAGACTATCATGCACCTTCACTCTCTATTTATGTGATTGTAATCCCTTAACACTATTCCTATGATCCTGTGAGCTTTGATTCGTGCGAGAAACAAGGAGTAACATTAGTTTCTCTCATGATATAGTGATAGTGAATGGTACAACAGAGTCATTTTGTATCATGTGGTGGATGAACTAAAATTTAGGATAAAGGCATCTTTAAATATCCAATTGATATAATGGAATCAAGATGTATGTAGTTATGTAAAGGGAGTTCGAGTGTGGATTGGGATTTCATATAGGAACATGGGAATTTTATCTTTCTCCAGCACAAATCAAACTCATGTGTGATGAATAATTGGTTGGAAGGCAATTATCCCTACACAGTTTTATATCTTTTTGTGAGGATGATAGAATTCATTCAGCTTAACATCATGAAGTAAGGATTCATGCGTTATGTAGTTTAATGTCTTGCATCTAAGATGAACTCCATACAGTTTAGCATTATGTGAATAAGATGAATGATCACCCGATATGGATAGAAAGACCTATTGAATGCTTCAATTTAACATCACACAATTAGAATGTTCTGGCCATGAAATTTAACATTGTGTGGTGAAGATGATAGGTTCAACGCTGTTTAACATCATGTGGTAAGGAAACATGTTCTATGCATTTTAACATCTTGCAGCTGAGAAAAACTCTATACATTTTAGCATCATGTGGATAGAACGACATATTACCTAATATAGATGAAAATAACTATTTTATCCTATAGTTTTGACGTCATGAAATTGGGATGTTTTTATATAAAGTTTAACATCATTTAGTAAAGATGATTTGTTGCAGTTACATGAAATATTTCTTCAAGAATATTGCATTGGTAGGCGCTATAGTGAGCTATCCATCCATTGAAATCATGAAATAAACTCAGTTAGAGTAGACCATATATATTAAATATGGTACTTCCCATTTTATTTCAAACATTGGAGGTTTATTTCTGGTTATCATTAGAGTTCTGAGGACTAGCACCATTTCTCCTTCTACGAATGACCAAAGGAGAACCTTTTTTTGAAGCCTCATGCAATCCAATTTTGTTGAATTTCGAAATGGTATAGGGTATGTAATCTTTTCTCATCTAGTCGCTCCAACTCATTAAGAAGATTTTGGTTGTGTTGGGTATTCTGTTGTGATCCCTATAGCGATTTGGATGGTGGCGACAACATTTTGGCTCTTTTCTGGTGATATATGGTGCTCGGGTGTCTGTAAAATGGGTTATTGTTTCTTGATCCTTTAATGTTTTAATTCATTTTTAGATTTCAGATAAGGTTACTGCTCTTCTTGTGTTAGTTTTGGGTCTGAATTTTTCTTGGGATTTCTATTCTAGGATATGGATCAGTCCATCTCGGGTTCATGTTGTTTCATGGGTTTTTGATCGATAGAGGTATTGAGGTTGCTTCGGGTTCCATGCTTAGCTGGGATGAGGAATACAAGTGCGGTTTGTAATCTGAATTTTGGAGGTTTTTGGTGACATTTTTTCTTGGAGTATGTTGAAGTGGCTTTCGTGGTTGAGTTTATGCTATTGCGGTGACCAGAGGGTTCAATCAATGCTAGTTGGTGCTGATTACAGGGCATCCATGTCTAGATTTGGGGAATGCAAGACCAAGTCTACTCATGCCTGAATATGGATGTGATAGATTTTTCTAATGAATTGTTCGAATGTTTGTTTAGGAATCATTGGTGCCTTTGGTTTGGGCGGTGTGGTTTTAATTTCCTGGTGGTGTGATTTTTTGAAGTAGACCTAGAGTCTTCAAAGATTGAAACATGGATTTCTTATGACGTGGAAATGTGGTTTTGTTCTTTGTTGATCTGAATCACTTGTGGCCATGTGTCCTTACTCCAGGAGAAATTGCATATCATTTACTTGATAGGGGCTGATTCAGAAGAGGTTTAGAGTAGGAAGTGTTCTTCTTATCACCGCTATCTGGAATTGGAAGTTTTGAGAGGGTATGGAATTTTCCATCGGTACCTTGCTTGTGCATCATTGCACGGGACTGCTAGCCAAGAAACGATATTAAGGAGGACTCTATTCATATTGTTCTTATTACTTGGGTGGATCTTTTCCTTAGTCGTGAACTGGATGTTTTTTGTCTCGATGATCTTGTCTCATGGATGCATGGTTGTGTTTTAAGTCTTTGATGTCTTTTTAGTTTCTAACTTTTTCCTCAAAAGTTCTTCTGAAATAAAAATTTAATTTTCAATCAGTTGGAATATTTTCGTATTGATCATCTATGGATAGTTGATTATTGATAGTAATGTGGAGTTATGGTAGTTGAAATTTGATTGGTAGGACCAATTTCGTATCATATACCAACGAATACGGGGTTACTTGAGTGGCGGTGTGATTCATGGTCTGGTAAGGCCATGGAGCATGGAAGAGCTTGTCTAACTATGATTTCTTTCCATTATATAAAATTTTCTGTAATATATTGGATAGGTTATTGTTTAAGTCCATTATATATCTGTTGGCCACCACATGGTAGCAGGATTAATAGTTGGCCTTCATGACATACTCCTGATATAACTCTTCCAACACAACAGAGCGAAAATTAGTGCCATTGTCCATTACTATTTTATGAGGGACAACAAATCTAGGGATGATGTTGGTTTCCACAATGTTGACAATAATTTTTTTCCTTGCCTCCTTAATGGGGTATATATTCTTCCCATTTGGAAAAGAAATTAGTTTTTGTGAGAATATAATTGAATTTTTTGTTCGTGATGGAAGGGTATGGTCCCATGATGTCCATTACTCGTATAGAAAATTGCTAGGAGTACTTGTTTTTGTGATGAAAATATGGGGCCTGATGGATGAAATTAGCATGAAACAGATAGTAATTGCACTTTTTCATGAATTCAACACAATCTTGTGTCATAGTAGGCTAATAGTATCCAATTCTTCATATTTGAAGGGAGAGCATGGATTCTGACTGGTGTTCCCCACAAGGTCTGGCATGAACTTCCTTTATGAAAATAACAGTCTCTTCTCTAGAAATTAATCTTAGAAGAATCTCATCAAGGCCTCACTAATAAAGGTCCTTTTTTGATTTGTGCCACCATACAGAACAAATTCAATTGTTCATATAAAAAAAATTCCCTTTCAACTCTGTTCGGTGGGAGTTATCCCTTTTGAAGGTAATATATTATAGGAGTCATCCAGTCAGTGGTAGAACTATACAGCCTAGGGACAGTACTATTCTCATCAATTTCATCTATTTTGGCTTGAATGAATGATAAGACCATTCAACGGTGGGCAATGCTAATGACCATTTCATCCTAGTACAGATTATCTAGAGTGGTGCCTACATTTACCAATGAATCTACATATGCATTTTCTGACTGGTTCACATGAGTTAATGTTGGATCTAATGGTAATTCTACCATAATCTCCTGTAAATAGTCCATAAAATGAATTAGATCATCCTTCTTGATTGAATAGTCACCATTTAATTTCTTTATGACTAGTTCTGAGTCACATTTTATCTTCATCTTTTCTTCTTCAACTTAGAGCACCTTCTCCTGGACTACAATGGGATCCTGGTACTCTTCATCATTTTTTCTGCACCCATATGATAGTAGAAAGGAGTCAAGAAAGACTACCTTTTCCGTAGATATAAGTAAGACTCCCATCCCCATTTTTTTGATCTAGGGGTATTCCATCCTTTTTTCTATCAGACATCTGAATGAACTATCAAAATGAATATACCATGTTTAGGATTCCTCATTAATAGAGAAAACCTCTTCATCCAGAAATTCACCATCCAATTGAGTTATATCTGTAGAAGGGTGTTTTTCTAACAAATCCAATAATTCATGAACATTGATGGATTTCTAGGTTATGAACTGTATATCAAAATTCAACAGGATGACCGACCACCAAGATAGGTGTCCAGTCAACATTGTACAGCTGAGAATATACTTAATTGGGTTTCTAAGAGAAGAAAAATGGACATTATGGTGTTGTAGATAATGCCTCAAGTTTTAGATCTCATATATTAGGTCTAGGTAGCTTTTCTCGGTATTTGAATAATGAGCTTCTTCATAAATCATGGTCTGGATGAGATAATAAATATTTTTTTCACTACTAGTGTCATTATTCAGTTATAAGAAAGCTCCAAGTGATCACTCCAACACTGTCACATATATAATTAGTGGTCATTCTTCAACGAGTTTCACTAGCACCAGTGTACTCAAGAGATATTTCATAAGGATGTAAATTTTGATTTGACAGTCATCATTCTTTTGAAATTCAACACCCTTTTTCTTCAACTTGGGGAAGGTTAAACATTTTCCTACAAGGTTCGCTATGAAAATACCAATGTAGGTAAAATTTAATTGAATTCCACTCAAATATTTGAGTTTTAAAGGTGGTGACATTCCAAGGATAGCCTTTTTCCTCTCAGGTTTGACTTCACTACCATGATGACGTATGACGAATCCGAGGAGTTTCCCTAAGGTAACACAGAAACTAAATTTTAAGGGATTCATTCTCAAACTATTCTATCATAGTTTTTTGAAACTGGTGTCAAGATCTTACAAGTGGTCTAAGCATTGTTGTGATTTAACCACCAAATCATCAACATAGAATTTGATGAATCTTCCTAAGAAAGGTTTGAAGATGCGATGCCTAGAACGTTGATATTTAATAGTTTAATTATTTAGGATAAAAGTCATTACCTTGAATAAAAATACTCCCTGGGGGACCTAAAGATAGTTTTCTCTTTATCTTCTTAGGCTATTATAATTTGGTTGTATCATCAGTATCTATCTTTTAAAGAGATATTCTTGTATCTAGTAGTTGCATCGACTAACAATTATATGATCGGGATTGGGAAGTCTTATTTTGGGAAATTTTGGTTGAGATCCATGAAATCAATGTGGACTCTGATTTTTCCATTCTTCTTTTCTTTGTAGGTACTATATTGGTTATTCTGATGGGAAATTGGACCTCTCGAATGAAGTTGGATCTGATGATTTTATCGACTTCTGCCTCTATTTTGGTAGAGAAAGTGTCAGGTAAGTTCTACTTGCATCTCTCTTGTAGTCGCGATACTCTTTTCATAGGCCTAAGTGTTGAGTGGAAACCTTGATATGGATTCCTATAATTTCTCTATATTTCCAGGAAAAAATATCTCAATTCTTCTTTAGGAAATATGTTTAGTCCTATTTCACTTCGAAATACATGGTCACACTAATTAGAGTGGGTCATGAGTCTTCTTCTGTACAAAGGTTTATTTCACTGAGTTCATCAATGGTGGTAGATACAACACCCTCTAATTTTGGATGGGAATCTCAATGGTCATATACATGTTCTTATTATTCCTCGTCTTCAATATCTTCTTCTTCTTTTAATGGAGAAAAAATTATTGAGATGAGGTCTCCAAAGTTTAGAGTAGAGTTGTTATTTTGGAATTTTGAAGTTGAGGTGACTTCTTCTGATCTGACTAATAGTGGGGAATCTTCTAAAGAGGATAGTATGTGGGAATGAAAAATTTATTCTTTCTATTATACCTTAGTGGGTGAGGTAGAGATCAACTGGATCTCTATTGATGAATTGGGATCATTTCCATTCAATCATTCTCCCTTGTTTTGGGTACCAGTGGAACATTCAACATAATGTGGTCGAGAGGCTATGACTGAAATCATGAGCAGTGTTGAATATGAGTCTGAATTTGGACTCATGAACTCTACCGGATTGATTAGTAGCACAATTTATTCGCTGGCATTCTTTAAGAGGTTGTCAGAGACCACTTCTAAACTGTTTGGGGCAATGACCCAATTAATCCCATCAACTGAGGGTTGATTCCCTTCTTGCACATAGAATCATGCATTAATATAGTGTGACTCAAAAAGTTTAAATGGTTCCCTATAGGCATTCAATGTTCCGCTCTATCCATTAGTGAAATGCTTGATGCACTAGTAGTATGATGAGGGAATCGATGTGTTCTGATTCAACCAGGGCCTTCCTAGCAGAATGTTGAAGACTATGTTTTCCTGAACCACCATAAATTCTGATTCAGCCATGAGGTCTCCAAATTTAGTTATGATCTAGATTTGTCCCACTAGATTCCTATAACTTTTATCATATCCCAACATGGTTGTGGTACATGGAATCAGTCTATCCTTGTTGTATCCCATCTGATGAAGTGTTTGCAGTGGAATGATATTGACTCCTGAACCATTTTCATTCAAGACTTTTTAGATCTCAATAGCTTTCACTCCACTTGACACATATAAAAGATTTATATTCCCCTGCATGATTTTGTCTTCCTCTTGATCTATGAATGAGATAAACACATGTAATTCTTCCAAATTGGTCTCTATCTAGTAGACTTCGGCAATGAACACATTGGATTCAAACTCCAAGGGACTTAGTAAAGCATTTATAAGTGCTTTCCTGAGACCCACTAACAAATTTATTTCATCCATGATTTATATAATTGTTTTAATGGATCCAACAACATCATAATATTATATTTCTAATCTAAAGTCTAGAACATCCCAATATGGGGATTATATTTCATAGGAACTTTAGGAGCATGGTCATTTAATGAAGATGGATTGATTCTTGGGAGAGGAGATGGTGGTGCTTTTTCACATTTTGAATTTGGTCCAGTAGGTCAGTCTGAATGTCATGGTGGATTATAAAAAAGTTATTATTTTTATGGATATTCTAGAAATATTGGGCTAGAGTGTCTTCTTATAGGTTCATGGGAATTTCCATGTTCCTATAAGGTCTGCTAGAGGGATATTATATAGGTTTCTACAACATTGACTATTTGAGAAGGGGTGTGGTAATAAGATTGACTTCTTCCATGGTTGAATCTCCCTTGATATTACTAGATTCTATGGATTCTTCCTCTTAACCCCCCTAATTTGGTGTAGGGAATTCATGTTTTTAACCATAATCATCATAGGATAAGGGATCCATTAAGTGGATGACATTAACAGATAAAAATATCAACTCCACTTTTAATGATGACTCTTCTTTATCATCTTATTATGGTGGTTCTGTTTGGTGGGGTGATTACAATGCTTTTATATCTGATGTAATAAAATATTATAGGGTCAAATATATCTTTGGTATTCATGTAGGTTCGAATTTTTTCACTTTCTCTATGCCTTTCTAGTTGGATTGCTTTTTGGGAGGTCAACCCTTTGAGGGTTGTGGAGTCGAGTATGTTGTCTATATTTCATTGGGAGATATTGGGGGAATAGAATTGTTGGTCAGAGTAGATAACTCAAGAGGGGGTGAATTGAGTATCAATAAAAATTTCTGGTTAAAAATTATTCTTAAAGGGTTTCCCCAAAAGGTTAAATATAGCCCAGTTAATCTAGGTTATATTGTTATAAGAGTTAGACTGTTTAAAAAATTCATATAATATTGATTAATTATCAGTAATCTTAATGTCAGTTTTTAATATTACTTTTGAATCTATTCTACTAAGACAAGACAATTATAACTTATTTCCAAGATTAACTATCAAAGCAAATTTAGTGATTTCTGAATTGTACAGTAAAGAAGTAAAACAGAGAAGACTAAATAAAACAGCAAAGTTGATATGAAACAAGTGGATCAGTCTCAAGCTGAGACCTAATCCACTCCACATGGTGATCACATACCACCAAGCAGTTTATATAAATAAACATGATCCACACCTTGGATTGGGGTTAACAACAGTACACAGGACGGTCCTGGTCACACAGAGACCTCTTCCACAGTTCTTCATGGGTACAAACAAACCAGGCCACACAGGTACCTCATCCACACTTATCTATGGGTATACACAAGTGTAAAAATATGTTTGAGTAAGGATATATTTTATCCATCAGTTTAATGCAGGAGACAAATTGTGTTGTTATATAGATACACACACTTCTCAAAAGCTAGTAAAATGATGCACAACAGAGTAGAAATATTGAGATAGGTTTAGAAATTCTATGAGTGTTAGTCTTTGCAGTTCTAGACTTTTGAGATAAAGTAGATGCAGAAATCAAGTCCTCTTATTGAAAAATAGAGTGTCTCAATTCAGAAAGATCCATCTTGTGTTCTTCATGATGTTTGACAATGCGAATATGTTCTTGATTCTGGGATTCATGTATGCTTCGTGTGTTCTTCAGCAGCGTCGAGTTTCATGAGACAATTATTTCTTCAAAAATTCTCTAAGTTTGTTCTTCATTGTCATGATCATTCCCACCCACTTGTTTCACGTTTTAGTATCATGCCATGCTCTCCTTTGTTTTTGGGCCACATTACTCTTTTATCTTGGAGTGCATGTGTTTGAGCTGACAGGTTCCATGTATTCTGCACCTCGTACCTCATAATGTCAGATGACATGTATACAAAGATATATTAATTATGTTAGTGCATTTAAAATATTCAAATGTGACTGTTAGAGATTAAATTGAAATTTGAAAAAAGATATTAAGAAATAGTGTCACAGTATTTTATAGAAACGTTGTCTCATTCACGGTGTCTGGTTTACAGTGTATGGTTTACGGTGTCTGGTTCACAGTGTCTGGTTCATGGTGTCTGGTTTATGGTGTCTGGTTCTTGGTGTCTGGTTCACGGTGTCTACTTCACAGTGTCTCATGGTCACAGTGTCAAGATTTCATGGTGGCTACTTGTTCATAGTGTCTCGATGTCACGGTGTCACGGTGTCTTCTTTTTCATGGTGTCTTGACTTATACAAATATCTATATTCCGACTTAAGCAGTGATATTTATGGAATAGATTAAACTCAATCATTTTTCGGAGAAGTCATTATAAAGTAGATCAACATATAGTATATAGTAACTAAACTGAGTGTATAACGCTTAAGAGCTTTGGATAGCTTTTACTAAACAACTGTGCATTTGATGTAAGATAGATTACATAGAGTTAACAAGGTTTATATACTGAATAAGATTTATGATCATTAAAACATGATTAAAACGTGACGATTCCAACAATCTCCCCCTTTTTTATGATCCCAAATCATGTATATTTAGAGTGTATAATTGTTCTAACAACATAGTTCTAATGTGCATACAACATATATAGGGTGAGTGTTCTCTTATATGATAGAGATTTATCCCCCTTTTTAGATTAACAAAAAGTAGCAAGAAAAGGAAAGAAAAAAGATACTAGAAAAGTGCATAATGTATTAGATAAAAAGAGGGGCATTAAAAAAAGTAAAACAAATGTAACAAGATTCCTATAAAAAGAGAGTAAGCACTGTTATTCTTCACTAGATGGTCTTCTTTTTGCCCATAGTAGTAGCAGTAGAAAAAATAGCCATAGGAGCAGAGGTTGAGGTAGAAGAAGGAAGTGAGCTGGTTGATAGAGAAGGTAAAGGAAGACCTTCAAAGACAGAAGGATCCAGATTAGGTGTAGTAGAAGACCGAGGCAGTTATTGATCGAGGATAACCGGCCTTATCTGACTCATTGCTTGACTGACAGACATAGAATTAGAGGATAGGGTAGAGGTGAATGTGGGCAAACCAGGTCTCAGAGGTGTAGTCACAGGAGCAACAATGGTTTTACATTTTACATGAATATAGGGACTCATAATCTTGATAAAATAACCAATGATCTCTCCACCATAATACATAGATTTCTCAATGTCATCCTTGTTTTCCATAAACTTATCCAACAGATGAGTGAACTATGTGAGCTTTTAGACTTAAGTATTGAAATATTGAGTAAACGGAGGAATCCTCAGATATTCTACAAGATATTTGAAATGATTGGTCATGTCAGTCTTTGAGAAGATTCGATTGAAGTATAAATCCACTTTCATGGAAATTTCTTATTGAGCATAATTAGAAATTTTTGAATGGATTTGGACAAGATCAAGAACTCTATCACTGTTCTTGATAACTTCAGATAGATAATATTTATTGAACCCACTAATCATAGTCTGAAGTTCTTCTTTGACCACTGTTCTGAGCATTTCACTATCTAAGGAAGGTTGAGACGATTTTCCGGATGCTTTAGAAGCAGTGATATCTGAGGTAATAGATTTCACTTGATTTAGCAGTTTTTTAAGGCACCATGTTTAATCCTCAGGGATCTTGTTAAGATTAACAATAAGCTCTTGCATATCTTTTACAATATATTTGTTTCTTTTTTTGACCTTTTCAGCTATGGAAGCTAAATGAGATTGAATCTAAGGGGAAATATTCTATGGGCTTTGAGGAACAACAGGCTCTACAAGATGAGAAGCAAGCTTTGATCTTAAATTCATCACTTTCTGAATGTCTATAATCATACCAATTAGAGTCTTCACTTAATCACAATGAAATTTTTTTCAACTCTGACTTCCTGAATCTCATGAATAATTTTGGGTTGAATCTACCAAATAACTTTTTCCAACAATAGTGTGGAATATATCTCAATTAGATTTTTTATAGGAGATGATTGGGTATTCATGAGTTTTTCAACTCCAGACAAAAGGGTAGCTCCAAATTCTTTTAGATCATCTTTACTCACTAAGGATTGTTGTTCTGGTGAAGGTTTAGAGATAGGGATTGAGACAGACTCAAGTTCTTTTTCAGAGACAATATTAGAGACAGATTTCAATTGGAACATAGTATAAAGGTCAAGGCCTTTTACTAAGACTTCCTAAGATTAATTCACATCATAAAAACTATGTAAATTATACTAAGTTTCTATAGGGATTGGATCAATCGTTTTTGGTACTTTAATAGATTCCATATTTGGGGGTTTCTATCCCACAACAGTTGCATCCTTCTCAGGAATGAGAGGCTTGGGATCTTGATCTATTTCCATGAATTCATCTCTTAGTTACTCACCCATTTCATCTCTATCCAACTGAAAAGCTAGATCCATCCATTCTCAGACGAAGGAATGACTTCAGGAATAGATTGTATCATTTGTAGTTTCTCAAGGTCAGCTTTTTGCATAACAGGTAATTCTTCTTCTATAAGATCTTCCATAACATTCTTTTCAGTTTCTTTGGAAACAGATACAGTTTAAAATTCGGTTTGATCTTCCAGATTAACAACATCTTTAGAAGCAAGGACTTCTTTTTCACTTACTACATTAGGGACAGGAGTACTATCTTCCTTATCAGAAATAGTTTCCCTGGGAGGCACAACAACCTCTTCTTCTTCTTCAAAATACTTGAAAACTTCATCTAGTTCCAAACCAGGATCAGAAATATATTTTGGTCTTAAGGGATGTTACACTAGATTTAACTTTTCATAAATCCTATCATTTTCTTCCCCCAATGCCTTTTTCCATGTATTCCAATTTATTTTCATCCACTTGATAAAGACTTTTGAAAGGCATAACTCACAATCCTTGATAAATTCTTCATTAGGTCCTACCATACATTTGGCATGAAGCATAGCTGAGATAATCTGAGAATAAAATAGGGAGGTTGACTTGGATGTGGATTTTATCTACTCACACATATAGTGTATGACATACTTACAAAGGTTGATCATATGCCCATTTTTCATAAGATGAATCAGAAACACATCCTAATATTTTAGTACAGAAAAATCATCTTTTCTAGGGATAATCAAGTTCTGAATAAACTTAAATAGAATTCTAGATTCTTCATATAGTTCAGTAGCAACGACTCTCCTCCTGATTCCATTTCCAATTAATCTTTTCAAAGAATCATCCAAAATAATGAATTCACTAGAAAGCGAAGGTCCTCTATGATAATCCTCACAAATGCCTTCATGAGGTATCCTAAGGCATGAAACCCATAACCTCGAAATAATGTGCATTTATAGACATTTATCCAGCTTCTCACAGCATAACCATCTTCAAAATCAAATGATAACTGAACATACTGATAAAATTTAGCCACTAGATTAGGGTAGATAGGTCTATCTTTCTTCAAAAACCATTCTAACTAGCCCTGGTCTTTTAAAACATTCAAAACCAGAGACTTACTTGACAGAATCCACTTCAGGTATATCTCTTTCTCAGGTACTACTACTCATTTTACTATATTTGGATTTAGAGGACCTTCAACTACTAGCTTAGGTTTTATATTCATCTTCTTTGAGCTACGTTTATCAGGAGTCGGTGATGAAGGGCATTTCATTCTAGGCATTCACTGAATGTTTGAGAGAGAGAAGGGTTGAATAAGGGTTACAAATTGTGTGAATAGAAGAAAGCTTGAGTGAAGAAAAAGTGATAATTCCTTTATTTTATCATTTAGGAATACCAAATGTCAGAAAAGTAAAAGGGCTGGAAAATAAAAATGTGAAATGAATAATTACCATGATACGGTATTTAATTTGTAAATAAAAATCACAAATAATCTTTATGATGAGACCATATATGGTCTTTATGGTGAGACAATGAATGAATTTTATGGTGACATAGTGACTAAACTTTACGGTGAGATGGTGATTGATCTTTATGGTGAGACAATGATTGATCCTTATGGTGAGACAGTGATTGATCCTTACAGTGAGATAGTGATTGATCCTTATGTTGAGATAGTGATAGTCAGATTGTAATAACGAAATACTAACTATGAGACCATATATATGGAACAGTAATACATTTACTTAAGGTTTATCATGCCTATTTCATGTATGATGTAGTATATTCTTTCAGAATTTATTAGTTTGGTGAATATATCAGAAAGATGATATTCAATATCAATGAATTCCAAAGTGATGTCACCTTTTTGATAATGATCTCTCAAAAAGTGATGTCTTACATCAATATTACTTGTCCTATAATGTGAAGCGGGGTTTTTAGAGATGTTAATAGCACTTGTTTTGTTACAATATATAAGTACATGCATGAATTGATATCCATAATCTAGTAATGTGTGTTTCATCCACAAGATTTGGGCACAAAAACTTCTAGCAGCTATGTATTTAGCTTTTTCAGTAGATAATGCAATAGAATTTTGTTTCTAACTACACCATGATACTAGTGACTTGCCTAAAAAGTGACATGTTCCATAGGTTCTTTTTCTTTCTAACTTACAACCACCGAAGTCAGCATCAGAATAACTAAATAATTCAAATGATTGTCCTCTAGGATATAACAGTCCTAGATTGGGTGTATGCTTGAGGTATTTGAAAATTCTTTTAGAGAATTTAAATGCTATTCCTTATGATTTTCTTGAAAACAAGAACATATACACACACTAAACATAATTTCATGTTGACTAGTAGTCAAATAGAGTAAACTTCCAATCATTCCTCTATATGTGGTTTGATCAATAGATTTTCAATCTTCATCAAGATCCAAATTACAAGTGGTACTCATGGGAGTGTCAATACATTTAGTGTTATCCAATCCAAAACGTTTTAGAAGATCTCTAGTATATTTACTTTAAGTTAAAATATTACCATCATTATTTTTAATGATTTGAAATCTGAGAAAAAAATTTAGTTCACCCATTAAACTCATTTCAAATTCATTTTGCATCATTTTATAAAAATCAACACATAAATAATTTCTTGAAGATACAAAGATAATGTCATCTACATAGATTTGAACAACTAAAAACCCATTAGAAATTCATTTTATAAAAAGGTTAGTATTAGCTATTCCTTTTGTAAAAAAAATTGGAAATAAGAAAAGTACTCAACCAATCATACCAAGCTCTTCGATCTTGTTTTAAACCATATAAATCATTTGAAAATTTAAAAATATGATTTGTAAAATGGGGGTTTTTAAAACCAATGGGTTGTTCAACAAAGACATCCACTTCTATATACCCATTTAATAATGCACTCTTATCATTCATTTGATATAGTTTGAAATTCAGATGTGCAGCATAAGCAAGAAGGATTCTGATGGCTTCATGTCTAGCTACTGGAGCAAAGGACTCCTCATAGTCAATTCCGTCTTCTTGACTATAACCTTGTGCAACCAATCTATCCTTGTTTCTAACTATGTTACCAACTTCATCTACCTTTTTTCTAAACACCCATTTAGTGCCTATGGTGAATGTGTCCTTAGGTCTTTCAACATGTTTCCAAACTTTGTTCCTTTCAAACTGATTAAGTTCTTCTTGTATAGCCATCACCCAAAATTCATCATTGATAGCATCATTAATGTTTTTAGGTTCATGTTATGACAAGAAGGCTTGATGTTCAACCTGATTTCTAAGAGAAGCTCTAGTTTGAGTTCCTTTTTTTAGGTCTCATATAATAGTATCTAAGGGATAGTTATTAAGAGTTCTAACAGCTCTAGAAAATGAGGGACTAGTGATTTTAGGTTCATTAATAGGTTCAGGTTCATTGTGACTTGATTCTTAAGAAATTTATAGAACTTGATGTTTTCACAGATTTATTCACAGAAAGGTTTTTGGAGTTTAAATTAATGTTCAGATTTGATACATCATCCTCCAGGTTTTCTATAATGGTTTTAGGATCATGTGGATTTGTTTAATCAAATTTGACATTGACAGATTTTTCCACACATTTAGTTATTTTATTGAACATTCTATAGAATTTAATGGACATGGAATATCCTAAAAATATACCTTCGTCACTCTTGGATTCAAATTTTTCACAATTTTCCTTAGTATTAAGGATATAGACTTTGAAACCAAAAACATTGAAGTAGTTAACCTTGGGTTTTCGATTGTTCCATAACTCATAAAGAGTACTTTTAATAATAGGTCAAATCAACACTCTATTGCTTATATAGCATGTTGTATTGATAGCTTCATCCCAAAAATAAATAAGTAGGCCATATTCACTAAGCATTGTTCTAGAAATCTTTTTATGGGTTCTATTTCTTCTTTCGACAACTCCATTTTGTTGAGGTTTTCTAGGGAAAAAGAAATTGTGACTATAACCATTTTGTGAGAAAAAGGATTTAAACTATAGATTTTCAAACTCACGACCATGATCACTTCTTAAGGATTTAATTCTAAGACCACTAATATTTTCACAGACTTGACATATTTTGTAAAATAACAGTAGGCTTCACTTTTGTGATCCCGAAAGAAGGTCCAAGTATATATAGAAAATTCATCTAAAAGAACATTAAAATAGTACTTCACATTAAAACTAGACACTCTAGATGGTCCAAAAAAATCCATGTGAACCAGTTCAAGAGGTTGAGAAGTTGACACTTCTTTCTTTGTTTTGAAGGAAATTTTGTGTTGTTTTCCCTTTTAACAGGGATTACACACTTTTTCTTTTGAAAACTCATGTTTGGGTAAGTCTTTAACAATGACTTTTCTAGTTATATTTCTATGGGAGTGAATATTAATGTTTCCTAGTCTCATATTCCAGATCCAAGATTCTTTATAAAATATAGTTAAGCGTGAATCATTTTGAGAAGCTAAAGAATCTAAGTTAGTAGAGTAAACATTTTCATTTCTTAATGTAGAAAAAAATAATTATTCTTTATAATTAAAGTCATTGAAAGAAAAAATTTCAAATATAACATGAAATCCATCATCACATAATTATGAGATACTAAGAAGATTATTTTTCAAACCATCAACAAACAGTACTTTAGAAATTAAAACTGAGTTAGAGTTACCGATTTGGTCGAGGCCAATAATATTACCTTTGGCATTATCACCAAATGTGACATGTCCTCCATATATTTTTATAAAGTTCTTGAAGCATGATTAGTCTTCTGCCATGTGTCTTGAATATCCACTTTCTGAGTACCATAAACTTTTACAGGAACTCTTTAAGCAGATTTCCTAAAAAATGATTAAGCAAAAACATATTTTGGTACCCATACTTTTTTGTGTCCAATAATATTAGTAATAAGTTCTTTAGGAACCCATATCATCATCATAGGTTTCTTTTAAGAATTATGAAAAGTATTTTAAAAATAAACTCTATTTGGTCCAGAAAAACTTGAAACATTATAAAGTGTATCATAAATTGAATTAGTGTATTTGCATCTGGAACTAGGATTAAAACTATATATCCTAGATTTAGAAACAAAAAATTTTCTACCAATGTTTCTTTTTTCAGGTTGATAACCAATGCCAGGGTTGTATTTAGGGGAAATTTGTTTACCTAGAATTTGAGTAAGGGTGTGATTCCCATTGGTAAAATTTTCTAGGTCATTCTTCTATTGCTCGTTATAAATTTTTAATTTGTTGTTCTCTTTGAATAGTTGAGAATTTTTCTCTTTTTCAGTTGTGTGTTTAGATTTAATAGTCACAGTAAGAGAATATTGTTTCTTCAATGATTTATATTTGACTTTAAGTTCATTTCATGTTTCTTTAAAAATGTTACAGTATTCAAACATTTATTCATTATTCATATTCTCAGAGTCACTATAATCTCAAAAATAGTATGTATTATGTACAGGAGAGTCTAGTGTTACCTCGGATGTGTTTTTCATAAAATACATATTGGATTTGTTAGCTTTTTCATCATGTGATGTTTCATAGTTTCTTGAACTGTCCTCAGAAGCACTCTAGGTTGCTTTAATTGCCTTTTTATACTACCTGTCCTTATCCTCATATATCTTTTTTTACTTGATCTTTGGATAGTCAGCCTTGATATGTCCTTTGCATTTACATTTATAGCAGACAATCTCATCAGTCTTGTCACTTTTTTTCCAATCCTTCTTACAACTTTCTTTTTGGTCATATTTTCCCTTGAAGTTAGGATTTTAGAAAAAGTTCTTCTTCTTTTAAAATCTCTTGAATATTTTGGATAATTGAGCCATATCATCATCACTATCAGGTGATGATTGTTCACTACTGTAACTTTCTATAGAAGTTTCCAATTTCCCTTTCTCTTTGTGTTTATATGTGGTGGTCATGAATTAACCAAATTTCTTTTTTGGTTCATCCTCCTCTTCCATGATGACTTTCATCTCTTATTCATACATCATCAGTTTCCCAATGAGTTATTTTATAGGTATCTTGCTGATGTCGCATGATTCTCTAATAGAGATAGAGGTTCCTCTCCACCTATTAGGTAGACATATGAGAATTCTCATGATCTGTTCCTTGGCAGTGACTTCTCTTCGAAGAGAAATCATTTTTTTGACAATCTCATTGAACCTAAGATACATTTTAGAGATAGGTACATCAGTTTTCATTTTAAAGTTGTCATATTTTATAGTATAAGTATTTTTTCTCATTTCTTTTACACTAGTTGTTCCTTTATGTGAGGCAGACAGGGTATCCCAAATTTCATGGGCAGTTTTACAAGAAAACATTCTATTGAATTCTTCATCTCCTGAGGAGAAATATAAAGCATTCATAGATTTTCAATTTTTATTTTAGGAAATTTTGATAGGTTCATCCCATATGATTCTATCAGTAAAAGGAATCTTATATTCATCTATAATGGATGACCAAATTTCAAAAACCTATACTCTCTAAATTCATTTTCATTTTAATTTTCCATTGATCATAGTTGCTTCCATTAAAGAATGGTGGTTTTTTGGTTGCAGCACCTTCCTATCTATTATCCATAATACATAAATACTTTGAAAAAGCTAGAAATTTAAAATTAACATAAATTTATAGATATTCAAAGTACAACTACAATCACAGTTTAAGTATGTTAAAATTAGTCTTAATAAACAACCTCTAATACCAAATGTTGGTAAGAGTAGATTACTCAAGAGTGGGGTGAATTTAGTATCTATAAAAATTTCTGGTTAAAAACTATCCATAAAAGGTTTCCCTAAAAGGTTAAATACATCCCAGTTAATCAAGGATATACTGTTATAAGAGTTTAATTGTTTAAATAACTTTTTAAAAGACTTATTAGTTCTCAGTAATCTTAATGTCAGTTATTAATATTACTTTTGATGTTATTCTACTAAGAAAATACAATTATAACTCCTTCCAGTATTAACTATCAAAGTGAATTTAGTGATTTCTAAATTATACAGTAAAGTAGTAAAATAGAGAAGACTAAATTAAACAGCACAGTGAATATGAAACAAGTGGTTTAGTCTCAAGGCGATTCGTAATCCACTCCACTTGGTGATCACCTGCCACTAAGTAGTTTAAATAAATATACTTTATCCACACCCTAGATCAAGGTTAACAACAGTACACAGGACTGTCCAAGTAATACAGGGACCTCTTCTACAGATCATCATGGGTATAAAAAACCAGGCCACACAGGGACCTCTTCCACACTTATCTGTGGGTATACAAAAGTGTAAAAATATGTTTGAGTAAGGATATATTGTATCATTAAGTTAAATTAATGAGACAAAGTGTGTTGTTATACAAATACACGCACTGATCGAAAGCCAGTAAAATGATACACAACAGATCCGAAATATTGCGATAGGTTTAGAAATGCTCTGAGTGTTTGCCTTTGCAGCTCTAGACTACTGAGATGAAGAAGATGCAGAAATAAAGTTCTCATATGGAAAATTAGAGTTTTGTAAGTCAAACAGATATGGATTGTGTTCTTCTTAATGATTGGCAGTGCGAAGACGTTCTCGATTCTAGGATTAAAGTATGCTTCATGTTTTCTTCAGTAGCGTCGATTTTCATGAGACAATTCTTTCTTAAAAAGTTATCTAAGTTTGTTCTTAATTTTCATGCTAATGCCTAACCGCTTGTTTCTCTTTTTAGTATCATTCCATGTTATCCTTTGTTTCTAGGCCATATTACTTTTTTATCTTGGAGTGCATGTGTTTGAGTATAGAGGTTTCATTTATTCTGTACCCCGTACCTCGTACTATCAAATGACATGTCTACAAAGAAATATTGATTATGTCAGTGCATTTAAAATATTCAAATGTGACCATTAGAGATTAAACTAAAAGATTAGAAAACATATTAAGAAGTGTTGTCACGTTTTTTCATGAAAACGGTGTCTCATTCATGGTGTCTGGTTCATTGTGTCTGGTTCACGGTGTCTGGTTCATGGTGTCTGGTTCACAGTTTCTGGTTCACGGTGTTTGGTTCATGGTGTCTGGTTTACAGTGTCTGGTTCATGGTGTCTTCTTCACAGTGTCTACTTCACGGTGTCTCATGGTCATGGTTTCTAGATGTCACGGTGTCTGCTTGTTCACGGTGTCTCGATGTCACGTTGTTTTCTTATTCACTATGTCTCGATGTCACAGTGTCTTCTTGTTCACAGTGTCTCGACTTAGACAAATATCTATATTCAGACTTAAGAATTGATATTTATAGAATGGATTAAACTCAATCATTTGTCAGATAAGTTATTATAAAGTATATCAACAAACAATATATAGTATCCAAACTGATTTATATCTCTTAAGAGCTTCAGATAGCTTTTACTAAAAAACTTTGAATTTGATTTGAGATAGATTATATAGGGTTAACAAGGTTTATAGACTAAATATTATTTGTGGTAATTAGAACATGATTAATACATGAGGAGTCTAATAAGTCTGTTGTATAAACTACTCTTTGAGTATTACATAATATTGATTGACCTCGTTCCAATTCATCCAACAATTTAACATATTCTCTTTTTTTATAACAACCTTTTTCCACTCTCACCCTTCATCTGAGTGAGTGGTGGAAGAATTTACACTTGTGATAGTGGGGGTCAAAACTTAACCTATGTAAAATCTATCATTTTTTCATGAGTTCCTTGAAGAGGAAGAATTACTGGATGGTATGTCCCAATATCTAGTGGAATGAAAAATAATTTGGCTGCTCATCGAGACCAACTTCATCGGCCCTCTTTGGCTCTAGTAGGTAGAGAAAGTTTCAATTTAGAGAAGCTATGAAATTGACACAGACATGGTCATATATGATTGAGTAAACCATATTCTTAAATTACTCAAATTGATTTCTCATAGCCCCCATTTTCTCATCTTTTCGAGGTGGGGTAGTTGTTGGCATCCTAGGGGTCTTGAATGGTTTTCTACGGGCATGGGAGCTGGATCAGGCATCAAAGTTGTCTTAAGCATAACAGATGTTGCTTAAGATCTTCCCACTATTTTCCTGGGGTTGATGGGGATTCCCAGGACTTGATATTATTTATTTGTAAGGATTATTCTATTCTTTTTGAAATTTCAAGGAATATCTCAAAACCCACTTGTGTAATTCACTGGGATAAGTGGTGTCTACAACTCATCGCGGAGATAGTCGATACACATAGAAAGCATCTCATCTTGGGGGAGTGACAAGTACAAGGAGTAGGTTATACCCTTTAATCTAGAAATGAAGTATGAAACTATCACATTACCCTATTTTTTTAGTTCATGAGGTCATTGACTAATGATTTTGGAAATTTCAAGCTGAACTGAAATAGGAATTGCCATCAAAGATCCTCCCATCCTATGATTGAATGATCTCTCAAAATATTATACCATATAAAGGTCAAAACTTGTATGGTTTATATGAATCATCTAAGTTTCACTAATTCTTGTTTCTTTGGGGATCCCATCATGGGATCACAAAAGCATGAGTAGTGCATTTGATGTTGTTCTAGCTCACTTGATCCATTAGACACTATGAATGTAGGTTTCCCAAAATTTAGTGGCAACAAGACATCTCTTAACTAATCAGGATATGGTTTCTGTTCTGATTGTATTGGGGAACCTCACCGTTCCATGGATTCCAATCAAGCTTCCAATGAATCTATTTAATCCACGATCCATTAATGTGTGTCTTGTTAGACCTAAGAATGGGTAGGCATAGTATGGTTTAGGATTAGTCAGGCTGATGCTTCTAGTACTTGAGGTGGGTACTAGACTACGAGAAGCATTTTTGGATTTTCTATAATTTGTTCTAGTTTTTTCCTCTAGGGAGTGAAATCATGATATCCTATCAGGATTGAATTTAGGTAGACTGATGGTCCCATCATTTCCTTGGATGAGCTTCTTGACCTTTATTCATTTGTTCGTATGAGACATTGTGGAAGAGGTACACCTACTGGGGGTGTATGTTGAAGTTATTCATTTGGTACATATCTCATAAGATGACTTCCTTAGATAAGCTCAATGTTGATTAATCTCAAAACCTTCATTTATCCCTCCTAAGAGGGAATATCTCCTCGAGTTTCAGGGACTCATTATCATTTGTAGGAGCAGGTGGGTTATATGTGACCATATTTTTACTCTTCTCCCTATTAGGAATCTATGGGGGAGGTAATGAAAAATTTTAAAAGGGAGTTCCCAAGTTTATGGAGTCCTTCTGATTCCAAGTTTTTACACCGTCAGGATCGGTACGGATTAGGTTCTCAATGGAACCATCCTCCCCTTATTCTTCTATATTTTCATCTTCCTTGGTGTGGTCTAGTGGACTAATATCCATGATATTCACCGATATGTAACACATCATAGGTGGTATCCTAACTGTTTAATGGTAGGGGAGCTTCTTGCATCCTTTGTTGGATCATCTCCTCCCACTTTGTAACTCTTTCCACATTTCATGGAAAAATATTAACTCGAAGGGAACCATGATCACTACAAGAAAACAGAATATTTGTGACAGGTGATTTGCGACGGGATCCCGTCGCAAAATACCTTTTGCGACGAAGCTCCGTCACAAATTTCCCATTGCCGAAAACAGCATCGCAAATAGTTGTTTTTGTGGCGGTCCTGTCGCAATAATAGTATTTGCGATGGTATTTTTCCCCCGTCGCAAATTGGTTTTCATTTATATATAAAAAAGGTATTTGCGACGGGTCGTCGTAGATATATTAGTTGCAACGGGTTTCTGACCTGTCGCAAATGGGAAATTTAAATAATATTTGCGACGTAGGTATTTGAGACGGACCGTTACAGAAATAGTTTTTATGACGAGTATTTTTCCCTTCGCAAATGGGACAGTAAAAAAAAATTTACGCCGGGTCTCTCCGTCACAAATACTAAAAAAAATAAAAAAATAAAAAAATTAATACAAATTGTATGATATTATATAAAAAAATAATAATATTAATAATATAAAAAAATTCTATTATTATAATATAAATAAGAAAATATAAAAAATATAATTAATAAATATTAATATAAAATAATAATAATATAAATATTAATAATACTAATATTAATTAATAATACTAATATTAATAATATAAAAAATTAATATAATATTATTATTATTAAATTATTTATATAATAATAATAATAATATTAATAATATAATGAAATTATATTATTATAATATAAATAATAAAAAATATATATAATATAATTATGAAATATTAATATCAAAAAATAATAATAATATGAATATAAATAATATAATATTATATAATAATACTAATATTAATAACATAAAAAATTAATATATTATTGTTATTATTAAAATAAACATACATATTTATGAAAAAATAATATTAATATTATTAATATTTATAAAATTATAAAATTATAAACTTCTCAATATTAACAATAAATATAAAATATTAAAAGTAATATTACTAAAATAAACAGACATTAAAAATAATACTGATAAGTAATAAAATATTAAAACAAACAAATTAAATCATGCAATATTTGTACCAATATGAAAGAGCAATTATAAATAGTTAATACAACAATAAACTATGAACTTAAATGTTTATTACATGTAAAAAGATCACTAGGGGGTGGATAATTTGGAGGACCTGGAGGAGGTGGTGGAGGAAACTCCATCCCTAAACTATGAGTCAGACGACGAATATACTCCATCTGCTCCTGATGTTGCTCCTCATATCGACGCCTCTCCTCATCCTGCTACTGACACATCTGCTCCTGCCATCGACGCATCTCCTCATCGTGCTACTGACGCATCTGCTCTTGCCCCTGATGCAAATCCTCTATAAGATGACTCTGAGCACGCAGCTGCCCCTGATACTGTGAGGCAGAAGATGATGTCTCTCCATGATCTCCTCTCGAGCTGGACGCCGACATCACAGCATTACGATAATAAGCTGTAAGAGTCAAATGAGAGCCGATACCAACTACTCGGCCCTTTTCAAAGCCATACTAGGTCACCTGCATCCATTCCGTCTCATCAAAATGGTGGGCACTAGTCTGATCACCCGTCTAGTCTTGACTCTCAGCCTGTGTCTAAAAGGTCGCGGCCTCATATGACTCCTTAAGTTTCAATTAGAAATTAAAATAATGAAAATATTATATGCATTTAATTTGAAAACTGAAAAGAAAATAATATTGACCACAATCTGACGCTGGCGGTCACCTCTAATCTCTCCAGTAGCCGAATCAGTGTACATCCTCTGATAAACTCCGTACGTCGTAATAACGGCATTCTCGGCTTCCTATATGAATATAAAATAAACTGTTTATATTTAAAGTTGTATAAAATATTAAAAAAGAAGTACTTACCAGGAGCTCTCTATGTGCACTGAATGTATGACTACCGGCTCGATGCGTCACCTCTTGTCTCCCCTGATTCTGTTGACCCAATGCAGATCTCCTCTGAAACCCACCACCCAACCAGTGTGTACATAATCCATCCCAAACATGAGATTTAATATACTCTGGTCGGTGGTCTCTATAGGACTCATCAAATTCTATCACTTCGGCTTCCATCACAGCCGTCTTTCTCAGATTATGCAAAAACTAACGGAAACGGTCACGCATAGACACCACCCATGTCGCGTGGATAGTGGAACGAATGCTCTTGTCGATGGGATACCATAAACCCTAATATAAAGTTATTAATGAATTATATTTCAAAATAAATAATATTTAATTACTTACCATCCAATGATCGAACATTGCGGCATGCACATCATCGGGAATCTGATCCCATGTGAGCTGGGGATGAGAAAAATAATTTCGCAAGATAGTGCTCCCTTTTCCAATAGCTATATGCGTAAAACTATGGAAAAAGAAAAAATAATCAAACAATTAAAATATAAATAAATTATAATGAAAGATAACTAAAATACACAGGTTACCATACCACCGCATGTGCGCATCGAATCCAAGAGGTGGATGTCACTCTGGGATAGGATCTGGAATCATCAGTCTGGCAAGACCACGCCCCCTCCGAGTGCTCTCTGTAGTTCCAATAGCCTGAGGGTCAGAAGACTCAATAACCTCGTCATCCATAATTATATCAGCCTCCAAGAAATGAAGACACGTTTCTGAGTCCATCTGAAACATGAAATGATTGTTATTAGCAAATAGTTGAAAATAACTATTATGTATAGATATATATTTGTTATGATTCTAACCATCATTTTACTATGTCAATGTTCATCTTCATCATCATCTTCATAGTTGTCAATGTCAATGTCTTCATCTTTCTCATCAACATCATCAATTTCCATATTAGTTTCACTTTCATCATCTCTTGTCATTTCAAATTTAGTTGAAACATCATTGACAACATCGTCACCATCGACCCTTAACTGTGGGGTGTGATCCTCGATATTCATGTATCTTTGTGAAAAAGATGTGTTTTGAGGAGTGTCCTGAAAAATTTCATTTCCTTGCACTTTAGTGGAACCACATTCAGTTTGAGTAAACAAATTTTCTTGAGATTTAACATTTATTATACTCCACCAATCATCCAACTCCATTGCAGTAGCACAGTATTTTGCATAATAAATTTGATGTGCCTGATGAGCCAATAAAAATGGTTCATTTACTGCAAGAAGAATTTTATGTTTAATATCAACAATTCCATGAGTCGGATGAATAGTCAAGACTCTCTCAATATCCAGCCATCGACATTTAAACATTGTTACATAATTCTTTCCCAAATAACACAGTTCAATAATTTCTTCAAGCATGTCATAAAAGTCAACTTCAATATCTCTATGATGTGATCCCTTCAAACAAACACCACTATTTATTGTTTTCTTTGATTCCCCATATGAACGTGTATGAATACGATAACCATTTACCACATATGCATTATAAGATTTAACCATTTTGGATGGTGGGCTACTCAATATACGCAATCGACTATCAATCTTATCAGCATGTACATATACCTGAAAATTTGTAAAACATTTATCACTATTACAAGTAATAAATTGATTTTATATTTAAAATCAAAAAAGAATCTACGTTACTAGTTTTTGAAACTAGTAGGCAAAAAAAATTTTGTCGACGTTCTTCTAAGCCAACTGTTGTAATTTGTGGAAATTTTTTCTTGATATGATCATCATATAACCTACAAATACAATATGATTAATTTACTGTAACAGAATCTATAGAATAAGGGACAGGAGCACTCACTGTACAAATGGTGACATTTCTTCACAGTTGAGTAGAACATATGTATGAGCTCTATGATATTCATCATCTGAAATACATCTATCGTGAACTCTACCAAAGCCAAGTTCGGGCTGATTGACAACTGATAATAGATTGTTCATATCATCATCAATATTACCCTCGTTCCGGCCCATGCAGTTAAATTTTTAGGGATATTCAGATTCAAAATAATGAGAGAAAAATAAAGCAATTTTCTCTTGCAAATAAGCTTTAGCAATTGAGCATTCAACTGATGCTTTGTTACATACTTTTTTCTTCAATTTCTGCATGCATCTCTCAAATGGGTACATCCATTGAAACTAAACCGAACCTCCACATTTTGCTTCATGTGCCAATTGTAATATCAAATGTTCCATTGAGTCAAAGAAAGTCGGTGGAATGATTTTTTCCAGTTTTCATATAATTACAACAATAGCTTCTTCCAGTTTTCTTAGTGTATCGTAGTCTGTTGTTACCGCACACATGTCTCGGAAAAAATATGATATATCTATTATCGACTCCAAAATACTATAATTCAACAATCCTCTTAATCCAATAGGCATAAGTCTTTCCATTATAACTTGGCAGTCATGACTATCTAATCTGGTAATATTACCATTTTTAACACATCTTCCCAAGTTGGAAGCATAGCCATCTGGAAGTCTCAAATCTCCAATCCACTGACAAAATAATAAGCGACTCTCTTTGGAAAGTGTACAAGCTGATTTTGGCTTCATTAATCTCTGTGATCTGACATTTTTAAACAATTCAAGTTCTGGTCACCTGCAAATTTGGGCAAGATCTAATTGTGCCTTTACATTATCTTTGGTTTTACCCGGTGTATCCAAAACTATATGAAATAAATTATCAAAACAGTTTTTCTCAATATGCATGACATTCAACATGTGTCGGACCAACAAATCAGACCAATATGGCATATTCCAAAAAACGCTCTGTTTTGTCCAATTGTGTTCTTTCCCAAATCCATGAATTTTCTATTGGTTTATTGTCGGTCCAAAAGTGATGGAAGTTAATGAAAATACAACTGATTGTAACTCTGTACCTGAGATCATTTTTGGAGGTTCATCTCTTTCAATTCTTCATTTTCTGAAATGAGATTTATTCCTCCAAAAAGGATGATCGATTGGAAGAAATCCATGATGACAGTAAAAATAGCAAGGTTTTTTCCATTCACGAGCATAAATTATTTGTTGTCTCCCATACAGTAAGGACACAATTTTGGACCATGTGTAATCTAGCCAGATAACATTCCATATGACGAGAAGTCACAAATTTTCCACATCAAAGCAGCTTTCATTACAAAATTCTGTTTTGCAGCAGCATCTTATCTACCAACACCATGACTCCAAAAGAAATTTAACTCATCAATCAATGGTTTCAAATAAAAATCAATATTCTTTTTCGGATGTCCTGGGATTAATAATGTCAAAAAGATATAAGGCTCTTTCATCAACATCCATAGAGGTAAATTGTACGGAGTTATAAAGATAGGCCAACATGAATACTTACTACCAAAATATCCAAATGGACAAAAACTGTCAGTTGAAAGACCCAATCGCATGTTCCGAGATTATAAAGAAAAAAGACGGATGCACTTGATCAAAATGTTTCCATGAATCACCATCAGATGGATGAATCAAGATTTTACCATTTGAAATATTGGTTTTGTGCCATGACATTATTGTCGCTGTGTTATGAGACATAAATAAACGATGCAACCTGGGTGTAAGCGGGAAATATCTCAACTGTTTTACAGGAATCAATCCAGACTTCCCTGATTGAGCTTCTTTATACCTCGATTGTCCACATGTGGGACAACTATCCAACGACTCATTTTCACCAGAATATAAGATGCAATCATTTGAACATGCATGGATCTTCTAATAATTAAGGCCCAGATTACGAACCAGTCTCTTGCCCTCATAATAATTAGCAGGCATTATATTTCCTTCAGGTAATAGTGCTTTAACCAAAGAAAATATATGATCAAAACAGTTATTTGACATTCCGTTATCTGATTTAATAACCATAAATTTTTCAAATTCTTCTGATTTTCTTATCTTGCTACCAGGATATAATGCATCCTCAACAGACCTGAACAACTCAGAAAATTCATATGGTGACAACTCGGGAGGTAAATCGACATCATCCTCAATTTTAGTTTGTTGAACAGATGACCCTGCAACATCATGTACTAAATTTTGAAACTGTGATGGATCCAAAATCAAATTATTAGTATCTTCTCTGGAACTGTGTTCACCATGTTGATACCAAAAATATAATCTGATTTAAAATCATAACGCAAGAGATGTTTCCAAATGATGTCAAATGTCTCAAACGTTCTCAGAGCACATTTTTACAAGGACACTTAATTGTCCCTTCTGAAACAAATTCTGGATTTGATGATGCAAATGATAAGAAAACTTCAACACCATCAACATATACAGGATTTAAACTAGAACCATTTGGATTTCTACGCTGCTTTATCCAAGCATGATCATCTAATAATGATTGATGTCAATTTTCTTATTCCATATTCATATATATGTTTCTAAAAAATTTAAAATCACTACTTTTGTTAAATAATTTTATATAAGAAAAATAATATCCTTAAAAGAGAAGATACATAATTACAGTTATTTCTAAGTGATTACCAATAATTATAGGCGACACAGTTTGTAATCATCCCCACTAATTATTATTAATTTAGCAATACTTATCAATACTTGACAAAATGAAATATTCTTGAATAATGAAATAAAATTTTTTAATTATCGTTGTGGAGATTATATTACTAATTATTCTTAATTGTTTCCAGCAGATTGGCGGCAGCTCTTTTGCCTGACGACTTGTCTCCTTGCAAGGAGATGAGTCGTCAAGGAAAAGGGCCTCTTTTGTCCAATGACTCATCTCTTTTTAACTTTCTCCTGACTGAAATCAGTATCAAAAAACTTTCTCTGACATACGTTAGAGCACATTTTTCATACTGATTTCAGTGGGAGAAAGTAATAAAGATATGATACGTTGAACAAAATTTAGCCGTCAATCCGCTGGAAATTGTGCCAATTTATAACCATGTACCCTAATTTATTTGATTTTTGATTAATTATTAGTAATTATTACTAGTTATTACAAATATCAATATTTCCAACATATTTTTCTATATTCTTAACATGTTTAAATCTTAAAGGGTCGTCAATTTTCCAGTCATGCCCTATAAAAAGTTTGCGTCAGCCATGTCCAATGTAAACTCTATAATTGTCCTTACATGGTTGATCACCTCACAAGTAGTGTTGTAATAGGACGACACAAGTAATGTCGTTCTCGTCTTTAAGAATAATTTTGCATGACCCTTTACATAGATCATTCTTCCTTGAAAAATTAAGAGAACTTCAGTATCTTTCCCTTAATTTTTCAAGAAAGAGTGGTCCATGTAAAAAGCCATGTGATATGATTCTTATAGATGATAAATACGTGACTTGGGTTGTCCTATTGCAATGCTACTTGCGAGGTGATCAACCAAGCAAGAACAATTATAGAGTTTACATTGGACACGGTTGATGCAAACCTTTTATTAGACATGACCATAAAATTGGCAACCCTTTAAAATTTGAACATGTTAAGAATAGAGCAAAACTTGTTGAAAATATTTATAATTGTAATATTTTATAAATATTTTATAATTTTAATAATATTAATTTTTTTTATAAATATTAAACATATAATAATAAAATAATTATATTATTAGTACTATTTAATTATTAATATTATAGGAATATAATATTTTATATTATGTTACTATTTATGTTACTAATTATATTACTAATTATGTTACTAATTAGAAATGTGAAGATATGCATATAGGACAGATGGTTAATCAATCATTGAATAGAAAAACAAACGTGATTGACCGCTCATCTACCTCAATTTTCTTTTCATTTGTGTGTTGAGGTTGACAAGAAACTTCTACCTCCACATGTAATATTTGCTTTTACTTTCAAAATTATAAACCTCTTCACCTCTATGCTAGCGAGGAGGTTGATAATTTTGACAGTAAAAGCAAATATTACATGTGGATGCATAATTTTCCTGTCAAGCCTCAAAACACAACTGCAAAGAAAATTGAGGTAGATGAGCGGTCAATCACGCTTGCTAATTTTCCAAATTATTTTTAATTGTTTCCTAATTATTTTTAATTATTTCCTAATTATTTTTAATTGTTTCCTAATTATTTTTAATTGTTTCCTAATTATTTTTAATTGTTTATTAATTATTTTTAATTGTTTCCTAATTATTTTTAATTGTTTACTAATTATTTTTAATTGTTTCCTAATTATTTTTAATTATTTCCTGATTATTTTTAATTGTTTCCTAATTATTTTTAATTTTTTCCATATTTATTTTTAATTGTTTCCTAATTATTTTTAATTGTTTCCTAATTATTTTTAATTGTTTCCTAATTATTATAATTGTTTCTTAATTATTATAATTGTTTCCCAATTATTATAATTGTTTCCTAATTATTTTAATTGGTTCATAATTATTTAAATTGTATCCTAATTATTTTAATTGTTTCCTAATTATTTTAATTGTTTCCTAATTATTTTAATTATTCTAATTATTTATAATCAATTAAATCTAATTATTTGATAATTATTTTAATTAAATCTAATTAAATATAATTATTTTTTAATTATTTAATTATTATATAATTATTTCTAATTAAATATAACAATTTCTAATTATTTCTAATTAAATATATTTATTTATAATTATTACCAAAACATCCTCCGGGAGTGTCGAACCAAGAGTGCAGCAAGGCCCGTTGTCGTGTACCAGGTTACCTCGAGTCAAGCTCGAAACACCTTGTCAGAGTTTTCACTCATAGGTACATCTGTGCCAGTGCCACCTCTACTTGTTCGTATCCAGACAAGGATTATTTGGTACAACCACTTAATCTAATTATACTATATATCTACTAAACATTCTATTAAAAAAATTAAAATTAGCAATTAAAAATAAATTAACAATTAAAAATAATTTAACAACTAAAAATAATATAAAAAATAAAAAAAATATAAATACCTTCGATATTTTGAAATAATTTGTGCCTTCAAACTGCTTATCTCTTCTTCTCGTAAGAAAAAATTAAAATGAAAGAAATTTTCTACTTAGAACTGGAAGTTAGAGAGAGGAAGAGAGATCTGAATGTTTTGGAAAAAATGGGTGGGGTGTATATATAGGTTATATTATTTCTGAAGGTATTATTTTCGATGGGATACTGTCTCAAATACTATGTATTGCAACGATATCCCGTCGCAAATACCTTTTCCCATATTAATTACGGGTGGCGGTTAAAAGGGTTTTTGCGACGGGCCCGTCGCAAATAGCTACCTGCTGACACACCATTAGCGACGGTCGGATATCCCCATCACAAATTTCTATTTACCACCGTCGGCATTGGCGACGGACCCCGTCGCAAATACCTTCGCTCGCATTAATTACGGGCGGTGGTTAAAAGAGTTTTTGCGACGGGTCTGTCGTAAATAGCTGCCTGCCGACACACCATTATCGACGGGCGGATATCGTGGTTACAAAATCCTATTTACCACCTCCAGTATTGGTGACGGGACCCGTCACAAATAATAAGTACTGAATATTTTTTTGCGACGAGAAAATTTTCCCGTCGTAAATAGTATTTTCCACCTCCGAGTAGTTGCGACAGGTAGAAGGCGACCATCACAAATAGGCTTCCCGCGTTTTGGCGCGCAAACTGCACCATAGCTATTGCAACGGGTCCTGTATTTTTGTCGCAAATAACTGACCATTTTTTACGGGAATATATTCCCATCGCAAATATGCTTTTCGTCGGAGTTTTTGCAATGGGAATAAAGCCCGTCGCAAACCGCCCGTCGTAATAAGCAGTTTTTCCTCTAGTGGATGTGATCTTGCTGTAAACCTCCATTTTTTCGTAAATGGATTATGAGATGGGACATAATGGGTGAAATCTATATTTGTCTTCCACCCTAGGTGGGAAAATACTAATGTCCATTGGGTCGGTGGTTGAGGTAAAAATGCCCCCAGCCCTGCAGGCTGTGGTTTCTCCCATTCCTTTATCAGGATGCCTTGACCCAGATTTTTTGGTCTTATAGGGACATTTTGTGTTAAAAATTCTCCCAGACCAATGGAATGGGGCTTGTCTCATATTGTTTCAATTTCTATTTCTATCTTCGCTTCCTTTATCTTGTGCATTCTCATTCGAGTGTGATCCGGATGTGGGGTCGGGTCTGAACATGAATGATTTGTTTCTGAATACATGAGCATTGCATGGTGATTAGATTCCCTTGGACGAGAAGCCCATTGTATGTTCTCAGTTTCCTAGTTCATGAGTTTTTTAAGGTATCGTTATCATCGTGCTTGATGCTTCTAGGACTTTCTCAAGGCTAGTCCTTGTGGATAATGATTCCTTTCCTGAACAAGGATTTCATTTGATCGTAGTCTTGGGATAATGACCATATAAGAATTCACTTCCAATGGGTTCTACTAGAGGGGAAGTAGGATGAATTATAATTCTCCATGCTCTCCCCAACCTCAGATATTAACACCATATAGAGAATTTCTAATAAGTAAATTTAACTTGTGCATTTCATAAAGGTAAATTAGTTTGATATCTTTCTTTTTCCTCTTATATTATGGATGTTGTGTAGACTAAAGGGATTTTAGGCCAATTTTCTGGTGAAGCTCCCCCAATATATTGGCATAGTCTGCATACCCATCATAAGGTAAATAACTTTCTTTTAGATGGAGAAGATTTTTCTATATATTGAGACAAATGTAATGTATTCATTCATCAGACAATTGTCCCAATATATCGAACTGAGAATTTTTTGTGGGACAAAACATAACTCGCATGTCTTCCCTGGATAATTTTCTTATCCTGAGAAACAAATATGTTTTATCATTTTATAGAGACCCTTCTACTTGATCAGAACAAATTGAAGTCTTCATGATATTTTTTTCAAAGAAGCAGGGCTAACAGAAGTATAATAAATGTATTATTGGTATAGTGGTGTCTTGGAAGATTTGAATGGCCCCAGACCATATCCTGATAGAGAATGGAAATCTCTTTCCATAGATAGAGTATATATCCAATCTGACTCCATCTTTCCTAGTGCCTTAGAATATGAGGGATTTCTCATATATGGATTGGTGAGGGAGGACCTTCTTTCTTATGTGAATGTTGACTATGAGGAGGACCTCTGTAGCTGATGACGTGGTGGTGAGGACTACCATCATGGATTGGTTTCTAAATGCAAGGAGAGGTTTTATGCCACATACCTTGGGGAGGACCTTTGGGGTGGACTACAATAAGGGGAGGACCTTCTTTAATCTTGATGTCACTATGGGGAGGGCCTTCACTATGAATACCATCATGTCGATGACTATGATCATAGATGGATTTCTAGTTGTGTGGATAATTTCTACAGTGCGCATCCTATGGGGCACATTTAGGATGAAATCCAAAAGGGGAGGACCTTATTGCTGCTTGATTTCATTACAAGGAGGGCATTCAAAGTGACTTCCATCATGACGAGGACTACCATCATAGATGGATTTTCACTGGAGCGATAATTTATGTAGTTTTCATCAATGGGAGTACCTTCAGGATGAACGACAATACGGGGAGAACCTTCTTGCTACTCGATTTCACAGCGGGGAGGGTCTTCGTAGTGATTGTGATCATGGTGAGGACTACCATCATAGATTGACATATGACTACTTGGAGAATTTATACAGCATATACCCTAGGAAGGACCATCAAGGAGGATGACAACAAGGGGAGGAAATTTTTGGTGTTTGATCTCCTATTCAAGGGAGGGCTGCCATGACACTCATCAATAGATGAGATTTCTTGATCAATATTTTATTTCCCATGAAGTAAGCCATCATGGGTTCTCTGAGGATGGCCTTCAGAACTTATAGTAACAATATTGTAGGTAGGACCTTCATAAATACTACGATAACTCCCATAAATTTTCAATTAGTTGATAGGATCTTGATCCTCTATTGACATGTGTGTGATGGATTCAATAATTATAGCTTCCAATAGAGTAGGATCATTAATTTTCTCTTCATTTTAAAATTTACTTCAGTTTTTTACCTTTTGGATATCTCTTATGGGAAACTAGGTATTCCTGCTATAGGTAGGGCCATTAATATTTGGATTATTGTTTGTTTGCTTCCCATTATGCTGTCAGGATACATCAATATGTATCTTAATTTTTTACACAGATATAAGCCTTACAAGTAAATACCATCGCGGTGGACCGATGTCCCCAAGATGGAATGGGTGTTTATTCCTGATTTTATTATCCTTGTTTAGAGGAATATAGCCTTCGACCCTCCTAGACATAAGCATGGATACAAGTCTGCTCTGAAGTGACCATATTATTTTTTGGATGGTTCACCTTACTTGGGGAGATGGGATTGTGGGCCTGACTCCTTACTATTGTCATGGGTGTGATTATATCTTTATAGGTCTAGAGTATATGATTGGGAATTGATATTTTAGGCTCCATTATTTCCAAGATGTATTGAGATACCTCTTTGGATGTGATAGGTACAAATTATCATTCTGATGTTAGAGTAGGAATTTGTACCTATTCTAGTCCTCTATGGTTTTTCAGTGGGTACAGGTAGTTCTCCTGCATTGGGAAGAGGAAGGATTCTACCCCATGTTTATAGTTGGGATACAACACCTATTTTCTCTGGTTTCCATTCTATTTGGATGGAAGGATTCATATTTGAGAGTTGGGATTTTCATCTACTTGTTTTCCACTATTTTTATCTCACGATCTTGATAGAAATTTAAAGTAATTTGGCTCTGATTGTATTTTCTTGCCACAATATCTGAGTGGCGGGCTTCACTTTGTTATGTAGGAATTTTCATCTGCCTGTTTATTGCCACCATATTTGACTACCCATAGTTTTCCACCCTATTATGATGGCAAGATTAGTATTCATTAGATGGGATTGGTGCCTTCTTGTAGTTAGTCTCCACCCTATTTGGATGATGGGATTTTTATCCATCAGCTAGAATTTTCATCTACATATAATTTTCCACACTATCTGTGTGGTGGGACCAAAGAGAATTAGTATTAATTCTATCCTACTCATAATTCTCCATCATATTTTTATGGTAGGCTTCATATGAATCAGTAGGTATGTACGTCTGTTAACTGGTTGCCAATTTATTTCTATGTCATATTTCTTCTGCAGGAATTAGGGTAATGACTTTTTCTTGGTGGTTCAGTTTTCTCCCTCAGCAGGATACTCAGGGACCCTGGTCCATTGGACTTCAGCAGGGTTCCATCAAGTGGTATCCTCTTTAGCATTAGGATGTTGAGCCTCATGGAATTAGTGATGATATCTTCTAGTATGGTTAATCGAGTGGCACCCTTGTTCATATAGGAAGAAGTCATCAATGACTACTTGATCTGCTTCCCCAAGATATTGGTGGTACCTATTGTCATGTTCTGTGGATAGGATCTAGAAATGATTGGAGATGGCAATGGGTCTGCCTAGTTTTGGGCCACCAACCACTGATAAGTGAGAAGTTGGAGGGGTTTGATGGCCTGGAGGGTCTTCCTTTCTTCATCCAAGGTGGGGAGAGTACCATTTTCATTGTACTCCTTGATTATCAAATTTGAAACCCAGTGATGATGACAATGGGTGGGAAATGGGGTTCTTTTATTCATTGAGGACTTGACCGCCTATGTAGTCATTAAGGCATCGGTCTAATAAGACTTATTATATTTCATTGTATTGAAGGAATATTGGTGAATTACCTAAAATATATTTAACAAGTATAGACAAAAAATCCCTTTTCCCATTAACATCTCATGATCCCATGCATAATTGATGATATTCATTACACGTATTTCTTTTGGTTGTGAAAGGGGACTGAGGTAGCGTAACGTCGTTAGCTTGGTTAAGTACTCACAGTAGGTTCACCATTCTTTTTATGGATGAAGATGTTAAGGTTTTTTCCAACATGGGATATGGCCCACTAATGTGATTTTGGGGGGTTTATTGGTCTGAAATCTCTACCATCAGTTATATAATCTTCACTAGTCTCTAACAGGTCTATTCGTGAATCCAGAAACACCCAACAGCTCTCATATACATGATTCATGGACTTACTATCCAAATATTGGTTCTCATTGTATTCTTTGGCCAATGACACTTTCAGAACTCACATTGGTTGAGAGGATGGTAACTCTGTATCATCTCACCTTTTCTATAGGAACTATTGACTATTTTAGGACTCTCTTATAGATTTTAACTATGTTCATATGTTCATGAATCTTTGGTTCTTTCCTAAGTGTGTGTTTGCTGCATATCCTATGGGTAGTATGATCAGTCAGAGGTATGCATTGGTCTGGAATCATCTGTTTGTATCCTAGTTTCTCCAACAATGAAGATATGTGTATGTATCAAAATACCCTCATTGATTTTATCCTTTTTTGAAAAAATTAGAGATTATTTTTTTGTTCTCTATGATAGTGAAGGTTTTAATATATATGGGATGGTTATCTTGAATCTATCATCTTCTAGGGGGATGTGAGCTATTTTGATTTCGAGATCGCACCCAAAAGGTGGGATTCATATGTATCCTTGTGAAAGGATTAAGAACCCACATAGTTCGGTGTCTCTTTACTGAACATATAACCTTTTAAGGACGTCTGATAAGGACCCCTCCATGATGTATAATGTCATGTATCTTGGCCACACAGACAATAAATTTTCTAGTCATGGTTGGTGAGGGACTTTTTTTTAAGCGGCCCGAGGTACCCAAAATATATATGGCCTCTTATGTGGATGTGACTCTATTAAGTTTGTTGCCCATAGATAATTATGGTGATTTGGGTGTTGGTTTGGGACCTTAGGTAGGCTTCCTACACATTCTAATTAGTTGTTAATCAAAGCCATCATAGTTTAGATTGAGTTAGGACTTACATCGTAGTGGAGGCCCATAATGAGGGAATGATCAGGGCTTTGCATGGGACCCACCCTTTTGAGGAGTTGTTACTGGTTATTACACCTTCTAGGAGGACCATTAAGGGGAACCTGATTTGATCGGGGATTACACCTTCTAAGAAACCCATTTAATCTCGGGCCATGTACTAGTGTCTATTGGATTTTGTGTCCAAGAACCAACTGTTTTTACTTTGATTAAATAAATGCTTAATTTATTTAAATATTAAAAATCTTATTATACATTGTTCATTTTGTCGGCATAATTGTAATCTAATAATGTCCTATAGTATTTTTCGCATTAATAAGGTCATAGTTGTTCCCCTCTATGAATAGAACCTTGAAGTGATCTTACAAGATTGTTAAACATAGTTATGTGGTTGGATGGCATACTCTGATTGGAAAAATAGTATATAGACCATCAGGTGCGAGTACTCATAAGTAGATGAGATATCTTCTCATGATGTTCTCAATTGGTAATGTTAAAGACAAGAGATTATTAAAATATTCAAACCATTAGGAATTCAACATGTTTTGGTGTCATCTGATATTATTATCTATTACCATGTGTAATGGACCTTAGACTTTAATATTATCATTAATACGTGTCATGAATAACGCATTTTGATTTACTGATGAAACCTATCATGCCATATGTTGGTGAGAAGTAGGGTATGTTGGGTGTTTCGTGAATGAAAAAATATTAATGGATAAGTCAAGGAAGGATTTTTCCCTTCCATTTATGGAATTTGATAGCTCATAACATTGATTGAAATATAACCATCACCCTAAATTCCATGCCAATGGTTTAACGATGAGTTTAATTCAGGTAGTCAAAGAATGAAATATCAAGCATATAGGTCGAGGACACTATCATGAAACCTACTTGATGAGATATTGTGAAAAAGATATTATATTACACAGTGTTACTTCGTAAGTATATGTTATTTTTGCAACATCAAGTACATATTCTTGGGTACCTTGACCCCTTGCTAGATAGTAATCTTGGAATTTAGTCAAGTCTGCCTAATGCCAATGAGAAAGAATCCTACAAGGTTACATGCTAAGTGTTTCTGGTGGTCTTGATTAAATTCTATTTTAATTTAATTAATTCAATAAATATTATTCTCAAAACCAAGGAATAATTTTATTCAAGTTAAAATGGTCATATAAATTTAATAAATATTTATTCACCATATTGTAAAAAATATATATTTATTTATTTTATTGAACATTTAATAAATATTTATTTACTAGTCTATAAATAAAAATATTTATTTAAGATAATAAAATGTTTTATTCGGGTGTTTAATTAATGGAATAGGAGTTCGAATGGACCAAGTCAATGTCCATTGAAAAATTAATTATTTAGAAGTTGGTATATAATTTTTATCCGGTTGGCACAATAAATACTAATAATATTGCTTTCATTATGTGGAACATCATTTCATTTATGGTTCCATTTTGTGCATGTTGGTACACCACAAATTATGGTGTTGTTATTGTTATTATGTGGAATGGGTTTTCTCTAATAGTTATAATTGAATTTAATCACTGTTTTACTAATAAATATTTTAAATGAAACCCCATATGAATTAATAGGAAGGTACGTCTATTATTCCAAACCCCAGTGAATTGAGAATTTTTGGGAAAACATTTTCTCTCTCTAATCCTCTCATCTCTCCCTATAAAGAATGAGAGATGTTCTTTAAGACCGAAGAAGAAGAGATCAAGAACAATCAACAGAATATATTTTCTTCACTATGCTAGCACCTAGATAATGAGTGGTGTTGTTTGGAGACCATTAGAGCACATGTGGATCTCCATTAGAGGGATTATACTTTAGATCCTCCTGAACTCAATGGAGGAAATTTAGAATGGTCATTTTAGACGATCAACGATCATCAAAGAAGAAAGTACCACAACCCAGGTATTTAATTTCTTCAAAAATTAATAATTTAATTATAAACATGATGTGGAAGATCCACTTTCTCAGAACTATATATTTTCTTCTCTTTATATAAATATTTTATTTTATTCTATGGAAACTGGAATTCATCGTCGTATTGATCCCAGATTGGTCAACAATTACGAAAAAATCAAAGATGGGACCTCCTAACTGCCATGCTTCTATTGTGTCCATATCCTTCAGGGTCCTACATATCCTGATCGTTGTAGGAATCAATGTTTTCATAGTTAATTATTAGGGGTGAATCGCTTGGATTTTATGACTGCCAGTTCTCTATAATCCCACTTGAGTCATGCTCAGTGTGAGAAATAAGAGGATGTGGTATATACGTTTAATCAGTCACGTCTTATTATCCACTGATGGAAAAGAAGAAAGATGACTATGGAAGAGGTTGGGGTGAGAAAAACACCTTCTATGAATGAAGGGGATTACTCTAAGAGGGAACCATGAAATTGGTTCTAGGAAAGGGGAGAAGCATCATTCCTTATGAAAAGGAATTAAAGTGTTATTTACCTCATTTATGACTGGCCCTTGTCAAATGTAAAGGCCATAAATAACCATTTATCCCAATAACGGGGAGTTTTTCTTGAGTATCCCAAGGTTGGAAATTTTGTTTTCATGGGAATATAAATTTAGAAACATTCTAGGGGTCCTTCTTATGACGGGGATTAATCACATGGCTCTACTTACCATGGGTATGTAAACTAATAAGGTCATGCTGACGTGCTAGATGGTTTTATCATAGGATTATAGTGGCTTTAGAGGAGACTTTGGCTTAGTGTTGTTGGACTAGTTCACAGAGGGGATATAGATGGTAAAATGAGAACAGAAGTAAATGGTTGAAGCTGGAGGGTGGAATGCTCGAGAATAACCCATTCTGCATACCATTTATTTATACGGGATGGGTTTTCCCCTAAATATCACTTTTCTGTTTGGTTTAAGGGGATATCTACATACCATGATGTTATTCGGGCATAGATTCATAACGTGTAGAATTTTCCTATACAAAACCAAGTTTTGTCTACGTACTTTGGTGGTACAGGGTGTCGGGATCCATCCGTGTAGCGATTTTCTACGTGGTGTGGGTTTACATCTATATAGTGTATGAATATGCAAGTAACAGGATTGAAGAAAGGTTACTAGAATTTCACTTTGTGGAAATTTAACCACCAAGGAAGTTGTGTTTGAGGTCTGCCAATTATTATTTTATTTTCTTCTTTGATGCTATGTGTTGGGATATACATATAAGGAATCATTGGAATAGACTGTATTTTATGGTACTCTATTCTTTCATGATTGCGTTTATTGATCACCTCCAAAATTCCTCAATTTGGTGCCTTCTTGGATCCCCTTGGGGTATTTTTTTAGAGGGGCAGAGGATCTGGATTGATGGGTCACACAGAGTCTTTTAGGGAATCCTAAGGAAGAAACACTCGGCTTGTGGATGACTCTATCAATAGAGGCCCACAGGGTTTCCATTCTGGAGGTAAAAAACACCCCCTATATCCCACGAACAATGTCATTCATGGGACACCATTGTCTATGCCTCACCCGTGAACTATCTGAGTCTGTAGAAAATGGTACTTGGGGATAATTTATCTGCCTCCATCTTGTGAACAACAGTGTTCATGGGGGTTCAGTTCTCTATCTCCATCCCACGAACTAGTCAGTTCGAGGGTTATTTGTGAAGTAGACCACCATGTAAAGTAGTGGTCCATGAAAGATGTTCCCAATTATGGGATGGTTGTTCCTTTTCCAAATTTATTGGCTTCTTCGACACTCATCTTCACGTCTTCATTAAGTTCATTTTTCGTTCTTCGCCAAATTTATGGGAGCATTTGACTTCCATTTTACAAATTTTTCAAGACCCAATAGGGTGTCATAAACATCATTCCATCAAAACATAAACCATTCAAGAATTAATATGAATGGTATTCATGGATCATATTCCCATTATAGAACAAAATATTACAATGTATTTCACCTTAGGAGGAGAAGGATTTTTAAAGATCACATGGAAAATTTGTTATGTAAAATAGCCTTTCCTTGAAAATAATTCTCATTAAACAATTTCAAAAATACTTTTCTCATAAATAAGAATTTTTAATTTCATTTAAAACATTTTATGAGTAAAATATTTTTTCTTATTTCAAAAATTCTTCTTTAAATCCTAAATAATTTTTTAAGACCCTTTTATTTGACTATAGATTTGAAAACTTATAAAAGAATATAGAAAACCTTTTGAAAAACATTTTATTTTGAAAATTATTTTAAAACATGTAAATATATATTGAAATATTTTGAAATAATTTTTCATTGAAATTTCTTGAATACATATAAATAAAGAATAAAAAAGTATAACCTTTTCCTTTAAAAATACTATTGAAAGTTATAAATTAAACATAGAAACATTTTTATATGAAAATGCATTGAAAATTTATAAATAAACTTTAAAAATTTGAAAAATATTTCATTAAAAGTAGATTTGAAAAATCATTTCAAAAAAGTTTTAAACATAAAAAAAATTGAAACTACATTTAGAAATCATAGTTTTTAACAAACAAGTATTTCCTACTAAAGAGAGAAATAAAGTTGAATATTTGTAAAAACATTTTGCATAATCATATTAAGTACCAAAGTGTGAAAAAATAGTACAAATACACAAAGATATTATGGATAACCATAGTAGAATAAAATTCATTAGTTTTCTGGAGAGATGGATCAAAATATTTTATCAATTGAATCATAATCATAATTAATCCCAATAAATGATGATATTATTGCAATAAACACTTATCACTTTGGTAACATTGAATAAGACTCCACATATAAGAAAATGGCATTACATAAGTCTTAAAATATCATGAAAATATTTATTTTCATGATTTAACTTTTGAAATGGTAGTATATACACACCATAGAAAAATATAGGTGTAAAACATGGAGGGTTTCTCAAAGAAGGAAAATTAAGACAAAAATTACTTTACTGATTTTGTAACTTTTGATTCATTAAACCCCTAAAAAAATAATATATATATTTAAACACCCAAAAATTTAACTATAATAATCATATAACACATTCATGGAAATTATATACACCACACAAAGGAAATTATTGGTGAATAATGCATATGTCTCAAAGAAATAAAAGTTAGATGAGAAAACCATTACTACTTGAGTAAGTTTAGAATTGTGATTACCATGAAATAATAACATAAATTGGAACATTAATATCATAAAATAATTTAAATTAATTATATAACATCTAAAAGGTTGGTATTTACACCACACGAAAAAAAATGTGGTGAATATAGCATATATCTCATAGAAATAAAAGTGAGATGAGAAAACCCTTATCTTAAGTCTTGAATATTCTTTGGACACATTCAAAGCTCCTGTATAATAAATATAAGTTTATTATAAATATACCATATAACCATATTATTATATATAATAAATATATGATTCAACTATGACTTTATATTACCCATTTACTAACAATTCCATGTTATAGTAGCGTTTCGGGTAATAAGCACTTCGTTGATAGTACTTGATTTGACTTGTTATTCTTGATCCTATTACATATATCATGATTTAATTATTTAAATAATGTAAAAAATTACTTCTATATAATATATATTCATTATATAAATATTAATAATAATCTATAAAAGATAAAAATATGAAATTGAATACACAGTTCATGGAGATGGTTGGTCGTACGTACGCATGAACGTTGTTTCTATTTTCTTGTAATATTGAAAGAAATAATGTAAATAAAATATATGTGTATATTTATATATTATCATTAATTTATAATTATTATGTCATAAATATCATATAATTTCTCTAAACCCATCCTTAATACATTCCATGTAAAGTGTGAATGAATCACGTCGCTTTGAGGAGGCGGCAGTCCAAACATCCACAAATATAGTCATCGTATTTAAAAAAAATTAATAATGAAGGTATATTTTATATAATAATTAAATATGAATAAAATAAATAATAAATATCACATATATCATATTAAAATAGTTATTCTATTATAATTTCCATCCATGATGGGTGGTAAAATAAAAAATGAACAACATCTTTTTGCGAGGCGGTAGTTCATCATACATGAGCGGTAAGTTCATTACCCATTAAATTTAAGTATGTGTAGTTGTAGGTATAACCCTTATAATAACAAAATATCATAGTAATGATGATACAGATTTTATTATATATCACTGGAATAAGAATAGTTGAGGTGGTGGATAATGAAAATAAAAAAAAGAGCTAGTGGAAAAATGTTACTACTTATTTGGGTAAATCATTATAGTTTTCACCAAAGGGATTCCTTGGATGGTTTTATTACCAAATATAGGATTATATGATTAATATAGGAACTTTGGGACCATATTTGGTAAGGGTTGTATGAGACATAGTTTATGGAAAGATGGGAGGAAGTGAGTGTGTGAGTGCCCTTTTATAGTGGAGCGACATTTATGTAAATATAAAAAGGTAAACACTATTGAGATATCTAACTTACATCATGGGCATCCAATAATTGTGAACTTTTGATAAAATATTTTATTTGGACTAAATAGAGTCATCCAAAATATTTTAGGCATGTGTATCGTTTATTTGGACTCTTTGTATTAAAGTTTAACCATTAACAGAACTAATTTTAACCTTAATCGATATAATTAATTTTGATTACATTCCCTAATATTTTTGGACACATAATAAGTTTAACTTATTATAAATTTTCAATTATTATTATTAAGAATATTTAATCTATTATCCAACTCCTAATCACTTATGTGGAAGAAACTAATTTAAAATTAATCTCACAGACATGTCGTGACTGCGGGTTTTTATGTGAACATGTTTAAGAGTTTGAAATGATTTCATATAAAATTCTAATCTAAAATTATTCCAAATAACCTAAATTTGATTATTTGAGGTCAAATTTATAAAATTAAACATTAAGTCCAAATTAAAATATAATTTAACAATATAAATAAATTAAATTAAAAAGTGGTTTAAAATTAAAATTCAGTATTTTCCACTATTCATCCAAAAATGAAATATTTTAGAAAAATAACAAAAATTCACACAATGTAAATTTTGATACTCTTATTTCAATGATAATTTGTTTTTTAAAATAAAAATTATCAATTATTCATAAATTTTATTTAAAATGGGTTTTACATTAAATGGTGGTTAGATTACCTTTTAGAATAATATATTTTTTTATGTGTAAAATTGTATTTATTCTTTTCTCTTGTCTATAATACACATAAGATAAATGTTAATTGGTTTAATTAATTTAGTATATATATATATATTTCTTAAAATAAATAATCTAATATGTTTTAATTAATTTTATTAAGGTAATACTTGTTTGACATAATAAATATAGTTTTCTATCAAAAATGTTTTTTATATTTTTATTAAGGGTTTTATTTTAATTTCAAGTTAATTGGTCACCAAATAATTCATCTTAAATACATTTTTAAACAATATTTTATTAATTTAATTAATCCAATACATAACATTTATTCCAATGGATATGTAGTAAATATAATAATATTTAAATAAAAATATTAATAGTATACTGTATTTTGGTAAAACTCAGCCTTGCGTATAACGCAATCTATCGAGGGAACTCGACATTTTGTGTAATACAAGAAAAATATAGAGTTGTGCATACTAAATGTTAATCTAAGGGTTTAGTGTTGTGCAATATTTGCATGGTTTTATGTATACTTTAATCCAATGTTAGTTATTAAAAAATCTATATTCAGTGTTTTTTAAAATAGAAAATATCAAAAATATTGAATTAATTTGAAAAAAATAATATTTTACCAAATATCAGGGTGTTACATTACACCCCCCCTTAAAATGAATCTCACCCACAAAATTCTTCTAGTTTATCAATGGTTTATTAATTTAATGTTCATTTCATAGAATCCCATATCATAAAAAATAATACCAAGACATCTTTTAATAAGGAGGATGTTATAAACATAGAGATTACACAAAGGAACACATAAATAGGATTCCACATAGGATAACATAGGTGAAATGTGAAAAGATAAACATGGAAGAGAAATATGAAAGTCAATTTCTAATAAAGATTTATAGAGAACATGGTTAGGGGAAATATAAAAATCACAAATCGATAAACCAAAGAGGATTGAAAAAGGTCATTGATATTATAAAAAATGATGAAAAATTGAAAACATTTTATTCTAAGTCCCTTTTCATAATGTTAAAGATATTCCATGAAAATACATACTTACGTGATTTTAGGAAAACCATACCCTTTTTTGTGCCTTGATAAACTTCTACTTTATCCCTTATTCCATTATTTGAAGGTGAATTTTTCATTCCTGAAGCATTAACCGATCATAAGATCCATAAATATAATGATATGTACTTCCATATATCATTATAAAAATAAAATGTTTTAAGAAGTTATCCAATATACATAGACCATATATGATGAGATAATAATTTAATCTCTAAAAACAAATCTGAAATTTAACATAAACCATTCCATAAATTGTTAACCTTATAAGCCTTCCAAAATATGGAAGTCCAAAAAATTAGCAAAAAGGTTATGATATTTAAAATAAACTTAACATTGATCATACATATATTATGTGGTATAATTTTGTTGTCACATTCTAAAAATGTGAATACATTTATCATGTATTCTCTTGAAACATGGTAATAACTAGAATTACCATACATCCTTATTGAAAACATGCATGTTTCCTTATTCTAAATTTTATTATATAAATTATTTAAATAAAAAAATTCTATAAAATCCATTCATGATATTACAAACTACTTTGTTAATAAATCCATTATCAATTCCAAGGTAATCTATATCATCCAATTAACTTATTGATATCCAAAATATCTTTTATCCAAATATAATTTTTTCAACACTAAGAACATATTAAAGGTTATCTTTCCCTTAATCATGTGTTTCCAAGGAATATCACCTTTCCATTAAATAACTTCTCTAGTCCACCATAACATTTCAACATATTGTTGTAAATCCTTATAGAAAAACAAAAATTGAAAAATCCTTATATGTTTCACAGCTCGTAATTCATGAATCCAAATATATAAATACTTAGGTTACTTCACTTCATTTTTAATCCATTAAGAAGGATTCATCATCTTATTTCTTAATACCACTTTTCTAGAACATGAAATACGAATCATGTCTTAATATTCATCGAAAACAAATTCATCATGCTTATAAAAAATACTATTAAAACAACACATACCTTTCATATGTCATATGTGGTCTCTTCATTATCAACAGAAAAACCATTACTCATATAACCTTGTTGAGTAACATCGTGAGATTTTCCTTTAATACTTTTATTTTCATAATTCTCATATTTTACACACATAAAACGTTCAACCATTTATAATATATTAGGTTGGACAATATTACATTACATTACATTAATTCAACTTTTAATTTTACCTTTGTAGATACTAGATTTGTTCCTTTTTTTAAATAGTAAAAAAATTGTTTTATTCCTATGAGACATTCACTTGGGTGTTTCTTCCCACATTATTGACATGTATGAAACTGAATCTTATTTCATAGATATTATTCATTACCTAATATCTTGAAGAACTCATTAATTATCTTATTTAGTGAGTCTGATGGTTACTTAAGATACACATTGTTAATCATGTTTTGTGAAATCTAATTAGGATTGATCACAACATCATTCGCTCTAGTGATAATCCCACCTGACAGATCATCAAAAAATTGTTCCTCAGTTTCAATATTAACCCAGTTCTGGTTCCTTCCATTGACTAAAACAATAAATTATAGTGTGAGAAAAACTTATCTTAGTGAAAAACCACATAATCATTAAAAAGAACTTATAAGATATCTAATTTGTCATACCTTATTTAATATATGACACCTTAGGATTATCCATAGATATATCCCTAGAAACATCCTTAGAAATAATCCTAGGGATATCACTAAAGTTTTATTATCCTAGTTTCCAAAGGTTGAATAAAACATTTCTCTAATACCAAGTATAGCGACCCTAACTTAACAGGAAAATACATGTCATCATTTTTTCACAATATTTAAAACATTAAACAAACCGACACCAAAATATTGTATTAGTTTAGTGACTTTGTAAACAAGGAAATATAATCACTAGTACATGAGTGAGGTACATTATCACCCATTAGGTTCTCCATAACTATCACCCTTGTTAGACACATCATACATAACACACATCATAATAACATGGGTAAAGAAAATAGAAGAAATGGGTGAACTTAGGTGCCCAGTAAGGGTAAACTTGAGAGATACGTAATCATTATCATAAGGGTATGAGAACATGATTATTAAAATAGATGATCATACCCTTCATATCAAGGATCATAATCATGAATCATTGCATAAATATTGGTTGTTCCTAAGACATGAATCATAATAAAATCAAAGAACATAAGACATGATAGAATATAATAGGCATAATACATAGTATTTTGGAATAGACATCATATTATAACATTGTGGACATGTCTAAATATAAACATGCTCACTCATTTAGTTAAGAATATGAAATCTGGCACTCATATAAACTTATGTTTATGAAACCAAATCCACGAAAAACATTGTGAACATGTAGTCAGGTTCATGGATAAAAATAATTCCCTACAAGTCAAGCCTCATTGAAAAAACATATTAGGGAACTTCATGGGAACTAAACCTACTAGTAATGACACACCACCATCCCCATTCACAGTTATTTCTTTATAATGGATCAATTTTCCCTATATTTCTATAGGTAATCATATTTCTCCGTCTTCCCATAGTGGATTGGGTTTCCTTATCTTCCCATAGTGGATGAGGAAACACCTGTTTCCCATTTTGGATTAGGATACACCTATTCACAATTATCGAACAAGGTCATATTATTATTTCTCATAATTATCTCAATAGTTAAAATATTTACCTAGTGCATTAGATGGGGATATAGATCCCACTCATCACATAATAAAATCATGCATACATGTTCTATAAGATAACAAAAATTCCATTATATCATGACCCATAAAAAAGAAATGGATTTTGTAAACATCATATTATATCCCATTAAATGAAATCAATATCCTAAACATTTCATCATTTCATTACCAATGTAAAATGGATAGTTCTCATAATCATTTCTTTGAATTATAACCTGTGAAAATAAGCAGGCTTCAAAATCATATAACCCATGGAAGGGAAATGAGTTACATAAACATCATTCCAACAAAACATAAAAAAAATAAAGATTAAAAAGGAATCGTATTCTTGGATCATATACCTGGTAAATCAGGAAATATAATAAAGTATGTCATCATAGATGGAGAAGGATTTTAAAAGATCGCATGGAACACTTCTTAAGAAAAACAACCTTTATTTGAAAATCATTTTCATAAAACCTTTTCAAAAACAGCTTTGTCATAAATAAATATTTAAAATTTTAATTAAAACATCTCTTAAGGAAAAAATATATTACCCATTGAAAAATTATTATTTTAAAAATAAATCATTTTTAAAACCTTTTTATTAAAAAAATTCCTTGAAAACTTAAAAAGGAATCTTGTAAACATTTTGAAAACCATTTTTTATGAAATTAATTTGAAAACATATAAATAAAGATTGAAAACTTCTGAAGAATAAATCATTTAAAACACTTTGAAAACATATAAATAATGATTTTAAAAAAATTAAATTTTTTTTTTTTGAAAATACTTTTAAAACATATAAATAAATCTTTAAAACATTTTAAAACCCTTTTCCTTTAAATATAATTTAAAAACATATAAATAAAGAGTGAAACATTTTGAAAACCTTTTACATAAAAATATACTTGAGTATAATCTAAAACACATTTAAAACATTAAAAAATCTTAAAATATTTTTAGAAAACACATATTTAGTGAATCTATATTTCTGACCGAAGCGATTTATAAAGTCGGATATTTGTAAAATCATTTTCTTAATCAAATTAAGTGCCAAAGAGTGGAAAAATAGAAATAATACATGAAGATGTCATGGATTACCATAAAGTAATAAAATAAATGGTTTTACTTGAGATATAGATCATAATATTTCATTAATGGAATCTTAATCATAAATAATCCAAAAAAATGATGATATTCTTGTAATAAACTCTTACAACTTTAGTATCTTTGAATTAAACTATCAATGTAAGAAGATGAAATTAAATAAATCTTAAAAAATGATTAAAAGATGAAGATTAATTATATAACATGAAAAATGAAAGTATATATACCCCATATAAAAATATTGGTTCAAAACATGGAATGTATCACAAAGAAGGAAAATTAAGCAAAAAAAATACATTGCCGATTTGGTAGCTTTTGAACCATAATCCCCATGAAAGAAAGATAAAAAAATGGAAATGTAAATAGCCATAAATTTTATTATAATAATCATGTAATTCATTCATTGGTTGTATATACAACATATAAAAGTAATTAGTTGTGACTAAAGCATAATTCTTACAGAAATAAAAGTGAGATGAGAAAACTCTTAATACTTGAGTAACTTTAGAATCATGAATCAAATGAAAGAATAAAATAACTTGAAACTTTTAATATCAAGAAAAAAAATTAAATAATGATATAACATATCATAGGTAATTATATACACCACGTAATAATAATAATTGGTTAATGTAGCATATATATCAAAGAAATAAAAGATGGATGAGAAAACCCTTACCTTGAGTCTTGAATTTTCATCGAACACATTAAAAATTCCTATGTGATAAGTATAATTTTATTATAAATATACCACATTAAAATATTATTTTATCTATTATCATATATTATTCACTCAGGACTTTATATTCCCCATTTATTAACAATTCTATTTTAATGTAACGTTTTGGGTAATAATTGCTCTGCTTATCATATGTGGTTTGACTTGTTATTCTTGATCCGATTAAACAGATATTGATAAACATATTTACAGAATTTAAAAAATTATATATATATATATATTCTATAAATAAATATTTATAATAATCTATAAAATATGGAAATATGAAATAGAATACATCGTTCATGGAGACGGTTGGTCATATATACACATGAACGTTGTTTCCATTTTATTATCATATTGTATGAAAGGAAGTAAGTGAAATATATGCTTATATATATATTATCATTAAATTATAATTATTATTTCAAATATATCTTATAATTTTACTAAACCCATCCATAATAAATTCCATGTAAAGTGTCAACGAATCACATCTCTTTGAGGTGGCGGTACTCCACATGTCTACAAACAAAGTCATCATATTTAAAAAATATGAAATAATAAAGTTATGTTTTATATAATAATTTTATAAGTATAAATACATCATAAATATCATATATATCAAATAAAATTATTTTTTCCATCATAATTCCCAACCATGAGATGTGGTAAAATAAAAATGAACAACATTATTTCGTACGGTGGTAGTTGATCATACACAGACTGTATGTTCATTACCCATTTTATTGAAGTGTGTGTAGTTTTAGGTTCAAACATTATAATAAAAAAATATAATAATATTTGGGATAATTATTTTATTATATATGTATGAAATAGTATTATTTTAGGTGGTGTAGAAAGAAAATAAAACAAGAGAGTTGGCGGCAGAATGTTACCTCTTCTTTGGGTAACACATTTTGGTTTCCATCAAAGGGCTTCCTTTGTTGGATTTACTCCCTAATATATGATTCTATGATAAAGTTATGGAACATGTGAGATTATTTGGGTAGGTTTTTTATGATCCAATTTGGATTTAGAGTTTTGAGTAAGTAAGGGGTGAGTACCCTTTTATAGTGGAGGGAGAGTGGAATTATTCAAAATATAAAAAGGTAAACACAATTGAGAGGTATCTCTTAAATCCAGGGCCTCAAATAAGTGTCCAAATTTTTTATAATAGGGAAATGGGTCAAAATATTTCCATACAATTACTTTTTGTAACGTTTCTAGGTCATTTTGCCTCATGAGATTAAAGTGTGACCATTAAGTAAACTAATTTTTACCTTAATCAATGTAATTAATTTTAATTAATTTTGAAAATATTTTTCATCAAAACATAAGTTGAAATTATTAAAAATTATAATGTATGATTATTAAAAACATTTAATCAATTTTTTAATCTTCAAATCACATAATTAGAATAAATTAATTTAAAATTATTCCAGTAGATGTGTCACGATAAAGGGTTTATAAGGAAAAATGTTTAAAAGTTTGAAATGATTTTAAATCCAATTTAATTTTGAATTTGTTATCATAACCAAAATTGGATTATTTCAAGTAAAATTGATCTAATTAAACATCAAAATTGATTAAAGTTAAAATTTATCTATATAAATAAATTAGATTAGAATTTTGTTTTGAATTAAATTTCAGTATTTTTCAATATTCATCCGAAAATGAAATATTTCAGAAAAATAACAAAATGTCATGACAAATAAATTTTTATATTCCTATTATAATAATTAAGTATGTGTTTTCAAATAAAAATTATACAAGTGTAAAAAAATTATTTAAAACGATTTCTCCACTAAAAGTCTTTAATATTACCTCTTATAAATATATATATAATTATGTATAAAATTATTATTATTCTTATCTATTTTCTAGAATACAAATAATATGAAGATTAATTAGTTGACCTAATATAATATAAAAATAAATCATTAAAAATATTCACTTAATGTGTTTTAATTAATTTTATTATGGTAAAAAAATTATTAAATAAATATATTTTCCCAGCAATAGGTTTCCTATATTTTCAAAAGGGTTTAATATTCATTTCTAGTCAATTGGTCATCAAATAATTTATCTTATATTCTTGTTCAAATAATATTTTATTAATTTAATTAATCATATTCATAAATTCTATTCTAATGGCTATGCAGTATCTATAATATTAATTTAATAACAATATTAATAGTATACTGTAATTTAGTAAAACTCAACATTGTGTGTAAAGAAAGCTATCAAGAGAACTTGTAATTGTGTGTAACATAAGACAACCATAGTTTTGAATGCACTGAATATTAACATAATTATTTAGTGTAGCATAAGAATATTTTTTTTATTAATATTTTATACCAAATTATGTTTTGAAAAAAGCTATATTTAGTGTTTTCTAAAATGAAAAATATCAAAAAGATTAAATTAATTCAAAACAAATTCCACAAAATATCATTTTGTTATAATAAATCTATGTGACAACTATGTTTTTATTAATTCCCTATAAGAATAATTATCCAACAATGATTCTATTCTTATCAATCAAATCACTCATGGAAATCACAGGTGATGCAAACAAATCAATGCTCTAGTGTGGAATGGCATATGCACGATATGTGAATTTTGTAGAGGGTGCCTAATATGATCTATGCTCAATGCATAATTTCCCTCATTTAATTATGATAAATATAAAATATAAAAATAAATCATATCAGTATTAATAATATAATTCAATTTCATCACCCAGAGGGGGAGATCAAATCAACTATAATAAGAAAAATGTTGTAAATTGCAATTTCCATTCAAGAAAATTTGTATTTTTCTGTACATAGTTTGATACTCTTAGGAAAAACTCATTAATAAACCCATAAACCCCATAATATTATGTATATTGTCTCAATATAGTAAAGAAAGAAAAGAAATGTTATGATACCACTTTGTGACATCCTAGACCCGGGTGCCACTCAGAGGTGCCCCAAGATCAGTGAGCCACATGGCCTCAAGCATGTCTCCCCAGATGCCATAGGCTAATGAATAGATGAGAGGGACTTAGGTTTGTCTATGGTGTTATGATTCTTTCATTACTAGAGTATCATAGTAGTGTAATCAATGGATAAATATTTGTAGTATTATAATTGTGAATAATCAATAGAAACATACATGAATAAACAAGCACTGAATAATAATCAAATGCATTAAACTAAATCATATATATAAGGATGATAATGTCTTTCATGTTTGTATAAATTAGGAAAAAATTGATACAAGTTGCTGGAATAAGTAATATAAAAAAGGTAAAAAAAAGGGGGGGAATCTATACTGCATCCCGATATTCGGTCTGATCATCTTCTATCATGCTCTATTCTAAGAAATTTTTTAATTTCATACATCCGTAAGAGGATTATTCCCCATATCTAAACCTTCAATCATATAGTATTATCGGTTTTCATTGGTGGGTCGAATAGGGTGTGAGATAAATCTCAATAGGCTATCACAAATGGCATCTATAAATATTCATTCTATGTGTATAACATGGTAGTTTTCAGATATGATAAAGTAGAGAAGGAATAATAACATTAAATGGGTCAGCTCAAGTTTCTCAAGAAAACAAGGCCAACACTACCTACTTCACCCCATTCCAGAATAACTCTGAACATGTATCAAGGTTCTCAATGCCCATTATCACATTTATAAGGGATATTAGACCTGGTATCATAGTAGTAAAGGGGATTTCATTCCTAGTATCACAAAATAGTGATTCCATGACCATTATCACATAATATAGACTCCATGACCAATGTCACGTATAGTTTCATGATTCCTGGTATCAGAGTAAGGGACCCCATGCTCGTGTGGTATCACAAGGGACCTTATGCCCATATAGAATCACAAGGGTGGCCGTGACCATATTGTATCCCATTTATATGAGGGTCACCATTCCCATATTAATAAAACATATTTATGGGTCATCATTCCAATTTAGTATAATTATTAAAGGTTTTTATACCCATTTGATATAAATAAGAAGGGAAGTGATGTCCATTAAGTATAATTATGCATCAGGTTCATCATTCCCACTCATTATAATTCATAAAGGCCATCATAACCATTCACTATAATTATTAAGGGTCTTCATTCCCTTATATATTATCATTGATAAAAACCCATTTACCTTAATACGATCAAAGGTATAATCCATTTCTCGTTTATATTTTTAATGACAGGGGTGTTACAATTTTCCATTTGATTAGGTGACATGATCTTACCACTCACCTCTAATAAATTCAATTCATTATATGAAAATGGTGTTATCCATGAAACAACACAAAATTTACCAATTAATAATTTATTATATCATCATTTTTAATTAAAACCACACACTTCAATGGGTTCTTTGGAAACATACTCAGGAAATCCAGTCATGCATAAAGAGGGAACACCCAAATAGATGGCTCACTCCATGGTTGTATATGTTGACATTATTTGGGTTCTAAAAATTCAAATAACTCATAATAGATGAAATTTAATGCAAAGAATTGTGAAACTAGCCTGCACCACAACATCACAAATTATAAAACATCAAAATTTGAGTGATAATTTATAGACCACATTCATCATACTCATAAAACTATCCATATCTATTATCAGCCCTAGTTCATCCTTGATTGGAAGAAATCTGAAGAAAGGAAGAAAAACAAAAATAGGGCATATGAGCCTATACCTTGATAACTTTTTTTAGGATTAGAGAAAAGAAGAATGGATAAAAAGAAATTAATATTTTATTAAAAGCTATTCAATGATACTAATAGAAGATAAATCGAACATTGTATGGATGAACATGATCCAAATCTATCAAAGAGGGATTTGGGAGCTCAAAATGGGAGAAGAATCCCTCTTCCATCCACTGGAGAAGAAATGATAAGAGGGGCAAGGATATTAGATCATTATGGTAAAATTATTCATTACACTAAAAATATATGTGTCTCATGTTTGGGCCTCATGGTTAGCTAAACCGTGCGAGAAAAATGAACCTCCCACAACTTAAGGAGTGCACGCACAAGGTTAGGCCGCGTGGTTAGGGAAATCGTATGCCAACCATTTGAATCTCCACATCAGAAAATTACATACATTTCACAAGGGCATGTGGCCCCTAGAACATTATTAGGGAAAATCATGTTCCATACTTCATCTAATTGTCCATCCAGACACAGTTAGGAGCGACCATACTGGATGGGTCAAACAATTTCTAGTAACCATGAAAACCAGTTGTTTTCTCTACCTAGTAGGGTTTCGAGCTCTGAAAAATCCATGGATAAACTCTTAACCTTTCTAACCTCAAAGAAAATCCAAAATATGTCCATAATAAAGAATTTGACCAATTTTATAAGGATCAATTACTAATTGAAAATATGGTTCCTATAAAATATTTTAAACGTTATGTTGGATTTTTGGTTAATATTTCTAAGTCCAATAGATCATAGACCTCCTTTTCATGTAATTAGTCAAGATCCAAAGGTCTATTTTGTTCTTGTTACCCAGTCCCAAGCTTGGTGGTTGTCTCCATTATTCTTCCCTAGGTTTTGCGCATAAGAGGAAAAGAAATGGTTGATTTTTATATATTTTCATCCATATATTTTTATTCCTCTCAAATTCTACAATAAATGTGATAGAATTTAAATTAATTCAAGAAAAATAGAATTGTTGAATAATAATCCATAAATAGATTATATAATGACCCACAATTTTATGAAAGAAATACCATTTTTTAAATAAGTAAATTCCTTATTATGAAATTATAACACATTCACTACTTTGGTTTTTAGATGCTTATGAGTTATATCCTTTCATATTTAGTATATCATTATGCGTCATTAACTTTGTTAATATATTCTCTAAATAGTGATCGTAGGATTATTATATATTTAGGTTTATGATAATGTCCAACAAATACAGATGAAAGAAGCGATGACCTTGACCAATAGGATCATACCATTTGAAGCCTATTTATCGAATCTTCCAAGGGAGATGGAATCACTGGGAATTTACCTTAACCAAGAGCAGTTAAGGATTTAACAACTAAATCATGAGAAAAACCTATTATGGGAGAAGTTCAAGCTCATTGAGATCACTGCCCAAACCATATATGTCGAACCACCCCACGAAATTAACACCATTATAGACCTTACCCTTAGTGCATTAACTGGTGTAATAAAGAGCTATGCATCTATACCCTAATAATATGAATGTTTGAATTTTTATTCAATTATTATATTTATTATTACTATTTAAATCAATAGTTAAAGAGATTAATAAAAATTAGATTTTGATATGATGAAACACAAATTATATTTTTAGGTAATGTATAGTTTCAATCAAGAAAATCTATTTTAATGAAAGATATATTTTTTAAAATAAACTATATTTTAATAAAATACTTTTACTAAATAATATTTATTAAATATAAGTGATAATATATTTTTTAAAAGTAAAAATAATTGTTTAATATGGGTCAAAAAACTATTATTGTCAAAAAATCACTATTTCTCAACAAATGTGTATTTCTAATTTAAAATTGTAAATTTAAGATAATTAATTTGATAACATAAATATTATATTTGAAATTTTCATGTCTAAATTATCCAATGGTAAATTTTTCTTAATTTTTTGACATAGTCAAAAGTTTTCGTAAAACTTTAATTCGGTATAAATATAAGGTATATATTTGGAAAACATTAAAATCAAAAAAGTGATGTAAAAAATTTATGTCAAGGTTATTCACTACTAAATATATGATTCCCATTTAAATTTTTTTTTAAGATAATTAATTAATTTTATAAATCCTTAATAAATCCTCCAAAACCTATACTATATTTCAAGGTTCTAAAAATAATTCTTTGTAAACCTAACTGTATTTCATAACACAAAGGGTATTATTTTAATTATATTGGTTCTAAAACTTATAAAATAGTGTAAACCACTCCACTTTTTCTAAAAACATTTCCCTAAAGCATGGTAATTTTTAAACCCTCAATTTTACTACATAAACCCACCCATGTTACCATTAATATTCATTTAAACCCATTGAATAATGACTATACAAATACCTTCTCTCTCTATATCCCTCCCAAGATTCCCCAAGCTCTCAATAAGATCCTCACAATCTTTTGTAAACACCCCCTCAAGATAAGGGATCATATCCTCCTCAATTTTCAAGAACCTTTTTGTATTATTCCTTTTAATTCCCAATTTTCCATTTTTTATTATGTTCTTACATATTTCCCTTACTTACCATATGATTTACAAGTGATTACAGAACAATTTCAATATCAATAACCCCTCCCATAAATCACTAAAAAACCCCATTATACTTCTAAAATTATCCTACAATTTTCCATGCCAAACATTAATTTTGTGAATACTCATCCCCATTTCCGCTTAAGGGTATTCATTTAGATTTACCTTTCCTTCATTGATTGGTAACTAACATATATATATCCCATAATATATTATCTTGGGATTAAATTTAAATAATGATCATATTTTAAAGGATTTATGTTGCACACGTATACATGTAAATGACATGAACGTGATAGATAGACTCAAAATTATATAGCCCCCAAATGTATTGGATAATGACTTAAACTCTTTAGATTCTATGTATGGTGCACATGAGGTTATCCTAAGAACACTATATTTTATTTTCTTGAATGTTATCCTTGACTTATATTTATGATTCTATATTTTAGTTGTTTACACATTCCCATATTACCTTCTTTTAGCATTGTAGATCATGTCATGGTGTTTATTTTTAGGATTTTAACCCCTATTATATATCATTTAAATGCCTATTTACTAACATGAAATAATTTATTCAATTTATTATTTTTTATTCCATTACTTCGCTCCATATCTCAAAATTTTCTTATGTATGTCCCTAGGTTATCCCATGTAGTTTTAAAAGGGCAATATAATTTTTTAGCATGTTATGGACATTTTTCTATGATGTTGCTTTATCCATGTATCAATTTGATGTTCTATCTACCAAATGTCCCAAAGTCACTAGGATTTATGATCTTATTTTATTTCATAATGTTTACCTTTAAATAATAAATCTTGATTTATTTTCAATTAAATACATAGGTTGTCGTAGTTGGTATCAAAGGAAATACTAGTTGTTGTAGGGATTGCGATTATAAATTAAAAGTGAAATACATAGGGATAAGACTATATATAGGAAAACATTCCTAAATTTTGGTCATGTATAAGGTGAGTGTATTCCCTGAAAATACATCTCTGTCATGATACTAAAATTAGTAATGGGTCTTTAACTGATGTACCTAGTGGTAAAAACCATTAAAATAACATATTAATCTAGACTCTTTCATGAAATAGTGCGTCAAAATGGGTTGTATTGTAGACATAGTTTAACACTCCCAATTTATATGCTTTGGTAAATTTAAAATCTCATTACAAATCATTATTAAGGTAAAAATTACCATAATATTTTATATTAGGAAATGGATCATGGATAACGTAGATTAGAACTTATAAATTCATTGGTTAAGGAGTATATGGCAGTTATGAGTTATCACTTAAATTTTTTTGGTATCATGAATATTACTTTAATTGTGTAGAAATTACCATCCCTAATTTTACTTTTTTTTAGTTAATGTATGGTAATATGAGGAACTATGTCAACAACCAATGTGAGGGGAAATGTGATGAATTCCCAAATAAGATGCTCTACCCAATATAAGCAGGATTCGTGAACTTCATGACCATAATTTCTCTATTGACTCAAGTTTTAAACCAAATCTTGGATAAAAGGGAATTTACAAATACCCTTAAGAAATAACAACATTCAATTGAGACCTTCAAGAGAAAAAGGCCTACATTTTTTAGTGGATATTCATGTACCTTAATTATGGAGTAATGGATAAACACTATTGAGATGGTATGCTCTAAACCTCAATGCTCTTAGTAAGAGAAGGTCGTGTTGGTTTTTTATCATATGGAAAAATATTCTGATCAATGGAGGAAGTTGTTCGAGAATAAGAATCCCTAGGAGGATATTGATGTGATGGGGTGGAAGGAATTCTATAAATATTTTTTCATGAAATATTTTCCTTGCACTCTTTGACTCAAAATGGAGAAGGACTTCGCCTCAAAAAAAGATTAAAATCCATCAATTTGTACAAGGAAAACTTCACAAGACATTAATTATGCACCTCTAGCTTTGTGTTTACCCCGAATGTAATGTTTACCACATATTTGGTGGGAAAAAACATGTCTAATAAAGGCCTTGGAAATTCTAGAAATTGTAATATATGAGGAAATTGTTTGAGGTGTCCTCAAAGTAGAAATGGATATCGGTGAATCTCAAGGTCCTCATAGGGGTAAGAATTGGAAAATGAAGTTTTACTCTAGAGGTAAAATGGTTAAATATACAATGTAAATACATCCCAACATACCACTTGTCAAAATTATTGGAAGAATCACCATAGAAAATTATTAAAGGGGATGAGTAAATCTTTTATGTTCATGAAGGATTAGAACTTAATTACCAATTTCCAACAAGACAAATCCACTAATGTGGTGGATGAAAGGAATATTCTAGTCTACCTTCATCCTATTGTATAATTTTTCAACATCAAGGAATAGGGTCACTATGATAATTAATGTTCTAAGCTAAATATTGTCAATGATAACCGATGCCAACAACCTAAAGGGTAGCAAGGGATAGATTATGACATCAAAACTATGGAGTTGGATCCCTAAAATGAATAGGTGATTGGTATGATATTTATTAATTAAATAATATATAATATACATTTTGATTCTATTTCTACACATTCTTTCATATAAAACTTGTTTAGGTGAACTATTCAAATAGAATCTCAAAATACAAAGGTTGAGTTTTTAGGGAAATCAAAAAATGGGGGAATTATTGCATCCCAAGTATATAACTTCTCCCTTATCTATATATGAGAATATATGTTCCTATATAAACTTATAAGGCTCCCTTTAAAATAATTTTATTCAATTTTGGGAATGGATTTAAATTACTTATATTGAGAAAACAAAAACTTCCTAGAGAAGGAAATCAACCACTATATCAAGAATCAACCTCTAGTTCTATATAAGTGTAATTAGGGGGATAAATATTATTTGGTACCAACATATAAAGCATGGATACTATTTCCTTTCCAAAAATATAATCTTTACCAAATGATTAATACTAACTAAGTGATCATCCTTGAAGACATTCCCACAGTGAGGGAATACCATGATGTGTTTCCTGATGAATTTCCTATTCCACCTTCTATAAGAGAGGATGACTTATCAATTGATCTTATACATGGAGATTTTATAATAATAAAGTCCCTATGTAAAATGGATTTTTTTTGGACTGAATATGTTAAAAATAAAATTTAGGAGAATATGGATAAACAGTTTATACACCAAAGTGCTTCACTGTGGGGTGAACCAGTCCTCTTAGTCAAGAATAAGGATGGGTCAATGATCCACTGCATTGATTATCATGGTCTAAACAAGACCATTATAAATAAAAATTATCCTATAGCATTTATTGATTCATTTTTTAACCAACTATAGGGAGTCCAATATTTCTACAAGGTGGATCTTTGGTCAGAATACTGATGTTTAAATTTGAAGAAGTAGGATACGCTTGATATTATTTTCATATAATGTACTAGAAATAAAGCTTCATAGTGATTCCTTTTAGACTCAATAATTCTTTTTCAGTATTCATAGACATAATGAATAGACTATATAGAGATGAACTTGAAAAAAATTTCATATTATTTAAATACGATATTCTCATCTACTCCAAAACCAAGAAGAAAATTGAGGATCATTTGAATACTATACTAAATACCTTGATGAAAGATAACCTCAATAAAAAGTAATTTAAATGATATTTTTTTTGAAAAAAAGTTGTGTTTTGTGGAAATTTAATCACTAAAAAAATATCAATAGATCCAAAAGAAATTTAGGTAATTAGACAATGTACAATACCATCATATCTGATAAAAATCCATAGTTTCTTTGGATTTAATGGGTACTATTATTGATTTGTGAGAAAATTATCATGATTTTCAAACCCTCTAACAATGATTACTCATAAGGGAGTCAATTATTTATGGTCTGATGAATTTTAATAGATCTTCAAAGAGTGGAATAAGAGGCTAATCACTACAGTTTAATTCTTATTACCCACCAGTAAGGAGATTTTTTAGTCTATAGTGATGCGTCTAAAACGGGCTTCAGATGTGTACTCTTACAAGATGAAAAATTAATATCATTGGACTCCTTCCAACAAAATATACATGATCATAACCTAATGAATGGTTTAGAATTGGATGAAGTGATCTTAATATTAATTATTTATAAACATTTTCTCTATAGATAGAGGTGTGACATATATATGAATCATAAAATACTCAATTATATATTCACACAAAAGGATATCAATATCTTCCAAAATATATTGTTAAATATCATCATAGATTATGATTGTTTTTGGTACCACTTTGTGTATGAATATTGTATTTGTTGTCAACATTTTTCAATGCTAATCAAAATAAAGAATGATAGGAAGGAGGACTCTATAGTTAACGGAGATCGACTGAAGTGAGGATGCTTGGAGAATTGTTATGCAATCATAGCATTGAATGTCATCCTTAGGGAATTCTTTATGAAGTAAATTCAGACAATTGTTGAGCTAATCATAAGTTCAAAGCACGTGTATCGAAGGTGATACATTGTCTACAAAAATTAAGAATGGTGATAAATCAGATAATGCTTTGTTGATTTTTATTTCACAAATATCATAAGTCAGAGAACTTATGATTCAAGCCATATGACTAAAAGGGGGAGTAAAGGTGATTCCATTCATATACAGTTTTAATTGGAAGGAAAGATGATGGTGGAAGATAGGGAAGTTATAGTACTTTCCATGGAAACTTTGATGATGCTAAATATGATTTATCGAAGGATATATTTCATGATATTGGAGTTATTGATGAAATAAGAAGAGTTGTTGAAGAAGAAAAATCACAAAAAAAATCATGAATGCTATGCAGAAAGCATATATTGAAGGTCGTGTTGTTCTCCAATTTTTTCCAAATACTTGATCCTAAAAATTGTAAGATTAATACATGTGTTTTTGGTAGATAAAGTTGCATGATAAATTCAAGGGGTTTTGAATAGTTTCACAGAATTGATGTTTCTAGATCAGAACATCATATTTTGGAAAGGGCTTGGAGTGCGTGAAAAGTTGGGTAGAGTGCATCAAAAAAAGGTTGTGTGATATATATTTTTTGTGCGCAATATAGAACACGGTGTAAAATTTTTTACACAATAGGTGTATCATGATTAGAAAGTTGAAAAATGAAAAAGGCGTGAAGTGTGCGAAAAATTCTATGGTTTGTGGGTAAAAGGTTTGTGCACCACAAAAAGTTTTTTTGCGCAATGTTCGATGATGCCTATAAATAATAGGTGAACTCCTTGTATTTTTTAGGATTGACACATAGATAAATCTTGGACTCTGGTGTGCAAAAAAGAGGATTTGTGCATAAAAAAAGCTTGCACTTAAAAAGTAGGGGTTACACATATAAATTAGGTTGTGCGTAAAAAATAAGTTGTGCATAAAATTTTATACTCCAAAAGTGTATTTTTGTGAATGAGCAAAGAAAATTTGTCGCAATACACCAAAAAGGTTTCATGAAAAATTAGAGTCACATAGGCCTTTGACACGTGATATGCACTCTTGAAGTGTCTCACAAAGAAAGAAAACTGCACCCTCTATGTGAATAAGAAAGGACAAACAAGAGACTGGTTTTTTCAAACCCTTATTGTGTTTCGTGAAGGGGATCTTATGAGTACACAACTAGTGAATACTCACCATTTTAGTGCTTCATGAAGACAGATCAACGAATCATCCCTGGTTCTATGAAGAAGAATCACGTGTCCTCTGCATGAAGAATAATACATGTGGATCTCTCTGATTGTACAAAGGTTAACACTCTCTAGTTTCACAATTTATATATGCTGTTTGTAGGGGTATTGTTTCTTGTGTGATGAGGAGACAAATGTGACACTAAAGTCACATATATACAAAGAAATAATGAATTATATAAATACAATCATGTGTTGGTATTGAGAATTAAAGAAATAGATTAATACACTGTTGTATTATTCTATATTATACTATGTCAAAGAGAAAGAAGAGAATAAGAAGAATAAGAACATAGTATGCCCAACTGAAGGCAGAAAATTATTCTGGGCAGTTTAATTCAGATGATGTTAAGTGACTTGATCCTCTGTGTTTGAATAATCACATTAGTGTATGTGATTATAGCTAAATAAAGAAGAATATTATTGTAGTTGGTTGTTGCACTAAGAAGAATAAAGAATAATAACTAGTGCCGTTGATTTTTGTGATAAATAAGAAGAGAATGAAAGAAGATAATTTTTTTCCTACTTCTTTCCAAGTAATCAAGTGAAGATAACTAAAATAGATCAAGATCAGACCCTACCTATTGAAGAAGGAAGAAGACTGTCTTTATAGGTTGTATAAATAACCATCTATAGGCTAAAAGTTGGACAATTCTATCACCAGTCTAGGGTAGAGGATTGTTCCCACCCCTCTCCAAAGTGTATGGACCCACACTGACTAGAGGATTGTTTCCCTAGCCACTGCACTGTAACATTTACTACATTATAGTGGACAATTCGTGCACTAGTTATTACCATACATGGTAAGGACTTAGCTACTCATATTGAGTGGTGAACCTTGTAAAAACATTGTTTGCATATTCTTACTGCTTTCATATTATTTTATAAGAAAGAGAAAAGAGAATAAGAGAATAAATATTCTAACAGTTCAAGAGGTACATGGATAAAAAAGAAGAAATTGGTTTAAAAATTCCCCAACACTGATTCACCCCCCCCCCCCCTCAGCGTTAGGAATATCCCAAACTGGTCCTCTCAATTGTTTAATCCACTACCATCCTGGGAAATAAAAAAGGGGGAGATACTATGATTAGATAGTATTTAGAAACATTATACATGATTTCTATTTCATGGGATCTAGTTTTTATAAACATTCTTAAGATGGAGATGGGAATAATAAAACAATCCTCATCTTACCTTGCTCAAATGACTACTCAACCATATATTCTTGAGATGATCAAAGAGGCTTAGAGTAATAATGAGTAGAGACAAAATAAGGTGTTTAATATTGAAGATTTTAACTATACTAAAAATATAATTAAAAGGTTTTAAAAAAAGATATGTGTCCCATAAAAACCAAAATTGAAGAGGGAAAATTAGTATAATACAAATATCCCACCCTTATCTATTCATCCAGGAAGCACTAAGATGTATATATTTATGAAGTCAAATTTCTATTAGGATAACATGAAGAGATAGATTGTAGAATTTATATCTTGAGGCATAATATACCAGAATGTTATGACTGGATGACATAAGGATTAGATTATGATGAAACTGTTTCCATACCAAAATATAAATTGGAAACGATAACCATTTTTTCATCATAGGACTCCCCAGAACATTGAAATTCAACAATTCCATTAGTTAGTAGTTGATCCCTTTAAAAATTCAATACTTTTCATTTTTTTAAATAAATATTCCTCTATTGACCGACCCACCATGATATACATAAGGTAATTGGTAAGACTTCATAGATCTCCACTCTCTCTTGTATTTGATAAAGATCTTAGGTTTACCTCAATGATTAGGAGTATCCATTAGCAAGTGTTAAATATAGAACTGAGCTTCATCACTAATTACCACCCTCATATGGATGGTAAATCTAAATGTACCATCCAAACTATATAATACAAACTAAGATAATGTTCAATGGATTTCTAAGTATATTGATATTAACACCTTTCCCTAGTGAAGTTTTGATATAATAATATTTTCCATTATATAATTCAAATTGAACCATATAAGGCTCTGTTTAGGAATATGTTTTTATCATTAACATGTTGGGATAATGTTGGAGAGAGGAAACATATGATACATGATCTTATCAAAGATTTGAAAATGAAGTTTCAACCCATTCAGTGTCATATGATGTCCGAGTAAAGTCGATAAAAAGGAAATGAAGATAATCATCGACGAGACCTAAAATTCAATTTCATGTATAATTTATTTCTTTATATATCACTATTTAATATTTTCATGAGGATCCATAAGAATTGAAAGCTTAGTCCTAGATACATCATTCTCTTTGATATCCTTTATTGTATTAGAGTGGTGGCCTATCAACTACCACTCACACCAAACCTATCTAATGTAAATGATTTGTTCCATGTATCCCTATTGATAATGTACATACCAGATCCCTCATGTGTACTGAATCCAATGGTGGTACCATTTTAGAATAATATTTCATTGGAGGATAAACCTATGAATATCATAGAGGCAATGTTCTATGAAATAATATAAGTCACCTTGTCAATGTGTTATGGCGAAACAACATTTTTGAGTAAGTTACTAGGGAATTGAAATGGGTGATTAAATAGGAGTTCCCTTGTCTATTTTATTATTTGAAATAAAATTTTAAGGAAAAATTTTCTGAATGGGTTATAAGGTAACAACCCGAACATTTATGAATGAAATTCCCTTCTTAAAATAAGTAAATTCCTTATTTAGAAATTAGAACACATGTAGTACATTGATTTTTGGACCATTATAAGTCATATCCTATCATATTTAAAAGACATTTAATCAACATAAATATTTATGATATAGTCATCTAACAATGATAAAATGATTAGTATCTATTTATGGTTAAGATAAATTCTAATTGATATGGATGAAAGAAGTGATGTCCTTGACCAGTAAGATTGTACCCAATGAAACCCATTTATTTGAACATATGAGGAAATTAGCATCACTGGTATTTTTCATTTATCAAGAATATGTTGGGATTCAAAAACTAAATCATTATTGAAACCTTTTATATTATAAGATCAAGGATATCATGATCCTGACATAAACCATGAGTGTCGAACCACGCCATGAAAATCTCATCATCCCACACCTTACTCATAGGTTGTTCAGAACTATAATAAATGTATGTGTTCCTAGAACCTAAAAATATAAATTTTTATATTTTCATCTCAATGATTATATTTATTATTAATTTTTAAATAATTACTTATTGAGTTTTATAAAAATATATTTTAATTTAATGAAACAAAAGTTGTATTTCTAGGAGGCGTATAGTTTCAATCAAGACATGAATTACAAAATATTTAAAATAAATTATATTTTAATTAAATATTATTATTAAATAATTTTTATTAAACATAAATGATAATATAATTTTTTTAGGTCAAAAAAATAATTTTATAAGGGATAGAAAATTGTTATTGTTAAAAAATATTCAATAAATAAAGATTTTTTATTCAAAATTTTAAATACCCATATTTATATATTTATATTTTATAAATATGTATTATTTTTTATCATAATATCTATATTTTATATTAGTTAGTTTTTCATAATTTTCTGATACATATGAATTTTTGGGTTAAAATTAAATAAAATATAAATATATGGTATATATTATGACATAATAAAATCCCAAAAGTGATGTAATAAATCCTAACAAGTGTATATATGATCAAATGAATGTTTACCCTAAAAAATAATGTATTTTTGAATTTATTTTAGAAACTTTATAAAAGGCTTAATGAATCCTCCAAAACCAATATTATATTTTAAGTTTTTAAAATCAATTTTTTCTAAATATGACTCACTTCCACATCACCAATGGTATTATTTTAATTATATAAGTTCCTAAATTTTCAAAATAACTTAAAAAACTTCACTTTTTTGAAACCTTTGGGAAAAACTTTTTGGTTTTGAATTCCTTATTGTACAGGGTCTGAAACCTATGATTGAGAAATAATACAGAACTCCCCTCTCTTTTCCTATATAAACCCACCCATGATCAAATTACTCATGATTAAAAACCCTTATAGGATTAATATAATCTTACCATACCTCTATAGATCCCTCTCATGTTTCCCCAATGCTCTCAATAAGCTCCTCAAAATCTTTTGGAAATATAATATCAATGTAAGAGATCCCCTCATTCTCCTCTTTATTCAAGCACCTAATTTTTCTAATTCCTTTAAATTCCCTATAATTAATGATGGAATGTGTTTTTACATATCCTTATTAATAACCTTCTGTTTTAAAGTTTATTATATGACCCTTTCACTCTAATTAATCCCTCTCAAGAGCCTCTAAATACCCCTGTTATGCAATCAAAATTATCTTGTGATTTCCCAGGCCAAACATTTGGTTTTTGAATAATCATTATGTTTTATACTCAAGGGTATTAACCTATAGGTAAATATAATGCTTTGATTTAGTAAATCCGTTTATGTATCCTATACTCCTTAACCATGGGACTAAATTTGATGAAAAATTATACTATGTTAAATGATCTATGTGGAACACTTATACATGTACATGATGAAAATGTGATTATTGGGAAAGGAATTATATAGCACACCAATGAATTTAGTAATGGTTTTATGTCATTAAATTCAATTTATTGTTTGTGGTATGTTATCCTAGCCCACTAGGTCATTTTTTTTCTTTGATTTATCATTGACTTATGTTTATTATGGAAGGTTTTAAGTTCTTTCCACATTCCCATGTATCCCTTATGTTATTATCGTATATCATGCTTGTATGTTCATGTTTATTATTATCACCCCTGTTATGTCCCATTAAAACTACTATTGAATAAGATATAATACTTTCCTCATTTTATTATTTTATTATTCCTTTACTAGGATTTCTATTTCACCCCTTTATTATATACGTCCTTAGGTTATCATGTGTATTTTTAAGATAGTAATGGAATTACAGATCATGTTAAGGAATATGTTAATAATTTTGTTTTATCTATGTATCAAGTATATCTGTTTTACACCAAATTTACTAAATACACCAAGTTCATGATATTAATGGATTGAAAAAAATTTACCTTTATGAAATAAATATTGAATTAATGTGTATTAAAGACATCGGTTTTCATGGTTGGTATCAGAGGAAAGTTTAGTTATTTTTTGGATTTGGAATATAAAACCCTGGTGATGGCCTTATGTATAAGAATAAATATAAGAAAACATCCCAAAAAGTTTTTAAAGTATGTAATGATTGTTTTCCAATAAAATAAATCCCATTATGGATACTAAAATTGGTTGTGACTTTGGTGAAGATGTACCTAGTGGTAACAATGCCAAAAAAAACGTATTGAGCAAGAATTGATCATGAAGTTGTGCATTAGATGGGACTTTCTACACACCTAGTTTTACATTCCCAATGGATATGATTTGGAAAATTCAAAATCTCATTATGAACCATTATAAAGTGAATAAAATTTCCCAAAAGATGTTATGTTAGGAAATAGAACATAGATAACATATATTAAAACCTAAAAAACCATAGGTTATGAAGTATATGCCATTTATGATTCATTGCATAATTTTTTATTTTTTCCAATTTTTTCCATTAATATTTTAAAAATTATCATCCCTGATTTTCCATTTTCTTTTTAGTTAATGTGTGAGAAGATGAGAAACTATGTCAACAACCAATGCGATAGGATATGTGAAGACTTCCCAAATGAGTTCAACAACTAGATGAGAGAAAGAAACATAAACTTAGTGACCATAATTTTCCAATGGAATCAATTTTTGAATAGATACATGAATCCAAAAGAATTCCCAAATTTCCACAATAAAGAAAAAGTTACAATTAATGCCTTTATATAACAAATTACTCCAATTTTTAGTGGATATAAATATCCCATAATGATTGAGAAAAGGATTAAATCTATCAAGTATATCTACTACATAATTTAATTATGTTAGAATGAGATGGTCATGTTGGATGTTATCATATAGATTAATAAGATTATCAATAGTGGATATTAGTAAAAATATGAATCTCAAGGAGGATATAGAAGAAATAGGGTAGAAGTAATTTTGGAATGAAAAATTCACCAAATATTTTCCTTTAACTCTTTGACTGAAAATGGATAGGCACTTCCTTAGCCATAAGACAGAGGGTGATGAATACACTAGAGAGTATGAGAAAAAAATTACAAGAATTACATGTTATTCCTATAACTCTGTCGTTACCCCCAAATATAAAGTTGACCACTTATTTTATGGGGTAAATCATGTACTACAAAAATCCTTCATGATTTGGGACTTTGAAAGCTATGTGGAAATTGTCATATGTACCCTCAAAGTTGAAGTGTGGATCAGTGAATCTCATGTTTATCATAGATATAAGAAGTGTAAATAGAGTTTCATTATGGTTGTATGATAGATAAATCTAATGGTGGAATGAATGCCCAACATCCTACTTTCAAAATTGTAGGAAAAAGCATCCTAGAAATTGCTTACAGGGGATGAGAAACTGCTTTAGGTGTGGGTAGGAAGAAAACAAGGCTAATGATTTATGAATGTAGAAACCCACAAATGTGATGGATAAAAGGAATTTTCTTGTCAATATTTATCTCATTTTCCACTATTTCATCTGCATGGAATAGAGTTACTATGTGAAAAAAATGATCTAATACAAGGGTTATCGATGATAATTGACACCAACAACTTCCATGTAAGATTTTTGATCTTACAAAATCACAATTGTGGTGTTGTATCATAGTAATTAATTAGTTATAGGTATTCTAGTTATTTATTTAAAAATAATGAATATATTTTTTGATTCTGGTTCTACACATTCTTTCATATCATACAATTTTAGTAGAACTATTAAAATACCACATCAAAATATGGGGGATGAGTCATTAGTGAAAATGGGAAATGGGGAAATTATTGTATCATTATTAAATAACTTCTCTTTTGTCCATATATACAAGTTGAACTTTCAAAATAATCGTATGATACTATCTTTAGTATAATTTGATGATATTATGGGCATGGACTTTATTTCCTTATATAAATCCAGTTTAAAATTTTGAGAGAAGGAAATCACCCTCCAAATAATGAATTGGCCATTGATTCTAAAAAAGTGAAAGTAATATGATGAATCTTCTTTATTACCAAAATCAAAAACATGGAAATTATTACCTTTATAAAAAAAATTCTAGACTAAATAATTTATAAAAAAGAAAATATCATCCTGGAATATATTCCCATTGTGAGGGATTCCCCTATTTTATTTATTGAATAATTTTTTGATCTTCCTCTCAACTAAGAGGTTTAATTATCATTTGAGCATATACCTAAATATTTTTCATTATCCAAGAACCAATTTATAAAAGATGTCATTGAACTGGAAGAGATGAAAAATAAATAGCAAGAGAATCTAGATAAAGGTTTTATACACCCACGTGCTTCCCCATAAGGTCCATTATTCCTCTTCATCAAGAATAAGTATGGGTCAACACTGTAACACCCCGAGATTTTATGAAAAATATTATTTTTAATTTCATTAATGTCTTGTGTTGTATGCTACACCAAAAGAAGCTTGCACAACACGCATCCCTGACTTGGATTGCATTACATGCAAGAACGACCTTCCGCGATAGCGTGTGTTGTACGCAATACCGAGTTTCGCTAAACAATGATATGCTATTAAAATATTATTAAAACTAGCCATTATGAATAGTAATAACCACTTTTTGAAATTTTGAAAATTTTATTTTTCAAAATGGACTTCATTTTTTGATTCGGAATATCTAAATTAGCTTAGGGTGAAATTTTGGTACTTTTCAGATAACTTTCATTTTCTGATGAATAGTGAAAATTACTAAATTTTAATTAAAAACAACCTTTTTAATCAAAATAATTAATAGTGATAAATTATTAATTTGAGTGGTTTTAAAGTATATTTAGAATATATTTTTACCATTTAATACAATTTTGGTCATTGGATGTAATTTCACATTTAAACCAGACATAAACAAATGTCAATCTTTTGATAGTTATTATCTCTTAAGAACACGCTATTTGTTTTGACGACGGGAATTAATTTTTAAATTAACTAATGCAACTGATATGTTTTGAATTTGGTAAAATAGACATCATTTTTCAGTTCATAATAAATATAGCTTAGGCCTAATTTTTGGTATTTTTCTGAAACTTTCATTTTTTGATGAATAGTGAAACCACTAAGTGGTAGTTAAAAAAACGGAATTTTTCATAAAACTTAATTTTACCGCTTCTATGAGTGGAATTTCAAAAATACGAGAGACACGGTTGATGTCAGTAAGTAAAATGTGGTTCAATGAGATGAAAATAATTTTTGGTGAATAGTAACTTTTTACTTTTATTTACCACGGTTAAAAGTAAATAAGGTAATTAAGGATAAAATGATATTATTATTACCCTAACACATGTCCTAATTCTATTGGATAAGTGTAATTCGACCAAAAACAAACTTAGGAATAAAATATGACCATTTAGGCCCACTTGGATTAGATTAGGACATTTATTATTAATTTATTTAAAGAAGGGTTAAAATAGTTAAAATCAATATTTAATAAGAAAATAATTTTCAATAAAGGGTTATACATAAGATAAATTCGACTATAAAAAATCATTAGAAATATAAAACGATTTCCTACATAATGATATTTTATTTGTAATTTTTAGACTTTAAATAAGTTAATTTATTTATGACACAAAGATGATGCAGTAATTATCTTATTAATGAAATATTGACATAATTGATGTTATAAATACCCAAATAAATGTACTTTGAGACTTTTATGAATTAAACTAATTTTATAGGTCAATATGACATGTTAGTATTGATTTAAGTAACTTTTTTCAAACTAATCATTCTGTTATGAGTTTCACAAAAATCAATTACTAAATAGTGTCAAAATTGACATAAAATGGTTTTTAAAACAAATATTATATTAGTAATTGTTATTTTATTCCTAAAAATCTAAGTTTTGGCCAAATGACTTATATAAGGTTATATATATTAATAATAAACAACTTGGGGTTCGTTTGGCTGCTTATAGTACATTTATTAACCTTATAGTATAAGAACACAAGAAGACATGGTAAAAGTAAAATTATTTAACTTAATGTTAAATCTAAATGATAAGGTTAAAATAGGAACCTAAACTTGTATAAATTATATTGGATGAGAGGATTTTGACCCATCCCCACCTTAGATTCAAAATAAATCAATTTGGATCTATTTAAAACCTAATTTGGCTTTATAATAAAATAATATTTTTTGTTATTCTAAAGGTGCCCCTCTCCTCCCTTATAAAAGGGCACCTCCTCCCTCTCTTCCTCACACCACTTTGAGCATTCAATCTCGGCCAAACCCTTCCAAATTCTCTTCTCCACTTCCCTAGAAACATCCTACAGGTCCTGGTCTTCTTCAAAGACCAATTTTAGTTCCCTAAAAGGAGGTCTCAAAGAGGCGCTTCAAAGAAGAGGTAATGTCCGTTACCGATTCTTTCAACTTTATTTCTTCTTCCACTTCTTCTTCTTTAGTTGTTTCATTATGAAGTAATAACATCAGTATCACTCATATACTTCTATGTTATTATAAGTATGAAACAACCCTATTTCACCATCTATCCATCCTACGGAAAACGAAATCACCTAGCGTGCGTACGTACGGAATACCGTCTCCACGTCATGGTGTAATCTGTTTTTCCAACACCACCTTACTTGGATGGGTATATTGGTGTAACGAATAACTATACATAGTTATTATAACATCATACTGATTCTGATATATTGTATCATCCACTCTGATTCAATTCAATGATTATGGAAATGATATCATCGCTCGTGCGTACGTACGGACTACCGTCTCCACACGCGATGAGATTCATTCTCCATGTTAACCACACATGAATGATCATAAAGTTTATTTAATGAATAATAATGAAATATATGAAATAATAATTCTACTATATTTATGTATATATATATGTATGTATATCGTCTATTTAGTTTCATTCAATTCAATAAGGAAATGAAAACAGCGTTCATGCATACGTACGGCCTACCGTCTCCATGAACGGTGTATTTCATTCCTTTTATTGACCTATAATATATATATGTATATGATGAATATATTTAAGTCATGTTTTACATTTTGAAATTATGTAAATCAGGATATAAGTAATAATATCAAGAACGGAAAGTCGAAACACATACGATAAATGAAATGATTTTACCCAAAATGCTGCTTTAACATGGAATTTACAAAAACAACGGGTAATATAAAGTCATAAGTGAAACATATATGATATCATAACAATGAATATGATTCTGTAATAAGTCAATGACATTATTTAAATCATTATACAGGAGGTTCAGATACGTACGAAGCATATCGGACCTAAGGTAATGGAAAATATCACAATCTCATTTTATCTGAGATTGTTTATACTTTGGTATTTACTGGGGTGTATTTTATCATCCACATCCATGTTTCCTTAATATGTAATATTATTTCTATCCACCTAAAATTTTTTAAATCCAATTTTACCCTTTTGTGAGTTTTTAGTAAAATATATTAAAGGAATCTTTTGTCGTTTTTTGTACGAGGTACTTTTTGACTTTTCCGACAAAAGTACGAGAAGAATGTTTTTTTAACTTATACGGCATGAATGGATTTTTAAAACATTATTTCCAAGAAGATTACTTTACAAGTTTTAAAGTTTATTTTTAATCAACTTCTTTTAGTTTAGAATTGTATGACATGTTAATAAAGGAAAAGTGTTTTTGAAGTAGAAAGGATATTTTCCTCAAGAATGGAGTTCAAGTGTTTTATCAAAATTATTTTCCATCTAATATAATAAAGGGTTCTGTTTCTATCCCTATTATTACATTTATTTGATTATGTTGTGATGGAATTATTTTCATGAATTCTTTTATCTTATATGAATTTTTTTATGATGTCATGTTGTTTAAGAATCCCATTTTTATTACATGAGTTATGCAATGATGTATGATTTTTGATTTTGTAGCACACATAAGAATGGTATCATTATGAGATGGGTGGGAACTATATCTCCCTCCAATGCATTGGGTAAAGATTTATATCTCATAAGATAGACATGGCTGGAACGGCAAGTTAAACCGGTTCAGTAATAGAGGACTGGAACGAGGATTGAACTCGATTCAGAAAGGGACATTGTCCAATAATATGGTCTTGGCAGCAATGCCTTGGATACTATGGAAATCATATCATGTGATTAATGGTTTCCACAATTACATGTTTTATTTCCATGCTATTTTATCATTCTTAATGTTTCTTTATGATCTATGCCTTACGTACTTCCATGTTTTATGTCATTGCTCAAGCTTTTGATGTTTAAACATTATGTTCATATTTTTAAGTTCAAATGTATATGGTATGTTTTATTTTATCCACGATTACCCTTACTGAGAATTTGATATCACCCCTTTTATGTTTTATTTTCCCCAGGATATAAAGAAAGGTTTTAGGTAAGAAAAAAAAGGGAAGATCTTTATTGGGAGATGTTGGAGATCTTTCACCACGATTAGAAGATTTTATTCTGAGTTTCCAAAGACACTAAACTATTACGGTCCTTGTGTGTGTATTTTTGTTATGTACTAAGTATTACACAAAAGTAATGTAATGTTCATGTACGTCAAGCTTTGGGTCTCTACAGTAGGTATCAGAGGAAAAGTTTAGTCAAACTTTGGAAACTAGGATGCGAAAACGTTAGTGAGATCCCTAGAGATATGTCTAAGGTATGTCGAGGGATGTCCCTAAGGATAAGTATACGTATAGGATATAGTCCTAGAACTATGGTAACGATATTATATTAAACCAAAGATGTTATATATTGAAGTTACTCCCCCTTTATTATGATTTTTGCCTCTCACACTATTCGTTTTGGGTTTTAGAAAATGGCTGGAAACAAGATGATTCACGATAATGGATGATATGATGGACAATGGAATGATATTCCTCATGAGAAACAAAATGAAATGGGATTTGGAAGTCCAAACATCATTATTATGCCTAATCATCAATCTCATAATATGATCAATAAAGTAAAATTTGGTAAGATTCCTGACTCGGCTAATAAGAGAAAGATGGAGTTTCATGATGATCATAGAGGAAAGAAAGTTTAATTTCCCCTATGTAAATCATGTGGGAAGAGGCATCAAGGAGAATGTTTCAAAGGAATTGGAAGATGCTTTGGGTGTGAAAAAGGACACAAATCCAGTAAGTGCAAAGGAAAAGGTTCAGTTAACACCAGGGATGAGGATAATGGTATTGCTACGACATCAACAATGGTTAAAGTTTTAAATGTGGAATGTACGGGCATTATGCAAACCAATGCCCTAAGGGAAAGTCTCATGAAGAGAATCAGTATGGTCGTATGGGTAGTATTTATATTGATGATGATGAAGAGACTACAAATGATATGTGAGATGAAAGAATTGTTAAAGCTAGGTCAATGGTTTAAGAATGTAGTGGAAGGATTACATGTTTATCATGTGTAATGTTGTATAAGTAATCTCATGGTACTATGGAATAAAGAGACATCTAAGGATTGTTACACTATTGTCTTTCCTTGAGTTTTGAAAGTGTATGATTAATGGTACCAGTATCCATGAAAGGTTATTTAGATATTTTTGGAATGTAGATGATATGCACATAATGAAGGGATAAGGAGAAAATTAAATGTTTGATAGTATTCATGAGCTCATGAATGATATAAGGAAATAGTTATATCATGGTTTGAGTATATATAATTTTGGGTTTTTGGTATGTGGAATGAGTTAACTTTTGACAGCACTCATGTTTTTACTAAGATTCAATGGGTATTCATTTTTCAAGAGAATGCATGATTAAGGTCTTAGAATATTTGGAATCTGACCAACAAGACATATCTTATGATATATGGGGATCAACGATGGTATTAACATTCTTGTTATATGAAATCTCTGATAATCATTTTCACTATTTTATGAGAGTGGACTGCAGTATTATGGATAAGCCTAAAGATTGGAATGGATTGTGTTGGACATAAGTTAGTATTGTTTAAGGATAGAAGTTTTTTCAATATTATTGAAAGGATGTTATAGTAATGTAGTTTTAGAAAAAATCACAACCTACAGGACGGGTGACATCCCATCGCGTCGGAAAAGGATGTGGGAATTGAACCCACAACTGAAGTACGACTAGCCTTTATCGCCTACCACTGGCCTACAGAAAGTCCCTGGTTAGTAGAAACTAGTTTTATTTTATTACGCGGTATGATATATGAAGTATAAGTTCATTTTTGGAATCGTATACAATTAACCTCACCATAGATGGACTTATGTATATTTGATAACTTTTGCTAACCTTTTGTTTGAAACAGATGGAATGACCCATCATTCTATCACATGATCTGTTAACACTTCACGAATAAAAAATTCAACTTCATTTCTTTAAGAGATGAGGTGGAAATTTTTCAAAGCACGAACAACAGTGAGATTGTACCAAAATAAAGTAAGTATTTATTCTAATTCAAATTATTCAACTTTAGGGAAATGATCTTGAAAACCAAAAATGTTGTCCTAGTGCCCTTATATCCGATGAATCAGATGGTACCCTAGATCATCACAAATTTATGGCTTTGTGATTGTTGGATTTTTCATAGCCATGTTCTCTACCAATCTCCATCAGAACATGACCGTTAGATTTCTCTTCCATATCCATATTTTCACCTATGTTCTCCTATGTGGAAACCCAGTGATTAGTTAATTTGGGTAACCGTTACGTTTCATACTTTAGTTTTTAAAGCCAAGTTTTGGTATTCCTTTTTACGATGTGGGTTTCTATTAAAGAAAATTTTGAGTAGTAAACCATTTATAACCCCGACGAATTTCGAGGGCAAAATTCATTTTAAGGGGGGTAGAATGTAACACCCCGAGATTTTATGAAAAATATTCTTTTTAATTTCATTAATGTCTTGTGTTGTACGCCACACCAAAATAAGCTTGCACAACACGCATCCCTGACTTGGATTTCATTACACACAAGCGCGACCTTCCGCGATAGCGTGTGTTATACGCAATACCGAGTTTCGCTAAACAATGATATGCTATTAAAATATTATTAAAACTAGTCGTTATGAATAGTGATAACCACTTTTTGAAATTTTCTAAATTTTATTTTTCAAAATGGACTTCATTTTTGGATTCGGAATATCGAAATTAGCTTAGGGTGAAATTTTGGTACTTTTCGGATAACTTTCATTTTCTAATGAATAGTGAAAATTACTAAATTTTAATTAAAAACAACCTTTTTAATCGAAATAATTAATAGTGATAAATTATTAATTTGAGTGGTTTTAAAGTATATTTAGAATATATTTTCACCATTTAATACAATGTTGGTCATTGGATGTAATTTCACATTTAAACCAGACATAAACAAATGTCAATCTTTTGATAGTTATTATCTCTTAAGAACACGCTATTTGTTTTGACGATGGGAATTAATTTTTAAATTAAGTAATGCAACTGATATGTTTTTAATTTGGTAAAATAGACATCATTTTTCATTTCATAATATCAAATATATCTTAGGCCTAATTTTTGGTATTTTTCTGGAAACTTTCATTTTTTGATGAATAGTGAAACCACTAAGTGGTAGTTAAAAAAACTGAATTTTTCATAAAACTTAATTTTACCGCTTCTGTGAGTGGAATTTCAAAAATTCTAGAGACACGGTTGATGTCAGTAAGTAAAATGTGGTTCAATGAGATGAAAATAATTTTTGGTGAATAGTAACTTTTTACTTTTATTTACCACGGTTAAAAGTAAATAAGGTAATTAAGGGTAAAAATGATATTATTATTACCCTAACACATGTCCTAATTCTATTTGATAAGTGTAATTCGACTAAAAAAAACCTTAGGAATAGAATATGACCATTTAGGCCCACTTGGATTAGATTAGGACATTTATTATTAATTTATTTAAAGAAGGGTTATAATAGTTAAAATCAATGTTTAATAAGAAAATAATTTTTAATATAGGGTTATACATAAGATAAATTAGAATATAAATATTTATTAGAAAGATAAAAATATTTCCTATATAATGATATTTTATTTGTAATTTTTAGACTTTAAATATGTTAATTTATTTATGACACAAAGATGATGCAGTAATTATCTTATTAATGAAATATTGCCATAATTGATGTTATAAATACCCAAATAAATGTAATTTGAGACTTTTTATAAATTCCACTAATTTTATAGGTTAATATGACATGTTAGTATTGATTTAATTAACTTTTTTCGAACTAATCATTCTGTTATAATTTTCACAAAAATCAATTACTAAATAGTGTCAAAATTGACATAAAATGGTTTTTAAAACAAATATTATATTAGTAATTGTTATTTTATTCCTAAAAATCTAAGGTTCGGCCAAATGACTTAGATAAGGTTATATATATTAATAATAAACAACTTGGGGTTCTTTTGTCTGCATATAGTAAGTTTATTAACCTTATAGTATAAGAACACAAGAAGACATGGTAAAAGTAAAATTATTTAACTTAATGTTAAATCTAAATGATAAGGTTACAATAGGAACCTAAACTTGTATAAATTATATTGTATGGGATTATTTCGACTCATCCCCACCTTATCTTCGAAATAAATCAATTTGGAGCTATTTAAAACCGAATTTGTCTTTATAATAAAATAATATTTTTAGTTATTCCAAAGGTGCCCCTCTCCTCCCTTTTAAAAGGGAACCTCCTCCCTCTCTTCCTCACACCACTTTGAGCCTTCAAGCTCAGAAAACCCTGTCCAAATTCTCTTCTCCACTTCCGTAGAAATATCCTAGAGGTTCTGGTCTTCTTCAAAGACAAATTTCAGTGCCCTAAAAGGAGGTCTCAAAGAGGCGCTTCAAAGAAGAGGTAATGTCCGTTACCGATTCTTTCAACTTTATTTCTTCTTCCACTTATTCTTCTTTAGTTGTTTCATTATGAAGTAATAACATCAGTATCACTCATATACTGATATTTTATTATAAGTATGAAACAACCCCATTTCACCATCTATCCATCCTACGGAAAACGAAATCACCGCGCGTGCGTACGTATAGAATATCGTCTGCACACCGTGGTGTAATCTGTTTTTCAAACACCACCTTACTTGGATGGGTATAATGGTGTAAATAATAACTATACATAGTTATTATAACATCATAATGATTCTTATATATTGAATCATCCACTCCAATTGAATTCAATGATTATGTAAATGATATCATCGCTCGTGCGTACGTACGAACTACTGTCTCCACGATGTGATGAGATTCATTCTCCATGTTAACCATACATGAATAATCATAAAGTTTATTTAATGAATAATAATGAAATATATTAAATAATAATTCTACTGTATTTATGTATATATATGTATGTATGTCTTCTATTTAGTTTCATTCAATTCAATAAGGAAACGAAAACATCGTTCGTGCGTACGTAAGGCCTACCGTCTCCATGAACGGTGTATTTCATTCCTTTTATCAACCTATAATATATATATTTATATGATGAATATATGTAAATCATGTTTTACATTCTGAAATTATGTAAATCATGATATAATTAATAATATCAAGAACGACAAATCGAAACACATACGATAAATGAAATGATTTTACCCAAAACGCTGCTTTAACATGGAATTTACAAAAGAACGGGTAATATAAAGTCATAAGTGAAACATATATGATATCATAACAATGAATATGATTCTATAATAAGTCAATGACATTATCTAAATCATTATACAGGAGGTTTGGATACGTACGAAGCATATCGGACCTAGGGTAAGGGAAAATATCACAGTCTCATTTTATCTGAGATTGTTTATATTTTGGTATTTACTATGGTGTATTTTATCATCCAAATCCATGTTTCCTCAATATGTAATATAATTTCCATCCACCTAAAATTGTTTAAATCCAATTTTACTTTTTGGTGAGTTTTTAGTAAAAGATATGAAAGGAATATTTTGTCATTTTTCGTACGAGGTACTTTTTGACTTTTCCGACAAAAGTACGAGAAGAATGTTTTTTTTAACTTATACGGCATGAATGGATTTTTAAAACATTATTTCCAAGAATCTTACTTTACAAGTTTTCAAGTTTATTTTTAATCAACTTCTTTTAGTTTAGAATTGTATGACATGTTAAGAAGGGAAAAGTGTTTTTGAAGTAGAAAGGATATTTTCCTCAAGAATGGAGTTCAAGTGTTTTATCAAAATTATTTTCCATCTAAGATAATAAAGGGTTCTGTTTCTATCCCTATTATTACATTGATTTTATTAGGTTGTGATGGAATTATTTTCATGAATTCTTTTATCTTATATGAATTTTTTTATGATGTCCTGTTTTTTAAGAATCTCATTTTTATTACATAAGTTACGCAATGATGTATGATTTTTTATTTTGTGGAACACATAAGAATGGTATCATTATGAGATGGGTGGGACCTATATCTCCCTACAATGAATTGGGTAAAGATTTATATCTCATGAGATAGACATGGCTGGAATGGAAAGTTAAACTGGTTCAGTAATACAGGACTGGAACGAGGAGTGAACTCGATTCAGAAAGGGACTTTGTCCACTAAGATAGTCTTGACAGCAATGCCTTGGCTACTATGGAAATCATATCATGTGTTTAATAGTTTCCACAATTACATGTTTTATTTCCATGCAATTTTATCATTCTTAATGTTTCTTTATGATCAATTCCTTACGTACTTCCATGTTTTATATCATTGCTCAAGCTTTTGATGTTTAAACATTATGTTCATATTTTTATGTTCAAATGTATATGGTATGTTTTATTTTATCCATTCTTACCCTTACTGAGCATTTGATCTCACCCCTTTTATGTTTTCTTTTCCCCAGGATATAAAGAAATGTTTTAGGTAAGAAAAAAAAGGGAAGATCTATATTGGGAGATGTTTAAGATCTTTCACCACGATTAGAAGATTTTATTCCGAGTTTCTAAAGACACTAAACTATTACGGTCCTTGTGTGTGTGTTTTTGTTATGTACTAAGTATTCCGCAAAAGTAATGTAATGTTCATGTACGTCAAGATTTGGGTCTCTACAGTTGGTATCAGAGGAAATGTTTAGTCAACCTTTGGAAACTAGGATGCGAAAACGTTAGTGAGATCCCTAGAGATATATCTAAGGTATGTCTAGGGATGTCCCTAAGGATAAGTATACATATAGGATATAGTCCTAGAAATATAGTAACAATATTAGATTAAACCAAAGATGTTAGATATTGAAGTTACTCCCCCTTTATTATGATTTTTTGCCTCTCACACTATTCTTTTTGGGTTTTAGAAAATGGCTGGAAACAAGATGATTCACGATAATGGAGGATATGATAGACAATGGAATGATATTATTCATGAGAAACAAAATGAAATGGAATTTGGAAGTCCAAACATCATTATTATGCCAAATCAGCAATCTCATAATATGATCAATAAAGTAAAATTTGGTAAGTTTCCTGACTCGGCTAATAAGAGAAAGATGGAGTTTCATGATGATCATAGAGGAAAGAAAGTTCAATTTCCCCTATGTAAATCATGTGGGAAGAGGCATAAAGGATAATGTTTCAAAGGAACTGGAAGATGCTTTGGGTGTGGAAAAGAAGGACACAAAGCTAGTAAGTGCAAAGGAAAAGGTTCAGTTAACACCAGGGATGGGGATAATGGTATTTCTACGACATCAACAATGGTTAAATGTTTTAAATGTGGAATGTATGGGCATTATGCAAACCAATTCCCTAAGGGAAAGTCTCATGAAGAGAATCAGTATGGTCATATGGGTAGTATTTATGTTGATGATGATGAAGAGACTACAAATGATATGTGAGATGAAAGAATTGTTGAAGCTCAGTCAATGGTTTAAGAATGTAGTGGAATGATTACATGTTTATCATGTGTAATGTTGTATAAGTAATCTCATAGTACTATGGAATAAAGAGACATCTAAGGATTGTTACACTATTGTCTTTCCTTGAGTTTTTAAAGTGTATGATTAATGGTACCAGTATCCATGAAAGGTTATTCAGATATTTTTGGAATGTAGATGATATGTGCCTAATGAAGGGATAAGGAGAAAATTAAATGTTTGATAGTATTCATGAGCTCATGACTGATATAAGGAAATAGTTATATCATGGTTTGAGTATATAGAATTTTGGGCTTTTGGTATGTGGAATGAGTTAACTTTTGACAGCACTCATGTTTTTACTAAGATTCAATGGGTATTCATTTTTCAATAGAATACATGATTAAGGCCTTAGAATATTTGGAATGTGACCAACAAGACATATCTTATGATATATGGGGATCAACGATGGTATTAACAAGTTTTTTATATGAAATCTATAGTAATCATTTTCACTATATTATGAGAGTGGACTGCAGTATTATGGATAAGCCTAATGATTGGAATGGATTATGTTGGACATAAGTTAGTATTGTTTAAGGATAGAAGTTTTTTCGATATTATTGACGGTATTTTATAGTAATTTAGTTTTAGAAAAATGTAAAACCTACAGGACGGGTGACATCCCATCACGTCGGACAAGGCTGTGGGAATTGAACCCACAACCGAAGTGCGACTAGCATTTATCGCCTACCACTGGCCTACAGGAAGTCCCTGGTTAGTAGAAACTAGTTTTATTTTATTACGCGGTATGATATATGAAGTATGAGTTCATTTTTGGAATCGTATACAATTAACCTCACCATAGATGGACTTATGTATATTTTATAACTTTTTCTAACCTTTTGTTTGAAATAGATGGAATGACCCATCATTCTATCACATGATCTGTTAACACTTCACGAATAAAAAATTCAACTTGATTTCTTTAAGAGATGAAGTGGAAATTTTTCAAAGCACGAACAAAAGTGAGATTATAAAAAAATAAAGTAAGTATTTATTCTAATTCAAATTATTCAACTTTAGGGATATGATCTTGAAAACCAAAAATGTTGTCCTAGTGCCCTTATATCCGATGAATCAGATGGTACCCTAGATCATAATAAATTTATGGATTTTTGATTGTTGGATTTTTCATAGCCATGTTCTCTACCACTCTCCATCAGAACATGACGGTTATATTTCTCTTCCATATCCATATTTTCACCTATGTTCTCCTATGTGGAAACCCAGTGATTAGTTAATTTGGGTAACTGTTACATTTCATACTTTAGTTTTTAAAGCCAAGTTTTGGTATTCATTTTTACGATGTGGGTTTCTATTAAAGAAAATTTCGAGTAGTAAACTATTTATAACCCCGATGAATTTCGAGGGCGAAATTCATTTTAAGGGGGGTAGAATGTGACACCCCGATATTTTATAAAAAATATTCTTTTTAATTTCATTAATGTCTTGTGTTTTACGCTACACCAAAAGAAGCTTGCACAACACGCATCCCTAACTTGTCTTGCATTACACGCAAGCGCGCCCTTCCGTGATAGCGTGTGTTGTACGCAATACCAAGTTTCGCTAAACAATGATATGCTATTAAAATATTATTAAAACAAGCCGTTATGAATAGTAATAACCACTTTTTAAAATTTTGTAAATTTTATTTTTCAAAATGGATTTCATTTTTGGATTCGGAATATCGAATTTAGCTTAGGGTGAAATTTTGGTACTTTTCGGATAACTTTCATTTTCTGATGAATAGTGAAAATTACTAAATTTTAATTAAAAACAACATTTTTAATCGAAATAATTAATAGTGCTAAATTATTAATTTGATTGGTTTTAAATTATATTTAGAATATATTTTTATCATTTAATACAATGTTGGTCATTGGATGTAATTTAACATTTAAACCAGACATAAACAAATGTCAATCTTTTGATAGTTATTATCTCTTAAGAACACGCTATTTGTTTTGACGACGAAAATTAATTTTTAAATTAAGTAATGCAACTGATATGGTTTGAATTTGGTAAAATAGACATAATTTTTCAGTTTATAAAATCAAATATAGCTTAGTCCTAATTTTTGGTATTTTTCTAGAAACTTTAATTTTTTTGATGAATAGTGAAACCACTAAGTGGTAGTTAAAAAAACTAAATTTTTCATAAAACATAATTTTACCGCTTCTGTGAGTGGAATTTCAAAAATCCTAGAGACACGGTTGATTTCAGTAAGTAAAATGTGGTTCAATGAGATGAAAATAATTTTTGGTGAATAGTAACTTTTTACTTTTATTTACCACGGTTAAAAGTAAATAAGGTAATTAAGGGTACAAATGATATTATTATTACCCTAAAACATGTCCTAATTCTATTGGATAAGTGTAATTCGACCAAAAACAACCTTAGGAATAAAATATGACCATTTAGGCCCACTTGGATTAGATTAGGACATTTATTATTAATTTATTTAAAGAAGGGTTAAAATAGTTAAAATCAATGTTTAATAAGAAAATAATTTTTAATATAGAGTTATACATAAGATAAATTCGACTATAAATATTCATTAGAAAGATAAAAATATTTCCTATATAAGGATATTTTATTTGTAATTTTTAGACTTTAAATAAGTTAATTTATTTATGACACAAATATGATGCAGTAATTATCTTATTAAAGAAATATTGACATAATTGATGTTATAAATCACAAAATAAATGTAATTTGAGACTTTTTATGAATTACACTAATTTTATATGTTAATATGACATGTTAGTATTTATTTAATTAACGTTTTTCGAACTAATAATTCTTTTATGATTTTCACAAAAATTAATTACTAAATAGTGTCAAGATTGACATAAAATGGTTTTTAAAACAAATATTATATTAGTAATTGTTATTTTATTCTTAAAAATATAAGGTTTGGCCAAATGACTTAGATAAGGTTATATATATTAATAATAAACAACTTGGGGTTCGTTTGGCTACTTATAGTACGTTTATTAACCTTATAGTATAAGAACACAAGAAGACATGGTAAAAGTAAAATTATTTAACTTAATGTTAAATCTAAATGATAAGGTTAAAATAGGAACCTAAACTTGTCTAAATTATATTGGATGAGATTATTTATACCCATACCCACCTTAGATTCGAAATAAATCAATTTGGAGCTATTTAAAACCTAATTTGGCTTTATAATAAAATAATATTTTTTGTTATTCCAAAGGTGCCCCTCTCCTCCCTTATAAAAGGGCACCTCCTCCCTCTCTTCCTCACACCACTTTGAGCATTCAAGCTCGGCCAACCCCTTCCAAATTATCTTCTCCACTTCCCTAGAAACATCCTAGAGGTCCTGGTCTTCTTCAAAGACCAATTTCAGTGCCCTAAAAGGAGGTCTCAAAGAGGCGCTTCAAAGAAGAGGTAATGTCTGTTACCGATTCTTTCAACTTTATTTCTTCTTCCACTTCTTCTTCTTTAGTTGTTTCATTATGAAGTAATAACATCAGTATCACTCATATACTTCTATGTTATTATAAGTATGAAACAACCCTATTTCACCATCTATCCATCCTACGAAAAATGAAATCACCGTGCGTGCGTACGTACGGAATACCGTCTCCACGCCGTGGTGTAATCTATTTTTCCAACACCACCTTACTTGGATGGGTATATTGGTGTAACTAATAACTATACATAGTTATTATAAAATCATACTGATTCTGATATATTGTATCATCCACTCCAATTCAATTCAATGATTATGGAAATGATATCATCGCTCGTGCGTACGTACGGACTACCGTCTCCACGACGCGATGAGATTCATTCTCCATGTTAACCACACATGAATGATCATAAAGTTTATTTAATGAATAATAATGAAATATATGAAATAACAATTCTACTGTATTTATGTATATATATATATGTATGTATTTCATCTATTTAGTTCCGTTCAATTCAATAAGGAAACGAAAACAGCGTTCATGCGTACGTACGGCCTACCGTCTCCATGAACGGTGTATTTCATTCCTTTTATCGACCTATAATATATATATGTATATTATGAATATATTTAAGTCATGTTTTACATTATGAAATTATGTAAATCAGGATATAAGTAATAATATCAAGAACGGAAAGTCGAAACACATACGATAAATGAAATGATTTTACCCAAAACGGTGCTTTAACATGGAATTTACAAAAGAACGGGTAATATAAAGTCATAAGTGAAACATATATGATATCATAACATTGAATATGAATCTGTAATAAGTCAATGACATTATTTAAATCATTATACAGGAGGTTTGGATACGTACGAATCATATCGGAACTAAGGTAAGGGAAAATATCACAATCTCATTTTATCTGAGATTGTTTATACTTTGGTATTTACTGGGGTGTATTTTATCATACAAATCCATGTTTCCTCAATATGTAATATTATTTCCATCCACCTAAAATTGTTTAAATCCAATTTTACCCTTTGGTGAGTTTTTAGTAAAATATATGAAAGGGATCTTTTGGCGTTTTTCGTACGAGGTACTTTTTGACTTTTCCGACAAAAGTACAAGAAGAATGTTTTTTTTAACTTATACGGAACGAATGGATTTTTAAAACATTATTTCCAAGAATCATCCTTTACATGTTTTCAATTTTATTTTTAATCAACTTTTTTTATTTTAGAATTGTATGACATGTTAAGAAAGGAAAAGTGTTTTTGAAGTAGAAAGGATATTTTCATCAAGAATGGAGTTCAAGTGTTTTATCAAAATTATTTTCCATCTAAGATAATAAAGGGTTATGTTTATATCCCTATTATTACATTGATTTGATTATGTTATGATGGAATTATTTTCATGAATTCTTTTATCTTATATGAATTGTTTTATGATGTCCTGTTGTTTAAGAATCCCATTTTTATTACATGAGTTATGTCATGATGTATGATTTTTGATTTTGTGGCACACATAATAATGGTATCATTATGAGATGGGTGGGACCTATATCTCCCTCCAATGAATTGGGTAAAGATTTATATCTCATGAGATATACATGGCTGGAACGGAAAGTTAAACCGGTTCAGTAATACAGGACTGGAACGAGGAGTGAACTCGATTCAGAAAGGGACTTTGTCCACTAAGATGGTCTTGGCAGCAATGCCTTGGCTACTATGGAAATCATATCATGTGCTTAATGGTTGCCACAATTAAATTTTTTATTTCCATGCTATTTTATCATTCTTAATATTTCTTTATGATCTATTCCTTACGTACTTCCATGTTTTATGTTATTGCTCAAGCTTTTGATGTTTAAACATTATGTTCATATTTTTAATTTCAAATGTATATGGTATGTTTTATTTTATCCATGCATACCCTTACTGAGCATTTGAGCTCACCCATTTTCTGTTTTCTTTTCCCTAGGATATAAAGAAAGGTTTTAGGTAAGAAAAAAGAGGGAAGATCTTTATTGGGAGATGTTGAAGATCTTTCACCACGATTAGAAGATTTTATTCCGAATTTCCAAAGACACTAAACTATTACGGTTATTGTGTGTGTATTTTTGTTATGTACTAAGTATTCCGCAAAATTAATGTAATGTTCATGTACGTCAAGCTTTGGGTCTCTACAAATACGCCTCTACATAGATTACTATGAACTCAACAAGGCCACTATAAATAATAACTATCCACTATAACTAATTGAAAACATCTTCAATCAACTATTTGGATCCTAGTATTTCACTATAATGGATCTTCATTCATGATATTATCAAGTAAAGTTGAATAAGGAGGATGTCCCCAAGGATGCTTTTCATAAATTATACATGCACTACAAGTTCATACTGATTCCATTTTGACTCAAAAATTCTCCAAGAATATTTATGGACTTGATGAATATATTAATTAGATACTACATCGAAAAATTTGTGGTATTATATATAGATGATATTCAAATATACTCCAAAATCAAGGAGAAAGATGAGGGGAATTTGATACTATACTAAAGACCATGCGGATAGAAAATATATCTGAAAAGTATAGTAAATGAATTTTTTGTTAGGGAAAATAACATTCTTGGGACATGAAATCAAAAATAGTGAAATATATATGGGTCCTTTAAATACTGGGGGAATTTAAAGATAGACAAGACCAAAATGTTTGAGATAAATCTATAGATTTCTTTGAATGGTAGGGTACTATTATCAATTTTTAAGAAACTTCTCAATATTTTAAGACCAATAAATAATCTTACTCAAAAGATAGTTAAGTATATCTATTCTAATAAATGTGAAGAGTGATTCAAAGTGTTGAATAACTATATATAGTTATAAATGATCAAGGATTGTGATTTTTAAATCTATTACCATCATGGGAATACAAAAATAGTGGTAGATTCTCTGAGTATAAGTGATTCCAAAATCCCATTTATGATGAGGATTGGAAGGGATCTAATCTTCTTAGATATGCAGGAGATAGAAATTGGAAAAATTAAAGGGTTCTAATCATACATTTCCCAAATTATTTCTAAGAATTAATTATTGAGAGGATCAAATAGGAACATAATGATGATGAGTTTCTATAGAAGAAGGTAGTGAATATTATGGAGTCCATCTTTACCGAAGATTGAGTTATATGGTATGAAAATAAGATTTGGGTCCTATCAAAACTATAATTTAAGAGGTGTATTTTTGTTGATATTTATAGATTATGCTTCTCTATTAATCTAGGAATAACTAATGTGTGTAGATATTTGAAGCAATATTTATAGCAGGATAACAAAAATAGAGAAATTTTAGAATTCATATCTTGATGCTTGGTATTCCATGAATTTAAGGCTAAATGGGGAAAGTCTAAGGGTATGATTCAACCATTTATTATACCAGTATAGAAATGGGGAAAACTGTATATTTCATCATAAGACTCCTTGGGGAATCCTAAGGGAATAATGGCATTTGGTTGGTTTTCGATCATCTTAGAAAGTTACCACTTTTCATTGCTAATAAGGAAGATTTCCATCTTGACCATCTCACTATGATATATATAATGGGAGTGGTAATATTGCATGGAGTTACACTCTTTGTTGTATTTGATAGAGATTTGAGGTTTACCTTGAGGTTTTGGGGAAGCCTTATGGATGCATTGAATATAGAACTGATCTTCAATGATACTTATAACCCTCATATAGATAGTCAGTCTAAAAAGATCATCAAAATTCTAGAAGATATTTTGAGATCATTTTCAAGGGATTTCTAAGTATATTGGGAGCAACACCTTCCCCTAATGGAGTTATAATATGATAGCAGTTTTCATTTTATCCTTAAAATGGAACCTTATAAGGATTTATATGGGAAGTCGTTTCAAATTCTAACATTCTTGGGTAAAGTTGGAGAGAGAAATATGATGGGACCCAATCTTATTCATGATATGATAGATAAAGTTCAAACCATTCAACATAATATGAAATCCACCCAAAGTTGATCAAAAATATTTTTAGATAATAATCGTTGAGACCTAGAGATTAAGGTTGGGGATAAAGTTTTGTTTTTATATTTCCATGTAAGAATTTCATGAGGCATTGGTAGAAGGTAAATATTAATCCTAGATACACCATATCCTTTGAGATCCCCAATGGCATTAGAGTGATGTACAATTGACTAGAACTCCCACCTGACATGTCTAACTTATATGATGTGTTCCATTTATCACGCTTGAGATAGTACATACCTGATCCCTCGAATCTACTGAATCCATAGGTTGTAAAATTAGATAATTATATTTCATGTGATAATATATCATAGAAGATATTAAATCATAGATTAAAAGTTTTATGAAACAACACAACTCACCAGGTTAAAATGATATGGTAGAACCACAAGTTTGAGGAAGTGAATTAGGAATGAGAAGAGAAAATAAAATAGAATTGCCCTTATCTATTTCAGTGTATGAAATAAAATTTTGAGTTAAAAAGTTATGAATGAGAGAATAATGTAATGACTAGAACTTTTATGAATGCATTTACCTTTTTTAAATAAGTAAATGCCTTATTTAGAAATGAGAACACATACACCAAATTGGTTTTTCAACAGTTATAGGTTATATAATTTCATGTTTAAAAGGAAATTAATCATCAAAACTGTTGATAATATAGTCATTAAAAATTGTCCATATGATTAGTATATATATATAGGTTTATGATAAAGTCCAATCGATATATACGAAAGAAGGTATGGACTCGACCAGTACGATCCTACCCTGTGAATCACATTTATTTGAGATTCCAATAAATATTACATCATTTTGATTTTCTATTAACCAATCCCTATTTGAGATTCACCAATTAATGCATGAGTGAATACATTTATGGGAGAATTCCAAGATCATGGAGGACACAACCCAAACTATATATGTCGAACAACCCTAAGAAAATCATCTCATCGCACACCTTACCCTTAAGGAATTTGATGGTGTAATAAAGGTTTGTGTATCTAGACCCTAGAATTATGAATTTTAATATTTTATTTTCAATGATTATAGTCATTATTAATTTTTAAATGATTAGAAAAAATATTTAATAACAATTAGATTTTTATATGATGAAATAAAAAATGTATTATCAGGAAATGTATAGATTATATTAAGATACTATATTTTAATGAATTAAATGATTTTTGAAATAAATAATATTTTATTAAAGTATTATTATTAAATAAGTTTTTTAAATATAAATGACAATATAATTTTTCAAATTCAAAATAATATTTTTTGAGGATCATAAAAACATTATTGTCAGAAAACCAATATTTTTCAATAAATGTGGATTTTTTATTTAAAATTGTAAATTAACATATTCAGAGATTTATTTTTCTAAAATAATTTATTTTTCTAAAATAATTTATTTTTCTAAAATAAGCACTTCAAAATTATCCAATGGTGAATTTTTTATTTTTTTATGAGATAATCAAAGTAAAAAATAAATATGGTATAAATAAATTATATGTATTATTACATCCTAAAATCACAATAGTTATGTAGTAAATATTATAAATTGAATTTCCTACCAAATTTAGGTTTCCCATTTAATATAATACTAATGTAATGTTATTTTATTAATTTTATAAATCCTTAATGAATCCTCAAAAACCTATATTATATTTTAAGGTTTTAAAATCAATTATTTGTAAACATGACTAACTTCCATATCACTAAGATAATTTTTTTAATTAGATTGGTAATTAAAATTTAAAAATAATTGAAACCGCTTGAGTTTGATAGAAACCATGGGATAGATAATTTAGGCTTCCCCAAAATCCACCTGAGGAATGTTCTTACACATATAGAAATGAAAAAAAAATCCCTCTCTTTTAATGAAGCACTTCTAGGTCTATCAAATGTTGATGGAAATAGGTTTCCAGTACTGAAGAAATTGGAGGACAGATCCATCACGATTTTTTCAGATCTCTATTCCCTCCAACAGAGGTGATATCTATGAAAATATTCTGTTCTAGGTCGAGTCTCCTATGAAAAAAGGGTGAAACTCTGTGGATATATAGATTTAGAAGGAATAATCTCTTATTATTGGAACATTATGAAATAGAGACTCATCCCAATTGGTAAGGGTTATTTTCATGTCATTTTGGAGATATACAAGGACATGGACGTGGTTTAACATACTTGAAACCTCACCCTCAAACCAAGTTTCATCCAGATTTTGTAATGGAATCTTAATTTCAATATTTTTATGGAGAAGAACTCTCTTTCTTAGGTATGGACCATGATTCATGGCCTACTATGGATTTACCAGCACACAACAATTTTTAATGACCTTGAAACTGGTATTAGAATCCCAATTAAGATTTACCATCACACTATCAGTGGAGATCTTGGTCTCTATGCAATAGTGTTAAATAAAATCAACATGGAGTTGCCCTGCCATTGTGGGTATACCTAGTTGCATATGAGAATCAATTGGAAATAAAATATGAATTTTATAATCTTCCCCCCTTCTATGAAAAATGCAAGATGGTGCAACACACAATAAACAATTGTTATGTGGTGAAAAAAATGTATGTCCCACCAATTAACAAAAATTCTTGGAAGGAAGTCTCCAGAGGGAAAAAATCACTCAGATGATTTATTGAAAAAAGGTTTCTTATGATACTTTGAAAGCAGTCATGGCTAAAAATCAAGTTCCTTGTACTTCCTCATGGAAAAATCTTATTGAGGAAGAGGATAAATATAATGAAAATTTGGGAAGTGCAATAGGTGAACATAATGAAATCATGAAGCATATTACTGAATTATATCCCTTGGATATCTCATCATACATATTCACTAATTATTTATCAACTCAAGCCAAGGATTTTCTTCTTGATCAATTCATGTCAGACATTGAATTGGTAATGAAAATAGAGGAACACATGGACAATGCTGACACACAACAGCTCACTGATGCAACACTTTAGTTGGAAAACGTGGCCCCTGATACTTTAAAACCACCCACTCGCAGTAGAGTAGAGGTTGAAAAATCTAAAATCTAGAAAAAAATGGAAGTATTAATGCAAGGAACTCCATGAAAATTTTAGAGAAGGAGGATGTAGGCACATGCTCAAAATCAAAACACATGATGGAGGATACCGGAGGTTCAGGGAAGGGGAAGGTCAATGAAACCTACAGCAAAGATGAAAACCCTTATATGAAAACACCCATCAAAGGAAATAGTTTTACTTATCAAATTCAGCATTTTGATGATCTAACTGATTCCAAATCTGTCACATATCTTGATTAGGCAGGGATTACCACTAGTAAATCTCTGTGGAAGATGAATATGAAAGGGCAGGGGGAATCCCCCCAAAGTGAAACCCAAATAAAGATTATTTTTTGGAACTGCTAGGGGATATCCAAACCTAGAATGGAAGTTTCCCTCCAGATCCATGAAGGTTAGTAAAAACCTGATATTATTGGAATCTCTGAGCTGAAGGTTATTTTACCATACCAAACCACTCTTCTTAGAAATAAGGGATACTCAAGGTTGTGAGCTATCCAGTCAGAATCTGGTTTTGATCGCATCTTTCTCTTTATTCACACTTGGGTTTTGAATCCCATCATAATTCAATAGGATATCCATGTTATCACATTTATCCTTGATGTTGATGGAAAAAGACTTATTTGGTCAATTTTCTATGATACTAAAAAGTTACATAGATATGAGATCTCTGTGGGAGAGAATAAAAAATCTATCCAATATAACCATTGAACCATGGCTTCTAATGGTTGACTTCAACTCTATTCTACACTTGGATCAGAAATTTGGACAAGTATACAATTCTATTTATGTAAAGGACTTTAGGGCCTATATTGAAGAATCTAGCCGTAATGAAATCAAACTCATTGGGGAAATGTTAAATTGGTACATGAAACATTGAAATGGCATGACAACTAGTAGAATTGATAGGTCATTCACTAATGACACATTTCATGGAAAATGTAAATCGGTTACATGCTCAACACTGAAAAACATAACTCTAATCATTATCATATCCTAGTTATCCAGCTTGATAATGAGAGGAGGTATCCTCTACCCTTCTGATTCAACAATTCTTGGGATGAGCTATCAGGCTGCTCAAAAATGGTGCAAGAGTCTTGGGCCCTAAATTAAGGTGGTGATAGCCCCATGTAATGAATCTCAAAGCGTAAGGCTCTCAATTAAAATCTGAAAAAATAGGAGAAAACTTGTTTCATCTTGATTGATGCCGAAATAAAGGATCTGGAATGCCCTCTACATGAAACTGAAAAGTTCTTCACCATCAATGGCTTCTCTGGGGATCCAGAGCATGAATTATAGATTTAAACCAAACTCTAGAATATCCTTAATCTAAGGTAAATCATACAAAAATATCTCTATAAATATTAGTGGTTTTTTGAAGGATATAGAAATAAAAAAATCAAATAATTGCAAAGTATTTGAAGGGAAAACTAGCCTCTCAAATTGATTAATGATGGATATCAACTTTTTGAGGAAAGGGAATAACTTTCTAATCACATTGTCTTATACTATATGAATCTGTTTAGTAAGACACCAAGGGATCGGATGCTTAGGTAAAACATTATACCCAGGTTTATATCTTAAGAATACAACTCATTATTCACATTTATTCCGCTTGATACTAAAATCAAGGAAGCTATTTTTGGCCTTAAGAAAGATATCTCACCAAGACCGGATGATTTCACTAACCCATTATTTCATCATTTTTGGACATTATTCAGAAAGAAGTTTACAGTCTTTTCAAATATATTTTTAAAGGTTGAACATTAACTAAAGGGTTTAATGCCCAATTTAATGCTTTAATACAAAAATTAGAGAATTCAAGTGAGATTGTCCGGTTAGGGCCAGTGGATCTTGTCAACATAGTAAAAAAATAATCATGAATATTATTCCTAATAATATTTCCCAAGTCTCGAAAAAAGTTATTTTATGAAACCAATTCAGATTTTAGAATGTAAAAATAATTCAAGAATGATTTCTAACTGCCTCAAAATGTGTAAATATTATAATAAAGTGGACTTGGGTGGTAACATTGCACTCACACTTGATATCAGAATGGCATTTGATATAGTGGACTGGAATTTCATAAGAAATATACTGCACAGTTTTCATTTTATCATGCATTTTATTCACTATATTATAAATCTTCTAGTATCTACCCACATATTCATTCTTGTTCACTAGATTATTCACTAGATTATATACTATTTTATGGTGTACTTCTAGCCCTCTGCAGTCATTAAAGAAATAAATTCTTTGATGATAATATTTTTTAGAGTGGGAGTGTGCTAGAATGGAAGATCATAATGGCCACGTGAAAGAAATGATGTATTCCTCAAGATTTATGTGGACTTGGAATAAAAAATCTGGCTCTCTTCAACCAATCCATTCAGGCTCATTTTTGTGGAAATTATAAATAACATATTGTCATCTCTTGGTTTCCTTAGATCAATATTTCATGCAAAGATACTCAAATGCAATGCAAAGTTCATGTAATCATCAATCTAGACTGTTTTTCACACTTTTTTTCAAGAAATAAATAGCCACTATCATTAGATTGGAAATAAAAACTCCTCCCTAAATTTATGGAAAACCAATTGGAATTGAGATCCTCTCATTAATTGTGTTCACTCATTGGATGTTGTGGTCATCCAAGATATATCAATCAAAGACAAGATAGACAACCTTGACATGATGTTGAATGAAATTATTAACATTTTTTCTAACCCAGAGTTTATTAAACAGGAGGAAATTCTTAATTAGAATAGGTATACAAATGGATAGCGTGATTTCAAATCAATTAAAAAACACCTAATTCGTGGATAATCCAAATATATTGGAGTATTTAATAAAAATTAGTTGTCTCCCTCACATTTAAATCTTATTTGGTGAATAACTCTCAAAAAAATTCTAGTTGATGAAAATATGTAATGATCTGGGGTCACAATGTGTTCAAAATTTGTCCTCTACAATAAACATTGAGAGGATGTTAATCACCTCTTATTATGTTGAAAATAAAATGAATCACTATGGAGAGAAGTGATGGAAATTTTTGATGTGCTCTACCCTCAATCAAATTTGTTGCAACTTTTTTTCCAGGCCGTTATAAATTTTCGGTTCTCCAAACTAATTACCTCTGTATTAATAGTGTCATGCACTAAACTACTACATGCTATATGAACATGCCGAAATGAATTCATCCACTCCAAATCCAAATTAAACAAAAAGAAATTTCTAGCAATGGTTATTACTACAATGTAAAAAAGAAAACTCTTTAAATGCTGATTGTTGTTGAAACTCAATCAACGACTTCAATATCCTATGACATTTAAAAATTCCAAGTAACTTCTCCAAGACCCATGGTGCCCTTGAGGTCTTTTAGTTTCCTCCCTTTCATGGATGGTTTAAATGAAACACCGATGGTTACTTGAGGGGAAACACAAGCCCATCAGGGTATGGTTCTATCTTCAGGGAATCTGAAAGTCATATTGTGGAGTTCCTCTATGGTCCTTGTGATCGTGTCACTACCCTTGAAGTGGAAATGATGGGATTTTTTGAAAGAGTTAATCTATCTTGTCATAGGGGTTGGAATAACATTTGTTTTAAATGCTACTCCACCACTATTGTGTAAGATATCAGGATGGGTTTGATCCATATCTCATGGAAGCTAACGGAAAAATTGGTCAATTGTCTAGACAAGAATTCTTCCATGAATCACATCATCACATATTTTTATTGTGAATCTAACTACCTAGTAGATGGGCATGAAAATAAAATAATTTTAGAGTATGGATATATATGCTCAAGTAATATTCCTCTTGACATTCCAGTAATTTTTGTTCATGATAAATGTAAAATTCCTTCCTTCAGACTGATGTAACTTTTCCTTGATCTAAATAAAGAGCCTATAGGCTCTCCTTTCACAAAAAAAATCCATGAGATTACTTCATTTCTATTATATATGGATTCATTATGTTCTCAATTAATTGATCAAATGGAATGTGCTTTTAGTTATTTACCATTACATATTGATTATGACATATTTTCTCATGATAGATTCTACTATATAAAAACCTTACTAAGAACATGAGATCACCCTTTATTTTTTTCATTTACCCAATATAAGAAGAATTATATTATAAATAATATCATTGATTCTATAGTATTTCTCAAGATATGTATTTTATATTTAGAATGTAATATAAAAATAATGTATGTATCAGGTTTGTAAATATTTCTAAACTGATCAGTCAATCAGGATGGGATCCCTTGTATCTTATGTCAATGAAATAAAGTATACACTAACTCTGGGTTACTGGAATTGGGGTTTCTATAGTTGGTATCATATGATTTTTAGGAGAAACCATGGGAACTAGGTTTTAAAAGAACATAACCAGCCTGATATTTATGATAATCCATTATAATATTTTAGAGATTTTATCATTATAGGGGTTTTTATTTTATGGATCTACATTCATGATAATTATAAGTTAACTTAGTGTGTTCATTTATTTATTTATGGATCCTAATGGATGGAATTGAATCAATACCCATATTTAATGTTGGAATTTCCCTACTAAGTAAACATATATAACCACTGTTGTAACTGAGTAGATCATAGCCATATTAGAGCGTCTTTCTCAGGTTATTACAAATAAAATTAACCATATAGAGCAGCCAGTTGTTCCAAAGTGTGATTCATATATGTTGTATTTCATCATGAGATAGAAGAATCCATGTTTTTTTGGAACTACTAATCCATTGGTAGATGAAAAATGGATTAAGTTCATAAAAATGATATTCTTGGATTTGGAAATTACATTTGAAATTATTAATAAATCTGTGAGTGTCAATCAGTGTGAGGATGAACCTGAAATCATAAAGGAAATTAATTCCATAATATTATTTTTACTACCTTTTCATGAGGAATATTTATCTCAAATGATTGGCAAGAAACTCAACATTAAAGATATTACTATTTTATGGGAGTTTGTTAATTTCTTTCTAGTACAGTTTCTTAGCCTTCCCATAAATCATGGAGTTGAGTTTCTAATATAAATCATAACTAGTGATACACCTATTTTAAAAAACCCATATAGAATTTCCCTGAATGAGTTTTAGGAATTTAATAATGAAATCCAAGATAATCTTGAAGGGATTCATTCAGCCAAGTGAGACACCATGGGGTTCGCTAATCCTTTTTTAAGAATAAATTTGGATAAATGTGACTATGAATCGATAATAAAAAACTAAACAAGATCAAAACCAAGAACAAGTATCATCTTCCACATATTGGTGATTTTATTGATCTATTATAAGGACCTCCATATTTTTCCAAGATTGACCATCATTTTGTATATTATCAATTAAGGATATATCCAAGAATTCCTTCCATGAAAGTTATGTTCACTAAAAATTTATAGTAATTACATTTGGACTTTCCAAAACTTCTATTATCTTCATGGATTTAAAAAATATGGTCATTATAGATTATCTTGATTACTTCTTAGTAATCTTTATATATTATATTCTTATATACTATAAAATAAAGGATGATCAGGTAGATCACTTGAGAGTAGTTTTAGAGTGCCTAAAAAAGTTGTAGTTGCATGAAAAATTTAATAATTGTGAATTTTGGCTACAAAAAGTTTAATTTTTATTTCATATAATCTCAAAAGAGGGTATATTAATGGATCCATCAACGATGGGAGTTATTAAGTAATAGCATAGACCAAACAAGGTAACTATGATATGTATTTTTCTTAGGTAGATAGATAGTATTTATTCTCAATTATAGATTTCTAATAAATATATAATCCACTCACCAAGTTGATATATAAGGGGGACATGTAATTGTGGATAGATGAATGTGATAATAATTTCAAATAAATGAAGAGAAGGTTGGTCATTATGCATGTTCTAACACTACCCTATGGTGTATTAGGGTTTGGGATATATAGTGATGCATAAAACAAGGGATTGTGATTAATCCTCATGTATAAATATATGTTGATAGCTTATGGCTCTCAGATATTGAAAAATAATGAGAAAAATAACCCAACTCATGCTATGGAGATGTAAACGGTATTTTTTTCATTGAAGATATAGAGGTATTATCTATATGGTGAAAGGTGTGATATATATACTGATCATAAAAGCATTAAGTATATATTTACATAGTAATATTTTAATATGTTATAAATAATATAGTTTTATTTTATCAAACATTGTGAATACACAATACATTACCACACAGGGAAGGAGAACACGGTGGTCGATGCTCTATGTTAGAAAGACAATTCTTGTTTTTTCATGATGAGGATTGAAATAGATCTAATATTTATTAATTTTTATGGGTTTTAGCTTAATTTTTTTTGGAAATTAGATAGGTCTTATCTTTCTCATATGAATGTTTCACCATCTTTCCATAAGAGGATTTAGAATGAGAAAAAGGAAGATTTGGAATTAAAAAATAAGGTGTGAAATGTTCCTAAGTTTAATGAGGATCATATGGAATGATAAGGTTCAATAATATAGTAGGAATTCCCTCAATACTGTATTTGAAGAATAGTTAAATGAATCTCTTAGTTCTCATTCTCTATTCATCGTAGAAGTACAAAGATGTATAGAGATATTAATGAGATTTTATGGTGGGATAATAGGAAAACATATATTATAAAGTTTGTATCACGATTCCTAGTGTGTTAGAAAGTTAAGGCCGCTAAGGGGTGTTACTACCAATACCCATACCAAAATAGAAATTGGAAAACATTACAGTGGATTTTATCATTAAAATCCCCAGAATATCTGAAAGAAATAATTTTTTATAGGTTCTAGTTTACCACCTTATGAAATGAATTCATTTTATTTGTATTAGATAATATTTCTCTCTTGATCAACATAATCAATTATATATTAGTGAATTTATGATATTTCATGGATTAATTCTCTCAATTGTATCTGGTTGAGATTCAAGGATTACGTAAATATTATATAGAAGCCTTCAGTTAGATTTGGATACAAAGTTGAGTTTTAGAGATACTTATCATCCTCGTATAGATGGTCATTATAAGAGGACCATTAAAAATATTGAAGAAATATTGAGATCTTTCTCTTAAGATTTCAAAGTTTGTTGGGATAGACACCCTTATTTTATATAATTTTCTTACAATAATAACTTTCACTTAAGCATTTAGATGTCTCCTTATGAATCCCTCTATAAAAGAAAGTTCATAATTATAATTTTTTGGGATAAATATGATGTAATGAATCTATTGGTAGCTAATATTATTGAGGAAATGACATAGATGGTTACATCTGTTTGACAACACCTATGGGATTCTCATATTTGAAAAAAAAATTATTCTAATAATTGTCAGTGAGATATAGAATTTCAAGTTGTTGATAGGGTACACATATAAAAATATACTAAATATGAGGTTATGAGAATTGAAAAGAAGTTAATATTGAGCGCTATATTTATTCTTTCCTTAGAAATTACTTATCGTATCGAGATTGTAGATTATCTATTGTTGCTTCCAATGAATCACTATCAAGATAAAAATATGTGAAATATATCTCTCCTAGGTAAGTACATACCTGATCCATCACACGTACTGAAATCATAGGTTATAGTTACGGAGAAAGATCTTTATTATGAGGAATAATCGGTGGATGTTACAAATCATATAGAGAAACTAAAACAAAACAAGACCACTCATCTGGTCAATGTTTTGTATCGAACCCATAATTTTGAGTAAATTATGTGGGAACCATAGGAAGTTAATAGGTATATGTATCCTTAGTTTCTATATCATAGTGATGGAATATTGTGGGAAAAATCTTATAAGGGGTAGAATGTAACACCTTGATATTCTATGATATATTTCTCTTTAAATGAATTTAATTTCTTTGATAACATGTTTTATATGAAACAAGAAGTTTAAAAAAACCAATAAAATATATTAAAATTATATTATGTGAAAATTATATCATTTTTTCATCAAGAAATTATTAAATTAAGTTGAATTTTTTGTATTTTTATAGATAGATTTATTTTTTAGTCAATAGTGAAAAATACCGATTTTTTAAAAGTATCGTTTCTTTTCTTTAAATGATGTAGTTTAAAATGATAAATTCTATTTTTCATTAATATTAAAATGTTATAATATAAAATGTATTTTAAATAATCTAATTAATTCCATTTTTATCATTATTTTACAATATTTCTATATAATTCTGTTTATGGGTTTAAAGAATTTTTTTCTAGAAAATTGTTTTTCATCACATTTTATGGGTTTATTTTTATATTAATTTATAAAAATTATAGAAATTGATTTTAATAAAATTTATTTTTTATTTTTAATTAGGAGTTTCAAATTTGAAATATAGACCCCCTTTATTTTTAGGCATTATGAATTGTAAATGTTGTAAAACTTATCACCATGGTAAATGGTAGATCTGGTAATTAATGATAAAAATAATGTGATATTGAATTAAAAACCTATGAAACACATGATTTTATTTCCTTTTTTACATTAATTCATCCTTAACCATATTAAATTTTAATATTATTAATTTTTTCACCATTTTCCACTAATAATGAAATATATATTTTTTAGGAAAAAAATATAAAATGTCACTATTTTTCCTTTTAGTTTATCATATAAATTCAAATATAAATAAAAGTAATTTTTGAAATAATGTTAAATAATATTTTATGAATAATAAAACTACTTTTATGATGGTAAGTTGTTCTTAATTGTTGGTGATTATATAATTACATTAAAATCTTATAAAACGTTGAAACTATTCTTCTACAAGCAATGAAAACTCAAAGTAAATAATTTAAAAAAAATCAAAACTAATGTTTTTGGGATGAATTATTGTTAAAAAGGAATTTTATAGTTATTAATAATATATTATTTATTTTTAAAGGATTATATTTTGTTTCCAAATTTTTCTTTCTTTATTTAAATTCAACTTAAATAAATAGTGTCAAAAATGACATTTATAATATTTTATGAAAAATGATATTTTATTAAATTATTTAAAAAACATTAAAATATTGAAAGAGGTAAATTAGGTTTAAAATAGTTTAAAATTTAATCCCCTATCCATTTATGATCAAATTTTTACCCTATAAGTAAAATTATAACCTTTTTACTATTAAAAATACTGGTATTGCGGTTAAGGATAAAATAGATTAGCGAATAGGTTAAACCAAAAGATATTGTCTAAAAACAACCTTAACCTATAAAAATATTATTTTTTGAAGTTATTTCAACCATATATTATCATATTTTTAAATTTTTCCAAATGGTACCACTTTCACATGGAAATCAATTTATTATATTTATATCTTTTTATTAATTCCAAGTGTGCCTTTCTCCCCATTATAAAAGGACATTCATTGTCTCTTTTCTTTACACAATTTGGTCCATATATATCAAAAAAACACTAAACATTATCTTATAAACATACCAATACATTAATTATATGGTCTAGTATTCTTAAATCATCATTCCTAGGGACCTTAAGAAATGATATAAAGGACGCCAACCAAATGAGATGTAATCCTTCTACTTGAACACTTTCAAATTATTTCACCTTTAAAATCCTCTAAATTTGGGGTATTCAACATAATATAATAAAATAAGTATCATTAATATATATAATATCTATTATGACTATTTAACCTCCATTATTCCCCATCTTTTCCATCCAATGGGTAGTTAAAGTATCACTTGTTCCTACGTGTGGACTACGACCCCCATATAGTGATAAAATTAATTTTCGATCACCATATTCCATGAATGATTATTATTATGGTTTTAATTTTTATATATAATATTCATGAAATAAAAAAATTATAATATCATATTTATCTTTTAACATTCCAATTCGTTGGAAAATGATAATGTCGCTCGTGTGTACATGTGGACTACCACTTCCATAAAACAATGTGATCCCTTTTCATTTACACTTCAAATCGATGTTAATAATGATATATTTAATGAAAATATATATATATATATTATAATATATAATAATGATTCTGTAATGGTGAATTTTTATTTACAATTATTTCATTCCATCCGTCAATAAGTGAAAATGTTGTTCATACGTTAGTACGTCCTACCATCTCCATGAACAATGAAATTAGTTTCTTTATATAAAAATATTAGGTATTAATATAAATTTATATATATATATATATTGAATATATATAATATTTATATCATTATTAATTTTATATAGATGATGCAGCCAAAATCAAATTAAGAGGGTAGAGACTACCAAACAAAAATTATCATGAAAAATGAAACAATTAACACCTAGAAATGACACTTTTAACAAAAATTATTAATTAATAAGTGTTGAAATGTTGTAAGTATATACAAAAATATGGTATAAAAATATAATAAATTCAAATTTATTATAAATTAGTTTATATTTGATTCTATGAAATTCAAACTTAAGGTAAGGGATATCATCTCAATTTACACTCCATTGAGACATATTTAGTATTATGCACCTATTTATTTTTATATAGTCTATATAATTACACTATTTAATATTTAAATGAATATGTATCTATTAATTATTACTAAAATTTCAATTCAATTTTACCCATTAAAGGGTTTACAATTTAAAAGTTTTTAATGAGGTATGAATTTATTTTAAAAAATCATTTTTTGGGGATTACCGTTATTTTAATTGAAAGAATATTATAATCTATCCTTCATATAACTCCATATATATTCTTATACTATGAATATTTAAGGAGTTTCCATATTTTATTCTAAATTTTTCTTTATTTTTCACATTAATTATGCAAAAAAAATTAATATAAATTTCTATCTTTTTTTACTTTTTGTGAGGTATATTTTTCTTCTCTGACCATATTTTGAAAAATTGTTTTACCAAAGTAATATTTATTCACTAAAAATATTTATTAAGTATTTGTTATGTTATAATTTAATTATTAAAAGTATTTAAAATATCTTTATAATGTTTTATGAAAGGGTTATTTTTTAATTTATTTACAAAAAAGTAAGAATAAATGTTTCTTTTTAATGTATACGACATTAAAGGATTTTCTCACTAACATAACTATTTTATTATATTTAAATTTATATAAAAGTATCAAATGGGTTTACAAATAAATCTCTTTATTGGATTCTTATTTTAATATTTCTTCCCCATTTTCTTTATTTCTCCAATGAACATGATTTTATTACAAAACCTATATTTCTGATGAATTGATGGTTATATTTTATCTCGTATTAATTTTTCTTTCATTAATTTTACCTTGATACATTCACTTAATCATGATTTTATTACAAAACCTATATCGTTTATATGATTATATCTTAAACCATATACCATTTCTATACATGGTATTTTATATTGAAATTTATTTTATTTACTAGGGAAGTATTGATATTCTATATTATCTAATCATTATGAATATTTGTTGATAAGGTGTATTGATTATGAATTAAATTGATAATTTAATATATACATTATTAATTGGAAAATTGGTGTTGAGTGTGCCCAACTTATAGACAGATCATTGATACAATGATGGGTATTAGGAGACAAACTTGTTGTCTAGCCTTACTAAATGTGTTTTGGTGTATACCTACCTATTAATTAAAATTCCTTAGAAAAAGGCCATAATGGTAAATATATAATGATGTCTAAGATCATAAAATCCAATATTAAGAATTTACATTATTGAAAATTTAGTTATTAGTATCTATAAGATTGTCACTGTGATATTATCCATGGATGCATGTTGTTCTCAATTTGTTAATTAAATTGAATATGTTTTCAGTTACCTACCTTCCCATATAAATTAATCCTTATTTACTTATGAAATATTATGACATATGTAACCCTTTTGTTGCATCTTAGGAAACCATTTATTTTTTTCCCGTGATATGAATAGTTATACTATTATTTATATCAGGGATGCAAGAATGATTCATATGCTATATATTTTATATTTCAAATGTAATATGTGAATCATGCATGTATCTGGTTCTTCAAGACTACTAAACTGGTCAGTCCTTAAAAATGAGGTCCCTTGTATCTTATTCTAATGTAAAAACATAGACACCAACTCTGGGTTACTGGAGTTGGGGATTATACATTAACAACAAATAAAACCACTTTTCATTAAAAAATTGATCTATAATTAATAATAGTTTATTAGATAATTTTATTCAAGAATAAGTCAATTAGGTTCATCGAAAAATAGAAAACATAGAAAAATCCAATATGAAATAATATATAAATTTTGAGACTCATAAGAGGGGACTTGTAGGTATCCATTTATCACAACCACTAAGAGATTTTATACTAACATTTCTAAAATAAATTCTATCTACTTCAATAATTACCACCCCAAATCTTGATCGAGTAATCCTCCTCTCTTCATGAAATCCTCACACCCACCACTAATTATCAATCGATCCAGAGATCTTTTAATCATGTATTTATTTTCTCCCCACTGATGTGAAAATCATTTTAAAATGGTGTTTGGAATTAATTCAAATCCTTGAAACTTCATTGCATAAATGAATCCATTGGGTTCATTCTCTAAAGGTAACCCATAATAATTATTAGATCAGAGACAATATATCTACATTGTATAAGTTTCAATCACACATTCATGGATTTTAATTCCTTGAATGACCTTTATAAGGAAAGAATCTTCATTTTTTTCTTAATATAGTCATGTGACCCACTAAAAATGTCATAAGAACTCATTCATGATGACCACAAGAGCTTGCCTATGGTGTGGTGAAAATTTTTATGCCATTTATAGTCTTTCTTTTTATTTGGAAAGCTCCAAGTTGTAGTGTTCTCTAGTTGAACATTTTGGGTTGGTAGTTTTCACTACCAGTATTCCTCCCTTTAAAGTTGTTATTTTCCTCCCCATTTCCCATAGTTTTAATTATCTGAAGAAAAAACATTCAAAATTATATTCATTTAATCAGGAGGGTGTTTTGATCGCACTTGGAAAACACTTCATCATGGAATGCCAAGGTTTTGGATTGTCTAGTTCTTCTAAATATGACATTAAAAACACCACCACATAAATTGTATAAACCATTTATATATATATTTCTTGTTTATTTACTACATGTATAACCATTATATAGGCCACATAAAAAAATTCCTTGTATTGTTCTAGGAAATTATATATGATCCATGTAAATCATCTATGTGATGATGTGTTTCCATTTTTAACCACGTAGTGTGGATTTCATCATAATTCTTCCCATACATCACTCAAGCTGTCAACACATTTAAAAAATCTTCAAAGCAATATATATTTACATGATAAATTATTATGTAAAAATTATTTCCCCAAATATTCTAAAAAATTAAAAAGTCAATTAAAACCTAATAATTAAACCATTTCAAAAATAAGGACAAAAATGTTCCTCAACCCAAAATATTATGTAATTCCCTTCAAAATGACAATAATTATGGGTATTATTTACTTTAATTGTGAAGTAAAATTAATGAATATATACACTCTATAAATTATCTCACACTTAATACTTTAACTCTACCATAGTTAATCATCAAAAGTAGTACCAAGGTAAATTTGATCTACAATCCCCTGATAGAAACCAAATCTAACAACTATGTAACCCAAAATTATCATGCCTCATCAAAATACTTTATTTTAAATTCTCTATTTGATTAATTTATACTACTCAATGTTATTTTATCCCTTTATAAATGGAAACACATACCTCACTAAAATGTTCTCTACTCACACAAATTTTAAATTTTTCAATAATATTTTTCTCATCCAAACACATTAAAAGGTCACCATAGTGTTGTTTTTACTCCTAAAACTCCACCAAATTGAGTGAATGAGTTTTTTATCAATATATATTTCAAGTAATGTTAATATTTTAGGGTTTTTAGATTCCAAATATAAAAAAAATGTGATAGAAAATAAAGTGGTTTGGTTCTTTTTCAAAAAATAATGTAAGATTTCAATTTTACACTCAAGAATGGTCTTCTCCTTACATATCACAGGAACGAGTCAACTCCAATAATTTTAAAAACTCTAAGTACAGATAAAACTTTATAATTCCATATTTTTCTGTAATATGACTCAAATAATCACATTTTCATTAAATTAGATCCATTATGTCCTCCTTTATCGCACATCATTCTTTAGGATGGGGATTGTATTTTTTTTAAAATCACTTGTATTTCCCTCACCATAACAATTATGTTCTATGTTTCAAATTCAAGGAAACTAATTTCTAGTGTAAATAAAGCTTTATAATTATCTTAAGTAACATAGACTAGTTAAAGGACCCATTCATTATATATCACCAACTAAGATGTAAGTTGATTATCAAGGCTTGGGTGTAGCAGTTATGGTTTTAGTTGTAAAAGTGGTTGGGTGTTCTTATTCTTCCCTGGTGGTTTCTTCTCAACTATCTAAGATGATCTTGATTCCTCATTCTATTTTAACTTCTAGGGATTATTCTTCTCAATATTTGGTTGTTTATAGTCTAGGTATGAATATGGGTATTTCAGATGCCCCCCCTTCAACTTTATCAGTGAACCTAGGAAAAGTGACCATAAAAGTAAATTTCATTGACCTTTACATGCCTCCATTTATGGTTCCAATAGTGTGAGATTATGGTCCCTCTTGTGGCTCTCCCATCCACCTCTCTAATAGTTTCAACATTTTATCATATTCTATGTTATTTCAACATTTTTTTATCGAGTCCAACCTTCATGTAGCCTTGTTCTTCCATCCAATGGTGTTTGAATGAGATCCTAATCAAAAATCCAGTTTTTTTATTATCCTCTGTCTAGGTTCCCTTTTTCTCATAGTTCCAAAACATGGTGCCACCTTCTTATATGAATTATCTGATCATTTGGAATCATCATTGCTTAGGAACCTAGGTTAAGACTAATTTTTGGTTTACAAAATGGAGTTTTGTAAGGATTCTTTAGTTATAGTGATGGAACCCATGAAAAAACCCTCCAAAATCCAATATTTCACTTAAAAAATAGGTCTCTTAGATTTCATGTATGGTGAACATTTTAATAAATATATCTTTATTTTTTGGAATAACTCAATATCAATACAAAAAATGGAAGTATCCAGCCTACATATATCTACTAGGGTCATCTTTAGAAACCACACCTATTTTTTCTCATTTTTGTATGTGAAATGAAATTTTTCAATGAGTGAAGCTATTTTGAATCACTTAATCTCTTTAAATATAAGGGATACATCATTTTTATAAGGTTATTTGAATACTGTTTTAGACCTTTTGGAGAAGAAAGATGGAGTATCATATCCTTGGAATGATAGATAGGACATCACGTCATTTGATGGAGTTGGTGGCCTATAGAACCAACTACTTTGTACTTTGTTCATTAATAAAAGCCTTATCACTTCTTGATTGTTCTTCTACGTGACAATGCATGTGATAATGTCCTAAGGACAGCAGTTTCATTAAAGGTTCATAGCGGATCTCTACTATGATGAGAACCCAGAAGTGCCATAACACTATTCTTGAATATATGTTCTATGGCTCGATGATATTATTTGAGGGGCACAAATATTACAGGTCATTAGGGGTGAGGACTCATAAAAGTTTGAGGCACCTTCTCATGGTGTGTTCCCTTGGTAATATCCAGGAAGATATTATGAGAACGAGGCCCACCAGTAGGAAATCTACATTTCATAATGTCATTGGATGTTCCTGTCTACGGATGTGTGTATTGGTCCTTAGAAATTAAGATTATTTTTAATGGGTATTACAACTCGTGCACTTAGATGTATTGATGAAAACTTTGACGACACACTGTTCGCAGCGAGGTAGGATACGTTGGGTGCGTCATGAGTAATACTACATTAATAGAAAATGTGAGAAAGGATTTGTCCATTCTGTTCCATAATAGAAGTAGATATCTTAGGCCCTTTGATGGAATTGATATAGCCTAAATAAATCAATGGCCATGGTAAGGTATGGGCAAGTTCAATTCTGTGAAGCAAAGAAATAATAATCGATCACATGGGTTGATGGCACTAGCATGCAACCCACTTGATTAGAGATATCAAGACAAAGGTATTATATTACACGGTAAGTGTTCGTATGAGGTGACACATCATTGTGGCGTTAAATTCTTTCTCTATGGGTGCCTTGGCATGTTCCTAGATGATAACCTTGGACTTTAGGTAGGCTTCACCTAATTCCACTAATAAAGAGGCCTAGAGGGTAACACACTAAGTGTGTCCATGTATCTTAGTTAAATATTAATTTAACAAGTTTAATAAATATTATTCCCGACTGTGGTTTAATAATTATTTAAGGATGCCTGATCACATTTATTTCGACACTAGTTATTCGAGATAATATATTGTGGGTGAAATAATATGTTTATTAGCGAGTATGGCAGTTACATTTATTTAAGAAATAAATATCCATTACTCAGGGTCTAATAAATGTGGTGGAGGAAATAAAAGAAAATAAAATTACACGTCGTGTATATTAAATATACACGTTGTGTAGTTTTATGGAAAACGAGTATACGCCGTGTATTAATGATTACACACTGTGTAGTTTTTTCAGTTGGGATTTTGAGGATATAATATTGTTTTATTAAATAATATTTATTATAATCAGCGTGGGCGCATGTCAAGTAATTAATAATTTTACATGGGGGTTTTCAATAATAGTTAATGAAATAAATAAAATGTGTAACGCGTTTATTTATTATCATAACTCTATAACCTCAAACCTGATTTTAAATATCCTCACAACCCCAACACTTTTCCACAAGAGAATCATTGTGCATGACAATTATGAAGAATTCTTTCAAGCCTGAAATAACTCCTTCCTCTAATAATGCTCTCAAGACTGAGAGATCAAGGTGATCGAAGGCGGACATCACAAGAGAAGGTTCTTCCACACCAGCACCTGGAGATCCCTTCGACAACGTCCAGAGATACGTGGAACATGTGTGGATCACCGCTATACTAATCCTACACTTTGATTCTATGACGCAACAACGGATCACCGAATTGTGAAAGGAAATATCAAAAAAGAAAGAATTTCACCATGGTAATTCTTGTGAATTAATTAAATTAATTATAACCAACATATGATGATCCTTTCTTTATGGTTTCGAGATTCCCACTTTTTTCATTCTTCGTTCTATTCTGAAGGTCTGGTGTTTTATATCGTGACAGATCTCGGTTTGAACGTTGTTTAACGCTAAAATTAAAGTTGGGAAAACCCAACAACATGCTTCTACTGCTCCTGGAACCTACAAGTGGTATCAAAGGGGTCATATCATTGATTATAATTATTTAGTTTTTCGTTGATGTTTTACGCATTTAATAATTTAGTTGTTTCAATTCAACTTTAATTGTTCTGGAAATATGAATCTCGAGATCTGTTCCTCCTCCATCGTTTCTCGTTCAGCTCACAGAAACGAATTTTTCTTTTAATTTTGATTAAAATAAAATAGATGAACTCATCCAGAGGAGCCAAATGTTTCTGGCCGTACAACACCAGAATACACGACGTGTATTCAGAAGTACACGCCATGTAGTCTAGATTCATGCATCAGACTGATATGCCAAATTAGGTTGTGTATTGGATCCTATCTAAGTCATTAATGACACCGTGTGTTGACCAGGAACCGGTGGCACACGGTTTCCAGATTACACATCGTGTGGTCCAATGAACACGGCATATATTCCCTTCAGTTTAAGGTTGGACCGTGTACCCCGTACATGGCTTGCCCGGCTGGAAACCGTGTTACGCGGAAACTACACAGCGTGTGTCCCACTGAACATGCAGTGTACTTCAAAAATTTCTGAAGTACATTAACACGCCATGTCCCCGGGCGTGTACTTTGGATGGACGGTGAATAAAAGTACACGTCGTGTAGTCGAAACTACATGTCGTGTACTCGTTCAAATTATGAAATGAACGAGAATTCACTAGGTTGCCTCCAAGGTACAAGTTACGTACAAGGATAATTTTAAATGATTTTATTTATTTAAAATTATTATGGATTTGAATCTCAAGGAAATTCATAAAAAGGGTTTAAGATAAAAGGATTGATTAATTAAAGATAATTAATTAATTCGAGCATGATTTATCTTAAACATAAACGATTAAAGAATTGAATGCTAGTTTTATTAATGCATAAATATCATTGCATGTATGGATGGTCATGAGCTAGACCGTGACCTTTTTATGTGAATGGTTTCTTTTAATTTATTTATTTAAATTAAATTTTTTGTCCTGAGAGTCATCTCCTCATTAATATGTAGGGCATGCGCACCCAAAAATTATTTTATGTAAAAACCCCTTTTTACCCCTCACCTGCTTGTGAGATAAATGCATATGTAATGGATGGAGGTCCCAAGCTAGTGGAGGTGGATCAAGTTAGGAGCCAATGTGAAACCGATCCAATGAGATACAAAGGTGTACATGTGGAAAGCTGTAAATACGAACCCACAAGGTTCAAGGTGTTTCTCCCCTAGGTCATGGGTTAGTTTATCAACCGCTAGATAAACTAGCCAATAGAAAAAGCTCATGATCATACCATTTATTTTATTTCTGTCAGTTGCATGGTTTATTTATCGTGGGTGTGTTGTCACGATCACATAATTAATGAATTAAACAAGCATGCAAGATGGAACTAAAATAAAACTAGCTTTTGTGTAAATATTATCTTAGACATGGTTAATCACTAAAGTATATCCCACTTAATATTAACAAGAATTCAATCAAAGATAATAAATTGTAAATTTACTTATAAGGATAAAATCCCTCAAAGAAATGTTAAGTCGGTATAGCCTTCCATAATCTTGGTTAGAATCAAACCATAGTTCAAAGTGCTTGACCAACCCTAGTTGGGGTGCTTTCAATTATTGGGGAATTCAAATTCAAGGTTTTGGGTTGACTTAACTTGGTTCGCATCAAGGGTTGACTGCCACAACAAGACTTGGTGTGGCCAAGAGGCAAAGGTTGAGGAAATCCAAAATAAAAGGATTTTAGGTTTGGGGATTCCACTCAGCGGATCAAGGAGTTGAGAGTTAAATGCAGTTGGAATTTAGAATTCCTAGCTAAAAACCCTTCAAGTTGCATGACCAACCCTAGTTGGGGTAATGCGAAGGGCAATATGGATCCTTGCCAATAGAATATTCAGGAAACAAAATATTCTGAATTCAATGGTGATGGATATTGGATTTCGATAAAATAGTGGGAGACTAATAAGTATTTATTTATTTATTTGTCTAATTTTTGTAATAAAGTACTAAACCTTTTCTCATCATAATTTGAAGTAATGGAAAGAAAATGACTTCCAACATATCGTTGTGCACCATAGTCGAGAAGGAAAAACTTCTCACCGTCACCAATTTCCAAGAGTGGCAGAGGTGTTTACACATCATCCTTCGCCACGAAAGGAAATTGTATGTGCTGGAAGAGCCTATTCCAGTTGCGGTTGGGAAAGAGGCCAGTGATGTGGAAATATCTCTCTACACAAAACAAATGTATGATTCCACATATGTCCAGTTTTTCATGCTATCATCCAAGTATAATGAGCTCTTGAAGAAACATGAAAACATGGACATGTATAACATAATGTCTCTCCTTAAGGATCCCTACCAAGAGAAGGCGAGACAAGAGAGATATGAGATCTCCAATTCTATGTTTACAACTAAGCTTGGAGAGTTTATGCCAGCTGGGCCTCATGTAGTCAAGCTTATTGGCTACATTAAATGCCTGGACATCTTAGGGATTAAATTCCCGGATGAGTTGCATACAGATATCATCCTATCAACACTTCCCAAGACCTTCTCTAGATTCATTGTCAATTATAACATGAGAAACAATGAGAAGAGTCTATCAGAGCTTCTGACAATGATTCGCCAGGTAGACAAGGATATGGGGCGTGACAAACCCGCATTCCTTATGATGAACAAGAAAAGGAAGGACAAGGCAAAGGGGCCAAAGACTTATAAACGGTATGAAGCCCCCTAGCACCATCCCTCCAAGAAGGGGAAGATCCAGAGGCAGGGAAAGGAATGGGAGGCGGTGTGTTTTGCATGTGGAAAGAAGGGCCAGTGGAAGAGGAAATGCACCCAGAAGCGTGGGGACACTAAAGGTACCTTCGTTATCGAGTGTAATCTTTCCATTTCTATACATTTGGTATTATATACAGCTTTTGGGGCTCATATCTGTATTAAAATGCAGGAACCAAGTAGATTTAGAAAGATTGCCAGAGGAGAGGTGGATCTTTGAGCTACCAATGGCGCAAGGCTAGCTGTGTTGGCTATTGGCGATTACCACCTCTCATTGCCGATTAGAATGATTTTGGTTTTACATAACTGTTATTATGTGCCTAGTGTTACGAAGAACATAATTTATGTATCTTGTTTGGATATGGATGGATTTATTTTCAGGTTTGGAAATAAGGGTTGTCTCTTTTATAAGAACAACTTATGTTATGGTATGGCACATTTAAATAATGGTTTGTATGTATTAAATTACGAAAACCAAGTGTTGGAAATCGATAACGAAACAAACTCACATGAATCATACATCACCCAGTTGTGGAATCACCATCTCGGTCATGTAAACGAGAAGCGCTTGACAAAGCTCTACCAAGATGGCTATTCAGACTCTACTAAGCTAAAACCACTTGATAGATGTAACGCTTGTTTAAAAATAAAAATGACTAAGCCGCCTTTTGGTAGACAAGGTGAAAGGGCTACAAAGCTTCTAGGATTGGTACACACGGATGTGTGTGGACCATTTCTAGTAGAAGTTAGAGGTGGGTATTCTTACTTCATTACTTTTACTGATGATTTGAGTAGATATGGTTATGTCTACTTAATGAGGTATAAGTCAGAGTCCTTAGAGAAATTTATGGAATTCAAGAATGAAGTAGAGAATCAGCTTGGTAAGAAGATAAAGAATCTTCGATCGGATTAAGGTGGAGAATATCTAAACCAAGAGTTCATCGATCTTCTACGGGAGTCTGGGATTCTATCTCAGCTCACTCCTCCTTATAAACCACAGTGGAATGGTGTTAGTGAAAGGAGGAACCGCACCTTGTTGGACATGGTGAGGTCGATGATGAGTCATGCGGATCTTCCATTATCCTTTTGGGGATATTCATTACAAACTGCATCATACACATTAAACTGAGTACCAAATAAGGCGGAAGATGGAATTCCCTCCGAGTTATGGCATGGAAAGAAACCCATTTTGTCGCAAACACATGTTTGGGGATGTGAGGCATTTGTTAAGGTCTTATCAGGCAACAAACTAGCACCCCAAGGCATGAAGTGTATCTTTATAGGATATCCTAAGGAAATGAAAGGATATTACCTATATAACCCTCAAGAAAAGAATGTGACTATCGCTAGACAAGCCGTCTTTCTTGAGAGGGAGAACATCCTAAAAAGGATAGTGGGAGAAAGATTGACTTTGACGAAGTTAATGTTCAAGATACACAGAAGTTGGTATAGGAACAGGTTCCACAGGTCCATGTGGAAGAGGTTCCAGAAACACAAGTATTGCGTAGGAGCTCAAGAGAGGTAAGCGAACCAGAGAGATTTAGTTTCCTAGTCACCGAGGATGGTGAATCATTATTGTTGGACAATGATGAACCTCTCTCATACAAGGAAGCAGTAGAAAGCTCAGAAGCTGCAAGATGGCTAGAATTTATGAATTCTAAGATGGATTCCATATATCAGAACCAAGTCTAGGTTCTGGTTGATGAGCCAGTTAATGTAAAGCCTGTTGGATGCAAATGGGTATTCAAGAGAAAACTGGACATGGAAGGTCAAGTTAGCACCTATAAACCAAGGCCAGTGGCTAAAGGATTCAGACAGCATCAAGGAATTGACTATGATGAAAACTTCTCGCTAGTTGCCATGTTTAAATCCATAAGAATCATACTTGCCATAGCAGCTTACCATGACTATGATATTTGGAAAATGGATGTCAAAACAGCATTCCTTAACGGGAACCTTCAGGAAGATGTCTATATGAAACAACCATAAGGGTTTGTGACACCAGGTGAAGCCAAACGGGTTTACAAGTTGCAGAAATACATTTATGGATTGAAGCAAGCATCCAGGTCATGAAACATTTGATTTGATGAAGCCATAACAGAATTTGGTTTCATTAATAACGAATGTGAGCCATGCGTTTATAAGCAGTTTAATGGGAATGTGATCGTTATCCTAGTAGTATATGTTGATGATATATTACTTATTGGAAATGATGTACCAGTCTTACATTCAGTTAAGGACTAGTTGAACAAGTGTTTCTCCATGAAGAACTTAGGAAAAGCAGCCTACATTCTAGGGATCAAGATCATTCGTGATAGATCCAAGAGACTGCTTGGACTAAGTCAGGGTACATACATTGACCAGATACTAAATAGATTTAGTATGGAACAATCCAAGAGGGGCTTAGTTCCAGTGTCACATGGCCTACATCTTTCCGAGAAAATGTGTCCTCAGACATGATGAGGCTGGAGGTCGTCACGGCCCTCAAAATTACATTTATTACTCCTACACTAGTATAGCAGTGCAGGGTCGATCCACAGAGAAGGCAGACGAGAATTCTAAGGTTTTTAAACTAAAAACCTCACTGTTGTCAGTAGTGAGGTAGGCATTTTTTTTTTACTTTTCATTTTTTTATATTTTTATTTCTTTTTGATGAAGCAGTATGAAACAAGTTTTGGAATTTCTCTATTACCTATACTGGAAACATTACAACAAAAATGAAACAGTGTAAACTAAAATAACTAAAGAAGGAAACATGAGTGCTGAGGGTAGATCAAGAAGTATGCTCGAGAGATTAGAACATCACTGGCTTAAATGAATGGTCCTTATTTGATTAAACTCACACCTTAAAAATTAGTTGTTAGTTCTTCCTCGCCAGAAGAAATAACACTATGTAATATAGTTCTCGAAGTTCGCCACGACAAAAACCACATACATCAAATTGCTTTAAAGATGTCAACAGAACGTTATCTCGCCGAAAGTTTCACTACGGGAAAAATCAATATTTGCAATGGGATTTCTTCCCGTCGCAAATAACCCGTCCAGGAATGTATTTGTGATGGGAAAATTTGCCCGTCACAAATACCCATTTATTTGCGACGGGATTTCGTCTCCCATCGCAAATAATTTGGCACGACTTGCGTGCCAAACCGTGCAGGGTTAGTTGCGACGGGACCTGTCGCAACTACCCGACGGCGGTTAATAACTTGTTGTGACGGGATGTCATCCCGCCGCAAATAGACTATCGACAGGTACTATTTGCGACAGGACCCGTCGCAAATAACCTTTTAACTACCGACTGTAATTAATGCGGGCGAGGGTATTTGCGACGGGCCCCGTCACAAATAGTACCAGTTGCGACGGGAAACCCGTCGCTAATAACCTCGTCGCAACTAATCTAACCTATATATACCCTCATCCGTTTTTTTTCTTATATCATTTAGATCTAGCTCTATGTTTCTCTTCATTCTTCAGTTTCGAAGAAAAAAAATTAGTAGAATTTTTTTATACGGGAGCAATCAGAGGGCGTCAATATCTTCAGAATATCAAAGTTTAAGGTATTTATATTTTATTTTTTTATATTTATTTTATTTTTTTATGTTAATTTTAATTATTGTTTATTAGTTGTAATTTAGTTAGATTTCAATTGATTTTTATTTATATTTATTTTTACTAAGAAATTGATATTGTTAGTTATAATTATAAATAATTAGTCATAATTAATATTAATTAGATATAATTAGGAATAAATAGATATAATTAAAAATAAGTAGATATAATTAGCAATAAATAGATATAGTTAGGAATAACTAGATATAATTAGTAAAAAATAGATATAATTAGATATAATTAGCTATAATTAGATAAAATTAGAAATAAATAAAAATAATTAGGAATAATTTGTAATAATTAGCTATAATTAGTAATAATTAAGGATAATTAGTAATAATTAGCTATAATTAGTAATAATTAGCTATAATTAGTAATAATTAGCTATAATTAGTAATAATTAGCTATAATTAGTAATAATTAGCTATAATTAGTAATAATTAGCAATAATTAGTAATAATTAGCTATAATTAGTAATAATTAGATATAATTAGTAATAATTAGCTATAATTAGTAATAATTAGCTATAATTAGTAATAATTAGCTATAATTAGTAATAATTAGCTATAATTAGTAATAATTAGGAATAAATTGTAATAATTAGGAATAAATTGCAATAATTAGGAATAAATTGTAATAATTAGGAATAAATTGTAATAATTAGGAATAAATTGTAATAATTAAGAATAATTACTAATAATTACTAATAATTAGTAATAATTACTAATAATTACTAATAACTAGTAATAATTAGTAATAATTAGTAATAATTAGTAATAATTACTTATAATTAGTAATAATTACATATAATTAGTAATAATTAGCTATAATTAGTAATAATTAGATATAATTAGTAATAATTAGCTATAATTTCTAATAATTAGGAATAATAACTAATAATTAGGAATAAATTGTAATAATTAGGAATAAATTGTAATAATTAGGAAATAAATTGTAATAATTAGGAATAAATTGTAATAATTAGGAATAATTACTAATAATTAGGAATAATTACTAATAATTAGTAATAATTAGTAATAATTAGTAATAATTACTTGTAATTAGTAATAATTACTTGTAATTAGTAATAATTACTTATAATTAGTAATAATTAGTAATAATTACTAATAACCCTGTCGCAACTAATCTAACCTATATATACCCCATCTGTTTTTTTTTCTTATATCATTCAGATCTAGCTCTGTGATTCTCTTCATTCTTTGGTTTCAAAGAAAAAAAACTATTAGAATTTTTTTATACAGGAGCAATCGGAGGGCGTCAATATCTTCAGAATATCAAAGTTTAAGGTATTTATATTTTCTTTTTTGAAAATTTATTTTATTTTATTATGTTAATTTTAATTGTTGTTTATTAGTTGTAATTTAATTATATTTTTATTGATTTTTATTTATATTTATTTTTACTAAGAAATTGATATTTTTAGTTATAATTATAAATAATTAGTCATAATTAATATTAATTAGATATAATTAGGAATAAATAGATATAATTAACAATAAGTAGATATAATTAGCAATAAATATATATAATTAGGAATAAATAGATATAATTAGTAAAAAAATAGATATAATTAGATATAATTAGTAATAATTAGATATAATTAGGAATAAATAGGAATAATTAGGAATAATTAGTAATAATTAGCTATAATTAGTAATAATTAGCTATAATTAGTAATAATTAGCTATAATTAGTAATAATTTGCAATAATTTGTAATAATTAGCTATAATTAGTAATAATTAGCTATAATTGGTAATAATTATCTATAATTAGTAATAATTAGCTATAATTAGTAATAATTAGGAATAAATTGTAATAATTAGGAATAAATTGTAATAATTAGGAATAAATTGTAATAATTAGGAATAAATTGTAATAATTAGGAATAATTACTAATAATTAGTAATAATTAGTAATAATTAGTAATAATTAGTAATAATTAATAATAATTACTTATAATTAGTAATAATTAGTAATAATTACTTATAATTAGTAATAATTAGTAATAATTACTTATAATTAGTAATAATTAGTAATAATTAGTAATAATTAGTAATAATTGGTAATAATTAGTAATAATTAGTAATAATTAGTAATAATTAGTAATAATTAGTAATAATTAGTAATAATTAGTAATAATTAGTAATAATTAGTAATAATTGGTAATAATTAGTCATAATTGGTAATAATTAGTAATAATTGGTAATAATTAGTAATAATTAGTAATAATTAGTAATAATTAGTTATAATTAGTAATAATTAGTAATAATTAGTAATAATTAGTAATAATTAGGAATAATTAGGAATGATTAGGAATAATTAGAAATAAGTAGGAATAATTAGAAATATGTATTAATAAGTAGTAATAACTAGTAATAACTAGTACTAACTAGGAATAACTAGGAATAACTAGCAATAACTAGGAATAACTAGGAATAACTAGAAATAACTCAATAACTAGGAATAAATAGCAATAACTAGCAATAAGTAGCAATAACTAGTAATCAATAGCAATAAAAAAATTATATTATCAATATTTATGAAAAAATAATATTAATATTATTAAAATAATAAAAAATTTATGAAATATTAAAATTATCAATATTCATAATAGGCTTTGCTCTATTCTTAACATGTTCAAATCTCAATGGGTCATCAATTGTCAGGTAATGCACAATAAAAAGTTTGTGTCAGCCATGTTCAATGTAAACTCTATAATTATCCTTGCATGGTTGATCACTTCACAAGTAGTGTTGCAATAGGACAAACCAATTCATGCCCTTCTTATCTATAAGAATTATCTCACATGAACCTTTAGATATACCTTTATTCCTTGAAAATTTAAGGGAAAGATAATGATATCCCCTCAAATTTTCAAGGAATAATGATCTATATAAAGTGTCATGTGAGATGATTCTTAGAGATGAGAATGTCATTACTTTGGTCGTCATATTGCAACACTACTTGCGACGTGATCAACCATACAAGTACAATTACAGAGTATACATTGGACATGACTGACACAAACTTTTTATTGCGCATTACCTGACAATTGACGACCCTTTGAGATTTGAACATGTTAAGAATAGAGCAAAGTCTGTTGCGAATATTGATAATTTTAATATTTTATAATTTTTTTATTATTTTAATAATATTAATATTGTTTTTTCATAAATATTGATAATATAATTTTTTTTATTACTAATAATTAGTAAATGAAATCTGCTTGGATAATGAAGGGAAAATTCGTAATCATCTCCACAACGATGATTACCAAATTTTCTTTCATTATTCAAGCAGTTTTCATTTTGATATGTATTGCTTAGTATTGCTTACTATTTCTAAATTAGTAATAAATGGTAATAATTATTAATAATTAGTAATAAATTCTAATAATTAGTAATAAATTGTAATAATTAGTAATAATTAGTTCTAATTAGTAAAAATATGTAATAATTTGTAATAATTAGTAATTATTAAGTATTTTTAATTATTTATCTTCTTTTTTCAGATAGTGTTTTTATAATTTCAAATTTTTCAAAAACAGTGATGATTTTATATTTTATGTAGAAAAATATGGAACAAGGAAGTCAACATCAGTCACTATTAGATGATCGATCTTTGATAAATCGGTGCAGAAATCCAAATGGTTCTGGTTTAAATCATGTATATATTGAGGGTGTTGAAACTTTCTTAGCATTTGCATCATCAAAACCAGAATATGTTTTAGAATGCACAATTAAGTTTACTTGTAAAAAATGTGATGTTAGAATGTTTGACACATTTGACAAGGTTGGGGGACATATCTTTCGGTTTGGTTTTCAACCAGATTATGTTTTTTGGTATCAACATGGTGAACACATTACCATAGAAGTTCCTAAAAACTTGATTCTGGATCCATCACGGTTTTAAAATTTAGTACATGATGTTGCAGTTCCATCTGTGCAACAAACTGAAACTCACAATGATATTGATTTAACTCTTGAGTTGGCACCATCCAAAATTTATGAGTTGTTGAGGTCTGCTAAGGATGCATTATATATCGGTTGCAAGTTAAGAAAATTATAAGCGGTTGCAAAATTTATGGCTATTAAATCAGATAATGCAATGTCAAACAACTGTTTTGATCAGATATTTTATTTGGTTAAAACGTTGTTACCTGAAGGAAATGTGTTGCCTGCAAATTACTATGAGGGAAAGAGGTTGATTCGTAATCTGGGCCTTAGTTATCGGAATATTCATGCATGTCCAAATGATTGCATCATATATTCTGGAGAAATTGAGTCATTGGATAGTTATCCCACATGTGGAAAATCGAGGTATAAAGAAGCTCAACCAGGGAAGTCTAGATCGATTCCAGTAAATCCGTTGAGATATTTCCCCCTTACCCTTAGGTTGCAGCATTTATTTATGTCTCATAACACAGCGTCAATGATGGAATGGCACAAAACCAAGATTTCAAATGATAAAAGCTTGAATCATCTATCTGATGGTGATTCATGGAAACATTTTGACCGTCTGCATCTGTCTTTTTCTATAGAAGCCTGAAACGTGCGATTGGGTCTTTCTACTGACAGTTTCTGTCTGTTTGGTTCTTATGGTAGTCAGTATTCATGTTGGCCTGTCTTTATAACTCCGTACAATTTTCCTCCATGGATGTTGATGAAGGAGCATTATATCTTTTTGACTCTATTAATCCTAGGACATCCGAAAAAGAATATTGATGTTTATTTGAAACCATTGATTGATGAGTTAAATGCATTGTAGAGTGATGGTGTTAATACATATGATGTTGTTGCGAAACAAAATTTCAGATTAAAAGCTATATTGATGTGGACGATTAGTGACTTTCCGGCATATGGCATGTTATCTGGTTGGAGTACACATTGTTCAAAATCATGTCCTTACTGTATGAAAGAAAACAAAGCCTTTATGCTCATCAATGGAAAAAACCTTGTTATTTTTATTGTCACCGTAGATTTCTTCTAACCGATCATCCTTTTCAGAGGAACAAATCTCAATTAAGAAAATGTACAATTGTAAGGGGTGAACCTCCAAAGATGATCTCAGGTACAGAGTTAAAATCAGTTGTATTTTCATTACCCCCATCACATTTGGACCAACAGTAAATCAACAGAAAATTCATGGTTTTGGGAAAGAACATAATTGGATAAAATGGAGCATTTTTTGGGATCTTCTGTATTGGTCTGATTTGTTGGTCCACTACATGTTGGATGTTATGCATATTGAGAAGAACTGTTTTGATGATTTATTTCATACAGTTTCGGATACACCGAGTAAGACCAAAGATACTGTAAAGGCACGATTAGATCTTGCCCAAATTTGCAGGCGACCAGAACTTGAACTATTTGAAAATGTCAAATCACATAGGTTAATGAATCCAAAAGCGGCTTATACATTGTCCAAAGAGAGTCGCTTATTATTTTGTCAGTGGATTGCATATTTGAGACCTCCATATGGCTATGCATCCAATTTGGGAAGATGTGTTAAGAATGGTTATATTACTGGATTAAAAAGTCATGATTGTCATGTTATAATGGAAAGACTTATGCCGATTGCATTTAGAGGTTTTTTGAATTCTATGATTTGGGATTCGATAACAGACATATCATATTTTTTTGAGACATTTGTGCAGTGACAAAAGACTATGATGCGCTAAGAAAACTGGAAGAATATGTTGTTGTAATTACATGTAAACTAGAAAAAATATTTCCGCCGGATTTCTTTGACTCAATGAAACATCTGGTATTACATTTTCCACATGAAGATAAATGTGGAGGTCCAATACAGTGTCTATGGATATAACCATTTGAGAGATGCATGCAAAAATTGAAGAAAAAAATATGTAACAAAGAATCAGTTGAAGGCTCAATTGCTGAAGCTTATTTGCAAGAGGAAATTGCATTTTTCTTCTCTCGTTATTTTGAATCTCAATATCCCTCAAAACAAAATCACATGGGGTGAAACGAGGGGAATTTTAATGAAGAAATGGATAATCAATTAATAGTTTTTAATCATCCAAATCTTGATTTTGGTGGAGTTCATGAACTATGGCTTTCAGATGATGAGCATCACAGAGCTCATACATACGTTCTGCTCAACTTTGAATAAATGACATCATTTGTCCTGTGAGTTCTTATATCACTTATTCTATAATTTATGTTATAGTATTTAAAATTATTTTATTTATAGGTTATATGATAATCATATCAGGAAACAACTTCCACAAATTACAGCAGCTGCTTTTGAAGAATGCAGACAAAAAAAAATTCTCAATGGTTTCAAAAACTGGTAACATAAATTATTGATGGTTTAATATCAACTTCGTTTATTATTTATTATATTGATAATTGTTTTACAAATTTTCAGGTGTCTCAATATGCTGATAAAATTGATAAGCGACTGTGTATATTGAGTAACTGACGCACGCCTGTCGTGGGACGTGGCAAAACAATTATTTCCTAAGTTAAAATGTAGTAATGTGGTTGACCTAGGATGTCTCCCGAAGAGGAGTGCACACAAAATGGGTTGTCACTTTAAAACGGGGGTAAAAATGTTGTGAACGGAAATTTGAAATTCAAATGATTGAAAAACAATGAAATTTAAAAAGGGTGATTAGGTCGGGGTCGGTTTCCTAATTATAATGCTATCCTTGTTCAATTTAATTCAAACCTCTTCTTCTTATTTGATTAAAGTGAGTTTCCACAATCGTTTCCTCTCACTTCCTTGGTGAAATTATTATTGTGAGAGAAAACCTTACCAAGATCTCGGTTTGGTCAACTCTCCTTCCATGTGTAAAATAGTTGTATTGAATATCCTTAATTGAAATGGGAAATTCCCGATCGGGTTTTGTTTATCCCAAAAAATCAAGAACATTCACTACACCTTTTACACGTACTGACGATCGTCGAGTACTTCACCACTAATTCCTAGTTTATTCCATCGTATATAAACCAGAAATTAGTGGAGGGAGATATTGATTATTTTACCAAGGCAAAAATAAATAACGAAATTAATATTCAAGAACGATCGCACTTGATTATAAAATCCGCTATAAGAATTTGAAAACAACTTTGAAGAAGAAAGAAATTTATTCAATTGTGTCCAAGAACTCAAGCATTACAATGTAGAAAACCAACCCTTCCCCAATCACTCCAAATGTTTACCCCACCATGGTAAGGGTAATCGAGTTGAATGGGGAAGAAGAAGGCATTACAAAACTATGAAAAAGAAAATAAATAAAAGAGAAAGCCGAAAAGTTCTCCTTCTTGGTGTCCCGGAAGGAATGGGATGGAGAATGGATGGCTTGAGAGGGTGGAGCTCTCCTCCTTTTATAGCCAGAATTCTTCACCCGACTGTCGACGCGTTGTAGCCCCATTAAATGACATCTTCACGCGTTGGGCCCTTCTTGAATGTTGTTCATAATTCCCTTGGTCGTGTCCTCTCAAAATTTCATCGGATTTGGACATGTATTCCGAGAGTTATGACCGTTTTACTATGAGCATTTATTCTGTCCAGTCAGACTCTCCAAAACGAAATCCTCCGGATTAAGGTGCTTTAATGGCCCCATAAACGGCCAATTAACTCGGTTCTTCCTTCATAAAAGATTCTCCAAAACTCCTTGCGCGTCCACCCACCTAATTTCACAAGCTTTGGGCCCACATTGGTTGAGTTATGGATCCCACATCAAAACTAGGCAGAACTGAAAACAGTTTTCTTGAGCCAACTTGTGAGCTTCTTTGGAGCTTCCATATGGCCGATTCAGATTTTGGTCCAAATATATTAAATGAAGCCCTGGATGTGTAGAATCTGAAAAAGAAAGAATTTCGCAATTTGGATCAGTGTAGATAATGTTATGGCCAATCTACCGAAATAATTTAAAACTGTTAAAAAATCCAAAATGGCCAATTTTTACAATTCAGCTCAAAATAACACCATTATCATAAAAATGAAACAATTCATCTTAGAAGAACAATTTTGTGGGTTTAAAACAATGATATTCAATATAAATTAATTGAAAATATTTGCTCTATCAATTCCCCCACACTTAGCACTTGGACTCCTGGACAAGTAAAAATCAAATCAAATCAAAATCAAAACACATATCAATGAGATCAATCAAATCAATTTCAAGAAACAAAAAGATATCATGCCTCATCAAAAACTGTTATTTCAAGTTCTCCATTTAAGATTTTAATATATTTCCACTTCATTTCTTATCCCATGCACACAAAACACCTACCTCACATGAATTTTCTCTCATCTCACAAATGTAAAGGCTGAACAAGGTTTTTCTCATCCAAACTCACACAAGAGTCACCATAGGTTTGATAAATTATTAATTCTCCACCCGATGTGAGTCAAGAACATGTGTTTCTCATGAGGACTTTTCAGGGTTGTTCTGTGGCTTCCAGTTGGTAGGATTTAGATGTTAAAAGTTCTGAGGCCGAAAAAGGAAGGCTTGGCTCTTATTGAAGCAAAATTACAAGATTCCAGTTTTCACTCAAATATGGTCTCCTTCACTTCCCCTTTGTTGAAAATAGGCTCCATCATCATTCAATCAGCTCAGCAGCAAACATTTCAATCTTTTCAAACATGATTTTTTTAAAGCTCCAGATAGGCACAACTTTCTTTTTACATTGGAAGCTCCAGAAAGACACAGCTTCTCTTGTCATAAAAGCTCCAGAAAAGGCACAGCTTTCAACAGAATAATTTTTCAGCATCACACACATCTCTTCCACAATTTATTTTCCACCCAAAGTATAACCAAATGAGGTATTACACCACAAGACATCTTCCCCCACACTTAAGTTCAACAAGATCATGCAATTTTACTTCAAGAGCAGGTATGATAGGGAAAATTGGCTTGTAATGTGGCTAACCTAACAGGCAATTCATGGATACTAGGGGCTACAATGAAGGATAAATGTAAAGGTGGGCCATAATGAAAAGGATTATTTTGAAAAGGTGGCTTCAAACAAAATAAGTGCCTCAATCATTTAAAACACACGTACCCCAACCCTCAAGTTTTGAAAGGAATAAATCAAATTCTGGTTAAAGCAAGCATGGTCTGGTTCTCTCAAGAAATGAGGTGAATGAAAAGAATATGACAAAAATGGTTCAGAAGCCTCACAGGAAAGTTATTTCAATGATATAGACAGTGAAATATGGCATGGGTTTCAAAAATCAGTGTACTTTTCATGAAATTCTAAAAGATTTGAACTTGAAACAAAGTTATTTCAGCATTCATTTAAGATCAGTTTCATGAAATATACTGGTTCACTCATTGACATGGGTTTTGATTATGGTATTGATAATCTTTTCAGCTCAAAAGTTTCAGAAACACACCAAAAATTGAAAAATAAACACACAAAAATTTGAAAACACACAATTTTTTTTATTTTTGAAAAAAAAAACATCAAATAAAAATCCTATACTACAAAGGTTCCCTCCCCCACACTTAAACGATGTAGTGTCCTCGATGCATTCAAGTGGATTTAACATGTGAGCCAATTTTCAAATTAATCAAAACATCCAGAAAGTGTGAAAGAGAGGTACAACCTGATTTATTCATAGTGCAACATTGAGTTAAGATCCTAAGTGTTTCACTTTGAAAACCTACAAATAAAAGAAGAAAAGTAAACATAAGATATTTATTGAAAGAAATAAAATTAGAAGTAGGATGAGAATAGAAGGATAAAACTTGGTTTAATCCCCCAAGTGGGCCCTGGGTTTTGACTGCCTCCAGTGGGGCAGTTCTAATTGGTTATCCCCAATCTGATGGTGGATGAGGTTTCTTTGATTTGAACCACCACATGTGGCTCTTCCCAACTTTCATTTCATTGTTCTTGTTGAGGAGGACTCCATAGATAGAGTACACCAGATCCACCCCCTTCGCAATGTTGTACACCGTGCATGGTGGGGGTAGGATGAAGTACAGAGCCTCCTCCTTCTTGGGTTCCGCATGAACAACATCATCTTTACTCTCCAGTGGTTGATGATGGTATGATACATCAGGGGAAAAATCAAAGGGAATGTCAGAGTTTAATTCTATTTGAAAAAAATTAAAGCATGAAGAATCAATATCAAATTCTTCCCTTTCAATGTAAGTATCTTGTGCCTCATTTTCCACCAGAAAATCCACTTTGATCTTCTCTTGTACTCCCTCCATTAAATGTTCAACAGGTTTGGGGAGCACCAGATGTTCCTCTTCAGATGCATATTCTCCCTCCAAGGAAATACAAGTGTTGGATGAATCTGAAAAATTAAAACAAGGGGAGGTAATACTCAATTTAGTTTCAACAAAATCAAAAGATAATGAGTTTATGAAAAGATTAACTCTCTGATCTTGTTTGGATTCAATTGGTTCTTCAATAGGAGGTGGATCTTGGAGTTGAATTTCCGTAGATAGAGGTAGGTAGTCAGACTCCTCTATCTTCTCTTCAAATTCCACTGATTGGTTGGTTTCTTCCTTCAATGTTGCTGAATCATCTACATTATGAGGAATAGTTGGCTCAAGAAGTTCCTCGCACTCATTCCAGAAGTTATCCAGATCCTTTTGATCTCCCATATGTATTTCAATTGCTAAATCTTCTTCGTCAATCTTATCCAACATTGATTGAGATGGGCTCAATGGATCTTCTTTTAATTTCATCAAGGCCTCCATGGGTTCTTCAACTTGAAGGATTTGTGAGGATAATTCTTCCATCAATTGTTCTGGTTCTGGTTCTGGTTCTTGTTCTGGCTCCAGTTGTGGATCCTGGGATGCATGTACTTGTTCCGCTATCCACTGTATTGAGGTCTCTAGGTTTTGAACTTTTTGACTAATTCTTTCAAATTGGGATTCAATATCCTTGTGAACTTCTTCTTCTTGGTGTTGTACATTGATCATTTCTGGATAAAAATCTGGAAAATACTCCTGAAGTTCAATTAATTCTCTTGCCAAACCCTCCAACACTGGGTATTCGAGGTTCTCTTTAAGGTTTTCAATGAGATCCTTGAATTCTTCCTCTATGATGATTTTGATTCGAGCTCCTCGAATTTGTCTGGCCAAGAAAGAAACTTTATAATCTATAGACCAAGGTGACTCAATAATTGGTTCTCGCACTGGTGGGTAATTGTTCCATGAATTAAAGAAATAATCGTTTGAAAACAACATGGTAAAAGATTTTTTTTTAATTGAAAAAGTAAAATATTAACAATTATTTTGTGGCACTACCTCCCCGGCAACGGCGCCAAGTTTGACGCACGCCTGTCGTGGGACGTGGCAAAACAATTATTTCCTAAGTTAAAATGTAGTAATGTGGTTGACCTAGGATGTCTCCCGAAGAGGAGTGCACACAAAATGGGTTGTCACTTTAAAACGGGGGTAAAAATGTTGTGAACGGAAATTTGAAATTCAAATGATTGAAAAACAATGAAATTTAAAAAGGGTGATTAGGTCGGGGTCGGTTTCCTAATTATAATGCTATCCTTGTTCAATTTAATTCAAACCTCTTCTTCTTATTTGATTAAAGTGAGTTTCCACAATCGTTTCCTCTCACTTCCTTGGTGAAATTATTATTGTGAGAGAAAACCTTACCAAGATCTCGGTTTGGTCAACTCTCCTTCCATGTGTAAAATAGTTGTATTGAATATCCTTAATTGAAATGGGCAATTCCCGATCGGGTTTTGTTTATCCCAAACAATCAAGAACATTCACTACACCTTTTACACGTACTGACGATCGTCGAGTACTTCACCACTAATTCCTAGTTTATTCCATCGTATATAAACCAGAAATTAGTGGAGGGAGATATTGATTATTTTACCAAGGCAAAAATAAATAACGAAATTAATATTCAAGAACGATCGCACTTGATTATAAAATCCGCTATAAGAATTTGAAAACAACTTTGAAGAAGAAAGAAATTTATTCAATTGTGTCCAAGAACTCAAGCATTACAATGTAGAAAACCAACCCTTCCCCAATCACTCCAAATGTTTACCCCACCATGGTAAGGGTAATCGAGTTGAATGGGGAAGAAGAAGGCATTACAAAACTATGAAAAAGAAAATAAATAAAAGAGAAAGCCGAAAAGTTCTCCTTCTTGGTGTCCCGGAAGGAATGGGATGGAGAATGGATGGCTTGAGAGGGTGGAGCTCTCCTCCTTTTATAGCCAGAATTCTTCACCCGACTGTCGACGCGTTGTAGCCCCATTAAATGACATCTTCACGCGTTGGGCCCTTCTTGAATGTTGTTCATAATTCCCTTGGTCGTGTCCTCTCAAAATTTCAGCGGATTTGGACATGTATTCCGAGAGTTATGACCGTTTTACTATGAGCATTTATTCTGTCCAGTCAGACTCTCCAAAACGAAATCCTCCGGATTAAGGTGCTTTAATGGCCCCATAAACGGCCAATTAACTCGGTTCTTCCTTCATAAAAGATTCTCCAAAACTCCTTGCGCGTCCACCCACCTAATTTCACAAGCTTTGGGCCCACATTGGTTGAGTTATGGATCCCACATCAAAACTAGGCAGAACTGAAAACAGTTTTCTTGAGCCAACTTGTGAGCTTCTTTGGAGCTTCCATATGGCCGATTCAGATTTTGGTCCAAATATATTAAATGAAGCCCTGGATGTGTAGAATCTGAAAAAGAAAGAATTTCGCAATTTGGATCAGTGTAGATAATGTTATGGCCAATCTACCGAAATAATTTAAAACTGTTAAAAAATCCAAAATGGCCAATTTTTACAATTCAGCTCAAAATAACACCATTATCATAAAAATGAAACAATTCATCTTAGAAGAACAATTTTGTGGGTTTAAAACAATGATATTCAATATAAATTAATTGAAAATATTTGCTCTATCAGTAACCCACCATCCAAAATGGTTAAATATTATAATGCATATATGGTGAATGGTTTTATATTTCATACACATGCATACGGGGAATCAAAAAAAACAATGAACAGTTGAGTTTTCTTGAGAGGATCACATCACAGAGAAACTAAAGTTGACTTTTATGGCATTTTGGATGAAATTATTGAGCTATGTTATCTATGATAGAATTACATTACAATTTTTAAATGTCGGTGGTTGGATACTGAGAGAGGCCTGCGTGTTCATCTGACTCATGGAATCGTCGATATTAAATATAAAAGTCTTCTTGTAGTAAATGAACCATTTTTACTGGCTCAACAGGCACATAAAATTTATTATGCAAAGTACTGTGCTACTTCAAGAGACTTGACCGATTAGTGGAGCATAATAAAAATGAAATATTGGGAAAATCAGTTTACTCAAAATGAATGTGGTTCCACTGAAGTGGATGCAATTGAAATTTTTCAAGAGACTACTCAAAATCCATCTGATTCACAAAGAGACGTGAATATCGATGATGACACCCCACAATTAAGGATCGATGGTGATGAAGATGTTAATGATGTTACAAATGAATTTGAAATGACAAGAGATGCTGAAACTGAAACACATATGGATATTGATGATGCTGAGGAGGAAGATGAAGACATTGACATTGACAGCTATATAGAAGAGGATGAAGATGAACATTGACATAGTTAAATGTTGATTATAATAATAACTAATATATATCTATACATAATAGTTATTTTCAACTATCTGCTAACAACAATAATTTTGTGTTTCAGATGGACACTGAGCTATTTCTCGAGTTGCAGGAGGCTGACCTACCATTGGATGAGGGGGATTTTGGATCATCTGACCCTGAGCCTATTGGTGGTTCAGGGGGTATGCGGAGGGGTCGTGGTCTTGCACAACTGATGATTCCTAACCCTATCCCTGAGCGACGTCCACATCTTGGTTTCGATCCATGCACATAGAGGTATGGTAACCTGTATATTTTAGTTAAATTCTATTAATTTATTTATATATATACTTATTGTTTGATTATTTATTCATTTTTCACATTTTTGTTCATGTATCTATTGGACAGGGGAGTGCTATCTTGCGCAGTTATTTTTCTCATCCATAGATCACATGGGAACAGATTCCCATTGATGTGTGACACGACAGGTTCCATAATTTGGTGGTACGTAAATAAATAATATTTATTTTGAAATTTATTTTATTAACAACTTTATATTATAAATTATTTGTAGGGCTTATGGTATCCTATCGATGATAGCATGCGCGACGCTATCCACACGGCATGGCAGGTTTCTATGTGTGACTGTTTCTGTCAGTTCTTGCACAATTTGAGAAGGACAGCCATTATGAAAGCAGGGGTGACAGAATTTGATGAGTCGTGTAGAGCCCACCGACCAGAGTACATTTCATCTCACGTTTTGGATGGATTATGTTTACATTGGTTGGGTGGTGGATTTCAAAGGAGATCTTCAGTGGGACGATAGAACCGGGGGAGACAGGAGGTGACGCAATGAGCTGGTAGTCGTACATTCAGTTCACATAGAGAGCATCTGGTAAGTATATTTTTTAAAATATTTTATATAACTTTAAATCTAAACAGTTTATTTTATATTTCTGTAGGAAGTTGAGCATCCCGATATTACGATGTTCGATGTTTATCAGAGTATGTACATTGATCCAGCCACTGAAGAGATTAGATGTGATCGTCAGCGTTAGATTGTGGTTAGTATTATTTTTTCAGTTTAACAATTAATGGCATATAATATTTTTACAATTTTAATTTTAAATTGGAATTGAAGGAGTCGTATGAGGCTGCGACCTCTCAGACATAGGCTGAGGGTCAGGACGAGACGACTGAGCATACCAGTGCTCACTATTTCAATGAGACAGTATGGATGAAGGAGACTCAGTATGCCTTTGAGAAGGGAAGAGTAGTTGGCATCGGATCTCATTTGACTCCTGGTACTTATTATGGTACTGCTGCGATGTCGGCATCCAGCTCGAGAGGAGCTCGTGGAGAGGCATCATCTTCTGGATCACAGTATCAGGAGCAGTTGCGAGCTCCGGCTGAGCATATAGAGACTTTGCAGAAGCAGCAAGAAGAGATGTGTCGGTGGCAGTAGCAGCAGGAGCAGCATTACGAGGAGCAGATGTGTTGATGGCGTCAACAACATCACGAGCAGATGGAGTACATGAGCTGTCTGACTCATATTTTAGGGATGTATTTTCCTCCACCAGTTCCTTCAGCTCCTCCACCTCCTCCAGAAGACGACCCTCAGTGATTTTTTTATGTTACAAACATTTGAATTTAACATTATAATATGAGTTATTTATATTTTCTGTATTTTATATCGGTGCAAATATTACATAATTTAATTTTTAATATCTTTTTATTTTTTTATATTTTTTTGTGAATATTGAGAATTTTAATATTTTTTATTTTTTTATATTTTTTTGTGAATATTGAGAATTTTAATATTTTTTATTTTTTTATTGTTTTAATAATAGTAAATTTTTTTCATTAATCGTAATTTTATTAAATATTATTTTTAAAAAAATTAATTTATTATTTGCAACGGGACCGTTTGTGACTAGGTCCCTTTGCAAATAGTCTAACTAAATATTTTTTTAAACATATTTACGACGGTACTACTTGACCGTTGAAAATAATTGGTTGTGACGGGCTCGTTGCAGAAAGTTATATATATATATATTTGCGATGGGACGAGAGCACGTCACAAATAGTTTTTGCGACGGGCCCGTCACGAAAACGTTTATGTATATATAATACATATAATCAGAAGCTTATTTGCGACGACGATGTTTCCCGTCACAAATAATATTTTTTGCGATGAGTCCATCGCAAATAATTGTATTCGTGACAGTGTTTTCTGCAACGGGCTATTTGCGATGGGGCCCCGTCGGTAAAGCCTATTTGCGACGAGATCCCATCGCAAATAGTCTGTCGCAATTACCAATAATTCCAGTAGTGTTTCTGTTGTTTTTAATTTCAAGTTTTAAAAGAAAATCATCAATGATCAATCTCACCGAAAGAACATTGATGTTGAAATAAGATGCATTCAGGTGAAAATCCAATTTAAGTTGAGAACCAGAGTCAGTCTCATCGAAGGAATCTGATTTTCATTGGAAGAAATTAAATGAAGAAAAAAAAAATTCACCAATAGAAATTCCAATTTCCCAAACAAGAAATTAAGCGAAGATCATTTTCAATTAAGAAATAGCAAATACATTAAAATTAAAACAGAGTAGTGGAAAAAGAATCATACCTCTGTGAATGATGATTGTGATTTGCTGCCCTGCTCCTGCATCTCCAGTCTCTGGTACTACTCTTGGTGACTCCCGGGAGTTTTCGCTCTTGAATTGTATGGCGTGGAATCAAAATGAGATTCCCCTTAAAAATTCTACTTCTTGTCTGCTTTAAGTACCCTACTTTCATAAGCTGCATGTTACTACTCGATTTCCACTGACTTGGAATGTCCTTCATGACTGCACCCCAAAATGTGCATTTTTTCGCGACAAGCACGTCGGGCTAGAATTTATCACATAACTAACTCCCGCTGAGTTAGTTTCTTGAACCTGGACAAGTCTTCGACTTAGGAATGAACCTGCAAAGTCAGAAAATAATAAATAAATAAAAGTGAATGAAAATAATAAAAAATTGTTATTTTTTAATGTTAAGTGTTATTTTAGTCGTTGAAATTTAACAGAAGTAGATTGATAATTATTATTTACTTTATTATTATTTAGTAAGCTATTAAAGTTTAAAAACATAAGTAAATAAGTCATTAAAATAATTAAAATTTAATATTGTATTAATAATTTAATTATTACTAATTAAGAAATTAAATTGCTAGACTATTTCATTGATTAATTTATTTTAATAATTAGAATTTAATACTTAAATCTAAAAAAATTAAATTATTAATTATATTTTTAGTTTATTTATATTTATTTTTAATTATATATTAATACTATTAATAGTGTATTAATTTATTATAAACATTTATTATTAATTTAGTTTTGTATTACAATTTATAATTTATCTTTACATTAAAATTATTATTGTTTTAATTTAAAACATTAATAAATTATATTATATTAATTTGACTTATTAAAGTTTAACATTAACTTTTACTTTTGCTTTTTCTTTTCTTTTTTTCTTTTGTTTTACTTTACTTTTATTATTATATTTATTATTTATTATTATTTTTATTTGCTATCTTGTCCTCCTCCTGAAACCCGGCACAACAAGAGGAAGGGTTCCCCTCTTCCATCGACATCCATGAATGGCGGACAGTAGAGTCTTCTACGGCTTCCAGCGCGGTGCGACAGCTCCAGCGTAGTTCCCACAGCAGCCTGCACTCCTCCTTGGCTCAACTCCAGCGGGCAGCGACCTGCATCCTCCTTCGAACAGGGCAGCGGTGGCTTCGGCTCCTCCCAGCGGCGAACCTCCTCTTCACACAGCAGCGCGGCGTGACACCCTTTCACTCAGCAGCGCGGACCTCGACAGTGCGGCATCTCCAGCAGAAAGCGTGACTTTAGTCCAGCCTCGGTGCTCCTTCACAGCGGCGGTGTTGCAGCGGCGCACAGCAAAGACACGATATCCCGGCTCCTGTGGGTGGCGGCAGACAGACCCGCGGCGGATCCTGTGACTCCCAAACCGGCGGCAGCGTGGCTTCACGGCAACAACAAAACGGTTCTCCTCTGGTTTGGCTCCCATGGTGGCACGACTTTCCCTCGGCTGGAGGTAGAAGGGTTTATCTGTGACGGTAGATCCATGGAAGGGATGAGCTCGACTGTGTATCCATCGCGGCGGAACAGTAGATGGGCGGGGGAGCGGGCGAGGCGGTGAAGTGCGTGAGGAAAAATGAGGAAGTAACGATGAGGTTGGAATGTTTATATCAGTGAGAGAGGGAAAGGAGCACTGTCAGTGATAAAAAATAACTGGTGAGGAAAACAGAGAAGTAGTCTAACGGTGAGAAAAAAAAATAGGAAAAAGGATAATCGTGAGGTGCGGACTAGTTGCAAGGCTACTGAAAGATCGGAGTGTAACGGTGAGAAATGGGTATGGGCTGTAATGGTGAGGAACAAGGGAGCAGGTCACTGGTATGCAGCAATGAGGTTCAAAAAGGAGCGTGCAGGGTCACTGATAGAAATAAATAAACCTAACACAGCAATGAGGTTCAAAAAGGAGTGTGCAAAGAAATAAATAAACCTAACAGTGAGTAAAAGAGTATCGGTGAGGATAATGCTATCAGTGAGAAAAGAAATAGTGAAGCGGAACAAAAGTCACTATTAGTATATAAAATTAGTGTCACTGATAGAAATAAAATAAAAGTCACCGGTACTCAATGCAGAAGGTCACCTATACAAAAAATGAAAATTAAAGTTACCAATACAATGGGTCACTGATAGAATAAAGAAGAAATGGTCACCGGTAAAACACAATCCAAAGGGTCACTGTTACAATTAAAATAAGCTACTGTCAATTTAGAATTAAAAGGAAAAGTCACATGGGTACATTTAAAATGAATGTCACCGTAGAGCGAAATATCAGTGAGGTGCAGACCGGTAGCCGGTCCAATGGACTGTAACGGTGAGTAAAGAGTATTGGTGAGGAAAGACAGCAGCGCGGAGCCACCCTTATAGAAAAATAGATAGGTCACCGGTACTTAAAAACAAAAGCTCACGGTTACAAATAAAATTAAATACTCACCGTTGCGCAAAAAAAAAAAGGGTCACTGCTAGTATAAAATTAACAGCTAACGATAACCTTAAAAATAACTTAAAATTAAATGTTAAGTAAACTAAATAAAAAGACTAAAAATTATTAATTAAAAGAATGTTAAATACCATAAATTTAAAACAAGATAAAAACACAACTAAGATTATTAATTAACAACACTTAAGTTAAAAATTGGATGATTAATAGACTAAGATTATAAAAGACTTAAATTAAAAAAAACTATAATAGTTAATTACAAAGAAGCAGCAAATAAAAAAATGAAAAGCAACGGTGATCCAAATAAGTCACCGTTAATCCGCATCTACCTCACCGGTAGACTAAAACAATTATAAAATAAATTATAAATCAATCTGTATACATAAAATAATACAATTAATGTTTAAAAACTATTAATTAATTAATTAATTAACTATTTGAACTAATAAAATTAATAGCGAACGATTTAACTTAATTTAACAGCACACATTACTTACTTAAATGATTAGCACCGTGACTAAATAAATTAATTAACACAGTTAATCTATTCTAATGAATCCAAATTGAATAATAGAATATTAAAATAAAGTCTAAATTGATAAAAACACAAAAAAGGATGATAAAAGATTAATAATTATTAAAGTCAAATTATTTAAAAGGTGAGAAGATTGGCATTAACACAACTATTAATCAAATAATAAGTTTAGATAAAATAAGTAAGATAAAAATTATTAATTTAAGGACTAAAAATATATAATTAATTATAAAAAATGATTAATTTACAAAATTAATTGTAGAAATACAAAAGTACAATTATTTAGTAAAAAGTGATTAAATAATTAATTAAATCATTAAAAATTAATAAAAAGGATGTGGAAAACTGTGAAAAAATAGAGCCACATCATGACACAATGAGAGAAATATAGAATGAGTAAGATCCCATATGCTTTGGCTATAGGATCCATCATGTATGCCATGTTATATACCAGGCTTGATGTTGCCTATGCACTGAGCACAGTAGGCAGATATCAAGCAGATCCAGGAGAACAACATTGGACTGCTGTTAATAATATCCTTAAGTATCTGAGAAGAACTAAGTATATGTTCCTGGTGTATAGAGGAGACAAGGAGCTTGTCATGAGAGGATATGCTGATGCTGGTTTTCATACAGATCAGAACGATCTAAAGTCACAATCTGGATATGTTTTCTATCTCAATGGAGGAGTTGTGAGCTGGAAGAGTTCAAAGCATCCAGTTGTCTCAAATTCTAAAGCGGACTCTGAATATATAGTGGCTTCTGATGTAGCCAAGGAAGCCTTCTAGGTTCGGAACTTTTTTCAGGAGCTTGATGTGGTGCCTAGTAGTAAAGATCCCATTACATTGTATTGTGATAATACTACAGCAGTGGCTCTTGCAAAAGAACCAAAGTCACACCAACGGACAAAGCACATACTCCGGAAGTATCAACTCTTGAGGGATTTCTATCAAAAGGGTGAAGTTGCAGTGAGCAGAGTGCACTACTACAACCTTCCCCTTTATCAGCGCTAAAAACCAGCATTAACAGCGCTAGAAAAGCGCTGTTAATTCCGGCGTAGATAAAGGGGTCCTTTATCAGCGCGTGGTGGAGTGTTGATAAAGGTCAACTATATCAGCGCTTCTCGGAGCGCTGATACAGGGTCCCTTTATCAGCGCTCCTCTAGCGCTGTTAAAGGTGTCCTTTATCAGCGCTAAAAAAGCGCTGATAAAGGCCCCAGCGCCTGCACCTAAAAAACAGTACCTGCACACCTGCACACCAGAATACCTGCACAAAGTAGCACATGCACACCTGCACACCATAGCACCCGCACCCAATATTTTGACTAACAACGGTATATACATTTACTTAACATCATGAATACAAAAAAAACGCATTGCTATATACATTTCAAACATTGTTTTACATGGTTACATTTACAATTATTCAACAACAGTTATAAACATTCATGTTTCATCCTTTGATATCCGTGATCCTCTCTCAATGGTATTTGTTGCCGAACAAAGCATCCGAACTCAAGGAAAAAAATTCACCTATATAAGAAAACAAATATTATGTTAGTAATGCAATAATGAAAGAAATTAAAACAGTAATATGAAAGAATACATTAATATGGAAATGTGAAACTAAAATATTAAATTTTAAACTCAAAAGTTTTCATTTTCATAACAATGAAAGGGAATAATGTAAAATCAATATGTTTTTGATTGATTTATCTCATTTAATAAATACTGATTCTTTATCTAATGAAAAGCTTTACCGGTCACACCGTGCGTCGGATTGAGGTGCGGTCGATTCGTACACGTCACAAATGACTTGTGGATCGTTGTCCTAAAGTATCAAAACAATACGAACGCGTTTGCTCGGTTTGCCGTATGTCATTGGTGTTGTTTTCCAAAGTTTATGTCATTTTCAAACTGATATCAGACAATTTTAGCCATACCGGTCACACCGTGCATCGGATTGAGGTGCGGTCGATTCGTACACGTGACAAATGACTCGTGGATCATTATCCTAAAGTATCAAAACAATCCGAACGCATTTGCTCAGCTTGGCATATGTCATTGGTGTTGTTTTCCAAAGTTTATGTCATTTTCAAACTGATATCAGACAATTTTAGCCATATCGGTCACACCAAGCGTCGGATTGAGGTGTGGTCAATTCATACACGTCACAAATGACTCGTGGATCGTTTTCCTAAAGTATCAAAACAATCCGAACGCGTTTTCTCGGTTTAGCGTATGTCATTGGTGTTGTTTTCCAAAGTTTATGTCATTTTCAAACTGATATCAGACAATTTTAGCCATACCTGTCACACCGTGTGTCGGATTGAGGTGCGGTCGATTCGTACACGTCACAAATGACTCGTGGATCATTGTCCTAAAGTATCAAAACAATCCGAAGGCGTTTGCTCGGTTTTCCGTGTGTCATTGGTGTTGTTTTCCAAAGTTTATCTCAATTTGAAACTGATATCAGACACTTTTAGCCATACCGGTCACACCGTGTGTCGGATTGAGGTGCGGTCGATTCGTACACGTCACAAATGACTCGTGGATCGTTGTCCTAAAGTATCAAAACAATCCTAAGGTTTTTTCTCGGTTTGGCATATGTCATTGGTGTTGTTTTCCAAAGTTTATGTCATTTTCAAACTGATATCAGACAATTTTAGCCATACCGGTCACACCGTGTGTCGGATTGAGGTGCGGTCGATTCGTACACGTCACAAATGACTCGTGGATCGTTGTACTAAAGTATCAAAACAATCCGAAGGCGTTTGCTCGGTTTGGCGTATGTCATTGGTGTTGTTTTCCAAAGTTTATGTCATTTTCAAACTGATATCAGAAAATTTTAGCCATACCGGTCACACCGTGCATCAGATTGAGGTGCGGTCAATTCGTACACATCACAAATGACTCGTGGATCATTGTCCTAAAGTATCAAAACAATCTGAAGGCGTTTTCTCAGTTTGGCGTATGTCATTGGTGTTGTTTTCCAAAGTTTATGTCATTTTCAAACTGATATCAGACAATTTTAGCCATACCGGTCACACCGTGCGTCGGATTGAGGTGTGGTCGATTTGTACACATAAAAAATGACTCTTGGATCATTGTCCTAAAGTATCAAAACAATCCGAAGGCGTTTGCTCGGTTTGGCGTATGTCATTGGTGTTGTTTTCCAAAGTTTATGTCATTTTCAAACTGATATCAGACAATTTTAGCCATACCGGTCACACCGTGCGTCGGATTGAGGTGTGGTCGATTCGTACACGTCAAAAATGACTCGTGGATCGTTTTCCTAAAGTATCGAAACAATCCTAATGCGTTTTCTTGGTTTGGCGTATGTCATTGGTGTTGTTTTCCAAAGTTTATCTCAATTTGAAACTGATATCAGACACTTTTAGCCATACCAGTCACACTGTGCGTCGGATTGAGGTGCGGTAGATTCGTACACGTCACAAATGACTCGTGGATCGTTGTCCTAAAGTATCAAAACAATCCAAAGGCGTTTACTCAGTTTGTCGTGTGTCATTGGTGTTGTTTTCCAAAGTTTATGTCATTTTCAAACTGATATCAGACAATTTTAGCCATACCGGTCACACTGTGCGTCGGATTGAGGTGCGGTCGATTCGTACACATCAAAAATGACTCGTGGATCGTTTTCCTAAAGTATGAAAACAATCCGAAGGCGTTTGCTCGGTTTGTCGTGTGTCATTGGTGTTGTTTTCCAAAGTTTATGTCATTTTCAAACTAAGTAGTAGGAATTCACTAATCTAAGGATATGAAACATAAGAAAGGGAGATCATAGATGCTCAATAAGTGTAAAGGGATATATCAATGACCATATAAAGATAACATAAGTATTAGGAATTCACCTTCATTGTCCTATTTGTTTACATTCTTCGATCAGGTACGCTGCCCATTCGTTTCTAAAGACATTTATATCATCTTCTGAATAGGAGTTTTTGCGAAAATCATAGTAGTACTGAAAAAATATAAATACACAAAGGATTAATAATTATTTTAAATAAAGTAGTAATTATTTTCAAAAATACCTCTTCAGGGATGCTAGTTTGTCCATGAAATACAATCTCTTTCATAAATTTACAAACATAATAACCGCAGTCATTGTCATTTGTTTGTTTCGGACACTGCAGAAACATCGAGAAAAATAAGTAATTTGTTTTGATATGTATTTGGATAGTGAAATATAATTATATATACCCAGATACTTCTCCATTTGTAGATCTTGTGGGCATTGTCGTCCTTACGCCCTGGATTCATTCCATCCTTTAGACGATATTCATACACCGCCCTATCATAACAAAATCCTCATTAAAAGATAATATAAATTATATAACTAGATATTTAGTTCTAAAATGTTGGATCTAGTGTATTACAAATTGAAAATCGCCATTATGTGTGGTCGGTTAGTTGGATATCCATACAGTGAATCCAGAAAATAAATCTTTGGAGTATCCAAATTGACTGCAATGAGCATCCAATGTTCCCTAAAAACACAAAAAGAAATAAGTACTGATAGAAATGAAAATATAATTGATATGATTAAAATGTAGAGTTTTACCCTTGCATCGTTGGTATTAAAAAGATCCTGTCAGTCGTAATTCTTCTTTGAAACGTTCTGAGCAGATTTGACATCAATTCAGCCTGAAAATTAGAATCTATTTCTGTTCGTTGTGTAGAAATGGTGTGAGGACTAACGAGTCCAAATTTGTATTCATGGGCAAATCCCTTCAATTTTTTTTCATATATACGCCTGTGAAAAATATGAGATGTATTTATCTATAATTATCAAAGTATACCAGCTTCTGTAAAATCAAATCATGAAAACATACCTCATGTATACATTTATAACTGAGGCGCCTAGCCAGTCGTATGTGATGATCTCAGAAACAGCGTCTGCACTAATGAAATCCATTGTTTCCTCTCCGTACATATCTTTTTCACAAACAATTGTATGATTCTTTCCGTCTTTCATTTTCGTATCCACATGAGCTTGCAATGATATTAAATGTGGATATAGAATGGGCAGGGTGAACGTGCTCTCAGTAGATCGTTTTGATCGGTTGGTTGATCCAATCTTGGAGCCGCTCTTTCGTTTTAGCTTCTCTATTTTATCCTTCTGTAATAACATTCATCGGTTCATCCATTTTCTAATTTAATGTTAAAGGTTCTGCTTGAAAAATGAACTGGAAATAAATACCTCCTGCTCGACGTGTTTTTTTACAAGATTCGACGGCCATGCAACGAATGTTCCAATAGCTTTTTCCACCATATGAATTGGTCACCTAATTCATGCCCCAAAGGACTCAATTAAAAAAAAGAGTATAAGTACAAACACAAGGTGAAAAGAACTTACACCAGTAGGGGTTGAGATAAGTATAAACCAAAAACACTAAGGAAAATATGGACAAATATCTAGAAGCAATGAATGATCCAAAAAACCTATTATCAACTATTCCATGATCTCCAAAAGGGGTTTTACTATCCATGGGGACAAAACTAATCCATCTGGCTCGAAGGGAATCCAATGCCTTCATAAATTTTCTTCTCTATCAACTTGATTTATGTTATTCATGTTGTTATACAGTTGTTATTTTAAAATGAAGGGCTGAAATGAAACCTGAGAAAGACCTTAATACATTTAAACCAATGTTTAGAAAGGAAAACCATTAAAGGTTTGGATCAATAAGCTATTAAAAATGAAGACCATCATTGCAACGTCACCATCCAATAGAAGCACATGATGTAGTGAAACATTCATCGCATGAGAGCATCATATTATTTATCAGTGTCTTACATGGTATAGCCTCATAATATTTACATGGTAATATTCCATACTATAAATAGTCTCAAGAGATGGCTCATGTCCCATTTCAATATATAGGTTTTTTCTGGGTCAGTCTACACATCCAGCCTATCAACAACCTTATAAAGTTATACCCACCCAAGTAGTCACATCCCCAAGGGGGGTGTTCACACACTTTAGGTTCAATTCAATAAGGCCAAGGGCTCTGATGTATCACTAGTTCCATGGGTGGCCTATGGGAACAAATTCATAAAAGTCACAGAATGTATTCCAAGAGGTCTCTGGGTTCCCCCTAACAAGGTCCTCTAAGTCACACTCACTCTAATAACACCCATTAAGGAATTTATAAATCCATAAAGAAATTAACAGGACCACATACCTATTTTATATGTTTCTACTATTTTAATTCCAAGTTGAAAACTTTTCCTAGGCTCGCTAAGCCTCGTCCATTTGTCTACCCCAAGATCAACTCATCAATATAGCTCCTTCCTCTCTCCAAAAAACCAAAATTATTAAATTATAACATTTATAATTAATTATCCAAATCAATTTAAACTTGTTATATTCACTAGAAACTCATATTGTGGACTTTTCATGTTAGAACCAAGACCAAAAATCCATATAAGATCTGAAGTGGGATCTTAGTGGCATCTTAGAAAAAATACCCAACCATCAGAACCAAATCTATAGACAACATTATATAATTTGATCCAATATCCATGAAAACTACAAAAGGAAACACAAATCCTTCATAATGATTGGTGACTTGTAGATACCATCATGATGCCTCTTATACATGAGGTAGGAAAACACCCCCATCAAATCAATATGATACCACCGTGCTCCAGTTGAATCACCCATAAAACCTAATCTAGATAAATAAAAAATCAATAGAAACTAAATATAAAGAATAAAATGGTAAGGAAGATGGTGAAATCACTTAGAATTGTTGAATAAATCCACTAAAAAACTCCCCATGTAAAGGAGAATCAAAGAGGAATAAGGGGGTGGGTCGATTGGGCATTGTATAAGAGGGAGGATGAGAAATGGGGGCTTCCCCTATTGGAATTTCAGAGGAAAAAAGATGAAAATATAATTTTAATGTTTTACACAATTTTCCAAACCATATATTAATAATGTGGTGGCACTGTACAAGAAAACCCCTTCAAATATTTGGTCAACATAGTTTACCAAACTATGCATTAATTATGTAAATTGGAACTACCTCAGTCTACAAAATTTCACATGTTTTGTATGAAATCATGAAAAAATGGTATGTTAATCCCTAACTAAAATCCACCTCACATGGTTTCCTCTAAGATATCCCATGGTTAACCTTCACTAACCATGAAAGTCAACTATGTGATTTAGAAAGAGGACTGAAAACCTCCTCATGCTCAAGGTTCTACATTGTTTCTCAAAAAATATGAACACAAAACCATGTTTCATTTGAAAAATCTCCAAAAAACATCATATAAAACTAAAATAAAGCTTGTGAGACTCACCTGAGTACTTGAGGTACCTCTCAAACTACGGTGGAGGAGGAGGCAATAGAGTAGGCAGAGGAGGAGGAGGAGGAGGCGCCGGTGGAGGAGGAGGATGAGGCAGCGGACTAGGAGGAGGAGGAGGAAGCACCGGTGGAGGAGGAGGATGACGAGGTTGCGGTGGAGGAGAAGGAGAAGGAGGAGGAGGAGCAGAGGAGGAGGAGGAGGCAGCGGCCGGAGGAGGAGAAGAAGGAGGAGGCGGCGACCGGAGGAGGAGGCGGTGGCCGGAGGAGGAGGAGAAGGAGGAGGCGGCGGCTGGAGGAGGAGGCGGCGGCTGGAGGAGGAGAAGGAGGAGGCGGCGGCCACAGCGGAGGAGGAGGAGGCGGCGGCAGCGGTGCAGAGGAGGGCTTCCGCGAGAGCTTGACCGGGTGCAGGGAGGAGGAAGAGGACCCGCGGGTTTTTAACAAATCCGTGTGAGCCTTTATCAGCGCTAGTAAAAAGCTCTGATAAATGATGTATTTATCAGCGCTAAAATGAAAAGCACTGATAAATACAACCTTTATCAGCGCTTTTGTTAGCGCTGATAAAGGTCCGGCCCTTTATCAGCGCTTTTTCGTTAGCACTGATAAAGGCAGGCACATGCCTTGCCCAGTTTTGTGGTAGTGGTGTCCACGGAAGAGAACATGACTGACCCCATGACTAAAGGCATGTCTCAACATAAGCATGAATATCATGTGAGAGCTAGCAGGTTAAAGGTTGTTAACAGTTGGATCTAGTCTTAGTGGGAGTCTGTTGGAGTTGGTGTCCTAGAACCAACTACTTTTTACTTTATTCATTAATAAAATCCTTATCACATCTTGATTATTCTTCTGCGTGACAATTCATGTGATAATGTCCTAAGGACATCTATTTCATTAAAGGGTCATAGCGGATCCCTGCTATGATGAGAACCCAGAAGTGCCATAACACTATCCTTGAATATATGTTCTATGGCCGGATGATATTATTTGAGGGGAAAAAATAATACAGGTCATTAGGGGTGGGGACTCATAAAACTTTGAGGCACCTTCTCATGGTGTGCGCCCTTGGTAATATCTAGGAGGATATTATGAGAACGAGGCCCGCCGGTAGGAAATTCACATTTCATAGTGTCATTGGATGTTCCTATCTGTGGACATGTGTATTGGTCCTTAGACTTTAATATTATTATTAATGGGTATTACAACTCACGCACTTATATGTATTGACGAAAACTGTGACAACGCACTATTCGCAGCGAGGTAGGATACATTGGGTGCGTCATGAGTAATACTGCATTAATAGATAATATGAGAAAAGATTTTTCCCTTTTGTTCCATAATAGAATTAGATATCTCAGGCCCTTTGATGGAATTGATATAGCCTAAATAAATCCATGGTCATGGTAAGGTATGGGTGAGTTCAATTCCGGGAAGTCAAAGAAAGAATAATCGAGAACATGGGTTGATGGAACTAGCATGAAAACCTCTTGATTAGAGATATCAAGACGAAAGGATTATATTACACGGTAAGTGTTTGTATGAGTTGATAAGTCATTGTGGCATTAACTTCTTTCTCTATGGGTGCCTTGGCATGTTGCTAGATGCTAACCTTAGACTTTAGGTAGGCTCCTCCTAATGCCACTTGGAAAGAGGCCTAGAGAGTCACACACTAAGTGTGTCTATGTATCTTAGTTAAATCTTAATTTAACAAGTTAAATAAATATTATTCCTGACTATGGATTAATAATTATTTAAGGATGCCTGATCACATTTCTTTCGACACTAGTTATTCAAGAGAATATATTGTGGGCGAAAAAATATGTTTATTAGCGCGTAATGCAGTTACATTTATTTAAGAAATAAATAGCCATTACTCAAGGTCTAATAAATGTGGTGGAGGAAATAAAGTAAAACAAAAGTACACACCGTGTATATTAAATATACACATCGTGTGGTATTATGGAAAATGAGTATATGCCGTGTATTAATGATTACATGCTGTGTAGTTTTTCCAGTTGGGATTTTGAGGATATAATATTATTTTTTTAAATGATATTTATTATAATCAGCATGGGCGCATGTCAAGGAATTAATAATTCAACAAGGGGGTTTTCAATAAGAGTTAATGAAATAAATAAAATTTGTAACGCTTTTATTTATTGTTATAACTCTATAACCTCAAACCCAATTATAAATATTCTCACAACCCCAACACTTTTCCACAAGAGAATCGTTGTGCACAACAATTCTGTAGAATTCTTTCAAGCCTGAGAGAAGTCCTTCCTCTAAAAACGCTCTCAAGACTGAGAGATCAAGGCGATCGATGGTGGACATCGCAAGTGATGGTTCTTCCACGATAGCACCCGGAGATCCCTTCAGTGACGTCCAGAGATACGTGGCACATGTGTGGATCACCGCTAGAGGAATCCTACACTTGGATTCTACGACGCAATGTCAGATCACCAAATTGGGACAGGACACATCAACAAAGAAAGAATTCCACCAAGGTAATTCTTGTGAATTAATTAAATTAATTATAACCAACATATGATGATCCTATCTCTATGGTTTCGGGATTCCATCTTTTGTTTTTCGTTCTTCGTTCTATTCTGAAGATCCGGAATTTTATATCGTGATGGATCTCGGTTTGAACGTTGTTTAACGCTAAAATTAAAGTTGGGAAAACCCACCAATGCGCTTCTGCTATGCCCGGAACCTACATCATTTTCATCCAATAATGGGAGGGTGGATATGGGTTTATTTATAGATATTTTTACATGGTGGAACAACCATAAGGGGAGTTGACACACCTATATTTGGCTAGATCACTTCTTTGAAGACCTCTATGAAATATCATCCTTCCATAATGAAAATGCCTCACACCTTGTTTATGACATATCAGATCACTTTCATATTATGTTCAAACATTATTCCATAATATTTATCAATAAATGATTGTTTTTCTCTATTGTATGGCCTTTAGATCTGAATGTTATCAACAAGATATATACTTCCTATTCTAAAACCATGTAGGATCGTTTTTGGGTCGGCTTCTATAACAAACTCAGGTGACTAAAGGTGGTCTTAAAAATATGGAACAATAGCCGACCCTCCTAGTTCCTAGAGATGGATTCTAAAAAATATGGAAATGAACAAGTTGATGAGGCACTCAAGTGAATATAGGATGGATTAATTTTCAATGATATTTTCAATAAAAATAACAATTTATAAAAAATGATATTAGTATAAGGGTGACTCACATGTAGTCTAGGGATATATGGGTGATGGAGGGAGATTGGAATACATAATATTTTCATGCATGTGTTAAAGAAAAAAGAAGACCCTGTGTTATGAATATTTTACTCAATTATGGTTCATTCACAAAAAAACCTGAGATTGTGTGACATATGTTTGAGTATCCCTTTAACCCTATTCTTTCTGATTTTAATCCTCACATACATGATGGGCACCTAAGAAGTCATGTAGACATATTTTATTCTATTACAAGTATTGTGTCTGAATCTATCAATTTATTTATTGGGTGTGTTCCTGAGGAAAAAATCATTTTTTGTTCACTCTCTCAACTTGGAAAGTAAATCTGGGCCAGATGGATTTACATGTTATTTCTAGGTGGCTACATGGGATCTTATTTAAGAGATCTGGTGGAAATAATTCATGATTATTTTGGGGAGGCTCCCTATGTTGTAATATTTGGAAAAAAGTTCTTATTCTAAATGATAAATACCCCTCATCTCTCAAATGTTTTTGACCCATAAACATGTTTAGTCTCCCTACAAAATCATTGTAAGAATTTTCAATAGAAAAGTTTCTAGTCATCTAAACATTTGTGTTTCTAATGAAAAACATGGATTCATCAAAGGAAGATCTACCCAAGTTGCTATAGTTTTGGATCAAGAAATGATCAGGTAAATCTACATCAAATATCAAGACTCAAACATTGTAATCAATGTGGAGAAGGACAAGGTGTATGAAAAACTTGAGTAGAGTTTCATTATCAAGGTAATCAATTTCATGGTATTATTTCCATGGTTGGTTAACCATTTTTAGTTGATTCATTTCCCTACATATCTATATCAATTTTATGGGAGAAAAATTTAGGTTTTCTATGTTCGTCTAGGAATTATTGTAGGGTGATCCGTTGTTACCTGGTATTTTTATTCTTGTTTAAGACATCCTCAACAGACATTTTTTTCAGTGTATTTCTAATTTCATCATTCTCACTTTTAGGTGTTTGATTAATTTTAATAGTATTTCTCACCATGGAACATCTCTTAAATTATATGTATTATTTTTATAAATTAATTGGGAAAATTCTGAGACCAGGCACTAAGACGGCGTGTGATTCTGAGGCCCAGTGTTCCCAAAATAATTATTTGAAAAATGTTCCATTTTTTTAAATTGTGAAACTTATTTTCTTGTAATAGTGGATTAACTTACAAATACCTTCTTGGATCATAAATATAAGGGTAACATTGCGTTCAAAGAAGTGATTTTACCTTAGGTGGGGCCTAAGATTGACTAGCGCAGGTCAGTTGTGAAAGTTAGTTTATGGATATATGGGTATTAAAATATTTAAGAAAGTATTTTATTCTGACACAAGGACTAGTATTTATTTATATTTTAGTTTTTAAGGAATCTAGGGTCATCATAATAACCTAATAAATCCCTTGAGATAGGTAGAATGAAGTTCTCTAGATGGAAATGATGAATCAGATATCGAAACTTGGATCAAAGATCGATGGATCAATGAACGACAACGACACAACTTCACCATTTGTTAATGACCAATCCAAACTCCATATAGGGTGTAGTGTTCTTTGTGATCTTTCCCTGTTTCTGAATTAAACGAAGAACAGAGACCAACCCACTAATAGTTTTATCTGCTCTTTGATTGCTTGCATGGTGGGATTGGTTTACAGGGATATAAGGTGAGATAATTTGTGTGATTTCATAACTATTTGATCTTCATTAATCATTATAACAAGGAATAATATAGGCTAATAAAAATTAAGGAAAATATATATCCTTTGGGCATTCTTTGTATTTTCCTTACACCCCCCCCCCTCATTCTTGCCTCTCATCGTTGTTGAACCCTCATGGTCGTCACTCAAATTTCCATGAGGCTTTGAGTGTGATCGGACCCCAGGAGAAATGGAAATATGAATCAGGTCCCAAGGTAGTGAAATTTTTGACCTGATGACCATATATGTGTCTGCATTTCAAAAAATGGAGCATTGTAGGATGACTGGAAACACATCTGAGGGTTGGTGCCACTGACCAATACAAGCAGTGGTGACCACTAGCGCAAGGCAGCTCTAGTCGGTCTAAGTCGATGTTGTGGCTGCAGCTATGGGAGAAGGCAATGGTATTGATTGAGGCCTTGACTAATTGGACATGGTGAGGTGGTCGCGTACTTGGTGATGATTCCATGTGGAACCCGCAGCATTGGTGAGGCCACAGGGTAGGTGAAAGCAGCGAGTCGGTCGTGTGTAACATGGCATGATGCCACGTTGAATGGGAACATTGCGACAAGAATTCCCTTTTGAGATACTCTAAGTGAGTTTTTTATGGATGTTCACATATGACCTAATGTCTTTAGGATTAGATTCTCCCAGAATGAGTTCAATTCAAGCGGAAATCTGTAGTGGGCTGTAACCTTGAGACTACTTGACTTCGAGACTACGTGTCTTATTGAGACTACATGTCTTAACAATACTACGTGTCTTAGTGAGACTACATGTATTACTGAAACTATAATTCTTATCAGGAATAAGTGTCTCATTGGGACTACATGTATTATTGATACTGGGTGTTTTTTGGATTACCTCTGATAATTCTGTTTGTCTAACTTTAGACTTATACATGTGTGAGATATATATTTCTATTGATATTGGTATACTTTTTGTATTTATTTTTTGGTATAAATTTTCTATTTCAAAGAGGTATTCTCCATGCATTTATTTTTGTTATACTTAATTTATTTCTTAGTTGTATACTTTGTGTATTTCCTTGAGTATACTTCGTGCATTTCTTAGTGTATTCCTGTGTGTGTTTAGGTGTCCTACTGATTATTGTTTTACTAACCCATGCATGGGTGTTGTGCACACATGTCGTGTATTGTGTAGATGATCGATGATTTGATGGATTCATAGGTGGACTAGGACTTGGTGGTTCTTAGAGAGACCAGACAATCGAGGTGTTCTCCTATGGATTCAGATAGTTATCCCTATACCAACCCTTCATTTAGGTTTTTTTGTGGATATGTTTCAGGAATAAGTACATTCACTTTTATAGACTCCCTTTTTGGGTGGGCATGTATTTTGACCCTATTTAATATACAGTTTTCTATTTTCATACTCTATTTATTGGTATCCTAGTGGTATGAATTCTTGTTTACTTAGTGTTTTTTACATTTCATCATTTTGGTCTTGGAGATGTGTGTGTGTGTGTGTGTGCTTAGGAAAATGACACTCATTTGTGGGATATGCCTACTCAGCGCTAGTCACCATCCCCTGGCCTATTAGAGGTGGGCTTGGGGTAGTCACAGCATGGGCCCATTTGGGATGGGTTATGAAATAGTGTTGTTAGAGGTGTTCAGTTCTATTTAAGGACCAAGATTCTGTGATATTGGTTTGGGGAAATAGTTTTAAGTGTTTCAAGTTCAAATTTTAGGCCAATGAATCCATTTTTGGTGTGGTGGTTGACATATCCATACACCAAGACTCTAAATTATTCTATTTGACTTTGTACATGAAAACACTGGTTGTGGGAAAAATAATGGTACATGCAACATATAGTATTTGGGTTTGTTCTCATGTACTTCTTGACCCAGATCACCAGGTATACTCTATTGACCATAGTACATCATGTTCTATTTTAGGATTCCTCCATATAGACATCCATCTAAGATTCTATTTTTGGATAACAAAGATAATTTTACTAGTGAAGAGGCATCATTATAAGGTATTGTACCTGAGATAGCATCTCTGGGTGGTTTACTAGTGATACCACCACCCATCGAGCAGTTGTTACTACCAGCACTAGTGGTTGGGGTTCCATGCAAGATAAGTGCACTACATGAGTTCCAGAGGAAGCTACATCATAGGTTCTAGGGTGAGACATACCCCCAATTAGTTGAGTATTGGATAAAGGTAGTTACACATGTCTTCTGACTTGTGAGGACGACTTCTGAACAGATGATGTTCTAGCTGCGAGTCTTTTTCAGGGATCATCTTGATGATGGTGAATCTTAGTGACCCAAACACACGATGTGATGACCCTACCTTTGGAATACTTATAGTTTCTCTTCAAATATGAGTTATTTCATGATACTTTATTCTTGGTGCACATATAGAAGATTATACATATGAAGTAGGGAAGTCTGACAATGGAGTAGTACTCGATGAGGTTTGCATATCTGTCTCACTACCCCACAAATATGGTATGAGACCCATTATTCAGGGATCATACCTTCAATCAAGGATTATGTCAGGATATCAGGGATTCCATTATATCTATTATCATTCCTACAAATTCTATTGTACTAGAGAGATCTCTACTAGTGGAGAGATTTCTGGAGTTGCATACATCGGAAGTAGGAGCTACCACTAGGCACTAGGTATCTCAGTCCTCAGCGGTAGGTGGCCGACATTATTTTCAGAAACCCAACCAAGTTAGGAACTCCATAGGATAACCCCAGGACATAGGATCAGAAGTGAAGGGATCCTAGGGTATATTCAGTTAGCTGAATGATAAGCTATGTTAATCGTGTGGCAGTCAGGGACATCTGGCATGAGATTTCCAGACCCATCTTACAGACGATCAAGAGATGGTTGAGGGACCACTGAGGCACAGGAAGGATCAGGTTGGTCCTCATGGTGGAGGTCATGGAAGAAAAATAGGCATAGAATCATGGTATGGGTGGAGGTTGGATGTATTACCACCACAACCCCCATGTGGTCCACACCAGGCTCAAGGAGCTGGTGGAAAGTGATGATGTCAGCTGCAGGTGATGTAGGCTTATGAACCCAACACTACAGTGATGATTATAGGTATGATAGGTGTCTTTTACACCCTAGATAATGTTTTTAGAGACATAGGGTCGAGTCATTATTTTCTTTCCATGACCCTTATTGAAGACTCAAAGATTCTGGTGGTACTTTTGACTCGACCCTTACGCATAGAGACTCTTACGGGATGGGATTAGATGACCAAAAATTGGTTCCAATAGTGTGACATTAATATTAGAGGAAATATTTTTTGTTGGGATCTCATGGTAGTGGCATATAGGCCTTAAGACTACATTCTCAGTATAGATCGGTTATTCACAGTCCATACTCTAATTAACTCTTTTAGGTATAGAGTACGGTGTGTCTGGGGTGATGGGAAAAGGTTTTCCTTTACTAGTGAAGAGGAAATGCATGCAACATATGATTTACATACTCATAAGAGGGTGAAACTGATTACTGATCAGTTGGATATCCTCTACCTCGGTGTAGTGGATGATATGAGTCCTCATTTTCCTATAGTGGTGGCAGAGTTTGAGGAAGTCTTTCTTGAGGATGTTCCTAGATTACCTCCCTACAGGGAGGTAGAATTCATCATTGATCAATACCCCAAGAGGGAATTTATATCTACACCTAAATATCATATGGACCCCACAAAACATCCTGAGCTGATGGTACAATTGGAGGACTTGCATAAAGGTATTCATGAGACCCTGTGCTTCACCCTAGTCAGCCCCAATTTTATTTTCCAATAAGGTAAATAAGAGATTGAGGTTATGTGTGGACTTCTATCACCTAAACTAGATGACCATGAAGAATAGGTATCCACTATTGAGGATCGATGACCTCTTTGATTAGTTAAAAGGGGTGTGGTGGTTCTCAAAGACAGACCTCAGATCGGGCTATCACTAACTACAGGTATGGGAAGAGGATGTACTAAAGATGAACTTTAGTTATCTATACTGACACTATGAGTACTTGTTGATGCCATTTGGAATGAATAATTCCACATAATAGTTAATAAAAATCATGAACAAAATCTTTTATCCTTAATTAGATTGTTTCATGGTGGTCTTCATTGATGACAACCTAGTGTACTCAACATCTAAGGATGAGAAAGCGAGACACTTGAGGATGTTTCTGGACACACTCCGAGAGCTCCAAATTTAAAAGAAAGGTCTCTATGTTTCAGTTATGGATACTAGAGGTCCTTTCCTAGGACACGTTAGTTCAATGGATGGAGTTTTAGAGGATCCATCGAAGATTGAGGTGGTTCTTTCTTGGGATTCACCCTAGAGTGTTACCAAGGTGAAGAGTTTCCTTGGTTTGGATAGGTAATATCATCGGTTTTTACCTAAATTTCTAGTGTTCCATCACTATTTATGGATTTAACATCAATGGTATAACACATTTTGTGTGGATAGAGATGTTCTAGGAGAGTTTTCAGCAGTTGAGGAAAAAATTCATGAGTGCTCCCATATTTTGATTACCATAGTAGGGTGTCGATTACATGTTGTTCTATGATGCATTAGGAACCAAGCTTGGTTGTGTCCTGATATAGGGGAAATATAGGATTTCCTATGTTTCACACCATTTGAAACCACATGAGAAGAACTAAGTGACCCGTTATCTTGATTTAATAGTGGTAGTATTTGCATTGAAGAAATCATGACACTGCAAGATGGGCAAGAGGTTTATCATATACTCTAACCACAGGAGTGTCAAGTATATATTCTCTCTGATGTATCTAAACTTGATATAGAGATTATGGATAGATTTAATCAAAGTCTATGACTCTATGATTTTCTATACTCTTGTGAAGGGGAACATGGTGGTAGATTCTCTCATCAGAATATCAAGTTCTAAGTTTTTGAATGAGGCATTAGAGTAGTTAACCTCATTGTAGATATCCTTTGTGGATGGAGATGGAGAATCTTACATCCAATCAATGGCTGTCACCCCTCCACTCTTACATTGATTTATTGAGGTATATATTAGAGATACCGACTGTGAGAAATTACATGTTGAGATGTCCACAAGGTATTCCCTTGATGAATATTCAAATGGCGGGGAGCACATCATTCTTTTCAGAGGATGTATAGTGGTATCAGTATCATTACAGGAGGAGTTCTTAAAGAAGTTACATACATCCCATTTGTTGGTACATCCAATTGTGGAAAATATGTACCAGGACCTCTAATATCATTTGTGCTGGTCTGAGGTAAATAAGGTAGTGGAAGAGTTTATTTCTAGATGAATCATTTATCAACAAGTGAAGGGTCAGAACCAGGTTCTAGGAGTTTTGATTTACCCCTTAAGGTGCTATCATGGAAGTGGGATGGGATATCTATGGATTTAATAAAAGGGTTACCATGTATTTCCAGGGGTCATGATACCATATGGGGGATCATTGACCGACTCACCAAGTCTTCACACTTCCTGGCATTTTGGGAGTAGAGTTTAGTAGAGATATCATGATTCATCTACGTCCTAGTGATAGTTTGACTACATAGAGTTCCATTGAAGATAGTATTATATCATGATGATTTCATTACATACCAATTGTGGAATGTATTTCAGGAGGTGTTTGGGACTCAACTGTACTTCAGCACAACTTTTCACCCATAGATAGATGGTCAGACTGAGTAAGCCATACGAGTTTTGGAGGAAAATCAACGTGCTTGCATCCAGGATTTTTTTCATAGTTTCTAGGATAACCTACACCTAGTGGAGTTTTCTCACAACAATAGCTACCATTCCACCATTAGTATGGAACCATTTAATTCCTTGTAAGAGTGAACTTATAGGTTGCCACTTTACTGGATCAGCCTAGTAGAGTCAGCAGTTATGAGACCAGAGTTAGTGTAGGAAACTATAGAGAAGGTGTAGGTTATATAAGAGTGTGTGAAGACTACACAGGCTCATCATAAGTCTTATTATGACCAGAGACAGAGGCCTTTGGAGTTAGAGGAGGGTGACCTTGTGTTCTTTTGGGTATCTCTTTGATGTGAGTGTGATGATTTATCTAGGGCGTCAGGTTTTCTCTAAGATTCATCATCCATTTCATGATAATATGTAGAGTTAGAGAGGTGGTGTATCACTTAGATCAACCTCCATATTTAGAGTGGGTGCACTATGCCATCCATGTGTCACAATTGGGGAGGAATGGGCATGATACATTACACGTCATTGATTGGGTTGAGTTGGGCATTGATGATGGGGTGACTTTTGTGGAGTGCCTGGTGGATATTGGGGATCGATATGATAGGATCCATTTGGTGTAATTCATTCCTCTGGTGCATGTTAGGTGGAATAACATGAATCTACAATAGAGAACATGGGATTACGTGGCTTAGATTCGAGCCCAGTACCCTCAATTGTTTGTATAGCCTTTTTTTTGATTTTAGGGACGTAAAGCCCTAAGGTTGGGAGAATGTAACATTGAATAATTTCAAGGTATTATTTTTTAAAATTAATTGGGAAAATTTTAAGACCAGGCGCTAAGACAATGTGTGATTCCGAGGCTTGGTGTTCCTGAAGCAATTCATTTAAAAATTATTAGTTTTTAATAAAGCATACGAGTATTTTTCCCAAAATAGTGGAATAACATATAAATTGGTTCCCAAGTCAGAAATCAAATGGAACCTTTTTTTAGAGCTTCAAGTTTACCTAAAGTGGGTACTAACATCGACCAACATAGGTCGGCCGTGAATGTCAATTTTATGGTTTATTGGTAATAAAATATTTAATAAAAATATTTTTTTAACACAAAGACTTGTATTTCCTTATATTTTAGTTTCTCATGAATATAGTGTCATCACCATAACCCTAGAATTATACTGAGACAAGGATAATGATTTTATCTCTATGGTGATGATGGAACAGAGATCAAAGCATGGATCAAAGATTGATGGATCAACGAATGAATACTACACAACTTATCCCTTCGTCAAAGACTGATCCAAACTCCAGGTACAATGTAGTTTTCTTTGTGATCATTCCATGTTTCTGAATTCAATGATGAATAAGACCAATCCATGAATAGTTTTATTAGAGATTTTATTTCTTGCGGGATGAGATTTATTTAAAGAGATTTAATTGGAGATAATATGTGTAATTTATTACTTATTTTTATTCATTAATCCTTATAACAAGGATAAATTGAGGCAGACACGAAAAAAGGACAAGATTCATCCTATGGGATTTATTTGGTTTCTCCTTAACACCCTGTTCTTGGTGTTCATTTCCATTGAACACTCATGGTCATGACTCAAATTTTAGAGATCCTCTGGGCACGATCGGACCCTTAGAGATAAGGAAAGACAGATCGGGGCCCAAGGTAGTGTAAATTGCGACCCAAGAATCATGGATGTGTCTCTGTTTCGAAAAATGGGGCATCATTGGATTATTAGAGACCCAAGGGAGGGGCCGCATAGTCAATGGAGACCACCAGCACATAGTGGCTCTATACATTCAAGGCCATGGGAGAAGGAAACGATGGAAATTAGGGTCGTGAGGATGGGGGAATGGTGGAGAGGTTGCGTATGTGGTAGGGAGATAACATGAATCTCGTAGTGGAGGTGATGAAGTGGGGCAGGCGAAAGAAGTGGGCTAGCCTTGTGGAACATGGAACGACATTGAATTAATAGGAGAGGCATGTAGTTGGGGGGACTGTGGGAAATGTAGAAATCTGTCCCATCATGCAGGTCAGACCAAGGGAGTTGGGCCTCTCCAGGAAATCTAGTGGGAAGTGGTCCATTAGGCACCGGGGAAAGGGCCAGTTCAGACTAGAACGGGCAGGGTCGGACCAGGTCTGGTGGGTTGGATCAGATCAGGTCAAACCATTTCATGAAAAAAATTGTAACTTCCAAACCATGTGCTTGTTTGAAGAGTCGTTTGCAGCATTGGGGACCTTTTAACATGAGAAACCTTTTGAGATACTCTATGTGAGTTATTGTGGAAGTTCAAAAATGACCTAATGGATTGAGGAGTAAGTACTCCTAAAATGGGTATATGAGTGGAATCATATGGTTGGTTGTGACCCAGATACTATGTGACTTCAAGACTACGTCTCTTACTAAGACTAAATGTCTTATCGATATTACTTGTCTTATCAGGACTGAGTGTATCATTGGGAATACATGTCATATTGGTACTGTTTGTTTTTTGGATTATGTTCGATAATCCTATTTTGTATACTTTGGATGTAACCATGTGTGAGCTAACTATGTATCTCCTTATTTGTATACTTCATATATTTCTTTGTGGTATACTCTATGTGTTTTTTTGTGGCATACATCATGTATTTATTATTGGTATACTCAATGTATTTCATTGGGGAATAATTTTTTCATTTCTTAGTGTATTCCTTCGTGGTTTCGGGTTTTCCTACTGAGTATTTTTTTACTCACCCCTACATAGGATTTTCCCACATGTGTCACATTTTGTGTAGATGATCGATGATTTAATGTAGCCCTAATTGGATCAGGACCAAGTGGTTCTTAGAGAGACCATAAATTTTGGGTATTATCTTACTTCTTTAGACACCTATCCCTGTGCCTACCATTTAGGTAGGGTTTTCAGTGTATGAGTTTCAAAAACTTGTACTTTCACTTTTCCAGACTCCCTTTTTGGGTGGGCTTGTATTATGGCCCTATTTACATTCCATTTTTCTACTATCACACTCTATTTATTGGTATCCTAGTTTTATGCATGCTTTTCTACATAGTGTTTTTACATTTCATGATTTTGGTCTAGGGTAAGTGTGTGTGTGTGTGTGTACAGGTACATAGGAAAATACCTCTCATTTGTGGGATATTAATACTCAGTGCTAGTCACCATCCCCTGGCTGATTGGTGTCTAGTGTGGGGTATTCACATAATAGGATCCTCTAGGATGGTTCTTGACACACAATTTATTGCCCTGTGAAATTCTCCTCTTTTTCAATATGAATAGCAGGTCAATTAAAATTATCCGTAGCGTTTTAGAGGAGTACAAAAAATGGAGTTCTCAAATTATCAATAAAAACAAAAGTGGCATTTTCATGTTTAATAATTTTCTATAGATAAGGGAAAAATGTTGAGAAAAAACTTGTTATTCTAAGGAGACACTTCCCCATGGAATATTTGGGTTCACTAATTTGCCTTGGTTTAGTATAGATTCATAATTTTGAGGGGATGGTTCATAAAATTTCTAATCATGCCAACAATTAGAAAATTTTGTTCCTTTATTTTAGGGTTTATACATCTTTCATAAATTTTTTTCTTTGATAAATCCCCATGAATTTTTTTTCATCCTTAAGGAACCAAAGGAGATCCTGAGGAATATAGAAAAAATAAAGTTGTCTTTAACCTAGGATGTTCACTATAATGAATGGTATCATTGTTCCTCATGGGAGTGGTTAGAAAAGACAATAGAGGTATATGGAAGTAATCTAAAGAGGGTTGAAGGATCGGTTCACTATATGCAAGTGAATCTATCCTGTGAATCATTGGAAGGTTAGTACTTGTCATTTGGTTTCATTTCACATAAATATAGTTTAAATATGAACGAGATGAAGGGATGCATCTTGGTTTTTTGGAAAATTATTCAAAGAAATGTTCTTGAGCTTCAACATCACTCATGATAGATCATTTTTCGTGAGGATATTAATTTCTGGCATTAGAACTTGGTAGGACCTCTAATGGGTTTTATAGGGTGGATAGCCACTAATATCTCCTTTGAATTGGGAAGTATCTACCCATCCTTCTTCAGTGATATTTTCAATCTTCATCACCTCAAGTTATTTTGATACATTTTAATGAATAATGAATAGGATAAAATTTTTATCATGAGTGCCCCATCAGTATTATTTTCATCAAAAACATATCATCTCCTAATGCATGAAAATAGAATTTGATATTAATGGTGGAGTATCCTCTAGTGTCATTATATCCCAATGAAATATAACATCCAAGTATGGAACATCAAATATCATTCCATATCTACTGATGAGGGGGTCAAGTGAAAAGGTATTTATCTCACCTCTAAGTGTATTATTTATAGGAACAGAAATGAAGAATCATCTTCATATATATTCTTCCAAGGTGAGTGGGTAGAAGTAGTGTAGAGGAATCTCAATGATCTCTTTAGTTTCATTTTTTAGATATCCACATCTACATATTTTCAAGATCACTGGTTTCATGGAGTGGGGGGAGAATGAGTAGAATTCAAATGTGATCTTCCAGTCTGCAGTTTTTTTGTCTATTTAGAATGCTAGTAACAAGGCCCACTATAAGAGAGCACCAAAATCTTATTTGGAATTGGTGTCAAGGACTTGTATCCTAGTAATAGATATGGAACTCCTCTTGAAATATTGGGATATGAATATGTTTTTTAGGATGATTATGGATGGAATATATCATATTCTCTCATTTTAAAGGCCATCTCTTCAAGTCAGAGGGATTAAATAGAACCCCCTAGTAGTAGTCTCATGCTAAATACTGATTTTTTGAGCAAGCATACACTCATGCAGGGTGGCGTTGCAGTTACAGATCCTAATGTTTTGGGTTACTTCTCCATCACTATCTCCTTTAATCATGGATAATCCCTCCTTTTAGATGCCTATGTGATTCCCAAAGTGATCCATGTATGTCTTTAGAATAATATTATTATGGAATAGGTTGAAACTGATTCCATGATCATTCAAAATTCTCCTCAAGAGAATATTTATATTCCATGATCAATTTCTCATCACATAAAAAGATGCAATATTGTCCCAGGAAACTGGGTACAGGTGATCCACATATGGCGTGAAGGTAACAAGGCTGCAGATTTCTTAGCTTCTTATGGCTCACAGGATACACCCTTCACATCATTATTTTGATTTGGCTACCTTCACACTGTTTGTGTTGATCTTGTTATAGTTGATGCTCTTGTGATACACTATTTTCTTCCTTCATCATCTTGTTTAGTCCCTTTTGTATTTTTTTCTTTTAATAAACTTTTATTGTTGATGATGATAATAAGTAATGTTTTTCTTCAAATAAAAGAAATTATCTTCTCTCTATTAATCCGGTGTTTATAAGGTTTCTTTATGTTTTAGTTTGGGTTTAAAGAAAATTAATTCTACTTATATTTTATGTAATCCAATTAATTCCATATTAATCAACATTATACTTTATATTTATCAAAAATTATTTATATGATTAATACAAACATTTTTCTAAAAATGGTTTTTATTGAATTTTCTAAAGATATATAAATAATAATTTTAACCAATTATAGGAATTTAATATTCTAAACTGGATTATATATTTATAATAAATATATATAATAATAGGTAATAAGGATAAATTTATTTTTATTCATAAATAAAATTATTTTTTGTAATTATTTATCACTTCGCTTAAGGTTCAAATGAGTAAAAGCGGTTAAAATAAATGGATAAGGCTTCACGACATCACAATAAACTTTATTAAACCTCATTGGTTGGTTTTATTTTGAAATTAACATTATCATATTTTAATATATCACAATCATGATCCAATTTACTTGAGTAATACATATATTATATAATAAATATTCAAGTATTTACAAGTTCTCCACCCACCTTACTTATAAAAGGGAACTCTATGTCCTCTATTATCTATAATACATTAGCTACTTATTATGATAAATTCTAGCCTAAAAACATTCCCAACATAACTCCCCAAGTCCTATAGGTCCCAACCTCACCAAAGCTCCACTTCATAAAGGATGAAGGTGTAATCTAAAGAAGGTTACCAAAATAATAAGTATAGGTCCTTACTGAGCTCTCTCAGGTTACTCTCTTATTAAACTTCCCCCAAAGATTCAATAAATATATTAAAATAATAAAATAAATATATTAACCATATTTTAGTTTTCTTATTTAAATATTTCATACATTTTTATCTCATTTCCATTATATAGAAAATGAAAACATCACTCATTTTTGTGTGCGAATAACTGTCTCCACATAATTAAGTTTTCATTACCACATTACTTGGATGGTCATAAAAATAGAACTAATTAATATATATAATATTTTTGACATAATTATGATTATGTAAAATATTATATCATATACCTTCTGACCCTTATATATGTTAGATAATAATAATGTCTTTCATGCATATGTGGGTACAACCACCTCCACAGAGCAATGTGATTTGTTTTTTATATTAACTCCATGAATGGATGATTATAAATTTTTATATAATTATACTAATTGAATTATTATAATTTAGGATATGATGAAATAATTTCATAAAACCTTTAACCACAGTTAATATACTAATGTAATTTTGGATAAATTTATAGTAATAAACTTATTTGGTCAAAATAAAAAAAGGACTATTTAATGAGTGGTATTAAAATTATTATAAAAGAACCATAGAAATTTAAATATAGAAGAAAATGTTTCTTAATATAGTATTTAATAAATTTAAATTTATTATTCATGAGGCTATATTACATCTGATCAGGTGGAATTTTGAGGAAATTATTTATTCTATAATCTTATTTTCATTTGAGATTGTTTATGTTTAAACAACTATTTAAGAAAATTATAAACTCCTTCTATTTTAAACTCCATTTATTCTCTTATCCTATGGTTATCTATGGGGTTTGCATATTTTCCTTTCATTTTACACTCTTTGGTACTTAAAATGACTCATAAATGTTTTTAGGGAAAACTGACCATATTTCTCAATTTTTTCATGAATATTTCTCCATCATATTTATGTTTACTATATTTTTTAAAGAATGTGTTTTTTACTATGATATGATGATTATTTAATGAATTTTTCACATATATTTTAATTTATTTAAAGATTTTTAAAAGGAATCTTTTTTCCTTTTTCTGATTGAGGTGATTTGGACTTTTTACGAAAAGTGTGAAATGAACCATTGTTTTTAACATTTTTTAAATGAATTGTGTTTCTTATTTTCATTAGAATTATTTTTCTTGAATCATTATTTACAATTTCCATGATTATTTTCAAATAAAATAATTTTATGAATATTATAGAAATTTTTGTATAAATTTATATCAAAATAATGGGATATTTTTATCATTATTTTAAAGAATGGATTGAATGTTATTTTAATGGAATTTCCTTGTATGTCAACATCCTTTAATGATTCTTATACTTTAATAGGAATATATTTTAATGATATCATCCACCATATTTCTTTGGATAGATTATGATCTTGTTATTCTATTTATTTATTGGGGAAAATATTAGAATTTAATATGATAGTTTTTAATATGAATATTTATATTTATTATGTATTGAATTATTATTAATTTCTTTCACATAATGAATGAAATAGAATTAGAAAGTGATTGGAAGGGCCTGTTAAACCCATCAATGGATAATTAGGTCTCATTACACAAACTAGTTTCGGTATTGGGTGTACATATTAAATATTTATGTATGATCACTTGGAATGAGGCCTTGATAAAAAGATTATGATTTTTGGCATAAAAAATTATATAATTATGAAACTAGTTTTTATTATCCAAGTTATTTTTTATGTTTTTATTTTATATTTGGATATATTTCCAATTTATGATGTTAGTCTTATAGTATGTTTGATTATTTGTTATCTCTTCTATATTATTAATGATTTCTTTATTCCATGATAGCTTTTACTGTACACTTTCCCTTACTAAGAATATGAGATCTCCCTTTATTATTTTTCCTTTCCAAAGGATAACCATAAGGGATCTATGAATGATTTATAGGATATTCTAAAAGATATAGTAATGTTATCACTATAATTTTAAGATGTATTTTATGTTTTCAAATATAATGTCAGAATCATAAATGTATCTAGTATCCAAACATTTGAAAACTATGCAATCCTCTAGGATGAAATCTATTGTATCTTATGCCAGTGTAGTAAGGTAACCATCAAATTTGGGTTACTAGAGTTGGGGTGTTATAGTTGGTATCAAAGGAATTTTAGTATAATCCATGAGAACTTGATTTTGGAAAAAATGGATTAAAGAACATAACCCAATGAAAAAATTTAGGTATTAGTCTATTTATAGGATAATATTATGATGTTTTGTTATGGTAAATTATTTGTGGTTTATAAGAAATTATATCTCTATCTAGATATATGAAAGTGTATGCGGTTATAGAATAGGTTCACCTAGGGGTAGAAACCCTAAAAATGGTTGGTTGAGTATCAACTCAGCCTTTACTTAGTAGATGATTAGTGGGCCAAACCATTACACCGAACTAGAAACTATAAATAGATATTCTTTGTTGATTCAAAGGATCTTTTTGAACCATTATAAAGAATCTAAAAATATTTTTTTATTTTAAGATATTCCCAAAGTTACTCATCTTTTGATTCTAAGATAATCTATGAATAAATTTTAAATTTATGTCAAGTGTTACCCCAAATTTAGAATTATACACTATGTTTTAATATTCATAGTTTTTTGAGATAATTCATTATATTCCATTATTTAGAAATGGTGCTTAGTAGAAGGAATGGAAACGGTATCAATGCACATATTCTTTGTAGGGATTTCCATCAAGGTAAGGATAATTAAGCTTGATCTAGATCTGAAAAAATTATAATTATATTGGGGGATATTACTTAGTTTATGATCAATAATATTTCCTATATAGAGTACATTTTTTATCCAAAATAGGGTGAAATAATGTTAGAATACTTCCTAATATAGTGACATCCATCATTTATTTTGAATAATAATCCATTAGTAATAGATAAATGTATTAAGTACGTGGAGAAGATACTTCTCTCTTTAAGAAGTATTAAAATAGAGAAATTTATCATGTAATTTATTCTCTTGAGAGATATTCTTACCAATAGAGTTCATTCATCCAAAACAAAAAATGAGTTAAAATAAATTAATAGTATGGATTGGAATACTTTTATGGATATATTCTTTCAAAATACATTACTTATTATAAATGAGTTAATATGGATAGGAAATTTATCGATCTAAAGGAAAAAATAAGGATAATTATTTTTAGAAATCAATGATAACATTACAAGGTCTGTAACTCATACATTGGATTATTTACATGGTCTAATATGTGAGATTTATCACTTCATTAGTGTAAAAAATCCAAGCCTCTGAAGGGCATTAGTCTCTTAGAAATTTTCAATGTATGATGATATAATATCAAGTTCCATCTAAATAGAGAAATAATTATACAATTATTATATTTTCTAGAGAAAGAAAGCATAGAATGAAGAGGTTTAGCACTCTAATAAAAGAAATATATAAAAAGGTTAAAAAGGAAGGGTGGAATTTCTAATAATTAACAATTATGGAAAGAAACACTATGGAACATTCATGATGGGAATGGGAGTTTTCTTCATGTGTGGAGAGAAATGATATTAGGCTCAAGATTTAAAGGGAAAGAAATAATCCACCAATGTCCAATACATAAACTTCACTGATATAGGGAATTATTTAAACAAATATCCCAAGAATTAAGTGATTTTTCCTAAAAAAAGATAATGGGAATGGAAATGATTATGAAATCCCTACAGATAATCTTTTTGTTCCTAAATATGATGTGGCTAGTATGTTTATCATAACCTCAGCTTTGGATAATGATTTTTTTATCTTAACACTATTTTATATATTTAATGTTTTCCATGAGAATTAGATATTTCTCTAGTTGCATAATAAGGTAGTTATAAATCAAAACTCCTAGTGAAAAAATTATTATAATATGGATATATTGGTTATTTCTCATTATTAAAAATATATATACCCTATTTTCAAATCTCAATACCTTAAACTGCTAAAGATAGAGACACAAAACATGTCATGTCAAAACCCCACAAAGGAGGACCTAAGTTAAAGTCAAGTATCCACCTACTAAACTCTTTATCCCTAGAGATTATGAAACAAATTAGGGTGAAAACATAAAAGGTATGAATCTCATAGGTTCTACCCTGTAGCCCTAGTAATAACCAATCTATGCTCGCCAGACCCACTGGTTTGGGAAAAAGTTAGAGCAATGTTTGTCACATCTCCTCGCCATGGGAATTTGTTCACTAGGTGGTGACACCAAATTTATGGTACTCAAACCCTCCTTGGATTTTACTATTTCCACAAATCACACTTCATGAGTTGGGGTGTCTCGAATCACCATAACCATAAATTTCCCTTAGAAAGGATATCTGGCTTCAGGGACCCTTTTCTTGACTATGCATACATTCCTATTGCTCTGACATATGTGCCTATGTTCATCAACCAAATACCTCACTCTGAAAAAGTATATTCCAATTCTCGTGATCTCTGACATCATCATGGAATCACTCAACACCCAAGTTTGTCTAAAAAACTCCATGTATGAATATCCCATATCTTTATCTTGAATCAATAACTCCAGATCTTAATTTACAATCCTTGTAACAAACTATCCAAGTGGATTCGATATCATCATCATTATATCACTCTCTTTTATACCCTTTCTCAAGGACGAACTATAACACTATGTTTCTTAACCTTTTATGGCCCATACTTTGTGATTTGAAACCATAGGTCATAGGGATTCAGCTTCTTATTAAGAACTAAACTACCCTTTTATTCTATAATCCTTCCAATATAGCTTTCTTCTGACGCACAACATCATCATATAGAAATTTCAGTCTTCAAAAATAATTCATATCCCTTAAAATGATGTGAATATCATCCTTCTCTTAGCATGCTACTGATGCATAAGGCTCGTGACCCACCAACTGAAGGCATATTCTCCTTTCCAGAAAGGGGTTTCAATCCTTGTGAGCCTTAGTGACACCATGGAGGGACTTCGTATTCCATAATTTCATGGGACATACCTGGCATGTCTTCACCATCTCATATTCATGGACTCATACTTTTGTGTTATGATTTACATCATCCAAGACCCAATTACCCAATCAAGACTACTGTCCCTAGTATTCAAACCCCATCCATATTACTTCTATAAAGCATCCATATCCCTTGGAAAAGATAGTCAGCTTCATGGACCCCTTGCTTAACTATTCATAAATTTATATGGCTCATGCATATGCACCTATGATCGTTAACCAAATTTGTTGCTTAGTAAAAATGTAATTTTTATCCTTGAAAGCCTTTATAACACCATGGAATAACCCAACACCTCATAGCGATTTAGTTCATTCCTAGTATCTCTTCACCATATCCCAAGATCATACAGAAGCTTTGAGCTATAAAGACCTTATACTAAAGTAATATTTGGTCTAATCTAAAATCCCTAAATTAGGGAAATATTAGGTCTGGCCTAAAATACCCTAAACTAAAGGAATAATAAGTACGTGCTAAAAGACCCTAAACTAAATCAATATTTGGTCTAAGCTAAAATACCCTAAATTAATCAATGTTAGTTCCAAGATAAAAGACCCTAAACTAAAGCAATATTATGTCCAAGATAAAAGGCCCTAAACTAAATAAATATGAGTTATGAGATAAAAGACCCTAAAATAAAGCAATATAAGTTCTGAGCTAAATGACCCTAAAGAATAACAATATTCTGTACAAGATAAAAAACCCTAAACTAAAGCATGAAAACAATTCAATATAAAAACTCATAAAGACCCTCCATATGGCCTTGAACATCAAGTTATTCCCACCAATCCTATCATCTTTTTCAAAGATCACTCTGGAGAAAGGGTATTCATTGGAATGAATTTCTCTCCACCCCCCATATATAGCCCATTCCATGGAATAACAAACAATTCCTAGTAGACCAAAGGTCCCCCAAATAATTGATTTACCACACTGCTAAAGACTCTAGCGGGAATTAGTTTTCCTCATAACTGAGTCCTTATCCCCTCAAAAGTTTCTCTTAAGGGGGGATTTGTTAATGAACGCCAAATGGGAAATGGAAAAATCAAAAAGGAAAAAATAACTAAATATGAGTTTTTTTATCCCAGTAAAGGCAAAAAAAAAAGAAGAGGATGGTCAAGACCAGCATATCCCATGATCCTATGAAGGACTTGCAATAAAATGACCATATCAAGGTCACGTGAATGCTCTATTCATGGCACATAAACCATGGGAATTTCCACAAATCACCCTCAACAAACCATTCTTCTACCGTGAAGGATCCCTAGGAAACCAAATGAGCACCCCCAGGCTGTGTGGTTTTTCATTTCCACATTCCTATCAAACCACCTAAAATCCTTCAAAAATAAGGAGGGATGATATTCCAAGGTGGAGACCCCTAGTGGTCCTGAATCTCATGTTCCATGTCATCATTGGGAATAATAAAATCCATTGGTGACATAAAAAAAACTCATAAGACATTTAAAACTTTCAATATTAAAACGAAGAAGATAATGGTGAGGAGGTGAGAGGTGTTCTCAGTCACTGAAGGACATGTGAAACACTCCCCGGGTGATCCGCGATACACCGAAAGAACTCGGTGTCATGTATTCTTAGTCTCCCTAAAGAACTTTGTCTTTTCATCCCCACTGAAAAAAATTCCTTGAGTATATCTTGGTAGCCCTTTTGGTGCTCTAAGGATAGAAGGACAAAACTATCCACTACATGATTACGCACACTCCATATGACCCAAATTGGTCAGGTGAGACATCATTGAAAAATAAAGAAATAATCCTAGACATTTCTTGTAAAAACTCTCATAATCCATGACCTTTGTAAAATAAAACAAATAAAAAAGGGAGGATTAGAGAGGTGTTTTTGTTTACTGATGGTCATGTGAATCACCCTAGGAGACTTGCAAGAAGTCATGAGTCCTCATAGATGCGTCCAACTCTCCTCGTGAGAGCACTTTGGATTTTCATACTCACCATGATAAATGCCTCATATAACTCTGAGGATATCTAGGAATAAAGTAATAGATTTTTCTATGGAATAACCACAGACCCCCATGTGACCCATATCGATCATGTGACACATCAAAAAAATATAGAAGAAATATCCCCAGAAACACACCTGAAATATCACATTAATCCACGAAATTTGTAAAATAAAACAAATGAGATAGAAAGGAAGGAGGTGAGAGGTATTCTTGGTCACTAAAAGACATGAAACACTCCCAGAACACCCACAGTGCAGTCCCATGAGACCCCCAAAAAAACCATCATTATCCTGCGAGACTCTGAGACAAGTCACCTGAAGTCTTTCGAATGAATTTCAATAGGCGCTTTGATCTTTCCAAGTCTATTTAGCAACTCAACATGACAACATCAAATTATTTCAACATGTATTCATGATCAAATTTTTTTTATTTAATTAGAAATGATCTGATGAATGAAGCACTGGTGGAGGAGGCCGACTATTGCTGAAAATTAGGCGATGCACTCAGAGTGGTCCATAGTAGAGACTCACAAAGACACATAGTGCTAGACCCCTTAATCTGCTGCATCTTGGATGCATGCTAGATATGCCTCACAACATCAGGAAACCAGGTGGGGGTGCCTACAAATTATCCACTCCAACATAAATAAAGGGAAGGACTCAAAGACCCCAGACTCTTGGACTCTAGAAGATTCGACTCTCATCCTCGGCAGATTTCTAGGAGCATCCGATCACATGAATAGAAACCTTCCATTAGGTAATACATTGATGTATAGCTAGAGAAATCATGTGCCACACATAAGGTGCTTCACGTGATCATTCATAGATCACACAAAGGACATCTAGAGATACTTCCAAAGAATATACAACGTGTCATCCAGATCACCTGAGACTCAAAGGAACGGGTACTGAATAAAACAAAGGCCTTTACAATTAAAGGGTTAGAACTAAGATTTAAAGTGGATGATTTAAGTGAAAGACATTAAACCAGGACCTCATGCACTCTGTGTGAGTCACCCAAATACACCTGATAGCACTATGAATTGTCACCTTGATCACGCAACACTCTTCTAGAATGCCATATAGGTCATTTAGAATACTCCAAACATGTTAGATAGAACCACATAGTTCCCCTCATGGACATCACTTTGATCTCGAAAACCCCTATCAGTCTGTCAATCAGGACTTGCGACATCCGTCAGAAACATCACCTGACTCATATAATGGAATTTTATCATATCAACTGAATCTCATGAAATTATATAGACAAGATTACTAGGATCCTATGATAGCCTCTTGGAATGTTATATGGTACTTTCAATGACCTCCAGACATTTCAGAAAGGTCTTGTGAAGTCACTCAGAGGTTTCGTCCAAGATATGTGAAACCCTTTAGATTATGACACAATGAATCTCACGACACCCACCATATCTGTGAAGATAGGTCATGTGATGGCTCACAAGACATGCCAACGGGGTCATAAAATGTTCTGTAGACAATAAGGCCATATCAATAGGGCGTCATAGGCCTTAATAGCATTGTCTTTCCTTGGTGTGTAAGCCCCAAATATAGGGAAGCCTCAGTGTGTAAGCCTCAACATAAAGGGAACTACGACGAATCTGATTCCTTCCATATCTAGGATATGTAGGATACTTCTCCACAAGGTTTGAGCCCTATATAGATCATCTATGGAAATCCTAGAATCTATGTCATTTATTCAAAGAAAGTACATTGATTAATTTCTATCCCTTATTTCCCAAAATTTGCATTGATCATTTGGGCTTATAGAATTTCAATAATCATAACATATGCACTATAAACCCACGAAATGGTACATGGAAACTATAGTGTGTAAGCCCTGACATAAACTTAACAATGATGAATTTGATTCTATCCATAACTAGGATGTGTAGGATTCCTTCCTAAGGCATGACCCTAAATAAAACACCCCTTTTGGTATAATGCATTCCATGACTCTGTTATCACAAAAAATGGGACTCAAATAGTCCCAAAAGATGATCACCTTATCTCATCCATCATCAAACTAAGAAACCCACTAAGCTACGATGACTGTGATTCCTTCCATTACCACAATACTTAAGACGTCTCTCCAAGACCTGAGTCCCATAATAAATCAGTTCAAGGAAGTCCTAGTACATAATCCTTACATCATGAGTAATAAAGTGATAATTTTTTCATCCCTTATTTCTCTCACCAAACATGGATCACATGATCTTAGTAATTCATGATAATCATATGATCTTCACTATGAGTCTCTATACTGACACGAGAAACAAGAAGAACTATGACAACTTTGATTCTCACCATACTTAAGAAACGTAGGACACCCCCTTAGTGTTTGAGCCCAAATATTTGGTGTCTTAGTACCTGGAGATATTTCTTCACCAAATGAAATTTAACTATAAAGGATGAAAAAACTTCATGGTTTCTTATTCCTGTAATAATCAGGATACCTTAGATGACTCATAATGTCTCAATCACCTCCTCGGAATATTAACTGCCTCCTTACATGGAAGCATCCTCCGAAGCACTTGATTATATAGATTCATTATATAAGAAACTCTTAATTACTATAAAATGATGAATAACCTTAATATATATATATATGTGGATTCACGAAATATATCCCATTCTATTTCTTATGAAAGATAATTAACCTATAGTCGTTTTGTTAGGGTAACCAGCCCCATATCAGGATTAATAAGATATTCAAGAACATATCTTAAATCTACAAGAGAGTCCTAGAGTGGGAAATAATTCACCCCAAAAGGGTACGATGATCCAGATCTCCCATTCTGTTAGCCAATTAGAGGCCCCAAGAGTCGATGGGCCTAAAAACCCAAATGACCACTAGCCTTTGGAAATCTGGTCCATACCTAACTATGGATGAGGGAACCATTGGGAGTTTCTATGGAAGATAAAAATAGATGGTAAACCTCATTATTATTATTGATAGAGGACTTAAAATATCCCTTGATAAAACCATCAAAGGGGGAATCCATCCCACATCTGCATAGAAACCTAAAAAAATCATTATGAAAAATTCAATGTGCCTTGGAATACATGAATACATTAGCTAGTTATTATTAAGAAAATAATAAATTTTAACAAACCTTAATTACCCCCAAGGTGTATAGTGATATCTCATGATAAAAAAAACAAGTTTGAGAGGGAAATGGATTTTAATAATTCCATGGGAGGTCGTACAATAATTCTTAAGATGTCTTTACAAGTGTCCATCATATAGATAGATAAATTCTCTTGGATCCTATTCTTATTATGAATATATCCTTATGACATTATCCTTGGGATGTATTGGGTGTACTTTATATATGATTTTATTGATTTCTATTAATAAAGGGCGATTTTTTATAGTTTGGATGGTGATCATATGGTGTTTGTTAGAGAAATAAATTTGTGTAGAGATAGATTGAGATATAGAATATGAAATCTTATATGGTGAGAATTATTATTTATAGATCAGATGTGGAGATAGAGAAGTTTCATAAAGTTGGTACTGATTATGCTGATGTGTTTCTAAATGAGGTTATGAGGATATCCTTGAGGCCATATATTGAGTTTTTAGAATAGATGTATCTAAATGATTCTTTTATTTATATAAAAAGTAATCTTATATTACTAGTAGATCTTATAGAGTATAGGATTCAGAACAATAATTTTTTTAATTAGTATTAATTTGATATAGTGTATCATTATTGGACTTTCAAGTGTTGTTTTCAAAAAAGTCAGATGCAGTTATGATATTGTATATAGATTACTAGAAAATAAATCATGTTATAGAGAAGGATCATTATCCCCTTCCAAGAAATGATTTTTTTATCTATTTAAAAGGGTAAAATTGTTTTTAGAAGATTGATTTATCATACGAATATCACATAATGATAGTTAAGTGTGATTATATTCTTATGATAGATTTTTGGTGTATATATGGGGACTTACGGTTTATAGTGATGTTATTTAGAGTTATTAATGCACCAGTTATGTTTATGGGTCTTATAAATAACACATTTCAACCATATCATGATGATTTTTTTGGTTTTATTCACCAATGATATTTTAGTTTTCTTAAATACATGGTAAGATCATATAAATCATCTCAATATGCTATAAGATATTCTCAAGAAACATCATTTGTATAATTATATGTTAAATTTTCTATTCTTCACAGATGAGGTTTATTTTTTATGTCATTTTTTTATTAATCGTTGTGTGGTAGAATTCCTATGAAATATTGGATTCATATAATACATCAATTAATTTTTCTATATAAAGGAGTTTTGTAGGATTCAAATGTTATTATCAAAGGTTCAACCCCAAGATTTCTAGGATTGTTACTCCATTTTCATCTATGACTAAGAAAGGGGATTATTTTTCTTAGATAGATGAGTGTCAAAATTATTTTAAAAACATCACAGATAAGTTGAATATTTTTTTGGTTCATTGATAACATAAAGAGGTTATTTCTTATGAGGTATATTTTTAAACATAAAATTAAGAATTCTAATGTGTTTTGAGACAAAAAAGGGAAATAATTTTATATGGGTCTAGATAGTTATATCCTCATTAATGTGACTATTCCAATCATTATTTATATCTTGAACTGGTGGTATTTTCACTTATTCATTAGAGATATCATTTTTTTATAGAATTATTTACAGATTTTACTGATCATAATTAGTTGAGATATATTATATAGTAAAAATATTTGGATTTTTTTATAAACAGTATGGGTGGAATTTCTCCGAAATTATGACATTGAAATAAAATATACTCTTAGAAAGGGTGATGTGGAAATAGATAACTTAAGTAAGAATTATTATAGTGATGTTAATTAGTGGGTGAGTAAGGAATTAAAAGTGGTGGATTTGTTGATAACTATTTATTAAAGAAATGAAAAGATTGATCATGGGGATTTTATGTATCAGATGATAGTGATATCTACATAAGTTTTGTGCATAGAGCGGTCTCAGTAAGAAGATCCCAAGGTGGAGGTGTATAAAGATCATATTGTGAATTTTGGGGATTTTAATTGTTGGACTAAAGACGAAAAACATTGATTTTCCCATTCGAAGTTTTTTATTAATTAGAGTATATGGAAATTCGTGTTGTGTGAGTTTCATGGTTTATAATCATTAGTTTATTTGAGTGTTACAAAGAGGTATCATGATTTGAATTGGCAGTTTTTTTGACTTCATATGAAGAAGAAAATATTTGAGTTTGTTTATCGATGTACTAGAATGGTAGATAAAACATTAATTTCTAGAACGGTTGTTGAATCATTAAGCGATTCTAAAATAGATGTGATACACCATTTTAATGGATTTAATTATGGGTTATTCTCATGAATTGAAATATATTATTATTACTTGGGTTATCATGGATCAATTTATGAATATAGCTCATTTTTTTACAATGTAATTGAGTTAAGAGGTCAGTTTGATGACACTTTTTTTATGAAGGTGTTGAATCATCGTGGCGGTTTTAAAATGATGGTATGTAATCATGATACTTGATACATAATTTTTAATTTACTATAGCATGCCTTTGGTACATAATTATACCTTATAATTACATTTCTCCACTTGAATGATGGAAAACCCGAGTATAAAATCTATATGATGGTGGATATATTGAGATCATGTATCCTAGATTTTGGATGACAATGAAAAAATATTTTATAAATGTTTGAATTTTATTATAATAATAGTTATTATTTGTCAATTAGTATGTAACATTATGAAGTTTATTATAGGACACCGCGTATCTCACCGTTGTGTTGGGTTGAGGGGGATGAGTTCACTGTAGTCGGGCAAGAGATATCATAGAATGAGATGGATCATGTGGAAGTAATTTTATATCACATAAAAACTACACAAAGTGAATGGAATTAATATTTTAATAAAAGGAAGATATGATTGGATATTTCTATGGGAGATTATATCTTATAATGAGTTTCACTTCAATATGGACACTAAAATATTAGAAAGATAAGCAGGATGAAACCTATATTTATTAGACCTTTTGAAGTGTTTGTGTGAGTTGGTGAGATATCTCATTATTCATCACAACCTTAATGATTGGAAAGGGACTATTACTTGTTCTATGTGTACCATTTTTAAAATTATTATCATGATCCTTCACATGTGATTGATTTCTGTATTACTGATATCAAGGATGATATGGGTTTTATAGAGTATCAAGTATAAATTCAAGATCACAGTGAGAATTTCTATAGGTATTCATTATTCCATTAGTTTGTATTCTTTTTAAACATGTTATTTTAGAATAAAGAACATAATAGATGGAATTGTAGATGCATATGAAATATAGTGAACAATTTTGAATTACTATTTGTTATGATTTTATGTGAACTCTTGTAGTAATAATGAATGTTCAAAAAAGTTTTTACATAGTTTTTTACAATTTATTATTATAGTTGATTCTTTTCAAGGATCAAAATTTTAAAAATTGGTGTGTGATATAGAGACCCAAAAATTTAATGTTTTTTAGTTTTTAAAATTTTGAGGATTTTTTCCCAAGAATGGTAAAATAATAATTTGTTGCCTTGGAATAAATTTCTTGTGTATTTATTGATTCAAGATACAATTAATAACCTTCTCTGTTATTTTAATAATTTTATAAGGTTTTTGGAATTTTCCTTTACATCAAGGTATTGTTTAGTTTAAATTTAATAGTTATTTATTTAAGTATTTTGTTTTTGAGGTATTTTATATATAAAACTAATAATGTGATGTGTGATATTTTTATATGGTGGAAGTGATGTGTAATAGTATAGTATATGGATAACAAAAATATTTTTCATGATTTAATACCTTATTAGTGTATTTAATGTGTGAGTTGAATGAGAGATAGAAGGAAAGTTAATGGGAAAAGTAAAGGGAATTATATAATCAATGTGAGAAACAGAGGGCGTCCTATGGGATTCATTTTTAACCATTGAAATAATTTTATCCCTACACTCTTGAATCTATCTTATATTTAGTGACCATGTGAATAGATGTGGTTTGTGAGGAATAGAAATTGGATAATGAAGAAGGGATTATAGAGTAATTATTGGTGATAATCATTAATGGATTTGATATTTTCATTATTCAAATAATAATTTTGGTGACTAAAAATTCTCATCTCTTTATTTATCCTTATGAAACTACCATGATTTTTCTTTTTGTGGTGGGTATATAACTAATAATAATTAAAGATAAATAATTAGTGGTAAATTTTATATATGAATCTGAATATGATTAATTTACTATGACAAAAATATTTGAGATAATGATTTATCAAAATGATATTTGTGGAACAATTATACTTGTTGGATAATTAGAATAGATTGAGTTATGAATTGGCTTATTAGTAATGAAATTGATAATTGGTGGAAATGGAATATAGAATTGATGGGAAAATATATTTTATTAAAATAGAATTAATTTTTGGTTATTTTCAATAGAATAATGGGGGAAATGATATTTTTTAGAAATGTGAGAATATTTATGAGGAAAATATGTATGAGCTGTTTATATGATGAAATTGGTGTTGTTAATTAATTATGATAAATTTATGAATATTATAATGAATTTTAGTGATGAATTTGATGAAAAAAATAATGATAATTTATTTTAAAATCCAGAATAAGGGAGGGGATGTTTTTTTTTTCAAAATTTAGCATGGGGTGTTTCAATTTGATATGTCTTCCTTGTATTTTTATAATGTTATACGAAATAATTTTTGAAAAATATATAGGAATCATCAAGAGGTGGGGCCAAATATATATGAGGGTGTGAAAAAATGGAATGGAGCTTTTACAAATTCATGAAATGTTTTATAAATGATAGTGTATTAGTAGATGGAAAGTTTGGCTCACTGGTGTCATATCATTTCAACACGGGGGTAGAGAGCTACATGGATTCATAAATATCTATTATAGGTTCACATAGTTATGTATGTTAAAGGATTTCGTGAATAGAAAAACTACCCATGTTTAGTTATTAATTATATATGGCGAGTGAATAAGTTATGGGAATTTTATATACCTAGGATATGAGGAATGTTAGTAAAGTGGAGTGATTATACTCACTAGGATTTGAATTAGGGTTGACCAATATAGGAATATGAAATAGTTATGTGATGCATTCATATTCAATAGGAAATTTTTTATGTATGGTGCCCTATGTGGGAGAAAGAATGGATGGTAGAGGTATGAATCCTTTTACCAAATTTTCAATTAATTTGGATGTGGCAGTGATCTATGATACATGAAGATGATGATAGTGATGATTACATGGATAATATATCTAGAAATTGTTGATATATTATGTGTGGTTGTGATGATATAGGTTAATGAAGGGAGATTCCCGAAAGGTGGTCACTTGATAATATATTAAGAGTCCCTAAATTTGGACAGCTTCCCGACCATTTCAGGTAGTGGTGGGGAGAGTGATGGAGATATACCACAAGGTTAAAAGTACACATGTTTTATAACTTTTCTATATCATATGAGATGATATAGGGATGTCGTATTGTATGAAATCCATGATAAAAAGGCATATCATAAACTGTTTCTATGTATATCATTGGATAAGATATAGTGATATCATATCACACAGACACATGCATCTCATAGTGTACAATACAGACATATTGTAATGTACTTATATGGGTTAATCATATGGTGCAATTAACGTTGCAGTCAAAGGTTAAAAATTAATGTATGGGTATTCTATCCATGTTTTCTATCTTTAATTTCACCATAAAATTAACCCATATCACTACGATATGTCTATGTAATTACTTAAATGTTATGTATTATGTTGACATTTGGGAACTATACTTCCATTTTTTTTTCATTCATCTAGAAACAGTAACTTTGAAATAAGGGACTTTGACTAATAAATTGTCGTGAAAGTTAGAGACTAACACTATGCCAAAATCACCATTTAGTGGTGGTAAAAAAGCAGTGTGTCAAATCATCTGAAAAATACCTCATGAATATCTTTGTTCTATGGTTTTTTAAAAAAATCATCATTAATATTTTTTTATTTTTAGTGTATTTTTTTTAAAAATTGGCACTAAATATGATTTTATTAACTTTTTAATTTAACTTTTGTCATCTATATCTTAAAAATAGATGCTAAATCAATGGAAATAAATTTTAAAAAATCAATTATTTATTATTTAATATATTTTATTATGTATTATTTACAGTTTTATTTAATTACTATGTTTTAATTATTTATTATTTATAATTATTAGTTAGTAATTATTTGAAACATAAATTAGTTTCAGGATAAGTAGAGAATCAAACTTCACCATCAAATTACCATAACTTCAGATCCTGGTATGTGTTTTAACTCTACAACAACTCAAATCAAAGCTTATAAAGTGAACTAAATTGAAATTGAATAATAATTTGGTAATAATTAATGCAATAAATTTTTTACTATTTTAAGAGAAGTTTAAAATAAAACATCAACTTAAAACAGCTATAACATTTTATCTGGCTGTCCATTTGGGCTCCGTGAGATGTCAACTCAAAGCTTACGACATGATCTGTGCCCAGTAAACTAGGGAGACATGGGTCATTATTTTTTAAAGGTTAAAAAAGGCTCATACACATCTAAAACTAATTTTTTTGTTCAGATACCACTATTTTTGAACATTCGATGTGATTTCAACTTCATTTAAGATTGTCTTCATATTCTTATAGGGCCACCTATGATAATATTTTGTGGATTTACATTTCTATTGATTTTATTTTTTCTTATTTTTGGTGGTTTTCTATCTTTTGGGGATGTATTATCTATCAATATATATGTATATGTAAGTATTTCTATACATTTATGTATATTTTATTATTATTTATATATATTTATCAATATTTATTTATAATTATATATTATTGTATATATGCATGGATATTTATATGTATTTATGCAAATATTTTCATATTTATATACTTTTATAAATATTATACTTTTTTATATTTATATATTTTTATGTATTATGTGGTTATATATATAGATATTTATATTTTATACATATATTTATATTAACAAACAATCATATATGTGCATCTGTTTATATATATTTAGGTAATATAAATGTCTATTTATATATATTTATGTAAATTTTGTTATATGTATATCTATTTATAGATATTTAAACCCATTTTTGTATAATTATATACAATAATTTATATTTATACATATAATGTAACGCCCTGAGTTTCAAAAAAAATTAAGTTTAAATAATTTATAATTTAAAATGAATAATGTTATAAATAAACTATAAAAGAAGGCATTTTCTAAATTTATGAATACTTTGATTTATAAAAAATGTCATGTTTTTAATACGCGATGATGTCAAATATATATTTTCAAAGACGTTGTTATAATAAATGAAATAATTAAGAATGATGTTTTATTATAAATAATGTTTTGAATTAATCAATGTCATATATATATATATATATATATAGATAGATAAAATCTTAAAACAAGATTAATAAAAATTAAGTGTTTTAATCAATTTAATGAAAGTTATAACTTTTATTAATTATAATTTTAAATTTATGTTAAATTAATATTGTTATTTAAAAAAAAAATAATTTATCAAAATAACTATTTGTATATAATTATTTTTGGAAAATAATTTTTTTGTTATTAGAATGTTTTAAATGATAATTATTTATGAATATACTAAATTTGTTACTTATATGTATACAAAATATTATTATTATCACTATATTTATAATAAAATAATATGTATATATATATATATTATAAAACACACTTTATTTATATGTGTCTTAAAAAAACGAATTTTATAAATATATAAAAAACAACGCCACATGTGTTGTCAAAAAATGATTTTCACACACACACATATATATATATATATATATATAGTTGGAATAAAATTTAATAAACACAATCATTACATGATATGGAAAAAGAAAAAAAAAGTAAGATACATTATATAACATGTTAACTTTTAAAAAGATGTAAATTATTTAAAACATATATAATATAATAATATATTAAAAGAAATGATTAGGGGACAAAAAAGACACTTTTTAGTGTAAATTAAACTTATTATTTAATAAAATTTTATGAGTAATATAATATTATTGTTTTTTTAAGAAACGTTATTACTTGAATTTTTTAACTGAATTATTATTTTTAAGTATAATGATTTTTTGCTACATTGAATTATATAAATATATATTTAACATTATTAATTCGAATGTTTCAAAGTTATAAGTAATGATTAGAATCTAATTTTGAAATTATAAGAACATATATAAATATGTTATATATGTATGTAATATATTTACATATAAAAAATATTTAGTAATAATAATAAGCTATGTATTTTATATATGTAATTGTTTTATTAAAAGATAGACTTATTCTAATTAGGCTGATAATGATATAAATCAAAATAATAGTTTTGAATTATTTATTAATAAAACTAATATTTTTATAAAATTATAATTTTATTATACATGTCATTTAAAATTATTGTTATTATTATTATTAAGATAATATATATTATAAATATATGATATATATTATGCTTTTGTTTATATAAAATTTATAAATTATAAATACATATAATGGTTATATTATGAAAAACGCATAAAATATTTATGTTTTAAATAAAAATGTGTAATTTGAATTATTTATATAAATAAAACAAAATTATATATATTTATATTCATATAAAATGCTAAAATGGTGGATATATATAAATATATAATTTATTAATATTTTAAACGTTTTGAGGTATTAACTAAATGAATAAATATATATATATAATAATAAAGAACTATATATATAATAATAAAGAGGCGTTAATGTAGAGGATTGATTGAACCACCTTTTTTACTTTTTTTTAAATAAAATATTGATTGTATTTATGTGTGGCGTGGCTTTTGGGGATAAGAAGTCAAAAGTGGTGATTGATTGTTTTGTGTGTGTGGTGTGATATTATTATTATAATATAACATTTTATATGTTTCACTATATATATATTTTATAAATCATGGTACTATATATTACATGTATAGATCATTATATATTATAAGTTTCACTATATATTAATCGTTATATATAATATTGTTATTATTATAATAAATAACATATTAATATTATTAGATCCAATAATGAATGACATGACTTGGAAAATATATATATATATAATAATGTATCTTTATGATACCTGTGAATTGGGTTAAACTTCCATGAGAAGCTGTCTTCATGTTTTGTTATAAATTTAGAACCCTCCTTCAGGCGGTTAGAACACCCGGGTCAGATCACTTCCTCAGGTTCTTGTTTTTCTTTTAATCCTTCATCTTTTTAAATGTTACACATATGGTGTCGCGAGTATTGCATACCCTACTTGAGCAATGCACCACCCGTAGTGTTTTCTGCGCCCCTGCCTGGTGCATCCAAGCCTTAACATGCAGTCTAAATCCACTAAGGTAAGGTTTCATTTAGTTTTGTAAAACCCATATATACATATATATGTATATACACTTATATATAAATACAAAACCTGTTCTGTTTTATGTTTTCTAAATGATGAACATTTTTATTTAAATAATGTTCTTTATTCATATAATTCATGCAAGGGTCTATTTTCAATTATCTTTATTTTACAAACCTTTATTATATAATTCTGTAGATGCAGTTTTAATTTCAATCCTTCTTTTAAAAATTTCCAAAGAGTGTTTTATGATTTTATTTCATTAAGCAGAACCTATTTTGGTATATACAGGTTTATATATATATTATATGTGTATATCAAAACCAAACTAAATATTTATTATATTGGTTGGTTTTGGTTTTCTGTTATTATCCATAATTTTAAGAGTAAAATTATTTATTATGATTTTATTCTTATTATTCAATTATGCTATTATACATGGTTATACATATACATATACATGTACATATATATATATATATATGTTTATATATATATGTATATGAATGAAATGGTGGATATCATTTTTACAATTTTATTCCAGTTTATCGACATGTTTCTGAAAAAATGCACATAAAATATCAACATGTTTTTTCCAATATCATGGGCATCGCAGTTGCATAGATACATGACCATGCTATTATGTTTATCGTCAACACTCATCGTGTTATAATCAACTCATAAATTTTGAATAGGTAATAACCATTATTTGTAGTAATGACAATGCCGTACGCATTGGTTTCACTAACCTTATATGGAAATTATTTATACACTTTGTTTGCACTATATATATATATATATGATGTATGGTTAATGTGTTATTATGTATAAATAAATTTTAAAAGGATGATACGTATGAAAAATCGTGCATAGATATGTCGATGTAAAAATTGACTACCTCAGAATAAGTAGATGAAATATTATAAAAGTACATATAATATATATATGTGTGTGTGTGTAAGAATATGTATATATAAATTTGTACACATGCATTACATATGTATCAAATGTTGTTTATGAGTTTTAGTATATGAAAACTCAGTGCAAATGCATACATATTTAACGCAAGCTTAAATTTTTTTTCAAAAAACCTGACTCTCGAGTGTGGTAGACAGGAAGGGATTGGACATGAACCCATCATGACCTGTAATTAGTCGAGCAGTCACAGAATTAGTTATTTTGTGTTCAGAAGCTTTCATAATATTTTCAGAAAAACACTAGAGTATATTTGAGAAATTTTAAAAGTATCTTCTAAAAATTGAACTAGTATTTTGATGCCGTAATTAATTTCAAACAGTATTTTAAAAAATGGTATTCCTAAATGTTTATATACCATTTTTCAAATAATATTTATCGAAGGTTTTTAAACCCCTTTCTGAGCATCTTTTGTGCTCACCCCAAGTTTTCAAAATGTTTTTCACAGGTTGCCTTGAAATCCAGAGTTGGTCATCCTTGTTGTTGCGCGCGGAAGCGGTGATGATCTTGCAGTTTGATTAGTTTTTTATTGTAACTCTGATGTTTTTTGTAAGCATGTATCTATTTCCAGAACCCAGACCGGAATAAGTTCCTCGTGTATGACATGTCTAAGGTTGGGTACTTACACTTAGTATCATAGGAATGGTCTCGAAAACTTTGGAAATAGATGTTGTCGTTTAACGTTAGTGTCTAGGAATCTAGCAGTCTTAGTTTTCTGAATTTTAAAGACCGAAATTCAGAATTTGTTTTAGTTCGATGATCTAATTGCAAGGATGTAATTCTGTTATGAGGGGAATATTGTAACGCCCTGAGTTTAAAAAAAGAATAAGTTTAAATAAATTATAATTTAAAATGAATAATGTTATAAATAAACTACAAAAGAAGGCATTTTATAAATTTATGAATACCTTGATTTACAAAAAATGTCATGTTTTTAATACGCGACGACGTCAAATATATTTTATCAAAGATGTTGTTATAATAAATGAAATAATTAAGAATTATATTTTATTATAAATAATTTTTTGAATTAATCTATGTCATATATATATATATATAGATAAAATCTTAAAACAATATTAATAAAAATTATGTGTTTTAATCAATTTAATGAAAATTATAACTTTTAGTAATAATAATTTTAAATTTATGTTAAATTAATATTGTTATTTTTTTTAAAATAATTTATCAAAATAACTATTTGTATATAATTATTTTTGGAAAATAAAAGTTTTGTTATTATAATGTTTTAAATGATAATTATTTATGAATATACTAAATTTGTTACTTATATGTATACAAAATATTATTATTATTACTATCTTTCTAATAAAATAATATGAATATATATATATTATAAAACACACTTTATATATATGTGTCCTAAAAAATGAATTTTATAAATATATAAAAAACAACGCCATATGTGTTGTTAAAAAAATGATTTTCATATGTATATATATATATATATTTGGAATAAAATTTAATAAACACAATCATTACATGATATGGAAAAATAAAAAAAAAGTAAGATACATGATATAACGTGTTAACTTTTAATTTAAAACTTATATAATATAATAATATATTAAAAGAAATGATTAGGGGACAAAAAAGACACTTTTTAGTGTAAATTAAACTTATTGTTTAATAAAATTTTATGAGTAATATATTATTATTGTTTTTTAAGAAACGTTATTACTTGAATTTATTAACTGAATTATTATTTTTATGTATAATGATTTTTTGATACATTGAATTATATAAATATATATTTAACATTATTAATTCTAATGTTTCAAAGTTATAAATAATGATTAGAATCTAAGTTTGAAATTCTAAGAACATATATAAATATGTTATATATGTAGGTAATATATTTACATATAAAAAAATATTTAGTAATAATAATAAGCAATTTATTTTATATATGTAATTGTTTTATTAAAATATAGAATTATTCTAATTAGGCTGATAATGATATAAATCAAAATATTAGTTTTGAATTATTTATTAATAAAACTAATATTATTATAAAATTATAATTTTATTATACATGTCATTTAAAATTATTATTATTATTATTAAGATAAAATATATTATAAATATATGATATATATTGTGCTTTTGTTTATATAAAATTTATAAATTATAAATACATATAATGGTTATATTATGATAAACGCATAAAATATTTATGTTTTAAATAAAAATGTGTAATTTGAATTATTTATATAAATAAAACAAATTATATATATGTATATTCATATAAAAAATGTTAAAATGGTGGATGTATATAAATATATAATTTATTAATAGATTAAACATTTTGAGGTATTAACTAAATGAATAAATATATATATAATAATAAAGTGGCGTGAATGTAGAGGATTGATTGAACCAAATATATATATAATAATAAAGAGGCTTGAATGTAGAGGATTGATTGAAACAAATATATATATATATAATAATGTGGCGTGAATGTAGAGGATTGATTGAACCACCTTTTTCTTTAAAAATAAAAATAAAATATTGATTGTATTTATGTGTGGTGTGACTTTTGGGGATAAGAAGTCAAAAGTGGTGATTGCTTGTTTTGTGCATGAGGTGTGATATTATTATTATAATATAAAATTTTATATGTTTCATTATATATATATATATATTATAAATCGTGATATTATATATTACATGTATAGATCATTATATATTATATGTTTCACTATATATCAATCGTTATATATAATATTTTTATTATTGTAATAAATAACATATTAATATTATTAGATCCAATTATGGATGGCATGACTTGGAACAATATATATATATAATAATGTATCATTATGATACCCGTGAATTGGGTTAAACTTCCTTGAGAAGTTTCCTTCATTTTTTTTATAAATTTAGAACCCTCCTTCATGCGGTTAGAACACCCGGGTCAGATCACTTCCTCAGGTTCTTGTTTTCCTTTTAGTCCTTCATCTTCTTAAATGTTACACATATGCTGTCAGGAGTATTGCATACCCTACTTGAGCACTTCACCAACCGTAGTGTTTTCTACGCCCCTGCCTAGTGCATCCAAGCCTTAACATGCAGTCTAAATCCACTAAGGTAAAGTTTTATTTAGTTTTGTAAAACCCATATATACATATATGTGTATATACACTTATATATAAATACAAAACCTGTTCTGTTTTATGTTTTCTAAATGATGAACATTTTTATTTAAATAATGTTCTTTATTCATATAATTCATGCTAGAGTCTATTTTCAATTATCTTTATTTTACAAACCTTTATTATATAATTCTGTTGATGCAGTTTTAATTTCAATTCCTCTTTAAAAAATTTACAAAGAGTGTTTTATGATTTTATTTCATTAAGCAGAACCTATTTTGGTATATACATGTTTATATATATATATAAATTATATGTGTGTATCAAAACCAAACTAAATATTTATTATATTGGTTGGTTTTGGTTTTTTGTTATTCTTCATAATTTTAAGAGTAAAATTATTTATTATGATTTTATTCTTATTATTCAATTATGCTATTAAACATGGTTATACATACATACATATATATATATATGTTTATATATGTATGTATATGAATGAAATGGTGGATATCATTTTTACAATTTTATTCCAGTTTATTGACATGTTTCCGAAAAAACATACATAAAATATCAACATGTTTTTTTTCAATATCATGGGCGTCATATTTGCATAGATACATGAAAATGCTATTATGTTTCTCTTCGACACTCATTGTGTTATAATCAACTCATAAATGTCGAATAGGTAATGACCATTATTTGTTTTAATGACAATGTCATACGCATTGGTTTTGCTAACCTTATATGGAAATTATTTATACACTTTGTTTGCACTATATATATGATGTATGGTTAATGTGTTATTATGTATAAATAAATTTTAAAAGGATGATACATATGACAAATCGTTCATAGATATGTCGATGTGCAAACCGACTAATTTAGAACAAGCAGATGAAATCTTATAAAATTATATATATATATATATATGTGTGTGTGTGTGTAAGAATATGTATATATAAATTTGTACACATACATTGCTTATGTATCAAACTTTGTTTAAAAGTTTTAATATATGAAAACCCAGTGAAAATGTATACGTATTTAATGCAAGATTAAAATGTTTTCAGAAAACCCGACTCTCGAGTGTGGTAGACAGAAATGGATTTCGCATGAACCCATCATGGCCTGTAATTAGTTGAGTAGTCACATAATTAGTTATTTTGTGTTCAGAATCTTGCATAATGTTTTCATAAAAACACTGGAGTATATTTGAAAAATTTTAAACGTAAGTATCTTCTAAAAATTGAACTAGTATTTTGTTGCGGTAATTAATTTCAAACGGTATTTTAAAAAATGGTATTCCTAAATGTTTATATACCGTTTTTTAAAGAACATTTATCGAAGGTTTTTAAACCCCTTACTGAGTATCTTTTGTGCTCACCCCAAGTTTTCAAAATGTCTTTCACTGGTTTCCTTGAAATCCAGAGTTGGTCATCCTTGTTGTTGCTCGCGGAAGCGGTGATGATCTTGCAGTTTGTTTAGTTTTTCGTTGTAATTCTGATGTTTTTTGTAAGCATGTATCTATTTCCAAAACCTAGACCAGAATAAGGTCCTCTTGTATGACATGTCTAAGGTTGGGTTCTTACACTTGGTATCATAGGAACGGTATAGACAACTTTGGAAATAGATGTTGTCGTTTAACGTTAGTGTCTAGGAATCTAGCGGTCATAGTTTTCTAAATTCTGAAGACGGAAATTCAGAATTTGTTTTAGTTTGACGATCGAATTGTGAGGACACAATTCTGTTATGACGGGAATATTGTAACGCCCCAAGTTTCAAAAAAAAAGAATAAGTTTAAATAAATTATAATTTAAAATGAATAATGTTATAAATAAACTATAAAAGAAGGCATTTTCTAAATTTATGAATACTTTGATTTATAAAAAAATGTCATGTTTTTAATACGCGACGACGTCAAATATATTTTTTCAAAGACGTTATTATAATAAATGAAATAATTACGAATGATGTTTTATTATAAATAATGTTTTGAATTAATCTATGTCATATATATATATAGAGAGATAAAATCTTAAAACAAGATTAATAAAAATTAAGTGTTTTAATCAATTTAATGAAAATTATAACTTTTATTAATTATAATTTTAAATTTATGTTAAATTAATATTGTTATTTTAAAAAAAATAATTTATCAAAATAACTATTTGTATATAATTATTTTTGGAAAATAATTTTTTTTATTAGAGCGTTTTAAATGATAATTATTTATGAATATACTAAATTTGTTACTTATATGTATACAAAATATTATTACTTTTACTATCTTTATAATAAAAGAATATTTATATATATATATATTATAAAACACACTTTATATATATGTGTCTTAAAAAAACGAATTTTATAAATATATAAAAAACAACGCCACATGTGTTGTTAAAAAAAACGATTTTCATATATATATATATATTTGGAATAAAATTTAATAAACACAATCATTACATGATATGTAAAAATAAAAAAAAGTAAGATACATGATATAACGTGTTAACTTTTAAAAAGATGTAAACTATTTAAAACATATATAATATAATAATATATTAAAAGAAATGATTAGGGGACAAAAGAGACACTTTTTAGTGGAAATTAAACTTATTGTTTAATAAAATGTTATGAGTAATATATTATTATTGTTTATTTTAAGAAACCTTATTACTTTAATTTATTAACATAATTATTATTTTTAAGTATAATTATTTTTTTTCTACATTTAATTATATAAATATATATTTAACATTATTAATTATAATGTTTCAAAGTTATAAATAATGATTAGAATCTAATTTTGAAATTATAATAACATATATAAATATTTTATATATGTAGGTAATATATTTACATATAAAAAAATATTTAGTAATAATAAAAAAGCAATATATTTTATATATGTAATTATTTTATTAAATTATAGAATTATTCTAATTAGGTTGATAATGATATAAATCAAAATATTTGTTTGGAATTATTTCTTAATAAAACTAATATTATTATAAAATCATCATTTTATTATACATGTCATTTAAAATCATTATTATTATTATTATTATTATTAAGATAATATATATTATAAATATATGATATATATTATGATTTTATTTATATAAAATTTATAAATTATAAATACATATAATGGTTATATTATGAAAAACACATAAAATATTTATGTTTTAAATAATAATGTGTAATTTGAATTATTTATATAAATAAAACAAATTATATATATGTATATTCATATAAAAAACACTAAAATGGTAGATATATATAAATATATAATTTATTAATAGTTTAAACGTTTTGAGGTATTAACTAAATGAATAAATATGTATACAATAATAAAGAAGCGTGAATATAGAGGATTGATTGAACCAAATATATATATAATAATAAAGAGTGAATGTAGAGGATTGATTGAACCAAATATATATATAATAATAAAGAGGCGTGAATGTAGAGGATTGATTGAACCAGATATATATATAATAATAAAGAGGCGTGAATGTAGAGGATTTATTGAACCACCTTTTTTCTTTTTTTAAAAAAATTAAATATTGATTGTATTTATGTGTGGCGTGGCTTTTGGGGATAAGAAGTCAAAAGTGGTGATTGATTGTTTTGTGCGTGTGGGGTGATATTATTATTATAATATAACATTTTATATGTTTCATTATATATATATATATATATTATAAATCTTTCTATTATATATTACATGTATAGATCATTATAGATTATATGTTTCACTATATATCAATCGTTATATATAATATTGTTATTATTATAATAAATAATATATAAATATTATTAGATCCAATAATGGATGGCATGACTTGGAACAAAAAATATATATATAATAATGTATCGTTATGATACCCGTGAATTGGGTTAAACTTCCCTAAGAAGTTTCCTTCATATTTTGTTATAAATTTAGAAACCTCCTTCATGTGGTTAAAACACTCGGGTCAGATCACTTTCTCAAGTTCTTGTTTTCCTTTTAGTCCTTCGTCTTCTTAAATGTTACACATATGCTGTCAGGAGTATTACATACCCTACTTGAGCACTGCACCGCCCGTAGTGTTTTCTGCGCCCCTGCCTGGTGCATCCAAGCCTTAACATGCAGTCTAAATCCACTAAGGTAAGGTTTTATTTAGTTTTGTAAAACCCATATATACATATATGTGTATATACACTTATATATAAATACAAAACCTGTTCTGTTTTATGTTTTCTAAATGATGAACATTTTTATTTAAATAATTTTCTTTATTCATATAATTCATGCAGGGGTCTATTTTCAATTATCTTTATTTTAAAAACCCTTATAATATAATTCCGTAGATGCATTTTTAATTTCAATCCCTATTTTAAAAATTTCAAAAGAGTGTTTTATGATTTGATTTCATTAATTAGAACCTATTTTGGTATATACAGGTTTATATATATATATATATATATATTATATGTGTATATCAAAACCAAACTAAATATTTATTATATTGGTTGGTTTTGGTTTTTTGTTATACTGCATAATTTTAAGAGTAAAATTATTTATTATTATTTTATTCATATTATTCAACTATGCTATTATACATGGTTATATATACATATATTTATATATATATGTATATGAATGAAATGGTGGATATCATTTTTATAATTTTATTTCAGTTTATCGACATGTTTCCGAAAAAAACGCACATAAAATATGAACATGTTTTTTTTCAATATCATGGGCGTCACGTTTGCATAGATACATGGCCATGCTATTATGTTTATCGTCAACACTCATTGTGACATAATCAACTCATAAATGTTGAATAGGTAATGACCATTATTTGTATTAATGACAATGTCATACGAATTGGTTTCACTAACCTTATATGGAAATTATTTATACACTTTGTTTGCACTATATATATATATATATGATGTATGGTTAATGTGTTATTATGTATAAATAAATTTTAAAAGGATGATACGTATAACAAATCGTGCATAGATATGTCGATTTTCAAATCGACTAATTCAAAACAAGCAGATGAAATCTTATAAAAGTATATATATATATATATATATGTAAGAATATATATATATATAAATTTGTACACATGCATTACTTATGTATCAAATGTTGTTTACAAGTTTTAATATATGAAAACCCAGTGCAAATGTATACGTATTTAACATAAGCATAAAATGTTTTCAGAAAACCAGACTCTCAAGTGTGGTAGACAGGAAGGGATTGGGCATAGACCCATCATGGCCTGTAATTAGTCGAGCAGTCACGAAATTAGTTATTTTGTGTTCAGAAACTTGCATAATGTTTTCAGAAAAACACTGGAGTATATTTGAGCAATTTTAAACTTAAGTATCTTCTAAAAATTTAACAAGTATTTTTATACCGTAATTAATTTCAAACGGTATTTTAAAAAATGGTATTCCTAAATGTTTATATACTATTTTCAAATAATATTTATCGAAGGTTTTTAAACCCCTTACTAAGCATCTTTTGTGCCAACCCCAAGTTTTTGAAATGTTTTTCACAGGATTCCTTGAAATCCAGAGTTGGTCATCCTTATTGTTGTGCGCAGAAGTGGTGATGATCTTTCAGTTTGTTTAGTTTTTCATTGTAACTCTGATGTTTTTTGTAAGCAAGTATCTATTTCTAGAACCTAGACCAAAATAAGGTCTTCTTGTATGACATGTCTAAGGTTGGGTCCTTACATATAATGTTGGTATATCTATCTGTATTTAATTGGTTGGTGTGTGTGTGTGTGTGTTTATGCTTATATTTATATACATTTAAGTGATTTTATTTATATTTATATATTTTTAAAAGATATATATAACAAAATTTAAAAAGTTAATATGTTATTATATATATATTTAATATTTAATATTTTTTATTTATTCTTTATTATTTATTATTTATTCAATTATATTTATTATTAATTTATTATTTATATATTAATTAATTACTATATATCGATTAATTCGTTAATTAATTAATCAGTTAATTATTTCTTATTTATTTATTATTTATTTAATTATCACTTACTTAATATTTATTATTAAATATTATTACATTTTATTTATTATTTATTATCATTTTATTACTAAGGTTTTGTTTATTATTTATTTATAGATTTATTCATTTCCTATTTATTTATTGATCATTTATTTATTTATTTATTATTTATTATTTATTATTTATTTGTTATTTATTTATTTATTAGGTATTTATTTATTATTTATTTACCATAAATTTATTTTTTATATGTTATTTAATTATTTATTATTTGTTTTTATTTTTTATTTATTATTTTTTATAATTTATTTATTATTTATTAATGATTTATTTATTATTTATTTTTTATATATTATTTATTCATTATTTATATATTATTTACTTATTATTTATTTATAATTTATTATTTATGTATAGTTTATTTATTTTCTTCTTATTTATTAATTCTTAATTATTTTTTATTTTTTATTTTTTATTATTGTATTATTTGTTATTATTATTATTTTTATTCATTAATATTATTATTTATGTATACCTATTTATATGTATTTATTTATATATAAGTATATTAAATTATGTTTACTCACCACATGAAGAGTTTGTGACAGTTATAAATTCATTGTAGAATAAAAAAAGGTAAGGGGTTGAAATCTCACGCAACACATATATATGCTCAAAATATTTAAATAAAAAATAAATAAATAATAATAAATAAGAAAATATTTAAAACATAAAAAATATTAATGAGTCGTTGCTAAACATTTCACACTAGTTTTGAAACCTGCCATGAAATTATTTCTTGATGGTTTTTGAAACTGCTGTGAAATGTTCCGTGAAACCTCTTTTCATGGTGGCAAAAACTTCCACTAAAAATTATTTTCCCTATAGTGTGACAAGAGGGAGGCCAGTTCAGAAGGATATGTTTCAGAACCAGGAGTTTAAGTGGTTTTGTACATATGATTGAAGTGAAGATGCTCCTAATCATATAAGAATTCCTCTGATAGTGTTATGTAAGGTATGAAGAGTAGTTTTTCAAAAGTATGTTTATGAATCATTAGAGTGCCGCATGATAATGACATGTACTGATCACCATGAACATAGTTAAGGAAGATAAACCAATGTGAAATCATAGGTTTCCAAGACCAATGGTGGATCCAATATAAATTTTCAAAGGTGATGTAACCAGTTAACTGGTTGGCCCCCACAATAAATAGGTGGGGTGGGATCACTTGTATATGTATCTAATCAAAATAGGTTATTATAAAAAATAGTAACCAAAATAGTTGTAATCTTTTCTTCTTATATATAATGAAAGGAAACGATATTATTCTTTAATGGTTTTAGGAAAAAATTATAAACCATTTAAAATCACTTGTTATTATTCCATGTTTATTTTTGTTTCCACGTGATAGTTTATTTCTGGGAGTTGATTCCCACTTTAGTATGTGAGGGTGTTGTTACTATGTGGAAACTAGGGTGTGATTTTTCATCTCAATCTTGAAACATCATGTCCATTAGGCTCTTATACTTCCATGAGTTTTGAACATTATTCCTCATTTGAAGTTCTAGATATTTTCTTCCAGTTGCTGTGGTTTTGAATCCCAATAAGTGGTATCATTGATTGTGGTTCAACAAGGATCTACACCCTCAACAAAAAACTCTTCAATTAACATTATCATTTTATGATTTTTTTAATGGGATTTTACTATTTCAAAAGGAATGGCAACAGAAAAAGTCAAAGTCTGAATAGACCAATTATTTGTGATGGACTTCACATTCTATAGGAAGAAGATGGACGATAATATATTTCAAAAAGAACATGAGGTTCCATTTAAAGGATTCAAACTAAAGTTAATCGGAAAAATAACTGGAAATGATTATTATGAAATAACTTATAATGATATAAGCTTTACTGTCATAGAGTTTTACTCTTAACATCAATGTGGTGAAGACCATAGTGGATCTAATAAAGTCCCTAACATATATGTATTATAAGCCAATGGAAATAAAAAGTTCATGATGTGGTGGTTAAAACTCATGATAATGTCAGATGTAAGACCAAAAAATGATCATGTTAATGACTTTTACAAAATTTAGAGTCATCTTGAATCAGTTAAAATGAAATTTATGGAATATATGTGTATTTTTTTCTAATTTTATCACATCCAAAATAATGGGACATGACATTGACTATTACAACGATTTCTTATAGAGAGAGTAACCAAGTGTTTAATGATGATCCTAATCTCATTCTGAATAAATATACTAATTAGAAGGAAATACATGATCCTTCCATAACCACGCTCATTATAGAAGGTAGTGGATGCTCTATTCAATGTAAAGGTTGGGAAAAATTAAAACATGGGTCAATAGAAATACGTAATGGTAATTTTTCTTGGAATGGACCCAAATGATGAAATTTCATGAACAAGAGGAACCTGAAAAGAGTGTAGGGATGACAGGGTAAATTCTGGAAGGGGTACTTCTAGAAGTTTAATTTTAGTAAGCATCATATTTTAAGGGGGGAGAATTTCACTATTGAGTGTTAATATTCCATTGGAATCATGGATCATTGATTTTGGGGATTCATTATATTCTATAGTTTCGAGAGGATGTGTGATTAATAATGTGTTTGTATGGTTTAATAGGGTTCATCTAGTATATGATAAAGTTCTTGAAATTTTGGGGAAGGTAAATGTGGAAATATCAATGTCATACAAAGGACTTTTAGAGTTATAAGTAGTTTCAAATATACCGGTTTTATAGTAGATTCTAATTTCTATTAGTCATCTAGATGAAGCGTGTTTTGAAACAGGCTTCAGATATGAAGTATATAAGATTACCCTAAGTTCCATGGATATGTCCCTAGGTGTTAAATATGGTACATTGTATCAAAATGGGAGAACATATAGAAAAATAGTTTTTAGAATTAAAAGTTCTGAAATTATGGAGTTGTTTCATTGATATCTCAGGGACCTAATTGATAAGAACATACTACTCTTATATGCTAAGGCTATACAAAAGGTTGATTACATGGATATTAGATCTTAAGAGATTTCTATTTGAGTAGATCATTAAAAGTTTCTTTTTATCAAATATATAAGGACACCTAAGTCTTTGATGTTAGATTTCAACCATATAGATGTTTGGGAGACTTTGCTAATTCATTCTCGTGGTGGGTTGTTTTACATTGTTATATTGATTGATGATTCAATAAGGAAATTATGGTTTACTTTCTTAATCATAGATTAATGATTTTTGGGATCTTTCGTCGATGAGATACATGGGTTGAATTAGTCCCTAAATAAGATGAAGTTCTTAAGGTATAATAATTGTGGAGAATTTGGTAACATAGATTTCAGTAGGTTTAATTGGTGAAAAGGAATTAGGTCTGAAAAAATTGTTACCAGAAAACTAGAATGGAATGATGATGAGAAGAAACTAAATCCTAAATCTTCAGAGAAATCTAAAATCACGAGACTATATTCCAAAATCCCCAGGTAGTTTTTGGGTAGAATCCAACAATTATGCATCTTATCCTATGAACATAACTCTTTCTACACTAATAGAGTATTTGAGTCAAAAAAATTGATATAAAAATCCAACAGAAGTTTCACATGTGAAATTTTTTTAGAGTCGATCTTATTTCTATTTTGATACCTAGGATTAAAAATAAATAAATATAAATTACTAATAATTTTTTATGGGTATGGTGATAAAATCATTATATTCTTGCTTCTGGATAATGGAAATGAAAATATCCTTAGTATCTGGAATGATCAATTTAATGGAAAATTCATGTGGAAAGACTAGAACATTGTGGAATATAGAGTTTAGAACAAGCAATCAACTTACCATATCCAAGTTTATTTGAATTTATGTTTCTAAATGTCATATGTTATTTAAATTTTAAATATTATGAAATGTATAAAATAATAAACAGAGAAAGAGAATGTATCAGAAAGTTGAAAAACTAGGGAATCTCAAGGTATAGTTCCATAAGGTGGAATCATGGAAGTAGTGGTTCAAGAAAAAGTGGAACCATAGGTTAATATAGAGACACAATCATGATTAGACAAACATTTTAGTGGTCAGAACTATCAATAATACTTTCCTCTTACAGATGGAGTAGATCCATAAATCTTATAAGAAGTTTTCAGTATCAGTGATTCTGGAATGTATGGATTAATGATAAAAGGTGAAATGGATTCATTACATGAAAATAGAGTATGTAATCTAACATAATGACCAAAATGTAAGATATCACTAAATAAAAAAATATAGTTGAAATATACGGAATATGGTATAATTTCATAAAAGTATAGGTTGGTTTTCAAATTGTTTTATCATATTGAAGGAGTGAAATTATCCAAAATTTTCTCACTTATTATCAAACATGAAACCATTTGAATGATATTGATTCTAGTTTCTTTCATAAGTCTATATCTATTAAAAAATGGAGATGAAGATAGAATTCATTCTGGTGATTTGGAGGAGGAAATAATTATGAATGGTCCAAAAGGTTTGATGGAAAAATGAAATGGGGGCCTAATGTGCGAGCTGAAGGGAATAGTTTTTTGGTTTAATGCAACCACCAAGGAAATAAAAAAATAATTTTTCTGACTTCATGGATGGGAAGGGGTTTGTCTAGAGAAACTTTGACAATTTTTACACCATGATTGTTTCCCTCTGGAATTGGGGATGACCTCATTGATTTAAGGTTCAAACATTCCAATTGGTTTCTAACAGGTTTGTTCGTAGAACCAGAAACATCCAATGATTCCATATCCATTTGGACCTACTTTCCAAAGGTAGGAGATCATTATTTGTGAATGGATGGGACTTAGGAATTTGCATTGGTCTAGAGGATGGGAGGTCAGACTCATCACACCTTTTTGAGGGGAATTATTGTCTACTCCAGAACTCTCTTAATAGATTTAAGTTATGTTCATGAATCCTTATTAAATTACCAAGTATAAAATGAGCTTTCCTTCAGATCTGACATTCAATGATTAATATGTAGGAAATTTAGAGATTCTTTTATATGTATTCGAGGTTCTTCATCAATAGAGAATCATCTGTATTTTTTAGAGATTCTTAGTCAATGGTATCCTTTAATACATTATATAGATATCTCTTGGTCATTATGATGACCATTCTGGTTTTAAAGCCACTCAGTGGGGTGCTTGAAGTTTATTTTCATTCAGAAAGACATGGATAATTTCATAGTTGGGATCGTACCCGCAGATGGGCTACCTTGTATCCTTTATTTAGAAAAGGAATCATAAACCACGTAGTTCGAGTAAGGGAGTATGATGTTTATGTATGATTGATGGATCAAAGAAACATGTCATAATTACATTTACACTCTAAGCTCACATGAGTCATGCTCGGTGTCAGAAACAAGAGGTATTGGTAAAACCAGACAATTTTTCCATGAAAGATGCAATCATAAGAAATGATGTGGGGATTATGTATGTATGACTGCCCAAACAGATAAAGATTAAGATTTACTTCAGGGAAGAAATCCAAGAACAGGGTCTATAAAGGTATATGTACTTTATGGAGATTTGAATACTCTAATCTTGGGGCTTACTCCTAAGGAATATGCCCAAGTTAGGAGGGGACTTGTGATTGGGTTTAACTCCTGAAAAGGAAACTCAAATCAAAAGTAAATGAAGACTGGTTAAGGGAAATTATGACTGGGGCTTACTCCTGAAAAGGAAGCCCAAAATTAATGAGGACTTAGGGATTACTCCTGTAAAGGAGTCCCAAGTTAATGGAATTATGGTTGGGGCTTACTCCTAAGGAGGACTCCCAGAATTAAGGGGACTTGGACTGGGGCTTACTCCTAAAAAGGAGGCCCGGGTTAAAGGAAATTATGAATGTGGCTTACTCCTGAAAAGGAATCCCAAATTAATGAGGACTTGAGGCTTACTCCTAAAAAGGATGCCAAAATTTTAATGAGAATTTGGACTAGGGATTACTCCTAAAAAGGAGGTCCTGGTTAAAGATTCTATCATCTTTAAAGGATGAGGTTGAATGAATGAAATCTCTAACTTTAGTGATGTAAAGATGTGTAAATCACTAGGTTTTGAGAGATGTTCCACCAAATTCCTTTCAGATAAGGAATCCAACAAGTAAATCATGCGATAAATGGATTTGGAGAGAGTTTGGAAGGCTTAATCCTAAATAGGATAAGTGGATAGATGTAAGAGAAGTGAAATAGGTAGGAGAGGCACCCAAAAAGATAGGGGCGTGCAAGTCCTGGCAGGCGCGCAGGTATTGCGTGGGCGCGCAAGTCTTGGTCGCGTAGGTATACCAATGTGGCACATGGGTATTTATGTTATTTTCAACTCTTAGGGTAATACTTGGGCGAGACTTGGCTCAAACCCTTGGTATTATCCCTAGAGCCATTCTAGAAGATAGCGCAAAAGTTCCGGTGAAGCAGTAGGGCGGCGCACAAGTATGTCCATTTCCCTTAAGGGTAAAACACATAGGCACGCAAGTGTTAGTGAATTCTAACACTTAGACCTTACTCCTTTTGTTTAGACCTTCCATTCTAGGTAAAGGATTACCTTAAAAGTTTTCGGAAGACTTCAAGAAAAGACTTCGGCATTCAGAGCTCTATATCTGAATTCTGGAAAAAATCCTCTTTAAATGGGGGGCCCACCGGGGGTATTTATAGGATGGAGAATACCCTGGGTGGTTTTCAAATATGGCACACATGTCACTTGCACGACCATTAGGCGGCGCGCAAGTGTACATGCGTGACCATGAGGGAACTTGCTTGACCCAAGGGTATTTGACTCCTTGTTCATGCCTTTGTCGATTTTTGATGTTTTCTTCAAAGGATGAATCAATTTGTGCTAAGGCATTTTCCTTTTCATTCATTTAGACAATGTGACGAAAATGAGCATCAAAAAAATTACCCCCTTAGAGTTGGATCTGAAAGAATAAGGATGTGACTCTGAGGAAAAGAAGAAAACTAAAGGGAAAGAGGTGCGCAAGTGTTCAGCGCGCAACACTCGTCGCGTAGGTGCGAGTCGCGTAGGGCTGGAGCGTGCTGGATTTAGGCACACAGGTGGGCATCCTGGCCTATAAATATGCGACCATTTGTCGTGTATATCACCGACTTTTGTATTTTCAATCTCTCACCGTGGAGGTCACCTTCTCCGCGCAAGTTGCTCTTTTTTCCGCTTTTCTTTGCTGTCGCGCTGCTGTCAAGGTATCTGGACTTGCGCGGTGATACCTGTGCACCAAAAACTTTCACGGCACATCCACACTTGCGCGCTAAGTTTAGACTTGTGTGCCTTAATTCCTTGGCCATTTTTTTCGAAATCCTTCAAAAATTTTATGAAAAATCAACTTACTTAGGAGTTAATTATTCAACTTTTGGGCAAAAACAATGGCTCCCAAGAGAATTAGAATAGCTGATGAACTGGAAAGCAAGCAACTTGATGATATGATGAGTATCATTGGCCATGATTATTATACTGTCTGTGACAACACTCTCCCATATTTGGCTAAGTATTTGAAGAAGTATCATCGCGACTTCACCCAAAGAATTTATCTGCCTTTGTATGGCTATGGTCATCTGCGAGAAGTTACTATTCCAGAAGCAAAGAACTATCTCCCATTTTCTTGGTTTCATAATTACACAAATTTTTATTCAGCAAATATCTCATGTGGAGGAGGATTTATAAATGCTGGAATAGTGGAGAAGGCCCATATGATGCATCACAACCCTTGTACGCCAGATCTGAAACCTCATAAGCCAGAACTGAAACCAAATTATCATCCCTCAATCTTCCGAAATGCTCATATGGATCAATCCAAAGGCTGGAAGAAAAGTTGGGACTTCCATCCTGGGGGAGTTGTGAAGCCAACATGGATGTGGGCATACTGGGTGAGACAAACCTGTGCAGCATTTGTCGAGGATTTGAAAGGAGTGGCGATATACGAAGTTGTCAGGGTTGGTCAAACATATGTTTACAGAAATGATAACTTCGTGCCAGAGATACTCAGCCACTGGTGCCCATAAACCAATTCATTCCATCTAACTCATGGAGAAGTAGGCATCAGTCTGTGGGATGTCCATAGGATCTCAGGGGCTCCAATTTTGGGCGACATGTATGATGAATTCATTCCTCCCAAGATGACTTGGAATGATTCAGAGAAGACTCCTACTTTGGCTCAAGAATTATTTAAAATATTCCACAGGATCAAGAGTTCATAGACCTCCTTAACTCATTCTTGAAAGGATATTCATCTGGAGGAGTGGATGAATATATTTCTTATTGAGAAGAAATAGAAGGATCTGAAGGAGAAGGATCCAAAGGAGAAAGGATACAAGAAAAAGAAATCCAAGGATAAGAGGCCCACCCATCCTACCACCTGCCCAAAAACCGAGAAGAGGGGTGCTCCTGGAACATTATGGACAACTCTAGAAACAGGAGAGTTTGAGAAAGGAGGATATGAGGGGAATGAAAGGATCCCAAAGAAGACTCTTCTGGCAGGCTTCTTGGCTTTGTAGCTCAGCGTTTATCTCTTTCCAATCAGGGACTCGAAGGGAGGCATCAGGACAAGGACCTTCGTTATTGCGGCAAAGTTGGCTGAGGAAAAAATGGTTGGGTTGGGTACCCCAATTTTAGCAATGATTCACAGGAGTTTATTTCATGTCTTCATGGGTAAATATCCTTTTTGAATAGTGGGACCATTCCAAGTTTTATGGGGATGGATCGCCACTCACTTCAGGACTTATAATGTACAGAATAGAGTACAAATTCCTGGAAGTTATTTCAGGACATCAGTGCAAGAATTATCTGGAATTGCTCCATTAGATATTAATTCTTATGACATGAAAGTGAGGCTGAGCACGTTTAAGGAATTAAACTTCTTTCCCTATGGAAATCCGCCAACCGGGTCGTTTGTTGATGATGGAACAACCCACTTGGATTTGAGGGCATACATGCTGGCCTGCAGAGATGGTGTGCTGGTCACCAGGATTGACGAAGAGATTATATGTGAGGCCTATGCTCCATATAGATTTGAACGCCAATTCAAGTGTTTGAAATAGATTGTTGTATCTCCCCCTACACATGTCAGGTTAGAGCAACATCTGATGGTTGCTTGGCAACTGTGGTTGTTGACGTCTAGGGAGAAGACTGAGGCAGTGTTTGATCTATCAGTTGAAAGAGCAACACATAACTTGACTACATGGTATGCCGAGCAATGGATATCATTATACACTAAAGGGGTGCTGAATCACCCAGTTTATCAGGTGGGGAAAAGGAAGGGGACTGTAGAGAAAGAAACCCTTTCTCATGAAGGTGATGCTTCCCCACCTGAAGCTGATTCGCCAGATTCCTCCTCTAGGACTGGTTCAATGGATTCCCATGATGGGGATGATGAGTCACAACAAGTGGTAAATTGGCCTCGTTCCCAATATAATCCTCTGGTTAGAATCAAAAGACCTACTCCATCAACTCCTGGTGAGTTACTTCATTGTGGTAATTTAAGCACCATCACTTTATAAAGCAATAAGTCTTATTTTCTTATTCTCTATCAATAGGTGCAGGAGCTAGGAAGAAACTGAAGTCGAAGATTGTAGGACCTTACTCGCAGCCTTCTGGTACACGCAATGAATATCTACGACTAGAGGCTATCCAGACTTGGCAGAGTTTATACTGTGGTATTGAAACTGCCTGGCTGGATTTATGCGAGGGGCTACATCTCCCTGGAATAGAGACTCTTCTGGCTTCAACTGATATTAATATCGAAGATATACCCAATTAAGTGCGAGATTATATTAAAGATCTAGAAATTCTCATATATTCCACCGATGATTCCATTCCGGTCACCAAGCGGGTGAAGGAAATGATAGATCATGGTGCTGCTGAGGGGACTGATGAGGAGTGACACGATTACGTGGCCCCTAAAGATGTAAGTTTTCTTTCCTTATTTGATTTGAAAATTGGTTTTAGTCGAAGATTTGTTACTAAAGGAAGTTATTTTCTTCATCCTGCAACTTGAAAAGAAAGGAACTAATGAGATTCCTTCACCACAGTATAGCCCTGGTGGTACTGCCATCGGGGTTGCTGCTAAATCTCCTCGTGAGTCGGGTGAGATATCTCCAGGCCAGCAGGCCATGGATGAGGATCTGAAAATGGATTTCCGTTGTCCAATTCAAGTACCTATAATGGAGACTGCCGACACTCCCAAAAATCCGAGGAAGAAAAATCAATGAAGGAGGAAGTCCACAACTAAATCCTTCATCAGTAGTGGTAAGTCCATCAGATAATCATGAATTTTAAATCATGAAGAAAGATTGCTCATTTTCCTTGGGATTGTAGGGGCTTATTCAATTTACCCTCTCAGGGAAAGTACTGATCCTCCTATGAGGACCACGAAGGGTGCTATGGAACAATTGAAAATTCAGGCTGACTTGGCTTCCCCTAGAAAAGAGCCAGCATCAATTCCCAGTATCCCTCCTGCTGCTATTGCAAGAAGAGAAGAACCCACTTCTGGTAAGTTAACAATGCTTCATAAAATGTTGAATGAAACATCTACTGACTTCCATTCTATGATACTTCAGGTTCAACCCCTGCGTTGGAGCTTTTGGCGGCTATTGCAACTGATACCACGATTTTATCCGAAGATGTTGTCCAGGTTCAGGGACCGCAGGATGAGGGTCGCCAAGAAGACACATCAAATGCTCCCACTGGTGAGACTAACCAGGATTTTGAGATGACATTAGATGAAATGATGGAACTTGGCACATCTTTCAAAGATTTTATAAATCATGTTAAATTACCATGCAATTTAGAAGATTATGGATGTGAGTGTTATCCTTCGTCCTATTAAGAATAATTTCTTATTAAATGTCTAATCATGATCGGTTCAAATGTGCAGTTTTGTCTGAGAAAGCTGCTAAACTACCCATGCCTAAAGGGGGTATAAAAAACCCTATCATTGCAGAGACATTAGCACAAGTGGAGCTAAACCCAGTAGAGCTTCCTCAAACTCATCCTGAAAAACCTGTCGAAGCTAGGAAATATGGGGAGGAGCCTTCTCAGGTTTCTTATCTACTGTTGGGTAAGGAATAAAAATATTTGTGAATGTACTTAATTTGCAAGACAATTGATTCTTTTGTTATCCTTTGAAACTAACCAAATCTTTCAATTAATTATGCAGGGCCATCAATTGCAGTGGCTAGATCTGGAGTTTAGGCCTCAGCCTTCACCCCAACGGGAATTGAAATTGAAGAAGCTCAGGTCAGGGGGAGGGAGCATAATAGGGAACTTCCCTAAGTGCATTAATCCCAAATTATACTCCCCCTATGATAGTGATGCTGAATCGGACCCGGAAGATCAAAAGGCGTTCTAATTTTCACGACGCAAGGCATGGAAGAACATATGGAAAATAATATCTGAAGTGCCTCTAGAGGAGCTACCATCGAAGATTCCCTGGATTTCATCCATATTTTTTATTTTGGGACTTGGCGGTTTTGGATATGAAAAGATCCATGCCGTGGTGAAACAGGTAATTTTCAGGAGGGAGCAGGAGAAAATGTTTCGCGAAGATCTGACTAGGGTGAAAATTTCAGGCAATATTAGTGAATTTGAGGCTGCGGTATCCCGATCTGAGGCTAATTATGCTGCCAAGATGAAGGAGATGAATCGTAAGATCAAAGATAAAGTCATCCAGCAGATTCACCTTCAGCAACAGTTAGATGTTGTTACTGGGGAACTTGACCAATTCAATAATTCACTGGAGGGAGATCAAATGAATGGTATGAAAGCCATTGCAGATGCCAAGAAAGAACTCCATCAGGCTGAAAAGAGTGAAGTTGGTCGAGTGCATGAGCTTCAATTAGCTTCTGATGAAGCTCGGGATGTTGTTCATCAAGTGAAGACTTATGTTGACAACCTCTTGTAATTTATTGGAAAAGATAAGAGACTCCAATATGTGGATGTCCTTCTAATCTCTTGTACACCAAATGAAAAACTTTTTCATCTATGATCATTTGTGCACGTATTTCCTTTGCTACCTGCTTTAGATTTTACCTAAGCCAATGGGCCTAGTAAGCATAGTTTTATTTTTACTAGGATTATTATAAATAACCCTATAAACATTAAATCTTTTAATTGATCAATATTACCTAAATCATACAAAATGTATGTTTAGTGAGATGGAATTTGACTTTTATTCATAGTTCCCTTGTCTTTTATGGGAAGTTTAAAGTCATGCACGTCGGACATAAAAAGGATAATGTTTAAGGTCAAAATAGCTTTGACCAAATGGATTAAAAATTGACTCAATTCCTTGATAATTTGTTTGAAAACATATTACCACACTCAAGTATGAAGGAAAATATGTAAACTATGACTTAAGAAATTTTTAATTTGAGTAATGATTTGAAAAAAGGGCTAAAAAGCATTTAGAAGAAGTAGTTCCCAAGAATGAAGTTACCATTATTTAACAAACCCGTTAGGGGGTTGAATTATGCAGGGCCACCTAAGGGCATTGGATGCATAGTCAAATAATAGAATCTTTTGGCTGACAGGTCTGTTATGTAGACGACTTATGCAAGGCTGCCTAAGGGCACGTGTTCCATAGTCAAGCAAAATAAATCTCAGAATTTGGACATTATGTGACCAGAAGTAGAGAAAAGGGTTATGGAGATCTGAAAAATATTTAAGTTTAGGATTATGACACATAAAAATGGGTATTGTTCAATTTATGTAAATATACATAGATCAACGCCAACCATAATCACGTTGTGGCTGGGTCCTGAATTGAAATGTTGGACTTCACTACATATCCCATAAGGATGGGAATCAAACCATACATAGTTCGTGAAATACAGTTTAATGTCGTGTGGGACTAAAGTATTGGAGATCTTAGTTTAGGGTCATAGAGCTCAGACCATTATAAGAAATACACAGTGTGTGTTTTCATGGGGACTTTTAGCTAAGGGACTGAAAGTGGAATTTGGGGTTAGGCCCAAAAGACATGGGGCTGGATTCGAGGGACACTATAATGTTCCTACGTATCCCATAAGGATGGGAATCAAGCCCACGTAGTTCTAAAAATACCCTCTGTACAGATTTGGTTCGTACATGTGAAGGGTGAAAGGGAAATTTAGTACAATGATGGTTTGACCCAAAATAAAAGGTTTGGGCATTGCCATGTATGCATGTAGTCATTGGAATAAAACATGATTGGAGATCAATATAAATAATTATTTACTCTCAGGTGAGGGTATCAAAGAATTTTGTAGTTTATTTTCATACCAGACAAAAATTTTTGTACATTTTAACGTCATATAGCAAGGACAAAGTTGAACCTATGTAAAGATATTGATTCTGGGGGCGGTTTCACAAATCAACATCGTACGAGATGGAGGTGAACCGATGTGAAGAGATTGGTTTTGGGCTTGAAACTTGGGATGTTGCCTACGTACCCAGCCTAGAAGGTGAGGATCAAAGTCCACGTAGTTCAATTAAAGAATGAATTAGTGATCAAGTTGTTCTTGGGGACAACGAACTAAAAAAAGGTGTTGGGACTTAAAGTCTTGTATGTAGGACTATTGGTGTTGCACAGTTTAGTGTCATATAATAGGGAAAAAATACAGTTTAACATCGTGTAGGATGTATTAAGGTATTTTTGTACAGTTTAGTGTCATGTAGTTAGGACGATGGGGACAATGCAGTTTAATTTCATGTTGGACAGAAGGGGGACTGTGCAGTTTAATGTCATGCAATAAGGACAAAAGAGGACACAGTTTAACATCATGTTGGACGTAAGAGACATGCAAATAGTTTAAGGTCATAGGCATGGAATCTAGATGGTGCAGTTTAATGTCTTGCTAGAAATAAGAGACTTCTGTACAGTTTAGCGTCATGTAGTTAGGATGTCATAGTATAATGTCATATAGGACGAAAGTAATACAAATAGTTTAGGGTCATATGTATGGACCGTAACAATGTATTTTGTGTTTATAAAAAATAATTCTTGAGAAATCTGGCATTGGTTAGTGTAGTGATGATTTCTCCATCCATTGAGATTAATGAATATGATCCATTGGAGTAGACCTTATGTATTGAATAAGATCCTTCCCATTTTGGCTCATTCTTGGGAGGTTTCTTTCTTGGTATCATTGGAGTTCTGAGAACCAATACCAGTTCTCCCTGAATGAATGAACTAAGAAGAACTTTTTTGTTGAAAGCTCGTTCTATTCGTTTCTAATAAACTTCCAAATGGTGCAGTGTGAACAATATTTTCTCATCTAACCGTTCCAATTCATTCAATCGCTTTTGAGATCGTTAATCTATAGATGACTGATCACAAATAGATACTCTGAGCGAGGGTAGTTGAACTTCAATAGGAAAGACTGCTTCCGTTCCATATACCAATGAATATGGAGTTGACCGTGTTGCAGTGCAGGTGGTAGTCCGATAAGACCATAAATCATGAAAGAGTTTATCAGGCCATGACTTCTTATCTTTATCCACCATCTTTTGTAGTATGTTTGAAAGAGTCTTGTTAAAGGATTCTATTTGTCCATTGGCTACTGCATGATACCAAGATGAATGGTTGGATTTGATGTTGTATTCTTGGTACAACTTCTTCATCTCGGATGAACAGAAGTTGGTGCCATTTTCCTTCAATATGGTATGAGGGACACCAAATCTGGTAATGATGTTATACTTGATAAAGCTAACAATGATTTTAGAACTAACTTCTTTAAAAGGTATTTCCTCTACCCATTTGTAAAATAAGTCATTAGTAGTAAGAATATAATTAAACTACTTGGTCATAGCTTAAGGGTAAGGTCCCACCACATCCATTCTCCATGTGGGAAATGGCCACGAGTATTTAGTTGTATGAATCAACTCTGGAGGTTGATGAATGAAATTGGAATGTACTTGGAATGAATGACACTTCTTTGTGAAATCAACACAATATTGTATCATTGAAGGACAAAAGTATCCAAGCCTTTGAATCTGATCAGACAGTCTATGTCCAAACTGGTTGGCACCATAGACTCCTGCATGCACTTCTTTCATGACAACTGTTGTCTCTTCACCATCAATGCATCTGAAGATAACTCCATCAAAACCATTCTTGTAGAGAATTTTCTCTAGGTGATCTGGGCTATCATAAAGAGTAAAATTGACCACACGCTGCCAGATTTTTTCTTTCCTGGCTATATCAGGTGGAAGTGTTCCATTTTGAAGGTATTCCCTGATAGGTGTCATCCATCTTGTAGTATGACCACACAGTTCAGGAATGGGACTAATTTCATTGATTTCCTCTGTTCTGGTTTGAAGATAAGGTGAAATTGTATGACGATGGGCAATACTGATGGTTTTTTTGTCCCAATTTGGATCTGTTAGTGTTGTGGCTATATTATCCAGTGCATCAGCTTGAGCATTTTGTGATCACGGGACATAAGAAAATGTCAGTTCCGTTGGAAATTCCGCCATTAACTCTCTGAAGTAATCATACAAAGGGATCAATTCTTATTTTCTGATTGCATAATACCCATTAACTTGTTTAATTACCAGGTCTGAATCACCTTTCACCCTTAAGTGATTCACTCGGGCTTGAAGTTCCAACTCTAATCCTGCGATGAGAGTTTGGTATTCTGCTTCATTATTTGTACCACCGTCCCATAGTAAGAAGGAATAAGGTAACACTGCTTTTTCCAGGGAAATAAGAATAACTCCTAATCCAACCTTGTTGAATATAGGATCTTCCATTTTCTTCCCTGTTGGACTTATGGAAGCACCATCAAAATACATTTCCCATAACTGAGGACTATCCTGAATAACGAAGACTTCCTCATCAGGGAGTTCAATATCTGAAGATGTGTCTTCCACTTAAGGATGTTCAGCAAGGAAATCAACCAGAGCTTGGCCCTTTATTTCCTTTTGAGACACATACTTAATGTCTAATTGTTGCAAAATAACTGCCCACCTTGCCAGATGTCCTGTAAGCATTGGAAGACTAAGGACGAATTTGAGCGAGTTATTGCAAGATACCAATTGGACCTCGTGATGTTGTAGGTAGTGTCTCAACTTCTGAATTGAAAAGATTAATTCCAGGCAGCACTTCTCAATATTTGAATACCGGGTTTCTGCTCAAGCATAGTCCGAATGAGATAGTAAAGGCTGTTTTCATCCCAACATCATTCTTCTGAGCAATAAAGGCACCCAATGATCACTGTAAGGCTGTCACATAGAGGATAAGTGGCCTTCCTTCAACAGGTGGCATAACTACCGATGGACTCAAGAGGTATTTATTGATAATATCGAATGCCTCTTGACATTCTTTAGTCCATTGGTAAGTGACTCCCTTCTTCATCAATTTGGTGAAGGGTAAACTTTTGCCTGCCAAATTGGAGATGAAATGCTGAATATGGGATAAGATTCATTGAATTCCTCTTAATTCATTCAAATTTCTAGGAGGTAACATACCAAGGATTGACTTGGTGTTCTCAGGATCGACTTCAATACCACGATGACGTACAACAAAGCCGAGAAATTTTCCTAAGGTTACACCAAAAGCACATTTTAAGGGGTTCATCTTCAAATTATGTTGTCGAAGCTTGCGGAATATGCCTTCCAAATCAACCAAGTGATTAGAACGTTGTTTGGATTTGACCACCAAATTTTCCACGTAACATTCAACAAACTTCCCTAAAAAGGGTTTGAAGATACGATGCATGGCACGTTGATATGTTGCACCTGCATTCTTTAATCCAAAGGGAATTACCTGATAGAAAAACACACCCTAAGGGGCTCTGAAGGATTTGGATTCTTCATCTACTGGAGCCATTCAGATTTGATTATATCTAGAATATCCATCCATAAAGGAAAGTGCTTCATAGCTAGCTGTTGCATTGATTAAAAGTTCTGTAATCAGAACCGGAAAATAATCCTTAGGACAATGTCGATTAAGATCTCTGAAATCGATGAAAACTCTAATTTTTCCATTCTTCTTCTTCACAGGGACAATATTAGCCAACCACTTGGGATATTGAACTTCTGTGATAAATTTATATTTGATAAGCTTATCCACTTTAGCTTCAATTTTGGAACCATAAGTTGGGTGTGTTCTTCTTGCGGCTTGCTTAAATACTCTATGCTCTTCTGGTAAACCCAAATGATGAGTAGCAACATTAGGATCAATACCGGGAATCTCTGTATAGTTCCAAGCAAATATTTCTCGATTTTTCTTTAAAAAGGAAATATAAATCTCTTGTTCTTCAAGAGTCATGGCCTCACTGATTAAAGTGGGGTGTGGATCTTCTTTTGTACCCAGATTTATTTCTCTAAGTTCATCCACAGTGTTAGAGATATCCTCTTCAAATGATGGAGGAGCATCTCTGAGATCTTACTCTTCTTCTTCAACACATGTTACTTCTTTTGTTTCTACATTCATAGTAGATGATGTAGCAAGATTTCCATGATCAGAAGAGATGTTAAAATTTGAACATATTGAAGAAGAAGCTTCCATTTCTGAACCAATTGATGATGAAGGGTCTTCCTTGGGTAATAAAGAGAAGATTATGGATTGAGAATCAACATCATCGTTCACCTATGGTATTGCTATAACTTCTTATGGCCTAGTTGGTGAAGTATATACTTGCTGGATTTCAGCAGATGAAATGAATACATCTCCATCTGAGCTTTCATCATTGCCTGGAAGATCATCAATTTCTCCCATGTTGTCTGTATCGATTACCGTAATTGGCATTATGGATCTTTCCATAATAGTATTTTGATTTGGGTCTATCCTGTCAATTTGACTGATAGGCAACACATAATCTGTACTCACATGTGCAAATGGATTTACTGGAATCTTCTCCAAACCATATGGAGCATTAACTTTGGTAATCTCCCTTGTTGTGGATTTCTACATTCCCTTCATGTGATAGAATTCCAATTAAATGTATTGAGATTAACATGTATTGAACGAGGCCTTATCACCATACAATGTCCCAAATTGACCATTGAAACAATATTTGAGACATTGATGGTATGATGAAGGAATAACCACATGTTGATGTAGCCAGGGTCTTCCAAGAAAGATGTTGAAGGCTGAGTCTTGATCAACAACCATGAAATCTGAATTGGATACAAGATATCAAAACTGAGTTCTGAGTGTAATCCCTCACAATGGTTCTTGTTCATTTTTATCATATCCTTGTAACATCATAGTAGAAGGAGATAAATTAGATTCCTTGAGGCCCAATTGATGAAGTGTATGAATGGGGATGAGGTTGACTTCTGAACCATTATCAATGAAAGCTCTTCAGATGTCCACACCATTGACCATACCAGATAAGTACAAAGGTATAATATTCCCATACACGACATCATCTTCATCTTCATCTATGAAAGATATCACTACATGGCATTCTGTAGAATTATTTTATACGTGGTAGACTTCAGCTGCAGCAATTTCAGTTTCAAACTCCTGGGGACTTGACAAAGCTTCGATGAGTGCCTCCCAAAGATCTTTTAACAGATTCAAAGCTTCCATAATTGATAACTTGTCTAGTACTTGGGCCAGGTGTTTCAATACCTCATACTTTTGATCCATAGGTCTTAGTTTCCCAACAGGAACATGTGTTTTAGCAGGTTCCTTGGAAGTTGATGCTTTGGAAGTTGATGCATCTTGTATCAGGATAGGAGTTGGCAATATTCCTGGGTTTGGAATATTAGACCGATTATATCCATTTACTTGTTGAGAGGATGAAGGTGGAATCCCCAACCAATCCTCCAGAATAACTGTGCCAGGACAGAATTTTCTATTGGTGGAAGAACTTGCTTGTTCTTGTTGAGCTCGCTGAAGGGCTCTGCCACGAGTTTCTACTGCATACACAATTCTAGCAAGGGTAGAATTGGAATAGTGGATTCTGGGATTTCCATGTATTCCTATGTATCCCAGACCCCTAGAACTCCCTCTAATTCCTCGATTTGATACAGGGAATTTAGGCTCATCGAAATTGAAATTGCGACTGGCATAAGGATCTGTTAAATGAATCATATTAAAAGAACCAAAGATCTGTTCTTCATCTGATGAAGAATCTGCCTGACTAGCCAATTTAAGCTATGTTGTTTGGTGGGACGGTGCACGTATCTTTGAAGTAGATGACATGAAATATTCCAGAGTCAAAGAAAGCTTAGTCTTTGACACATAATCATCTTCTCCTGATTCTTTTTCCTTCCCTAAATTATGTTGTCCTTTTTAGGATTTTTCTTTTGATGGAGGTTTCACTACAACATTTACAGCAGAAGACACAATTGGTTTCTTCAATTGTGTTCGCAAAAATTTCATGAGTTCGGTTGATCATTTTTATGACCATCCAATCATCATATTTCTGCGCATTTTTGCTTTTGAATTCTTTCCACTCGCCTCCTTCCTCTGGATCTGTAGCAGTAACACATGCTACTTGGGTTGAAGAGCCTTTTAGTTTGACTTGTCCCGAGTCGGCCATCTTTTTCAGTAGGTTTTTGAAGACAAAACACTCTTGGATGGGATGCCCCAACATTTTATGAAAGGGGAAATAATTGGGACGGTCTTAATCTCCTTCCTTGTTTGGCCTTTTGGGCCTTGGAAACTGAACCAAATTATTTTCTAGAGATGAAATGAAGTAGCCAGGAACTTGTTTATTTCGGAAAGAATAAACGTTACTCTTCAACTCATCAAACTATTTCCGTCTTTGATCTCTTTGATCGTCTTGACAAAACAGCCTTTGTTTCTGACGCTCAGGAGTTGGAGCCCTTCAGGAAGATAAAGGTTTTGAAGTATAAGCAGGTACATGTGCTTGCTTAAGAACAACTGTAGCAGTCTCTGCTTTACCCATTATCCTTCCTGGCACTGATGGAATTACATGAGTTTTAGCCTTAGTCTATATAAGGGAATCTTCAATCTTCTGAGTGATTGAAGTAAGGTCTCAAACCCTCCTATGTATTTCATAAGGATCAACGACTTACACAACACATCACGTAAATTTGCCACACAAATTGGCAACAATTCTTCCTGAGGGAGTGCTAAGCTCAGGGAATATGTTAATCCCTTCCAGCGAGTAATTAAATCTGGGACTCTTTCATTCTCCCTTTGCATACAGTTTGTATGATCAAAAACTGTTGTCTTTGGAAAAGTTGAACTGAACTGAAGAAGGAATTATTGACGGAGATCTTCCCATCCGGTAATTGATCGGGATTGCAAGCTTGTATACCAAACAAAAGCTGGTCCTTGCAAGGTTCCCATGAAGCATATGAGTTTCACTGCTTCTTGCTATTCCGGAGTTCCCATCATAGGATCGCAACAAGACACATAATGTGTCAAATTCTGTTCAGGATCGCCTGATCCATTGAAAATAGGGAATACAGGGTTCCCAAAACTTGATGGGGGAGGGATTACATCAACCCTTTCTGGATAAGCTCTCTTTTCTGGTTGAATTTGAGCATTCTTTCCCTCCATAGATTCCAACCAAGCTGTAATGACTCAATAGTAGTTATTAACTTTTGAGAAACATCCGATTGAGCTTGGACCTAAACAGGTGCAATGACTGGATCTTGGACAAGTATGACAGCTGATACTGAAACCGATGGCAGCACTACAGATTGTGGTTGAACTTGACCCATAGGATTAGACCTGTGAGGGTGTAATGATAAAGGAGTATATTCTTGATCCATCTCAGTATCCACAACAAATTCCTTTGGCTGAATAGCTCAAGCACGTTTAAAAGGAAGACTACCCTGAAGTAGTTCTGCACTCATCCTCCTTAATTCCTTCATTTTTCCTCTTGTTGTGCAAATATTTTCTCTAATGAGAGCGATTGGGATTCTCTAGAGGAATGGTATGTAACCTGATTCTTTCCTTTCCCCTTTTTGGATCCCATTCAGAGAGGGAGAAGTGGGTTATTTTAAGGAACACTTAGGTTCTGAGTAATCCTTTGATTTCGTGTACGCACACCTTCTTCATTTGTGTATGTGCATACAACTTCTTGAGAAAGAAACTCTTCATCTGATCCCTCTGAGTGAACCTAATCTGGTGTATCAAAAACAACAACATTGATGACATTGATTAATTCATAATGAATTTTATCCCTCCTATCAGCATTTCTGCGATATTGTATTCTTCCATGTTTTTGATGAGACATTGCCTTTTGTTGATTCGATCCCTCAAGAAATTCTTGATGAACTGTAATTTGGAGATAATCTTCTGATAAATTCTCTCTTTGTTCCTCTTGGGGATTCTTCCCCAATCGATAGAAGACTGACTTTCTCTGAGGGAAGTATTGAGGATTTGAAAAAGTCCCTAGTTCGGTGGACTGGGGCTGTTCCTGTTGTTCCCGCTCAACTCCTCGAATCCTATTTGTTGATTCTGAGGGTTGGTTTAAAAGAGTCCCCAATATGGCAAGATGGGGTGGCTCTTGACATGATATGTCTGAGACTTTCTTAAAATATCTCCTGATTTTGTGGACATTAGTCCAGAAATTAACTGGATACATCAATCGACATCCACTTTTATCACCCGGTTCAAAAGACCATTGGATGATTTCTGACACTTCTGTCACTTGATGTTGTGATTGCTCCCTATTAGAGGCTTGTTCAATATTCTCGTTCACTTGATGCAGGAGTAATTCAACAAATTGTTCTCTGTATTCTTGACTTTGAGAAGAACTAGTTGAGGCTTGTTCTTGGGAAATCCTTTGATTTCGCACAAAACCAGCCAGATGTGGCCAATTCTGGGAGATAACATTGCATGAAACCACCTTTGGTGGGCTTTGTTTATTGGAGAGTACAGTGAAATGTAGTTCTCCATGAACACCCCATCCCCTGATATGAATACTAGATGGGGGGATTGACAATTAACTGGCACAATCTTCTTAGTGCACCAAGGCATGAACGTTGAAGGGATCTCTGCTACTTTTCATCCTTCCGATATCAAGAGACTGAGAGAGATTCCAAATTAATCTGGTATTATAATCCTTCTATTATCTTGACATGATTTTCATATCCATCATAAGATAATATTTTCTTTTTCCACTGACAAAGATTTCTCCATATGTTGAGACAAATATCTTGAATACAATATTCCTTCAACACTTTTGGAATGTCATACTGAGAGTCAGCCAAAGGCCAAAACATGACTGGCACTTCACTTTTTCCACTTTTTTTCTCATATTTAGCACTTCCTCTTTATCATTCAATGAATATTATTCTACCTGATTTGACTAGAGCTGGTGCTTCCTTATTGCTTCATCGAATTCAACAGGATTGGTAGAGAATTCACTGATCAAACTAGAATATGAATGACCTCGGGGTGGTTCGGAGAATGAACTACACCCCCGGGATATCTTCTAATCGAGAAAGTATTTCACCTACTAGCGATAAAGCATCAGACATGACTGGTTTCACATTTTCAAGTGCCTCAAGATAAGAGGGCTTTCTCGGCACTACATTTTCCACTAGATCATTTTCCGGGTAATGTGCATCACTACTGCGGAGAGGACTTTCATAGAGAAGTTCATCATCCTGGGGAGGACCACCATGGTGGGTTACAACAAAAGATGAGATCTCTTGCTCCTTGGTCTTCTGGCCACACAGAGGGTTATTGTAGCTCTCATCTGAATATGAAACTTCAAGATCGACCAAATTGTCATGAAGCAAGCCTTCATGAGGAAGTGTCTGTTGAAGACCTTTGGAATTAATGTTCCTACTATTGGGAAATGAGGGAGTATAATCTTGGATTCCAAAATATAACTGTATGAGGTCTTCAAGAACTACAGCATCGAGCAAGGCCTTGTTACAGATTGGCTCTTGATTTCTTGACTATACTGGGCGGGTCTTCTTCTTAGACGCCTTCTTCCTCACCTTAGAAACCACTTGTTGACGAAAGTGGCTACTCTGAGCAGGTGTATGTGCCTGATTAGGAGAGATGTCCAGGTTAGGCTGACGATCTCCATACAAATCAGGTATATGTTCCTGACTTGGTTGTCCGTATGATATGGGGGAGTACGCCCCACAACCCTCTTGAATTGGAACAGAGGTGTGTATCTTCTCTGGAGTAATATGTTGATGAGTCACTCCATTGGTAGGGATAGATTTTCACTTTTTTCCGTGTGTTGTTATTGAAGCTGTTATAATATCCTGGAAGGCATCCAGAATATGAGCAGGGATTTTCTTCTGCTCTTTCACCATTGATAGAATATTCTTGGTGACTTCAGCTGCTGGAACGGGGATATACATCCATTCCATGCTTGGAGTAGGTGTGTGTTCCTTCTCCTGTCCTCATTTTCCTATTAGTAAATCCTAACAGTACTCAAGTGTAGGGGTAGAGAGTTGAGTCTGCATCGTTTTTGTCTCCAGAGCTTTCCGATTGACTTCTCCTGGTGCTACCAAGTGATACTGTTGGTAGGCTTGATCAATACTAGCAGGTGTACGTGCCTTAAAATTGTACTCCGCCAAACGTGGTTGAAGAGATCCATCATATGTAGTCAGATGATCTTGTTGACTAGCCGAGACGTATAAACAGGTGTATGTTCCTGCCTATAGTACTCCGCAGGAATTGCTTGGAGGGACTGGCGTGCTGCTGCCAGATGAGTCTCCTGGATAGTGGGATTAAAACGGACGGGTGTATGTGCCTGCTCATTGCTTTCCACCAATTTAGTTTGGTGGACTTCTCCGGAGATGGAAGAGATGAGAACCTGCTCACTGTTGACCGAATTTTGCCTCTAGCGATTCGTTTTTCCTTCTCGGGTTCGAGGAACCCGAGACGAACGCCTGGAGATGATACCCTCATCATGTTGAGGATGCACTTCCGCATGAGTCTAGTGGCGATTGTTGATGAGATCCCTCAGGAATGACTCATGTCTATTTGAATTAAGACCCTAAGGGGCCTGCTCATTCACCTCCCAAAAATATGGGAGGGACTCGTGATTGTGTTCCGGGGATAACGACCCGAAACGGTTGGAGACAGTGGTTAGAATTACCTACTTCTTAATCACTAGTCGTCGTTGTCCGGACGACCGGTGTGAGTTGTTCACTTGGAGGCCATGTCGAGCAGCCTCCATAGTTGGAATGGTACCGTGTTGATGGTAATCCTTAACCAGTGCATTTGATACCCAGCATTGAAGATGCTGAGTAGGTGATATCATCCTCAGAGCGGACGACGATCCAGCATGAGTAGCAACAGAGGCATTTACAGTAGAAGTATTCATGGGTGTGAACTTGAGAGAAGCCATTCTCATAATGCAGAAGATCTTGGAAAAGAGTGCCTATTTTATATAATAGACGTAATCAAGATAAGTCTGGCCACTACATCTTTTAGATGAACACATATGTTAATGATTGTCTTGTTGGCCCTCTCATTGAGTTTTAAATAGAAGCCTAACAAGTAGGTAAACTGTCATTTTAAATTGGTTAAGCATTCATGTCGGGTTCACCATTTTTCGTTTCCCTCTGGAATTGGGGATGACCTCATTGATTTAAGGTTCAAACATTCCAATCGGTTTCTAACAGGTTTGTTTGTAGAACCGGAAACATCCAATGATTCCATATCCATTTGGACCTACTTTCCAAAGGTAGGCGCTCATTAGTTGTTAATGGATGATACTTAGGAATTTGCATTAGTCAAGAGGATGGGAGTTCGGACTCATCACACCTTTTTTAGGGGAATTATTGACTACTCTAGGAATCTCTTTATAGATTTAAGTTATGTTCGTGAATCCTTATTAAATTACCAAGTATAAAATGAGCTTTCCTTCAGATCTGACAATCAATGATTAATATATAGGAAATTTAGAGAATATTTTATATGTATTCGAGGTTCTTTATCAATAGAGAATCATCTGTATTTGTTAGAGATTCTTAGTCAATGGTATCCTTTAATACATGATATAGATATCTCTTGGTCATTATGATGACCATTCTGTTTTTAAAGCCACTCAGTGGGGCACTTAAAGTTTATTGTCATTCAGAAAGACGTGGATTATTTCATAGTTGGGATCGTACCCGCATATAGGCTACCTATGTATCCTTTATTTAGAAACGAAATCCGAACCCATGTAGTTCGAGTAAGGGAGTATGATGTTTATGTATGATTGATGGCTCAAAGAAAGATGTCATAATTAGTTTTACACTCTAAGATCACGTGAGTCATGGTCGGTGTGAGAAACAAGAGGTATTGGTAAAAACAGACAATTGTTCTGTGAAAGATTCAATCATAAGAAATGATGTGGGGATTATGTATGTATGACTGCCCAAACAGATGAAGATTAAGATTTACTTCAGGGAAGAAATCGAGGAACAAGGTCCATAAAGGTATATGTACTTTATGGAGATTTGAATACTCTAATCTTGGGGATTACTCCTAAGGAATATTCCCAAGTTGGGATGGGACTTGTGATCAGGTTTTACTCCTGAAAAGGAAACTCAAATCAAAAGTAAATGAAAACTGGTTAAGGGAAATTATGACTGGGGCTTACTCCTGAAAAGGAAGCCTAAAATTAATGAGGACTTGGGGATTAATCTTGAAAAGGGGGCCTAGGTTAAGGGAATTATGGTTGGGGATTACTCATAAGGAGGACTCCTATAATTAAGGGGACTTGGACTGGGGCTTTCTCCAGAAAAAGAGGCCCAGGTTAAAAGAAATTATGACTGGGGCTTACTCCTATAAAGGAAGCCCAAATTAATGACGACTTGGGGCTTACTCCTAAGGAGGATGCCCAAATATTAATGAGAATTTGGATTGGGGCTTACTCCTAAAAAGGAGGCCCAGGTTAAATATTCTCTCATATTTAAAGGATGAGGTTTAATGAATGAACTATCTAACTTTAGTGATGTAAAGATGTGTAAATCACTAGGTTTTGAGAGATGTTCCACCGAATTCCTTTCAGATAAGGAATACAACAAGGAAATCATGCCATAAATGGATTTGGAGAGAGTTATGAAGGCTTAATCCTGAAGAGGATAAGTGGATAGATGTAAGATAAGTGAAATATGCAGGAGAGGTATAGGAGCGCGCAAGTCCTGGTAGGCGCATAGGTATTGCGTGGGTGCGCAAGTCTTGGTCGCGCAGGTATACCTGCGCGGCACATGGGTACTTGCGTGATTTTCAACTATTAGGGTAATACTTGGGTGAGATTTGGCTCAAAACCTTGGTATTATCCATAGAGGCATTCCAGAAGATGGCGCGCAAGTTCTGGTGAAGGAGTAGGGTGGCGCGCAAGTGTGTCCATTTTCCTTAGGGGTAAAACACTTAGGCGCGCAAGTGTTAGTGAATTCTAACACTTAGACCTTACTCCTCTTGTTTAGACCTTCCATTCTAGGTACATAATTACCTTAGAAGTGTTCAGAAGACTTGAAGAAAAGATTGGCGTTCAGAGCTCTGTATCTGAATTCTGGAAAAAATCATCTTTAAATGGGGGGCCCACCGGGGGTATTTATAGGCTGTAGAATACCCTGGGCTGTTTTCAAAGAGGGCGCACAAGTCACTTGCGCAACCATTAGGCGGCGCGCAAGTGTACTTGCGCGACCATGAGGGAACTTGCACGACCCAACGGTATTTGACTCCTTTGTTCATGACTTTGTCGATTTTTGATGTTTTCTTCAAAGGATGAATCAATTTGTGCTAAGGAATTTTCCTTTTCATTCATTTAGACAATGTAAATAAAAGGAACGTCAACAATGATGGTGTTTAAGTATAGTTATTTTATCATAATTTTCCTCTACAGAGATGACATGATCGTGGTGGGTCTTAACATAAAATTGATTTAAGAGGTGAAATATTATTTTTATAAAATATTTGTGATAAATGATATCAGGTATTCCATGAAGATTTTGGGGTGGTTGATCAAGAGATATAATAATATTAGAACATTGGTTTTCTCTCAGAATGAATACAAACTAGTGGTATCCATACTTAACCCAACACAATAAACCTGAAAAACCTAACCAGGTTGGGTTGGGTTGGTTCATGTTATGCAAAAAATATGAATAGGTTGGGTTTTTTCTAGGTTGAACCATGTACAGGTCATTTTGGGTCCTGGTTTGGATAAATAATTACCCAACCAAGCCCTATGAAACCAATAAAATATTTAATTCCTCAAAAAATGGATGGATTAAAAAATAAAATCCCTCATTGCTCACCGAACCCCCACCTAGTTACCTACTCACTCTCCTCCTCCCCTGACCTCCCCTACTTGTTTGCCATAAATTAGTATAAAAACATAATCATATTCTTCTTACTTCCTTCCTATCCCATTTAACCATTCATACCTTCCATTACATCATTTCCATCAATCCATTCTCTTTTCTCCCTCTCCATCCCTTCCCATTCTTCAATCCCGAACTCAATCATTGATTATCTACAATCCCTACCTCCCTTCTCCACCTACTTTCATGTGTGTGATATTGTCTATGTATCTATTTTTAGTACCTACTTTCTTCTTATTATCTTCCCCCCTTTAATATTTTCATGTTGATTACACCCCCACCCTCTCTCATTACTGCTTCTACTAGGGGTGTGATGCAGGCATAGCCTCACCCATAGGTGGGATTGTTTTGATGACCAACTCTAAATATTCATTCATTGAAGGTGGTATAGATTTATTTACTCCTTTAACTACCATAGTAACTCAAATCCATATAGGTTCTACTCTATCTATGCTTTTAATTTCAAAAATAGAAGGGGTATCAAAAGTATAAAACTGGATTAAAAAAATAAGTGTAAGTGGTCCCTTAAGAATGTAACAATTACCAATGGACCATCTATATTTTATCAAAACTAGGATCATTTTCATAACAAAACACATTTAATGGATGTATGCAGTTATTGTGGTAAATATTATGATTGAACTTGTAGATAACAAGGTACTAGTAATTTTAATAGTCATTTGACAAGGTGTTATAAAAATCCTCACAAAAATCTTGGGAAAATTCAATAAACTATTGGTGTTATAAAAAGTTTAAAGATGAGGATGTGGGATAGTTAAAATTTCTATAGTTCAATTTAACTAATATAAGTGAAAAATAGATCTTTCTAAAATTATAATCAAATATGGTTTATCATTTATTTGGGTTGAAAATCAAGGATTTATAAAATTTACTAAATATTTTCAAACTCAATTTCATATTCCATCTAGAAAAATATTTTTTAGAGATTTCATGCAATTATATTTGTGTGATAAATAAAAATTCATGTCAATGTTTGATATTTTTTCTCATATGGTATGTCTTATTATAGACACATGGACTTCAATTCATAATTAGAATTATATGTGTACAAATTCACTTTGTATTGATGATAATTGGATCTTAAATAAAATATAAAAAGGTTTTTTATTTTTTTGGATCATAAAGGTGAAACAATTAGCTGAGTATTATAAAAAATAGTTAAAATTGGTGGATTGAATGGTTTAATATTGTTTCTATGGACAATTTTATTTTTAATAATACAACAAACAATTATTTGACGAGGATGGTTGATGGTTGTAATTAGTATGTGCAGAAGAGATGGTGCGCGCACATTTTAGACCTTATTTTTAGTGATGGGTGAAATGAAATGTCAACATAGATTTCTAGATTCATAGTTTTTTGAAAGTTTTTGAGAATTTCCCCTTAATATTGGCTCATTTCAAGAGCATTATTAAGGATTTAAAAATTCAAATTATATAGATAATAATTCAGGATGTTCCTACTAGGAAGAATTCTTATTAAATTATGCTGGATATTGTAGTGAACTATGATAAATTATTTATTTTATTTGAGGAGGATTCAAGTTTTAGGAGGACTCTTATCCGTAAAGGTGGGGCCCCTATAAAATATGATTGGGAGTGTGCTCATGTATTTTTCATGTTTTTGAAAATACTTTATGGTATCTATGTCGAAATATAATGTTATATGTATGTGAAATGTCACACTTTCTTTCATACTCATTGTGACATGTATTGAGAAATAAATAAATGGATGAAAAGTAATGATATTACTATAAGTGTAATGGTTATTTCAATGAATGAGAGGTTTAAAAATTATTTTGGTATTTTATCCAATATTAATTACCTCTATCTTATGATAGTTTCTGTTGATCCTTGATATAAATTAAATTATGTTTGAGATATTTTTGAATTTATGATTGATTGTGAAGAGAATAATGAATTTATTTTTAAATAAATAAAAGTTATGAGAAATCTCTTTGAGTTTTAAGAAATTTAATATAATATACCTCTTAATCAATGTGAATGGATTTCTCATCAATATTCATATATCCATTATGCTATTAGTTGTAGTAATGAGGATGAGAAATGTAATGATTCATTCTGGTAAAATAAAAGGAAAAGTGAATTGAAATAGAAATAGAATTAATTAGTAATATATATAGAGGTTTATGATTATGGGGATCCTTTTGATTTATTTGATATTTTAATATAGTGTAAATGAAATACAAGAAAGTATCATGTTCTCTCATGCATTTCCAAAGATATTCTAGATATTAAATTATATATAGTATCTTTGAAGCTAGTATTTAGTACATGAGGAAAATTCCTTGATCACTTTCATAGTTCATTGAATCTCAATACCGTTAAAGCATTAATTTGTTACCAAAATAAATTTGAAAAGTTTAAAACAATTTATATTAAAAAGACACTAGAAGAAGATTAATTGATTGAATCATGTGCCATTAAAAATATTATTATTTTTTATCATTTTAAATTTATCAATTATAAACCTATGTTTGAAGAAAAAAAATATTTATATGTTCTTAAACTATATTTTTAAGATATTTCATCATCAAAAATTCATGATCAAAGGGACATTCTATAAAATATAAGAAGAAAGTATGGGGGAACACTCATCATTAAGATATAAATTTCTAATTTGTTTATAAATTATTTAGGGTACATATTTATTTATTCTTTAGGGAATAAATTTATTTATTTATATTTAATTTATACTATTAATTCCAAAAATATGTTCATATTACTATTTAAAAATAGTGAAAGTGATGCATCCAAAAATTCTATACCAAGGTAATTATTTCCTCTTTATTCTACCCTTCCGGACTCTCACAACTCCTAATGGAATCCAAAATTTCTATTCCAATCCAATTATTTTCAAAGTTTTTTTAAAAACCACTTTAATTTAAAATTATTTCTAGAATACTTGAAAAATTTAATAATATTACATAAATAGAAATAAAATTAGTAAATCACTAATAGGAACATCTTATTTAATTTTTCTTAATTTTATTTTCAAATATCCCATATTTTTTAAATACTCCGAGTGAATTTATTTTAAGTTTTTTATTTATACTTTTACTTTCATTTCAAAATGATTAATTCTATAATTTACATTTCATTTCAGTTTTTCAATGTTTCTCCATCACCACCAAACAAATTTTTCCCATCAAATAGATATTTTTACTTCTTTTACATTCTTTATGTTTTTTTGAGTATTTATTCATTTTTTTAACCATATCACTTTTTTTATGAATATAAACATCATATTTACATATTTGTTTCACTTTTAAATTTACTTGTTAGTGTGAAAACTTCATCTTCAATATATTTTATCATCTTTCCCATGTCATTAGTTTGAAAATTTAGTCATCCATTCATCTTAACTTGTGTTTTTCTTTGAATTAAATTACACCCTGCAAATGGATGTTCTTGAGGAAATATATTCATTGGACATCACTATAGGTTTCATTATTAGTGTATATATCACTAAATGTTTTTTGGGAGCTCATTTTATGTGTTTTTGGGTGTGTTAGATAGGATTCAAAGTCAGGTTGTTGTCCTAGGGTATGGTCCATTCACTAATACAATACTGCTCATTTAGTGAGATTGTTAGCAGTATAAACCCATGTTTTATCTCACTAAAGTAATTAAGTTTGGTATTAGTTATCTTCTCCTATAAAATTTGTATTAGACTAATTCTTTATGAAAATCTATATAAAACCTTGCTACATAGATAAAAATTACAACTTATTCCATAATTTCTAGCATCACATAAGCACTAATAAGACCTTTAATATGTATTATATTGATTCTTAACATACTGGTAGAATTATTCTAAAAAAGTACTAGTTTTTTAACACGATTAAGGTCCAAAAAAATTCCCCCCATGTTTTTTTGTTTCTTTATTATTGAATAAAATCCCAATTTGAAATGATTTTAATTCTTTTTTTTAAACCTTATGTTTTTGATTTCTTATTTTAATTCATGTTGCTTATATGTGATAAGAATATATTTGGAAATTTTTTGTTTACAGGACATAAATTGAAATATACCAGATGATCAATGTTGTCCATTTGTTTTTATTCTATTTTTCTATTTTTCATCATAGCACAAATTTGTTTTAGAGGAGTCTATTTTTGAACTTTTTTGGGAATCATGAATTTTTTCTATTATACTAAATCTATAAAAATTAGGAAGTAAATATATTTAAATTTCACTATGATAAAAAAATTATGCATCACATAACCCGATTAACCCAACTTGTCCTGACCCATAATGGGTCGGGTCAGGTCTGGTTGTTTTCCCATGTATCATGCAACCACACCCCCAATGGGTCAGGTTGGGTTGGGCTATTTGATCTTGAAGAAAGTGAACCGACCTAACCCAACCCATTCTCTTTATATTGGGTCGGTTCTAAAACCACCCTCAAACCGACCCACAAACACCCATAATACATTTGTAAGGTCTTCAAAAGGTTTAGTATGATGGGATATAAACCTATATCAAACCCATTTTCTAGATATTTCAAGTTATCCCAAGTTAGATAATTTAAAATATAATATGAGACTAAATACATGGAAAAAATTCATAAAGGTTTGGTAAATTATTGTAAATTGTGGTTTTTACAAGTCCATACATTGCACATGCAATGGGAGTTTCCATACAGTTTATAGAGAATCTATAAAATAATTATTATGAAGTTGTGAAGTGAATTATTAGATATCTTAAACGTTCAAATGATGTATCCTTGTGGTGAATAATTGATGGTCCATTATAAGGTTATGTTGATGTGTATTTTTTAGGGGATATGGACACATGGAACACTATAATAAGTTTTTTGATTACCTTCTGAAGGATCTCCAGAAGTTTGATATTGAGGTTGTAGTTGGATATATCACTATCTACAAGGATGAAATAGATATGGATAAAGTTTTTATTAGATTAATTTATAAGGACTCATAAAACTGGGTTGTTATTTTTTATAGTTATAGTACAATTTATTTTTCTAGGAATCTAGTATTTCACTCATAGATAAACCACATCTATGAAAATTATCATTTCATTTAAAACATTTTGTAGGATGTGGTACTTGAGTTTTGGAAGACTGGATGAAGTTAGAATATGGTTGACATGTTTCTTAAGGTGTTAATATAGGAAATTATGAAGTAGCATTATTCCTCGGTGGGACAATGGTGACTATATGGTTAAGTTGGGACATTGATAGTTACTATGTAATTTGGAATGATAATAATTTTACCTAAGTACAAAAGGAAAATTTAATCCTTGAAATCATTCTTCATGTAGGTGATTTTTTGGATTGGTGAATTATACATTCAAAATCAATTTTCTGTACCTAGAAGGAGTGACTCCAAAACAATAAACTCATGATGATAACATATCATAAAATTAATATACTTCTAGGGGAAATATGGTTTATAATGAGATGTTTCGTGAATAATAGTTCAAGTGGTTGTGTCTAGATAATGGAAGTTTAGAATATCTAGATCACATAATAATTACCCTAATTGAGTTAAATAAGTTGTGCCTAAAAGTTTTTTCAAAGTATATGTATGAATCACCAGAGTTCTGCATGGTAATTAATTTTAATGGTCATTGAGGATCATTAGTTGAGGTAGATCAACCAATGGGAAATTAGAGGGGGGAACTAATGATTATCTCTCCACCTAATAAATTACAAAAGGCGATTAAACCAGTTGATCGATCGGTCTATAATATAAATAGGTATGGTGTGACCACTTGAACATGCATGTGTGATCAAAATAGGTAACTATGAAAAATAATAAGAACCATAGTTATGATATATTATTCTTTTTTAAAACTAAAGGAACTGGTATTGTTCTCTCATAGATGTATGACTAAATTATGAACCACTTAAAATTTATTTTTTTCATTCCATAATTAATTTTACCATATTGAGTTTTTTTATAGTAATTATATTTTTATTGAGTGTGTGATTATGGTTTCATTGTTTTTAGATTTTTTTCTGGTTTTAAAGGGAGCAGATAGCTAGGACTGTTGAAGATTCTTGTAGAATTCAAGATAGTTTTAAAGTTGGTGTGTTATATATATATTTTCGTATTTCTTACTATACTTTTTCCTTTGGAAGATCGTTTTTATTTTTATGGAGATGTTGAGTCTAGTTTCAGTTGGGGTTCCCATTAAACCCTTAAAATTGAGTTTCTAGATTATAAAATATTTAATTAAATAGGGGGTGTGTGAAGTTGGAAATCTAGTGTGGTGACTCAGGTTTGGTTTCTCTCCTCTGTTCTAGTACATTGAATTCATGATATTATTATACTTACAAGAGTTCCAAAAAATATTCCATAGTTGATTTTTTTGATTTTTGATTTCCAATTTTAGTTTTTATGAATCCCTATTTAATTTTTGAGTAAATTCATGAGAATCTCTCAGATAATCCTAAAGGGATTTTTTAAGGGGGTAATACATAAGGATGGGTGTGTTATTTATATTCATTCTCAATAGTTGAGCCACTATTATCCTTTTTCATTTACTATATATAGTTTCCAGTATACCATTTTTGAAAGGAGAAACCCAATCAAGAAATTTGATTTATAAAACCATGGATATCCTACATGGATAAAGTTTATTAGATGATTATTAGCGATCTTCAAAAATTGTGTGATTTCCTAAAGGTGTCTCATTCATCTTTAGTGTACAATATTCTCATTACTTTCTATAGTGGATGGTCTCATTTTCAAATCCTAAATGATATTGGTTATGGTTTCTTATGTATTTCACTTCTTGAATAAATGTTATTCAGGGCTATGAACCCCATCAAGGGTGTCATATAATCTTCATTATTTAATTAATTTTTGAAATCACATTTAAAAAAAGGAATATTGCATATCATATTTTGAATAATAGTCATTGATATAATTTTTGAATTACATATTCGAATACAGTATATAATATCATAATCTATTATTTTATTTCATCATATGATATAAGATATCATAGAATAAAATATATTATAAATCCTTTAGTTTCATCATACTGTAATTAAAAATATTTACTATCAAAAGTATCAGTATATAAATTATTCAATTTTCTAGAATATGATCAGGAATTATAGGATACTATACTATACGTTGTACTGGATCAAAATAGAGAGTTATAACTTCTCAATAGAATAGGTCGTGTCATAAGTCCTGATAATTTTCACTAAGGGTGAAATCACTATTTTTGATTTTCCTATCACAACATGTGATATGGTAAATGGAATAAATCATGAAATATTATATGAAATATATCACGAAATATGATATAATTGCAATAGATCCTTCCTTGAATGGAACTCTCACTTTTAGTGGTATAGGGTATTAACCCTCCATGCCTTCCACTATCCTCAGTGATCTAGTTTTTCTTATCTAATGCCTCAAACATCCATCTTATCTGATCATTGTGGTTTGTACAAACTATTTCATTTCCTTATTTTGGTGGGTTTTTCATTGGTTTGGGGATTTCTAATCTCTTGATTCTATATTCTCCCTCTCATTGTTATTTAGTGATGTTGGGATGTTCATTGTTTCTTTATATACCCAAACAGATACTTCTACCATTATTTTCACATAAACTATCATTTTAAACCCTATATTTATTTCGCAAAATAGTACTCTAGTGGTTTGGGATTTTTTTCATTACACTTAATATATCTTTCCTCGTTGACCATTTCTCACTTCTTTTCACCTTTGGACCTAACCCTTAAAACTATATTCTATTATTGATCTGTAATAAATATGTTTGTGGTATTTTATTTTGTTATTGAGTGTGTTTATGGTCAAGGGTTCATTTCGGTTTTTATCACCCACTCTTTACTATCGAGTCACACCTTCATGGTACATTTACACTAAGGTATCTGTAACAACCCGAGATTTTATGAAAAATATTCTTTTTAATTTCATTAATGTATTTTGTTGTACGCTACACCAAAAGAAGCTTTCACAACACGCATCCTTGACTTTCCTTCCATTACACGCAATCGGGACCTTCTTCGATAGCGTGTGTAGTACGTAATACTGAGTTTCACTAAACAACGATATGCTATTAAAATATTATTAAAACTAGCCGTTAAGAATAGTAATAACCACCTTTTAAAATTTTAGAAATTTTACCTCTCAAAATCGACTTCATTTTTGGATTCGGAGTATCGAATTTAGCCTAAGGTGAAATTTTGGTACTTTTCGGATAACTTTCATATTTTGATGAATAGTGAAAATTACTAAGTTATAATTAAAAACAACTTTTTTAATAGAAATAATTAATAGTGATAAATTATTAATTTGAGTGGTTTTAAATTATATTTAAAATATATTTTTACAATTCAATACAATGTTGGTCATTGGATGTAATTTCACATTTACACCAGACATAAACAAGTGTTAATCTTTTGATAGTTATTATCTCTTAAAAACACGCTACTTGTTGTGACAGCAGAAATTAATTATAAAATTAATTAATTCAACTTATATGTTGGGAATTTTGTAAAATAGAAATCATTTTTGAATTCGGAATATCAATTATATCTTAGGGTGAAATTTTGGCATTTTTCTGAAAAACTTCAATTTTTGATGAATAGTGAAACTACTAAGTGGTAGTTAAAAAAAATTAATTTTTTCATAAATCTTAATTTTACCGCTTCTGTGAATGGAATTTCAAAAATCCGAGAGACACGGTTGATGTCAGTAAGTAAAATGTGGTTCAATGAGATGAAAATAATTTTTGGTGAATAGTAACTTTTTACTTTTATTTACCACTGTTAAAAGTAAATAGGGTAATTAAGGGTAATAATAATATTAATATTACCCTAACACATGTTCTAATTCTATTGGACAAGTGTATCTCGACCAAAAACAACCTTAAGTGTAAAATATTATCATTTAGGCCCACTTGGATTAGATTAGGACATTTATTATTATTTAATTCAAAGAAGAGATAAAAGAGTTAAAATCAAAGTTTATTTACTAAAACATTTTTAATATGGGGTTATACATAAGATAAATTCGACTATAAATATTCATTAGAAATCTAAAAATATTTCCTACATAATGGTATTTTATTTGTAATTTTTAGACTTTAAATAATTTAATTTATTTATGACACAACAATGATGCAGTAATTACCTTTTTAAGAAAAATTAACATAATTGATGTTATAAATGCCCAAATAAATGTAATTTGAGACTTTTTATGACTTAAACTAATTTTATAGGTTAATATGACATGTTATTGTTGATTTAAGTAACTTGGTTCGAACTTATCATTCTGTTATAAATTTCATAAAAATCATGTACCAAATAGTGTCAAAATTGACATAAATTAGTTTTTAAAACAAATATTATATTATCAATTGTTATTTAATTCCTAAAAATCTAAGGTTTGGCCAAATGACTTAGATAAGGATATATATATTAATAATAAACAAATTTTGGTTCGTTTGGCTTGTTATGGTAAGTTTATTAACCATATATTGTAAGAAAACAAAAAGACACGGTAAAAGTTAAATTATTTAACTTAGAGTTAAATCTAATTGATAAGGTTAAAATAATAACCTAAACTTGTCTAAATCCTATTGGATGAGAGGATTTCGACCCATACCCACCTTAGCTTCGAAATAAATCAATTTGGAGCTATTTAAAACCGAACTTGACTTTATAATAAAATAATATTTTTAGTTTTTCCTAAGATGCCCCTCTCCTCCCTTATAAAAGGGAACCTCCTCCCTCTCTTCCTCACACAACTTTGAGCCTTCAATATCGGCAAAAACCTGCCAAAATCTCTTCTCAACTTCCCTAGTATCATCCTAGAGGTCCTGGTCTTCTTCAAATACCATCCTTAGTTCTTCAAGTGGAGGTTAAGTGAATGCGCGTCAAAAAGAGGTAATATCCATTACCGATCTTTTTCAATTTCTTTCTTCTTCAACTTCTTCTTCTTTAGTTGTTTCATGATAAAGTAATAACATCAGTATTTATTATATACTTATATGTTATTATAAATATGAAACAACTCTAATTAACCTTCTATCCATCCTACGGAAAAAGGAAATCACCGCGCGTGCGTACGTACGGAATACCGTCTCCACGCCGTGGTGTAATCTATTTTCCGCCACCACCTTAATTGGATGGGTATAATGGTGTAATGAGTAACTATATATGATTATTATAGAGTGATATTGATACTGAAATAGTATACATACACTTCAACACAATTCCACGACCATGGGAACGATATCATCGCTCGTGCGTACGTACGGACTACCGTCTCCACGACGCGATGAGATTCATTCTCAATGATTAACCATTCATGAATGATTATAAAGTATATATAATAAGTACTAATGAAATATATTACATAATAATGATACTAGATTTATTTATATTTATATGTATGTCATCTACTTAATTACATTCAATTCAATAAGGAAACGAAAACAGCGTTCATGCGTACGTACGGACTACCGTCTCCATGAACAGTGTATTTCTTTCCATTTACTGATTTATTATATATATGTATATCCTGAATATATATATATATATATAAATCATGTTTTATGTTCTTGAATTAAGTAATAATGATCTAAGTAATCATATGAATAATTACAAGTCAAAACACGGACGACAAATGAAACAATTTTACCCAAAACGCTCTTTAACATGGAATTTACAAAAGAACGGGTAATATAAAGTCATAAGTGAACTATATATGATATCATAACAATGAATGTAATTATTTAATAAGTCAATGACATTATTTAAATCATTATGTTTGTATGCCACAAAGTTTAATGTTTTAAGTTATGATTATTGTGATTACATTTCACTACCATGATTTATCCCATGTTATGAAATTATGCTCTCTTTTGCAGGTTAAGATTTCCAAAATGTTATGTTCTTATGAATATGATGTGATTGATATTTATTTTGTTTACCCTTACTGAGCATTTGAGCTCACCCTTTTATGTTTTCTTTTCCCCAGGATTATAAAGAAAGGTTTTAGGTATAAAAAAAAGGAAGATCTTTATGGGAGATATTGAAGATCTTTCACCAGGATTAGAAGATTATATTCCGAGTTTCCAAAGACACTAAACTATTACGATCCTTGTGTGTGTGTTTTTGTTATGTACTAAGTATTCCGAAAATGTAATGTAATGTCAATGTACGTCAAGATTCGGGTCTCTGCAGTATCCATGGTGTTTCTGTTCTTCTAATTTTTATTTGGTGGTGGTTTTGAATACTAGAATCATCCATGCATTGTGATCCATCCCTCTCATAGTCATATTGGTACTGACACCCTAATCTACTCATTGGGTAGATGAAATTTAGGTTTAATCAGGGGTATTTTCTATATTGGAAGTGTACTTATTCGGTATGGTGATGACTTCCTGAGGAGTTGATGTTATGTCAGGGTAGTTCTAGTTCCAGGGTTTTCTACTACTAGTTCATAATCTAGTGGTCTACTATTTTGTTTTTCTGTACATATTAATAACTTGAGGTGAATGATGTTTCAATTATTGTTGTGATTGTCTATAGTTTTTATTCATGTTCACATCTCTTCTTCAATTATTGTTTGATAATGATTTTAGAATCAATTCTGATGTTTTTTTAATCTATGTTGGTTTTTCTATATTATGGTTGATGTTATAATGGTTGGGTAAATCTCCCCTAGAGGATTTTATTATTTCACGAGGTTCTGGTGCCAATTGATTATCATTTTGATGGTAGATAGCTGGAAATGGTGTAATGGGATTTGTTTTAGCTATTGATTCTTGAGGTTCTGAGCACTCACATGAATTGAGAATTTAACTCTCAAGGATCTAATGTTAGTATAGCTCATAAACTTGAACTTTGAATATACTGATGTGTCAAGATAGGATTTGGTAAAATTTTAGGATGGCCATGGATGACCCTTTTGGATGGCCTCTTTTTTATATTGGTTCTTATTGTTGAGTTATACCTAGTTCCCACATAACCTTAAATGGTTACTTGAAAATTTAAAAAATGGATTAGAGAGAAGAGAGGGAGGAAAATATGATTTTTTGAGTTATTAATTATTAAATTATTTAGATGATTTATTACTTATTTATAAATTATATAAAATTGTATTTTTTATATATTTATAGATAAAGTGTTTAAAAAACAATTTTTTATGAAATATATATGAAACATTTAATGAATAATTATCTCTAATATTACTTGTTAATACTAAATATTATAATTATTTATGGAATGACATATAATTTTGATATATAAGGTCTATATATATATTATATGGTAAATTTTAAGGTGTTTATAAGTTACCAAATAATGAAACAATTAAAATAATTTATATGAAATTTTGAATTTTTATAATTATTAATTTGAAAATAGGCTTTCTTTATAAAATAAATTAGGTCATGACCATAATCTATTTAAAAAAATATTAATTTGAAATGTTCAAATTAAATTACTTATTTGATACATTATTTAAATCATATCAAAATTAGTTTTGATAATTTATATTATCAGGGTTCAAATAATGTTAAATAAATCAAATTTTGATTATATAAAATTTTTATGTAATTTTTGAATTGTTCATATCAAATATAAAATTTTATATTTCAATTAAATGTAATATATTTAAATAAATATCATATAAAATGATAATATAGAGGTAATAATAGAAATAAATATAAATTTTTTATATTTATTTATATATTTATTAATTCCTATAAATCATGATCAATTTTAACATGTTTACAATTGTGTTTTTATGAATTATTAAAAAAATATCTCATGTCTAAATTTATGAAATGTTCAATTATTTATATAATTCCCAATTTATTTCAAAATTATAAATTGTATATTTTAAAAATTGTGATGTATGCATTGGTTTAAATATGCTTAAAATTATTCTTTAATTTATAAACCATGTGTTCAATGAACTACATACTAATTATGATAATTTAATTAGTTTTCTTCTACCTTACCATTAGATTGTTTTTCATATATGATCTTGAATGTAATTGTTAATTATATTTTGTCCATATTATGGGTCATAATTGTGATATATTTGATCTATTAAGAATTAAACCATGGGTAGAGGGACTTTGGGTTGGATGGAATACTATCCTTGGAGCGTAGGATCAATTTAGAAATGTTGGGGTTGGACACATGTTACACCATGATTAGTTTTTAGGGGATCATTGGTTTAATTTGATTCTAAAACATTACATTAAATGGTTTCATGTATCTTATTCATGGGATTTATTTATATATTATTAAATATGATTTCCATTTAATTTATTTTAGTAACACCAATTATGAGTTGTCTAAGGTGTTACAAATAAATATTGTTTGGAAATATTGATTAGGTGGAAATAATAGGCATTCAAAACGAAATCATTGGAAGGATTAATACATATAAATAAAGTATATGAGATATGATGGTGAGATAACTAGACCCCCCTTAAAAATAAGTAATAAATTATTTCCGAATAAAACACATTTCAAGACCATGATCATTCAAATGGGTAGAATTTGATAAATGAACTTTTTCATAAATTATCTTTTTTAATACAAGGAATAAATGAAAAAACCTATGATTTAAGTAAATATATCCTAGTGTGATATTTAATTTAAACTTATCTAGAAAACCCTACGATATATGATACCAGATAAATACATTTAAGTATAATACATATGATGAATTTGAAAAAAGTTTTGGCCACTCAACTATGAAATATTCATATATGATATGATTGACATTATTATCTTTTAAATAGCCAAAATATGAGTGGAAAACCAAAGTGGAGATTCAGATTGTAGACGAATATAGATCTTGGTCCACTACTATACATGATGTAAAACTAATGGGTTCATAATTTTAGTGGGAGAATATTTAACAAAATTCCTTAATAAATAAATGTATACCATGATACTCATATAATAAAATATGTTTTTATAGATAAAATAAAATCAACATCACAGAAATTTACTTTTAGATTACAGTTCAAAAATTATAACCATAAGGGATTTAAATTTCTAAACTTTCATAAAAACTTATAATTTTTCCTTAATCATGAAGGAAAATTATATTTGTTAAGGAACCCCCTTAATGAGTAGTTGATTGGTGATGTTGTTAAACAAAAGGATTTATATTATTAAAATAAGAAACTGAATAATTCATTGGAAGCATCAAATCTAATACTTGTATCTACAGAGCCTGTGTTAAAAAATAAACCTGATAATGTGGACACGTTTAAGATGATAGAAAACAAGAAAAGTCTCTAAAAATGATATTGGAGGAGTGATATGTATGAGGTATCAAAGGCATTGTTTATATACAATAAGTTTTAAGGAACATTATTATATTCTCTTTTATTCAATATAATTGGGTATATTAATGAGTTGTAGGGATTAGGGTATCCTTTTAGTATTGATTTGGTTATAGAATTTGTTATGTAATTATACCAGAATGTTTCTTGTAGTTTATTGTGTACTATAATCTGAATGAGGTTGACAAAATTTTACCCAATATCTAAAGTATGTTATGGATATCTAAGTCTGATTATAGAGGTTTTGAATCATGTTTTTAATTGAGAGTGAAAGTGGATAAAATTTCAATCCACATAAAGAAAAATCTTGTTGTAAATTTCAATAGTTTGTTTCCCAATAGCAAGTAAGTCATTGAAATTGAAAGGTAGAGTCATGAATGGATTAAAATTCTTTAATTATGAAAATACCTATAATTATATAAGTAAAAACATATAATACTTTAATGGGTGAATGAAATTACTTATATATTAAATTTTTTATGTTAATGGTATAAAAATAAATTATTAGATTTTGAAGTGTATATGATAACAACTACACATTAAAAAATTATTATAAATATGTATAGGAGTTGAAAATTGATGAATATTTTATGGTTAAATATTGATGTATATATTCAAATTATAGAGTAAAGGGTTATTTTGGATTACATTAATAGATCAATTGGATCAAAGTAAAATTTGTGTATATTTCATCTTATTTTCTTATTATGTGTTAAGAAGATTTATTGTAAAAAAATGGTTGTTATGAATAAATTAAATGATGTTTGTAATACACAAGGTTATGATTTGATCTAGTTCTATAATTTTTTTTAAAAATAAAGGTTAAAATGGTATTTATACAATATAAAAGTTTTTTATCCAATATATTTTCTAATGTATAATGTAAAAATTTCTAAACATAAAAGGGGTGGAATATTATAAATAATAAATCATTTTTTATATAAATCTAAAAAAATATAGTTCCATGTTAGATATAATTATTAATAGTTTATTTTTTAAATATTTCCACTAAAAAATAATATTTACATCATTATAAAATGGATTTTTTGTTTCTTAACATGATATTTCAGATAAAATATTGTTTCTAACAAGTTAGTGGGAATTTTTTTGGAATTAAAAAACGTTTTATGTTTAAAAAATAAGTAAATATACTAGTCTAAATAAAAGTTAATGTCTTATTTATATCCTAAAAATCTTATGGTATGTTGTTAAATAATATTAATGTAAAGAATTATATTTAGTTATCATAATGGAATCAATGACAAGTTTTAATTTTAATTTTCTAAATATGATAATGATAACACAAGTTATTAACATCGTAACATTGGAAGTTTTAAAGTAATCAAGTTTGATTAATTCTTTAACTAGTTTAACATTTTGGATATGATTACTTGTCTTATAATTATTCAAAATAATGTTTTTTATATATGTTATTCATCAAATAATTTATTCAGGGATTTTATCAAATAGTAACAGAGAGATATGGATGGAATTATAAATAGATATAATGGTTTTAACAAACCCCACAAGTTTAGTAAACATTTGGACTCTCTTGTGGTCAATAATATTGTATATTATTAGATGGGTTACTATATATGGTTTTGTTAGTATTATTATAGGACTATAATGAAATAGAAATATATCATGTTTTACGAAGGAAGTCTTCACTTTGTCACAATTTTATTTTGGATACATGTATTTTATGAAGTGAAATGTTAATTAACCACTCAAATTATGACATTAAATTATCTCTAACTAATTTTCATCATAAAGTATTATATTTTGCGAGGAGATGATAAAATTAGCATTATTTTTATTTAATGTAGAAATAGAATAGGTTCTTGAGCTAAAAATAAGTTTTTTTGTGTTGGATGAATCACTAAGTTTACCATATGAAGTGTTATTAATTATATTTTTTGGTATGATATGGGTTTATATTTCATATTTTAATCATTATAGAATAGTTTAGATGAGATATATTGCATGTAAACCTTTATACATTGATGCCTTTATTAATCCATCCTTGAGGGGTGGATGGGTATGTTTTTTATCATGTCATCAGTTGAGGTTTAACCATGATATAATTTTCCATTTCTAATGGAAAGTAAGAAATTTGGGACCTTAACTGAGATATATTATAGGAGTGTATGGATAAGCCTAAACATGTGAAATGTGATTTAATTATCTATTTGGTGAGGGAAATTGGATTTTATCATTCATCGTGGTGAAATTAATGTTTTTTGATCTTCCTTTTGGTCAATCTATAATCAGCGTATGATGATTATATGAGTAGATATGTGGGATTATTATTTGTTTCGCATGGTTACTTGATATCATAAAGAAACTGAACATATTTTTATGCGAACTTTTATATGATATAACTGGTTTAAATAGGTATTGATATACATGTTTTTAATGGAGATCAAGATGATTATTATTTTAGTTTGAGTGAAACTGGTAATTTGTTAAAGAAAAATCTTTTCTTATATTTATAAATAAAATAATTCATAATTGTTTTCTATCATACAAAAGCTCATGGGGTTACACATTGTAGTTTACTATATTGAGATTACATCTTTTAATACTTAGAGTTTATATCTAATAATGTCTTATAGATTATCCAAAAATGAGATTTGAAGGTTTATTCAAAAAGTATTACATATGATGAGATATATGGTGTAAATGAAGATATATTTCCAAAAGTTATTGGAAATATTAAAATAAGTTTTTCATATAGTTTCAGAATTTATTTTATATGATATTAAATAAGGTGAAATGGCACACATGCTATAAGGATTTGGTGCAAGAAAAAAAATTGATTGAGGTATTCCCTAAATCCAAAAGTTAATATAATGTTTAATTGGCCTATATCACATGAGGAAATTTAGGAATTTTGATATAGTATGATATTAATCTTCCAAAGAATATTGTACTCTTTTTTGTTTATATAACTGGATATGATATAATGATATCATAGCACACTTCTTTAGACATATTGTACTATATAATTTGATCATATCATAATTAAATGTTATCGTTTAATTTTTGTTAATAAGATAACATTTTAGAAATAGCTAGAAATTTGTGTGGGATCCTAAAGGAAGGATAATACAAAAATTAAAATTTTTAATTTAGTGGAAATCTTTTAACCATTGGGAACTTTACTTCAACTTGAATATGTAGGAGGATAATGAAAGGAGAAGGAAGAATTGACTCATCTAAAATTATCCTTGAACATTCAAATTCATTACAAGTAGGATAGGTTTGAAGATAATTATAACATAAATACTATAATGAGGTATAGAAATAGAATGTAAGAAAGCGTGATTCCTAAATCCATTAGTGAGGAATAAGAAAACTGGATCAACACCAAAGAATTAATTCCGATATGTGTATATAATGAATGGATGATAAGTTTGTCGGGGTATCTTATGTATAGATAAAATATGGATTCCATCTTTGAGGATATCATCCAAGAAGAAATGGACCTGATGAAGTTTAACATCAACTGGATATTAGCAATGGTACAAGGTTTTAACATATTACTATACTTTTGGAATTATTATAGGATGAAAATTTTATTTCTACTCTTATATAGTGATTCATCATTTATTCATGTTTCCTTATAAATCTCAAGAAGGTTTTTATTACAGAAAATAAAAATGGAATTTTTTTAAAGGTTGGGGCCACAGTCTCATTTTATTATTTAATGCAAATAACTCTTTAGACTGTGTAGAGGGAGACCCTTTACATAGCCCGAAGGCCCAAGGCCTAGTGGCCTGAATAATAGGTTTGAAATCCAATTTTTTTTTTGCCAAAGGTCCCCTTGGTGAGTAGTACTGCTACAGTACCGAGTTTCTACAGTACCGCCGACGCTACAGTGTCGCCACCGCAACAGTTCTGCCACTACTATAGTTCTGCTACAATACCAAAAATTAGTCCCTGTCCGGATTTGATCCATGGTATTTTGGTATATGTATGTCGATTAATTATATTGTTTTGTTTATTTTATATAAGATTACATTAATACGCTTTGTTCACATAAACATATGAGAGTTATAGGGAAGAACCAACTAAGTATATTTATATAATCACATACTTTTTATATATACAATTTTTTAGATTATCTAGGTATACATTGAGGTATTTTGGGGAAACCTTATCTCTATAAATAAGAAATTTTTTTGTGGAAGAAGATTACATTGTACCTTACTAGAGGTATATAAAAGATGTTAGACTTTGTAGTCCTATTTCTTATTGAGACTTTTATTTTTATGATATGGATTTTATTTATATATTTTATTTGTGTATTGTGGATGTGATCTAAATTTATTGTATTATTGATATTGTAGATTTTTATTTTAAAATTTTCAATGCCTTATATGTATGTGTGATGATTTACCTTGGGTTATAATCTCTAAACCATGTTCTATTCAAGGTGTGCATTGGAGTTCACACTCAATCTCATTTCTAGCTCAAGTGGAGACATAATGAGTGTGGTTATAAAATTATATATATATATATATATTGTTATATAGTTATATTACCTATTAAGATATGTTATATCTCCTTTGTGAAGAAGTGTTATGGAAGTATGGATGTATTCAAGAGGAAACATGGGATAGAAAACTCATATATAGTAAAAATGGATATAATTATTATTATAATATAGATATTTTAGAATTTTAGGGATAAAAAAGGTGTGTGGTGGGGAGAATTATAACACCCTAGATCTTATATATAAGTTTTATTAAGTTTTGATAAATTTTTAATAGAAAATTGATATTGTGGGGGGTTTCTATTAAAGTGTATCTTGGAATAAGCTCAAACAACCATGTATATTAACCATACATATTAATTTTTAGGTAAGATTAAAAAAAACATGGTTAGGTTAACTATGGGAGATAAATATGTGATGTGGTTTCTGGAACAAAGTTGAAAGTGTAGTTTGGAACAGGGTTTGCTAAATGTGTGACCTAACAGTACTAAATGGGGAAACCTAAATTATTTTGTTTAAAAAAAAATAATAAGCCATCTTAATATACCATATATTACTCTAAACATGTTTGGATAACCATAGAGATCTCCTTATGTGATTTTGGGGGTTCTCCGATATTTTTTAACAAATCTAAATGATTGATTATGAAAATCAAATCCAAGTCGACGGTGATAAACCTTAGATATATTTCCTCTATTGACACTCTCACCTCTCTCTTTCCTAAATATATTGAATTTATGTTGAATTATTATATCTTATTGAATTAAATATATAGTGATATGATATGGTTCATTGAGTGATTAATGAAAGGATCCTGATATTAGATTCTTATTTATAGGATTTTACGTAGGAGATCAAGAGAGTCCTCATCATATTTCTATTTGAAGAAAATCTAAAATACTATCATTTAAAGTTGGTGGTGAAGTTTTTGAGGCACCAAAAAAGGGTTGGTCAGGTGACCAATATTTTATTTTCTTTTAAATAAATGGATAAAACCTAAAGACCTTGACGAACACAACCCTAACTCTTTTAAAGGGGATCTTGTATAATTAATTTATAACTAATTTCAATATTAATATCCTCTAATTTGATAACCCTATTGATCAATTTCTATTGTCTCACACATTGGGATGTAATTGTGGCCGAGAATCCATGCGAGGACTCCACTAGATATATCCTCAAATTATTTATAAAACTTTGAGTGAATTTTTTTGTATTTTTAGTTCAAATTGGTTAGATTAAAGTGCTTCACGCTATACACCATTAATCGATTAAAATATCTTATTATCTCAAGGTTTTTGAGATGGAGGATGGGAATATGGATCATTATATGGATTGATATAATTTTATAGAGGTTTTTGTTGAGCACATTAAGTCTCAACCTCTCAAAAACTATATAACTTGGAATTCATACTTTGGTTAAAACAATTAATAATTACATAAAAATACTTTATCAATTTATTTATTCGAAATAATACCCATGTAAAATAATAATAATAATATTATTATTATTTCCATGACATGTGTTTATTTATAAATTATTTCTTAAATAAATTAATCAATATTAATTAAATTATACTGAACAAAATATATCATTTATATCTTATCATTAACTTGACCTGATGACCCTCTACGTAGTTTATTTAACATTGAATAATAAAATATTTATTCAAATAAATATTGTTCATTGAATATATGAATAAATATTATACTCACTAATCTAATGAGTAATTATTTATTTTAATATTCTAACAACTAAATAAATATTTATATTAATCTATTGACTAAACTAGTGAATACATAAATATTTATTTAGAACCTTGTGGGAAAAAAAGTCATAAAAGTCAACTCAAATTTTCAAAATATGAATATATCATTATTGAATTTATACAATAAATAATACTAGAATAATTATTATTAAATATTCTGAGAATAATATATATTCTTAGTATTAAAATAAAATGATATTACAGATACACTTAGTGTGTAATCCTTTAATTTTTTTCTCAATGGAAATAAGTGAACTAACCTAATGTCCCACATTAATGTCTAGAAACATGTTAAGGTTCCCATAGAAGTTGAAATCAGAAAAACCTTCCTACAAATGACAGTATATAATATAATCATTTTTTCTTGATATCTCATCAAAGAGGATATATAATTGCATCATCACCCTATATGTCCAATTTATTATTCTTTGTATTTTCAAAATTTACATGCATATAAACTACCATGGACATGGATTTCATCAAATAGTCCCATTTCTATCAAAGGTCCAGATTTATATTATTCCATTAACTCGAAATAGAAAAATCCTTTTTTAATATATTAAATTAATGTCATATCAATGATGACTCCCCAAATGTATATCACCTCATTGTGAGTATATGTCTTAATGGTTTTCATTAATATATGAAAATTATGGATTTATGATATAAACTAATAATAATATCAAGTATAAGGACCAATATAAATGTTCTAATATATTAATATTCAATGATAGATAAATATGTGAAATTACTATTAACAATTCTATCCTCATGACCTCCCTTCATTAAGATCATTAAGTGAGAACAACATGAAAAAAAAATTAATTTTTTATTAGCCACAAAAATCTGATAGTCAAACATCAGCTTTTACCAATGAGGTTTATGATATCTAGACCATAAGTTATATGTTTAATAGTAATTTCATGACATTTCTAGGTTCTCATTATAACGGGGAACTATTATATACATTCAATGTGACAAACACTTTAGGGAAATTGTCACAGTAATTCTTATTATAAGAATAATCATTATGCGATGAAATATTTATTAATATAATTATCATCAAAAGTAAAAAAAAAATAGTTTGTTCTAAGGAACTAACTCCAATAGATCCCAGTTTCTCTATAAACAACTGCTAAAAATATTTAATCAAGTATCTCTCACATGATATTCGTGCTTCTACTAAGATATGGATATATTTAATGGGACCACCCCATTTTCTACTTTGGACTTTCTTATTACTACAAATTAAACACATTGATAAAAATCCCTCATGAGATGATACATACAAAGTATATTCTTTGTCTGTCGATGTGACATGGGCTCAATAAAAAGAACCGTTTTTATAGTATTATCACAATACATAGTGATGGAATATTTAATGATATGTATAACACCATGCTTCTATATAGATTTTCATATCCAAAAAAACATATTTAGTTGTATTTAAAGAATCAATACACTCAAAATCTATTTTAGAATCATCAACCACTGATTCTTACAACTATTCAACCTTACATCTCTTATATTAGGGAAAAACCAATATCCTGATTGCAATTCCAGATCATTCCAATCTATTAGGATGCTAGAAACTATGCATCCTATCACAACTAGTTCCCCATCTTCTCCATAAACCAAATACTTATCCTTTATACAACTTAGGTACTTAAGGATAGTATTTACTACTGACCAATACAGCTCTTTAGGGTTTACATAATATCTTTCTACCATGCTCATGGCATAAAGATCATAAATCCTGATACATATCATGGAATTCATGATAGATACAATCGTTGGATTGTAAGTGATTATATTTATTCTCTATCTCTCCTCTTGCATCTGGGGACACATTTTACTGTAGATATGTATACAATATTTCATATGTAATATTCCTCTCTTGTTTTTCTCTAAATTGTATCTTTTTAGTACCTTGTTAATGTATGTTCCTTAACATAGTACAATCATCCTCTTCAATCTATCACATAAGATATTTATCACTAGAATGTGTGATTACTCACCTAAGTCTTTCACTAGGGATAATTTTCTCAAACATGATTTAACTAAATCTAATATAGGTATCTTGTTTCCCATAATTAAAAAATCATTAAATTAAATAACTGGGAAAATTATCAATCTCACTAAACCCCTTATAGACACAATGCTCACATTCATTCTTAGTAAAACAAAATTCTCTTATGGATTCATAAAAATTAATTTTCAAGGATTTTAATACTTTCTTCAACCAATAAATTGGTCTTTATAACCTACATATTGTATTGGCATCCATTGGGGTTATAAACCCATATAGTTATATTATATAGAAATATTTCACAAGGATATAAATAAGTAAAGTGGTCTTAACATCCATTTTTAAAATATCATAGTCATTGAATGTTGTAATGGAATGAAAAAATGTAATGGATTTTAACATACTAAATGGTGGATGATATTCATCATAGTATATGACATGATGATACTTGAAACCTTTAGAAACTAATTAAGCCTTATAGGTACTAATGTTACTATCCCTGTACAGTTTCTTCTTGAATACCCAATTATACCAAACATGTTTTACATTTACTATAGAATCCACCAAAACTCAATTTTTTTGGGTACTTAGATTCCAATAAAAATTCAAGGCTTATTTACATTTTGTAACTTCTGATTTGTTTATTACTTAAATATTGAACAAAGGATTATTATATTCATCTAATAATGTGTCAAATTCCTAAAATATAAGAAAACAAATCACTCTAGTTATCTAAGATATATTATACCCCAACTTGGATATTGTGTCTCTAGAATAATTTATTCTTTGCGGGCCTTGAAGAATTTATTCTTGTACCAACTCTTATGTATAGAAAACTTCAACTTCAACAAAGTAAATCTTGCTCCCTTTTAGATAAAATTTTACTATCAATACAAGTGGAATGCATTCTAACTAACACCCTTTTTTCTAAGGGGTTTTCCAAATAATATCCTTTAGTTTATTAATGATTCCCTATAAATATTCACCTCATGAATTCAGATTCTGGTTTTTTATTAGAATTATCCTTAGCAGATTCCCCACATCCACATATAAAAATATGTGATAAATATGATTTAATTCCATATTGTAACTCATATGGAATCACTAGTAGGAAAATTTCCTATTTCTATAGTCCAAAACCATGGAAATGCGCCCTTGGACCATGGACATAATCAATGTCCATAATCCAAGCCACACTGAAGGTTATCAAAATTGGAATAGCCAATAAGATTATGGACACAGTTAGTAACCCTTATGCTAGACCTAATTCCATGTTCAATGAACAAGGCAATAGGCCTAAGTATATAGTTAGGTCATGGTCGTAGCCTTTTACAGCTAAAATTTAGACTGTTTCATTATAATTTTTAAAAAAATTAATAAAGATAGTTTTGATCCCACGTTCTCCCCACGATATACAAGTATACTTTCCAAAAACCTATTTAGTATACAATTCAAATATAATGACATTTATTTAATTAAATAGTTATTTATAACAATAAGCATTGTTTATTTTAAAATATTAGTTGTTGAACTTTATGGCCACAATTTTTCACTATTATAGATTCATATCACTATAGTAATAGATAACCATGGAATAGGGTGTTCCCATGACATTATTGTGTTATTCTTTCTAAACTATGGGAATTCCTAGTGTCGAGATATGGCCATTGTCTAGGTTGATCATGTCTATAGGATTCGTTTCCCTACCCAATTTCCATGGATATTCATAATCCATAGAAATAGGCCTTCTCATTTTTACAATCCTTGAATTATCATGATAATAGGATACCCTATTACCATATTTTTACTGACCATGAAAAATAGGGCCATGGTCATGTGCCTATTCTTATATAGTGAATTCCACTTTCCACTTTATTTTCACTCAATTTAGTATGTATTTCATAGTATGTAATGTGAATCCAAAAAAGGACAATGGAATATCGGAACGCCTCTTCATTGGTTTCACCATATACAATAAGGTATAATTCTTTATTTCATTGACACCATTCCACAACGGTGTATAATAAGTATGGAGTTGGGATAATATCCCAAAATAGTTTAGATAATCCCTACCTCAGTGTAAGTAAATTATTTTTGTCTTATTACCCAGATAATTTTATACTTCATTCTTATATTCCTTAAATTTATCAAAGGAATCATGTTTATAATGCATCAAGAAGATATATACATATCTATCTAAAACATTATTAAAATTAATTCGTTAAGATTATCCACCTCAATATTCTACTACAAAAGGTCCACATATATTTGTCTAAACTTATTATACAAGCTTTGTGACACTTTACGTTTTTAGTAAATGGAGCCATTATCATTTTCCCAAATAAAAAATCATGGAATATATATAATAATTTTAAATAAAAATAATAAATACATTTCATGATATAATTTTTTCAAACACTCCTCATTTACATAACAAAGTTAGTGATTCCTCAATTGGTTTTGATACGCGTCATCTAAACAAGGCTCGTTATCTTCTTTTAAGACTTTAATTTTATATTCTAGACTATATATATCATTATTCAGATGTTTCATACAATAAAATGTTCTATATTTAATAATAATAATTCTTTACTTCGAAAAATTAAAATAAAACCTTCCATTTCTAAACTAAACAAAAACAATTATGTTCTTAGCTAAACTAGAAAAAAACTAATAGTTATTTAACACTAAAACCATTCTAATTGGAAATGAAATATGGTATTCTTATTTAGAAAACTTAGCTACTATCATTCCATTAATAGCTCAAGGATCCCCCTCACCTTTAAAAATATCTGAAAATATACTTGCATCATTTATTTGGATACAAATGTGACAACCTCAAGATATATATAATACTCGATTTATATAAATGTAATGTTTTCACTCAATAATGAACATACCTAATGCTACCCCTTTCTTCTTCACAAAGGTATAGTTATTATTATATTGTACATTTTTTCACAACAAAAACATATATATTCCTATTTTTACCCTCTCATCGAATCATTGTATTCTTTGAATGGTGTTGTGATGATTCAATAGGCTTAGAACTTTCCTTAGACCATATAACCTCCATGTTACTTTTTTTTTACTAAAATTAATTAAATATTATTAATGGTTCATGTATTTTTATTATTAATAAATCAATTACTTAATCTCTTGTATCAAATTATCTATATTGTTCATGTCTAAATTCCTAATGAAACATTAGAATCTTAGATCATGTTAGGAGAGGAAGAGGTATGTGTTTAGTACTTTGGAAATTTTTCCTCATAGAATTTCTAAATTCTCAAAGTATCCAATAAATTTTGATTATATGTGGTATAGTTAAAACTACTTATCTTGTATATAATGTGAATAATTACTTGTATAATTCATAACTATTGTCGTTCTTTCTCTTTATAGAGATCATGGTGATGGGACAACATGGAATATGAATCTAGGTCTTTGTAATGCTTCTAAAAGTCACTAGACACGGATCAAAATGTAAGTCATTGGGCATACATTGCATCATCTGCATGATTCTATAATATATTTTCTCATCCACACTTCCCTACCTATAAGGATCAGAATAAACAAGGGAATATAGTATATAAAACATAGGCTCTTGGTTTAGTACAATAAATAAGAGATTGTAACAGTCTTGAAAGTAATCTCCAATTAAGATATCATATTTCTACAAGAAAGATCATAGGTAAAGTGATGTATTCATGTTTCTTTCCATTTTTCTATAACAAATATTAGTAGCTTTTAGTCTTTTGTCCTGATTACTTATTATGATGTAGTTAATTAATTACTTATTATACCACTATTTTATCAAATCCTAATAACCCTCATAACAGATTTTTAATATCGAATAGCTCTAATACTTAGTTTCAAGGATCCGTATTTCTTTTCTCATAAAAAAATATATGGCCAAGAAAATTACTCAATGTTACTTAAGTAATTATTTTCCATCCAATTTCATTAACTCACAACTCCTTGATCTATTTAGTGGACTCATCTATCCTGAAATTTTAAATTCATATTCCCTCAACACATTCCTCTATATTTTATTATGTAGACTATGTCTTTTGACCATAATATAACTTTGGTTAATTATACTAATTATATTTACTAAGACTCCTTGGCAATTAAAAGTATACCTCATTATGGAAAAACTAACACTTTAACTATGGATTTATCCTAATACCGAAAATAGAAGCTGTTTTCAAAGTTAATATTTTAATTGATGAGTGTTTTATTTATTTATGAATAAATATTATTTATTTTATTCACTTATTTCTTATTAATTTTTAATGAAACTTACGTAATAAAACATTCTTTATAATACAATTTAAACATATTAATTTCATTTTATTTTATCTTATAATGCCTTTTAATTTATTTAACTTATGTAATTGTGTTTAATCATAAAAAAACCCCACATAGAAATAAATAACCATGAACTAATAAAATAAAATAAATGTGTGCTAAGATCATAAGCTTTAATCTTTTGGTTGGTTTATTGAGTGGTGTTAAAAAAACCTTGACCATATAGTAAATAATATAACACACTATGATTTTAGTGAATAAATATTATTTTAAATTCCTTGTGACGCACACAACACTAAACTGAAACAAATCATTGTATATTAATATTACAAGAATAATAAACCATTATTAAATAAATATATATATATATATATGGTAATTAATAAATATATTATCATTATTTTATTTTATTTTTAATGATGATATTTCATCATTATACAAATAATAATTAGCATGATATGATTAAAATCATTCAATGTTAAAAGGGGTATTTATCCAAGAATTGTTTTTTTACTATTGTGTGATTTAAAAAATTATTCACTTTTAAAATATTTCAATGTATAAAATAATAAATTAACCCTCAATTAATTGATAGGAAATAATATTAAGTGCACCTGATGTTTAAAAAGGTCATTTTTCTATGAAAGTTGTTTTTATTTAAATTTAATATTTTTTTAGAGGATAAATTTATATAGTTTATAATTTGAATTTTATAAAATAAATTTCATTTTTTAAATCACCATATCAAAAATATAATATGGTTATTTTTGTGTAATTTTTCGGAAATATTTTATTTTTAGGTGAATGCTGAAAAATATTATTTTTTAAATGTCATCACTTTTAAGACATCATTGAGATATGAGAAGGAATTAAATGTTTATGAAACATTTTAACAAACCAAATTTACATTAAATAATTGAAATAAATTATATAGTAATATTATTTTTAATTTTGAAACCCATGTTTTACATTTATAACCTAAGTGATGTTTTACCCTGATAAAAGTACAATTTTTAGTCCTTTTCTTTAATTGTGCAATTGCAATGAAACATTCAATTTTAGATTGGTTTCAAAGTCACATAAATATAATTTTTTATTCATAAACTAATAATTTTTAGTAAAATCAATTATATGGATTATTTTGTTGTAAAATCATTTCTTTCTTAAAAAGTCATTTTTTAAAAAGACTATTTTTCATTGAATTTTTCATACTTATATTAATATTTATTTTTACCACCACAAGAAATTTAATATTGTAAAATAAATTTATTATTTTTAATCATCATATTTAATTTATTTAAAAATTTTCATTTCATTTTTATTCATAATGAATAGTTTTCATGGTAAAAGGTTGTCACCACGGTAAGGGTTAACAATGGTTAACAAGGGGGTTAAACTAAGAGAAAAGGCGCAATATATCAGGAAAAATAGTCTAAATTGGATTATGTGAGCTTATGTAGACTATAAATAACTTTTTATTTTAAATTGGTCTTATTTGGTTCATTTTACTTAAAAAAAGTATTATATTACAAAAATTTATAGTATTTAAAAAAATTATCACTCCTCTTCCGTATAAAAGGAAACCTGCTCTCTTCAATTATACATATACCTTGTGCAATTTAGATAATCCATGATCTACCTAAATACTTCACCAAATATCTTTTATATTTACTATATGTACTGGCCTCACAATAATACAAAATTAAAAAATGTTTAATGTGTAATCCAAATGAGGATATCCAAGGAATTGGTAATTGTCATAACCGAGTTCTTTTAAGTTTCTTTTATTTTTAAACCTCTTACAAATATTCAATAACCATTTTAACTTAACTAAATATGAATTATTATTTTACTAAAATATTATTATATTCATGGAACAATCATAATCTACATCATTTCCATCTATTATAAAAATGATAACACTGATCATGTGTACGTGTAGAATATAGCCTCCAAGAACGACATATTTAATTTTTCATCATCGCCTCACATGGTTGGTTATAAATACATATTGAATGAATAAATATGATATATGTGTATATTAAATAATTATGATTTTTTGAAGGTTAATTATTATTTATTATTCTTTCATTTCATCCATTGAAAAATGAACACTTTACTCATGCGTAAGTGTATACTACCACATCCATGAATGATAGATTTTATTTTTAAGAAATATCATACATGGTTGGTTATAAAATAGTATTTAAGGTATAAATCTTATTTATATATGAAATTATTAAATTTATTTAGGTGATTAAACATGACCATGGTGTATGGACCAGAACCTCTAAATTAAAAGATGCATGAGAAATAGAATAGTTAACACCTAAATAATTAATTTTAACATAGAATTATGTGTAAATGGGTAAAAATAAATCATTAATAAATGAAATCCAACAATATATATAAAAATATATTTATAATATATATGAATAATAAATATATCTCTATTATAGATGATGATGAAACATTTTCGGCCAATTAGGAATCCAGGGTCATGGATTCACGTCTCAAACTTCCATCTTTGATACATGTTTTGAATTATAAACTTATTTACATTATATGGTGTATATAATACCAATTTTAAATATTTTATCAAGATACACTATTTTATCATGGTAATTAATGTTTCATTTCAAGTTATCAGTTTTATGAAGTTTTTATTGAAGTGTTAAAATATTCGTAAGGGTTTATTTTACAATCACACTTTTATCAAGATTGTTCTTGTTTAAATTTACTTTAGAGGAATCGAATATTATTTCTTTTCTAACACAAATATATTTTCTTATAATTTAATTAATTTTGAATTTTTCAATCATTATTTATTTTTTCCTCTCTTTTTAACTTAAATCCACTTAATGTTTATTTACAAGAGATGTTAACTTTATTTCTCCTTTTTGGTTGGCAATATTTTTCTTTGATATCCATATTTGTTTTTTTGCATCAAAAATATTATTCTATGAACTTAAATAATTTCCTAAAAGTCAATTTATGTTAACTTTGACTTTCAAGTCATAAATTTTGAATTAATTTTTTTAATTTTTTCCTAAAAAATCATTTTTGACTTTCTTTCCAAAATTTTAAAAAATCACTTTTTAAACATTTTCTACCTGAACAGATTTTCCTTCCTTCATGAATCTTCTTAATTATTTATCTTAATTTATATTTTTTTTATGGTTTTCATAACTAATTTATATTCCCATTATTCTATTAATTTTTCAAAATAAAATGGATGATGTTTCCATACATATTTTAAAAGGGTATTTCATTACATTTATTTATATTTTAATCATTCACTCCACATTTCTTATATTTACCTTTATTTCTTTTCAGGGTTTAATAATTTTTTAAAACGTAACAATAAAATAAAATTTTGAAAACCTTGGGTATAAAACTAAATATAGAATAAAATATAACCTTTTTTTTTAAAATTAAGCAGTTGTGGTTTCTTAACAATGAAATCTTTGTCTAGATACAAACAAGTTAAAGTAGGATCTATTACAGATGCACCCATGTGTTATAACTATAAAAATGGTTGGTTGGGTATTAACAGAGTCGTGAATCAGTAAAAAAACCAATGTCACTATCCATACACCATGTTTGGCACACCAATCGTATATGATTTGGATATTTCACGTCTTCTTTGCAAACTATAATAAAGGATTTTAAAATAATTGTTTTTAATTAATGTTCTGTGTCACTATTGATCCCTCTTTCAACATTATTTTCCTCTTAATGTACAAGTTTTTTTAGTATTGTGGATATATTTATCATTTCAATATTTTCTTAATTGTATTCCATTTCTACATATATTATTACATGAATGAATATTAATAAGAAGGTTATTCCGTCAACTGAGGAAAATGTTTAGTCAACATACATTATTCAATGTTGATATTGTTGATTATTATGGAATATTTATTATTTATTTTATTTATAATTCAATATATAAGGAATGAATTGGATATGTGTAAGTGATGATTGGGGCCCATAATTATATAACCCCTTTATTACTCAGTGGCTCTCATGGGATAGCCAAATTTTCATTCCTTAATATTATTTAGGTATTTTGGGTTATTTCTACCCAATTATTGATTGTGTCTTGGTTGAGGCCTTCACGATAAGATAAAGATGTCTTGCATCATGAATTCATTCATTGATAAATTTGTTATTATTTACCTTTTTGTTACTATCTAGTCATTATCAATGGATAAACACCATGCTCAAGTTATTTATTAAATGGAATATGTATTGATTATTCACTCTTTAATATTGCTTATTCCTTATGTATTCATGATACATTTTGTTATACAAAACCCCTTACTAGGAATCATATCTCACCCATTGTTTTTTTCTTCCACCATTATGTTAAGAAAGAATATTTGAATTGTTACGACCCGACCCAATGGGGCTCGAGCCACGACTCCCCAAGCCCGCCTCCAATAGGCCAGGGGCTGGCGACCAGTGCCGAGTAGGCTATCACACACATGGGAGGCATTAGCCTAAGGTACCTGTACACACGCACCCACAAACACCTCCATGCAACAGTTCAGAGATATAAAAATACTAGTAAATGCATGCATACAATCTATCCCACAACCAGAGTACAACAGAAGTACAAAGGGCAAAACAAGGCCCACCAAAAGTAAACTACAAAAGCGTGTCCAACCTGCTCTGAAGAAGGTGAACGCTTCCACAAACACCGCCGGAAAGCTCCTCAGCACAGCTCTGGTAAACACCCCGGTCAAACACGCTCACAAAGATCCGCCTGCTCCGGGTCCTCCTGGGACACCATCGAAAGGCCTGCGGTTTGCACAAGACACAAACATGTGCGGGCAAAGCCCGTGCAGGGGTGAGTATAAACATACTCAGTAGGCACCCCAAAAACCCAAAACCCAAGGGAGCAACTGAAAGGAAACAGTCCGCTCAACCCAGCCAGAGGGAACCCAGACGAGAGAGAAACTCCATCTCGTGATCATCCTCGGCTAAACACAACTAGTCAGCTCAGCTCAGCTCAGGTGTATGCCCATACATACACCTTGAACAATCCAGATATACTCAGATCACGCCACAAAGCCACAAGAGGTACCAACCTCATCACCAACAACCGTCCACAACCAAGAGAACACGCTCCACGATCACTGTCATCCCCGATGACACTCATCCGAGAGATGCACTCCATCGGGTCCCAAACAAAAATCTCAGATGCTCACCCGAGAGACCACGCTCATCGGATAACATCACTGAGGAAACATCGCTGAAACAATATAACCACCCAAATCCTCGGATAGGGGATCTCCGCTTGGGTCCGCTAGGGGATACCAAGACCCACTCCAGTATACATAGCTCATAGATAGGGGATAACTCCCAGGGTCCGCTGGGGGATACCACGACCCGATCTGGAATACGTAGTTCTCACAGATAGGGGATCACACCCAGGATTCACAGGGGGATACCACAACCCGATCTGGCACTCGACAGAAGCTCCACACTCAGATAGAGGATCATCGTCCATATAAAGATGGTCACGACAATACCAGAACCCTATCTGGTACAACTCGTGACGTAGGGGATCGAACCGACGATGCCGCACCCCTACTGAAACCACGCGCTGAGTAGGGGATCACATAACCAACAATACCACAACCCTACCGACACCAAGCGCTGAGTAGGGGATCGTATAACCAATGATACCGCAACCCTACTATAAACTTCATGCTGAGTAGGGGATCGTATACCTGACGATGCCACAACCCTACTGGGAAAGACCCACCGCGTAGGGGATCATATTCCCAATGATGCCACAAACCCTACGGGGTTAACCTGCTAGATAGGGGATCGCCGCCCGTGAATAAGTGGTCACAGCAATACCAAGAACCCAATCTAGGGTAAAGATGATAGAGGATCCACTCCGGGCCCACCAGAGGGATGCCACAACTTTAACAGTTAAAACATCCCATCGAGAGGATCACAAACCCCTACGAAGGTTGTGATGCCGCACGAACCCTCGTAGGAACGAACCAAGGGAGAACCCTGAACCACTACTGGTCCAAACGTCGCTAACCCGAGCGAGTGCCACAATGCCACACTGCGCACCTCCTAGGCCAAAACTGAGGCCACCATCGCGTTCCACACTGAAAAACACGTAGGATAGGCTGTTTACTCGCCCGAAACGGAGCACCGGTGAAAAAGGCACTATTCAACATAGCTAGCTCGTGCGGGGCCCAGACAATAATCCCGAAACCCATCGAGCGGATCACACCACGACGATCCCCACGAAAAAACAAGCAGAATCGACTACTCGCTCGTCCGAAACGGACACCCGGTGAAAAAGGCATTATTCACCGAAGCCCAGCTTGGGTGGGTCCCAGGCCTGGATTTCGAAACTCATCGAACAGAATGCACCATTGCGTTCCCCTCAGAAAAACACACAGGATCGACTATTCATCCGCTAAAATCGGATTCCTGGTGCAAAAGTTGTGTTTCTCCGCAAACGCCAAAACCCGGCCTTGTGGGGCCCGCACCCCATTCACAGTCCCAACACCCAAAAACCATCTCAAAACGTCCGTCGTACCATCAGGGTCTCAACGCCACCGACGACACGTCAATCGGACGCTCCGGGTAGAAGTTACAACGGCCCGAAGTCGTAAATTAATAAAATAATATTATTTTATACGACGTTTCTAACTCCCGGGCCACGATACCGAACCCTTAAATGCTCAAAGTGAGTTCAAAAGGTCCGTCTCGATGCAAGGAGCGCGTCGCCGCAAACGGCTCACAAATCGGAGTTACGGTTTGCGAGTTACGGGGGTTTAAAGAACCCCCGGAAAATCCTGGCCGGACCACCGCCAGTCTCGCCGGAAACCACCGCGCCGCCGCCGCCGCCACTGGAAACCGCCGCCGCGCCGCCGCACCGTCGCCGGATTCCGCCATGGCCGCCACCCCTCATCGCTGGAAAACCGGGTTTTCGCCGGAAAACTTCCGGGAGCCACCGGGAGCACCCCGGTGCTCCAAATTCAGATCCGAAACATGTTTTGGAAAGTTCGGGACCCGAACTATACAACCCTTACGAAAATTTGATGGAAAACAACACAAAAATGGGATCCGGGATTGTAAAACTCAAACCACCTACCTCACGGGTGAAACACCGACGTCTTGCCTTAGATTTGCGCTCTAGAGCTTCCGCTGCGCGCTCCTGGAACGTCTGCCGTCGAATTCTGAGCTCGTGGGCGCTTCGTTTGCTCGATTCGGCGGAGCGGCGGCGAAAAACGGCGAAGAACGTCAAGAGGAACGATAGGGGGGGGGGGGGCTGATATTTATATCAGCCGCCCGCCGACGCCAAACCCGCCTCGGACCTGACGCCCGATGCGAACAAAAGAAAGGTCACCCCTAGGGTAAACGCGCCGTTCTGAACGCATCAGAGGACTCAGATTTTCAATCTGAGACTCCGTTAAGAAGTTATTCAAGCCGACGCTTTCACACTAACTTCGCTACTTATTTACGAAAACGTCTCTCGTGGCGTTTCTCACCGCAGGCCCACGCCCACAAAGTTTACACCTCGCCCAGGGTAAACGGCACGTTCCGGACGCAACCGTGCCCTCAGATTCATGTTCTGAGATACCGTTTAGGAGATACCACACCCTCGCCACGTGAATAGTATAAAAATACTTAATATTCTTATAAAATTAATTCCGGGCACACCGGGCCTCAGAATCGCACGCCGTCTTCGCGGCTAGCTCTGGAATTATTCGCAGAAATATTCCAAAGTCTGACAGGACCAAAAACCCAAGTCACTACATCCTACCCCCCTTAGAACGTTTCGTCCCCGAAAAGCCCTAATCATAAGGAAATCGACTGGACTCTCAACTGGGTCTCACACACCAGTGAGCTCACCAACCAACACCAATTCCAGAACGCATAAGTCAGAGGGACTCATCCACCACACCTCAATACTATCCGCTTTGGGCGGCACTGACTCACCCGCATGGTTTTAATCGCATCACAAAAACACGTCTCGGTGGGGGAAGGATCCATATACCTCACGCATTCAAAGCATGTGGAACAACTCCCACACAGGGTCTTACCAACGCCCTGAACAAAACTCAAGCAAGCAACAAAAGGAAAGAGTACTGCTAAACAGTGTCTATCAAACTAATGTAGTAAGTAGAAAAGACACAAGGCGTACCTCTATCCATCCGCGGTGTCTCTGGGTCGACTGCCTCCAGGGCATGCAGTTATCCTCGCCCTCGACCACCAGCTCCCTGAGCTTGGCGTGGACCACCTGGGGTTGGGGGTGGTGGCAACTAGTACTGCCTACCACCGCCTCTTGCTGCACCAGCTCCGCCGCCACGTCCGCCGCCCTACGGACCTCCTTGCTCGAGACGCTGCCTCTGCCAAGGCGGTCCATCGACCGACTCCCTCTCAGCAGCACGTCGGGTCGGACAATCTCTAGCAAGATGTCCCTGACCATCGCAAGCGTAACACCGCCTCTCCTGTGGCTGACCAAAACTATCCTGCGAGCCCTGTGAGCCCTGAGGCTCAGATTCTCCATCCTGGGGTCGCCTCCTAAAACGTCGGCCACGTCCAGACCCCTGAGTCTATCTTCGGCTACTAGATGCCGATCCGACTGACGAAGTCTCAGCTCTCACATGCCCAGCACTAACAGGGGGGATCTGCTCAGCCAGAAAACTCTCCACCACCAATTCTCGCTCCAGTACTCCAGCATAGGTGGGCATGCACAAGGAAACCACACCTGCTCAGATGTCCCTGCGTAAACCCTGCTCGAAGGTCCGAGCCCTAAAGAACGGGTCTCAAACCATATCCAAGGAGTAGCGCGACAGGTTTGTAAACCTCGCTGAGTACTCCAACACGGTCATGCTCTCCTGTCGAAGCTGCAGAAGCTCCTGGATCCGCACTGACCTCAGCGTCACCGGATAGAACTCCTCCCGGAAGAGCCGCTCCAACTCTGCCTACGTGAGCATCTCCTCATCATGGGACTGCATCACCAAACTCCACCATCGCCTGACAGAACTATGTAGAAGGCTCACCACTAGGACCACCATCTATTCTGGAGGTGTCCTCACTAGGCAGAAAACTCAGGTGACAGCCTCAAGACAGTCATCAGCTGCTTGGGGGTCTGGAACACCCCGGAACCTCAACAGTCGCTGCCTCTGGAACTCGTGCAGCGCACTCAACCTGCGCGCAACTTCATCCTGCACTGCCGGCACATCCAGCTGCTCGACAGGTGGTGGCTCAACTGACATGCCACCTGGAGGTGAAACCTCAGAACCTGCGCCCTGCTCCACAACCTCTACACGAGGCAAGTCGTCAGCACAATCCTACTGCGGAACCCTCACTGGCTGTCGTTGTGGAGGCATCCTGAAAAACATTCAAGACGCACCACCGTCAAAAAGTGTATCTGGAGAGCTAACTCAAGAAGGACAAGGAAATACCCAAAAACCCAGTCCTATATGATGCATGTACCATTATGTCCCTGCGACCAGTGTACGAATGTACCGAGTCAAAAGACAGGTTATCAGAGTCCTGGTGTATGGATACGTCGGCCGCCACACCAACACTGGAGTCCCTGGCCTGAAAGCCGAACTCGAAACATCCTAGCACAACTGCTATGCAACCCAAACCAAACTCACAGCTAGACCAACTACACTATGAGATCCCAAAGGTGGAACCTCCTCTCATACCACTCTGTCACGACCCGAACCAACGGGGCTCGAGCCGCGACTCCCCAAGCCCACCTCCAATAGGCCAGGGGATGGCGACCAACGCCGAGTAGGCTATCACACACATGGGAGGCATTAGCCTAAGGTACCCGTACACACGCACCCACAAACACCTCCATGCAACAGTGCAGAGATATAAAAATACTAGTAAATGCATGCATACAATCTATCCCATAACCAGAGTACAACAGAAGTACAAAGGGCAAAACAAGGCCCACCAAAAGTACAACCCTACCAAAAGGCCTGCGGTCTGCACAAGACACAAACATGTGCGGGCAAAGCCCGTGCAGGGGTGAGTATAAACATACTCAGTAGGCACCCCAAAAACCCAAAACCCAAGGGAGCAACTGAAAGGAAATAGTCCGCTCAACCCAGCCAGAGGGAACCCAGACGAGAGAGAAACTCCATCTCGTGACCATCCTCGGCTAAACACAACTAGTCATCTCAGCTCAGCTCAGGTGTATGCCCATACATACACCTTGAACAATCCATATATACTCAGATCACACCACAAAGCCACAAGAGGTACCGACCTCGTCACCAGCAACCGTCCACAACCAAGAGAACATGCTCCACGATCACTGTCATCCCCGATGACACTCATCCGAGAGATGCACTCCATCGGGTCCCAAACAAACATCTCAGACGCTCACCCGAGAGACCACGCTCATCGGATAACATCACTGAGGAAACATCGCTGAAACAACATTACCACCCAGCTCCTCGGATAGGGGATCGCTGCTAGGGTCCGCTAGGGGATACCAAGACCCACTCTGGTATACGTAGCTCATAGATAGGGGATCACTCCCAGGGTCCGCTGGGGGATACCACGACCCGATCTGGCATACGTAGTTCTCACAGATAGGGGATCACACCCAGGATTCACAGGGGGATACCACAACCCGTTCTGGCGCTCGACAGAAGCTCCACACTCAGATAGAGAATCATCGTCTATATAAAGATGGTCACGACGATACCGGAACCCTATCTGGTACAACTCGCGATGTAGGGGATCGAACCGACGATGCCGCAACCCTACCGAAACCACACGATAAGTAGGGGATCGCATAACCAACGATACCACAACCCTACCGACACCAAGCGCTGAGTAGGGGATCATATAACCAATGATACCGCAACCCTACTATAAACTTCATGCTGAGTAGGGGATCGTATACCCGATGATGCCACAACCCTACTGGGAAAGACCCACCACGTAGGGGATCATATTCCCAATGATGCCACAAACCCTACGGGGTTAACCTGCTAGATAGGGGATCGCCGCCTGTGAATAAGCGGTCACAGAAATACCAACAATCCAATCTAGGGTAAAGATGCTAGAGGATCCGCTCCGGGCCCACCGGAGGGATGCCACAACTCTAATAGTTAAAAAATCCCATCGAGAGGATCACAAACCCCTACGAAGGTTGTGATGCCGCGCGAACACTCGTAGGAACAAACCAAGGGAGAACCTTCAACCACTGCTGGTCCAAACGTCGCTAACCTGAGCGACCGCCACAACGCCACACTGCGCACCTCCTAGGCCAAAATTGAGGCCACCATCGCGTTCCACGCGGAAAAACACGCAGGATAGGCTGTTTACTTGCCCGAAACGGAGCACCGGTGAAAAAGGCACTATTAACCATAGCTAGATCATGCGGGGCCCATACAACGATCCCGAAACCCATCGAGCGGATCACACCACGACGATCCCCTCGGAAAAACAAGCGGAATCGACTACTCGCTCGTCCGAAACGGACACCCGGTGAAAAAGGCACTATTCACCGAAGCCCAGCTCGTGTGGGGCCAATGCCTGGATTCCAAAACTCATAGAACGAAATGCACCATTGCGTTCCTCTCGGAAAAACACACAGGATCGACTATTCATTCGCCAAAATCGGACTCCTGGTGCAAAAGCTGCGTTTGTCCGCAAACGCCAAAACCCATCCTCGTGGGGCACGCACCCCGTTCACAGTCCCAACACCCAGAAAACATCTCAAAAATTCCTTCGTACCCTCAGGGTCTCAATGCCCCTGACGGGACGTCAATCGGACGCTCCGGGTAGAAGTTACAACGGCCCGAAGTCGTAAAATAATAAAATAATATTATTTTATACGATGTTTCTAACTCCAGGGCCACGATCCTGAACCCTTAAACCTTCAAAGTGAGTTCAAAAGGTCCGTCTCGATGCAAGGAGCGTGTCGCCGCAAACGGCTCTCAAATCAGAGTTACGGTTTGCGAGTTACGGGGGTTTAAAGAACCCCCAGAAAATCCTGGCCGGACCACCGCCAGTCTCGCCGGAAACCACCACGCCGCCACCGGATTCCGCCGCGCTGTCGCCGCCGCTACCGGAAACTACCGCCACACTGCCGTACCATCGCCGGATTCCGCCATGGCTGCCGCCCCTCGTCGCTGGAAAACCGGGTTTTCGCCGGAAAACTTTCAGGAGCCACCGGGAGCACCCCGGTGCTCCAAATTCAGATCCGAAACATGTTTTGGAAAGATCGAGACCCGAAATATACAACCCTTACGAAAATTTGAAGTAAAACAACACAAAAATGGGATCCGGGATTGTAAAACTCAAACCGCCTACCTCGCGGGCAAAACGCCGACGTTCTACCTTAGATCCGCGCTCCAGAGCTTCCGCTGCGCGCTCCTGGAACGTCCGTCGTCGAATTCCAAGCTCGTGGGTGCTTCGTTTGCTCGATTCGGCAGAGCGGCAACGAAGAACGTCGAGAGGAACGATACGGGGGGGGGGGGGGGGGGGGGCGCTGATATTTATATCAGCCGCCCGCCGGCGCCAAACCCGCATCGGACCCGACGCCCGATGCGAACAAAAATAAGGTCACCCCTAGGGTAAACACGCCGTTCTAAACGCAACGGCGGACTCAGATTTTCCATCCGAGACTCCGTTCAGAAGTTATTTGAGTCGACGCTTGCACACTAACTTCGCTACTTATTTACGAAAATGCCCCTGGTGGCGTTTCTCATCGCAGGCCTGCGCCCGCAAAGTTTACACCTTGACTAGGGTAAATGGCACGTTCCGGACACAACCGTGCCCTCATATTACCGTTCTGAGCTACCGTTTAGGATATACCAAACCCCCACCACTTTCATAGTATAAAAATACTTAATATTCTTATAAAATTAATTTTGGGCACACCGGGCCTCGGAATCGCACGCCGTCTTCGCGCCTAGCTCTGGAATTATTCGCAGAAATATTCCAAAGTCTGACAGGACCAAAAACCTGAGTCTCTACATGAATAGATTAAATCAATAACTAAAAGAAATAAGATTTTTTTATAAAGTTTATAAGTTTTGATTTAATTTTCCAATGTAATATAGAGATCCTTTACGACTATAGACTCCCAAGACTACTAAATTTTACAATCTTGTGGGGTGTGATCTCTTGTATACTATCCCAGTATAATAAAGTAAATATTTTTTATAGGTTACTGAATTTTGGGTTATTATAGTTGGTATCAATGAACGTTTAGCCTTGGGAACGAGTTTTTAAAAGATAATAACTAACATGATCATTAATATAACCCCATAGAATAATCAAATGAATTTTTTATGTTATGTTTTAATAGTCATAATGTTGTTAGATAATTAAGTATATTACACTATTTATAAATATAACCTAATGGAATAAATGAAGACCATGTCAAAATCATGTAATCTTTCTAATTTACCACATAATCGAGTTCATAAGCATGTAGTTCAAGATAAGTTGTTTGTAAATATATCAAGTAAAGTTATATCTAAAAAACTTAGCTATATAGGGAAACATGTTTCCTCACATCATGATAAAATTATGTTAGAAAACTTCTTATATTAGAAAAATCTATTCTTTAGGGAACTAAAAATCCATTTGTGGCTAATAAATGGATCAAGTCCCATGAAAAGATATTTCTAGCTTTTATAAGTAAAGAAAGAGAGAATTTTATTCTGATAGTTTATTTTTTAATGAGAGATAATAACCAAGTGTGGTCATTGATTAAAACTACTAATTATAAGTAAGAGATAGATAAGATGGGATGTTAATCCTTTAAGGTGATATTATTTGAAAAATAATTTCCTCGTGAGCAACAAGTTGATTTGAAATGTATTTTTTTAATTTTATACAAAGTGAAGTGGAATTTTTTTTTGTAAATATGGATAACATTATGAGATTAGAAATTAATGTTATATACTATGTATATTTTTCTTAAAATCCAAATCAATTGTTTCTTTTAAGGCATAAATAAAAGATTTCAAAGTGTATTACTCTCTAAAACATTTTCATCATATGATGATATAGTAGAAAGTAACTTTAATAAAGAGAAATAATTTTCCAAGTCCTCTATTTTTAGAGGAAATAAAGAGATGAAGAAGAGGCTGGATATGAATGGAAAATAAATGTGTTAAATAAGAATAAGGGATGAGTGGAACATCCAATATGTAATAATTTTAGAATGAAAAACGTTGGGGTTAATTTAATTAGTATAGGAGTTTATTATAAGTGCAGAGATAAAGAAAATAAGGGGAATTAATGCATGGGAAACAAGTTAGCCTCCTATATTCAGTGCTTCAACTATATGGACATGGGACACTATTTGATTCAATACCACAATAGTTAATGGAATTTATCGTATAATAGGATGAGAGATTGAGAACAATCTTAAACAATTACTACAGTTGAATTTGAAGTTTCTAATGTTCTGATAGAAGGTTCTTTGATCATAGAATAATTTTTAATTAATTTAGGATATAAGAAAATTTTTATGTTTTTCATGGATGTTGAATCATCCCTAGACACTCTGAGGAAATAGTTTTCAATTAAAAAACTAAATTGTAATCTGTATATATTGATAATATATTCAGTGGTCTCTATTAAGATGAATATTTATTCCCTAATTGAAAACAGGTTTGTTAAATATATGATTAACTTTGAAATAATATTTATTTTTAGGGACTATGAAATGAGGAATTAGTAGATAAAGCATAAAATAATCTATATTGAATGGTTTGTATTATTTATAATGAATAGCTTGATTGTTAAAGTATTATAAATTTTATTAGATGTTATGATTAATGGTTTTTGGAATAAATGTATTACATCTTAACATGAAAGTTTATTCATATTGATTATTATATTAACATGTGCTGCCCATTTTTATTTTAGACAATTAGAATGAATTTTTCTTATTTTGGTATCCTATGATCTATTATAGTTTTACTTTCATTCTTCATGCATGAAAAAAATACTCTTAGTTATTCATCAATGGAATCAGAAGTGGAAAGTTATTGAAACACTCCATAGAAGGGAAATTTTATATTAGGAAGTATAATGGAATCTAGTATGTATTATTATCACATTTAATAATTTTAATAATAATATAAATCTTTTATATCTAAAATATAACTCAACTATCCACATTTGGAAACTTATTCAAAATTATAATTCTTATAGTGGTACCTACATGATTTTATAAATATTTAATTAAGAAATACTAAGATTCATAGCAATAACATAGAATATACTTATCTAGATAAAATCTACATATATGATTATTCATATGTCATGATACATCTATTGTGGTAACAAAAAAATAAAATTGTATGGAAAAAACATATTTAAGGGGGAGAATATAACACCAAAAGATTTTAATATGTAAATATTATGATAAATATATTGAAACACACGCAAAATTAAACTAAAAGCAGTCATGATATATTAAACTTAAAAGATTGAAACTTTAGTAGATATAAACATAGTAATAAATTATGATACTTTCATTGTATTATTTTTATTGATGAAATTTAGTGATTAGAAAATAAATAATCAATGGGATATGATTAAAATCATTCAATGTTAAATGGGGGTATATTTTCAAAGAACTATTTTTAAAGTGTTTTGTATTTTAATTGATTGATAAATTTTAAAATATTTAAATATATTATTTAATAAATTAACACTAAATTAATTTATAAGAAATAACCTTAAGAATACTTCATGTTTAAAAATTTTATTTTTCTATAAAAGTTTTTTAAATTTTATTTATTATTTTCACTTAAAAGATAAAGTTATATATTTTATAATTTTAATTTGATTGAATGAATTTATTTTTTAATTAATAAGTTAAAAATTATATTAGTTTTGTTATTTGGTATTTTTATAAGATGGTTGATTTTTAATTGAATAATGAAAAATATCATTTTTACAATATCATCACTTTTAAGACATCATCATGATATACGAAAAATTTAAGAGTTTATGAAAAAAAATTGAAAAAATATATATTCAAGGAGTGAAATAAACAATTTAAAAATATTATTTCGAATTTAGAAATATATGTTCTATACTTTAGAACCTAAGAGATGTTTTATTCTAAAACAACATTTTTATCCTTTTATTTAATTAAATAATAATAATGTTACATTCAGTTTTATATTTCCTTTAAATTCACATAACTTTACTTTTTTTATTTATAAACTCATAAATTTCATGAGAATCAATTTTATACATGATTTTGGTGTAAAATCATTTTTAGGTTTAAAAACACATTTTTTGAAAAAAAATATTTTTTTTACGCTTTTCATACTTATATTAAAATTAATTAATACCAAATATAGATATTGAATATTGTAAAATTAATTCCATATTTTAAATCATCATATTCAAATTATGTTATAAGGACCATTTCATTTTTAATCATAATGAGGAGTTACCATAGTAAAAACAATTTGATGCAGTAAGAGATAAAATGGGTAACAAGGGGATTAAACAAAGAGATGATGCTTAAAATATTAGTAAAGTTTGTCTAAATTTGATTTTATGGGTGAATTTGTACACTCTATCACTATACTTTAGAAATTGGTCTTATTTTTTTCCATTTTCCATGAAGATTAATATTATATTTGAATAATTAAGAGTATTTATAGAAGTAAATCCTCTCTCACTTATAAAAGGGAACCTCCAATCCTCACTTATCCACAAATATTTCAAACTTTATCATCACCAATATTTAAAAAACCTCTTCCCAACTCTCTCTTTCACATTATAGAGGTCTTAGTCTCACCGAAAGGTAAGACTAATAAGTCTTATGGTTTAATCTAAAAGAGGATATCCATGGAAGAATTAATTGTCTTAACCAAGATCTTTTATGTTTATTTATTAATAAATATCTTCCAAATATGATTAATAATATAATGATTCACCCTGATAGAGAGTGTGGGATCTAAAAATTTTTTAATCAAGAATGATGATTCTTCCTGGAGCTAGACCTTTGATAATTAATTGAATCATTAGATCCATACTGGGATTTTGACTTTACATATGGGAGCTGATCTACATTTAATAAATCAAAATCATTTCATGGAATCAATCATAGTCGGTCAAAAGGAAAAGGTATTTATTTTTTCAAAGGTCTTACTGAATATTCAAACAAGGTCAAGGAATCTACTCTAAAATCACACAATATTTCCAAGATTTATTATGGTTGTTTTTTATTATTGTGAATGCATATGTGTTTCAAAAAATATTTTAGCTTTGAATGTTCGATATTCTGGGTCAAACCAACTATTATAAGAGAGATAAACCATGGTATTTTTCTAATTAAAATCTAGGATTTTGTAGAGTTGTAAAATCTGTAATTAAAGACTCATTCCGAGCAGAAAGGGGTACTTTTTTTTCATCTTCAAGGATAAGGAGGATCTCAATGTCACCTGGAAGACATGAAATCTCTATATCAGTCATCGAACTCTTAGGATTTCTAAAAGGGATTTTAATTTCAATCCCTTTCTATAGAATTAGTCTACCACTCATATCTAGGTAATACTTTATGGATTAAACTCAGTATTTTGGAATATAATAATTCTTAATTACCTTTCGTCGTGTATTGGAAATCCCATCAGATTTGATCAATGAATTATTTATGGGGATATTGGATTCTATGATCAAATATTAGTAGATGCCAGTGTGGAATAAAAATTATCAGATAACCTATCACAGATTTTCAATAATCAATGAACATATATTAAGGTGGAATATGAATATAGGACCCATTTCTATGTGGTTTGTAAAATGGTGGGCCATGAAATTTCAAATTTCAGGTTCATCCCAAAATAGGTGAAAGCTCCAAGTATTGACCAGTCTTGGAAAAAGGTACCAACATAAATAAGAAAAAAAATGTAAAACTTTAGAGAAGGTGAAATACTATAAAAAATAGTGGATCAAGGATTATCTCATCATAATTATATTACCTATAAAACTATAAAAGATTGTGTCATGAGAAAAATTAGATGATCAAGAAGAAACAGATAAGCTTAGTTCATATACTACTATCATGCATAAGGATTTTTTTTCATATCTAGATGATGTCAGTCTTGATGAAAAAATTTATCTTGACATCCAAAATATTGTTTTTCTATTGAAAAAGGATCTATATTTTGATGTTGATGTTAATGTTAATAACACTAATTCTTCTAAAAAATATAATTTCCAAGAACAAGGACACAATGAATCTGTCAGGGAAGCTTCCTTAACTGTAATCCTATCTTAGATGAATATACACATATTTATTCTAACCTACCCACTTTCCAATGTGAATCTATAATAGACAGAACCATGGTTTATGTGGTAAATGATAAGGATTATAGGTTGAATTCATGAAATGGTAATTTAATTTTATACCTAGGTGAGACTGAAATGGGGGAACATAACTAGTCTCTTGTTGAAGCTTCCACTATCTCCTAAGCTTCTTTCTTGATACTCACAGATTAAATATTGCAATCAATAGTTTTATAGAATAAATATTTAGAATTTATTTTAGATAACTTTGACGTCGATCAAATCTAATGTCAAACTCCACCTACATCTAATAATGGGGAATAGATGGTCTCTGATACATATATCTATATAAAGAAAAGATATAATTCCCCTAAATATTAAAAAATATCTATAGATAATCATATAATTCCGATGAAATATACTATATTTACAAAAATAAGGGAAATGAGGATGGGGGATCCACCCCTAAACATGCATTATCATTATAATCATGTTTTAGAACTCCCTCTATCTGGAAAACCCATAAATAATTAATACACTTATGCTTCTTATTCAAAATCACAAACTAGACATCCTTAGACTTTATGAACCTAAAAAAATTTATCTTCAATGTTTTTCTCCTCTTAAAGATTATAATATCTTCTTATTGGAACACAATTTTCTTCTTCATATATTAAAATGATTTGGGTTATTATGAATTTGATCAGGGTTAGTGCTCCATTATTTTGAAATAGTGAGTATATGGTGACAAAAAGTTTTTATTATATAGTAAACCAACATTTTTTTTTCATTTATGTATTCCTATTATTCATATATAGATCATAGGGATCTATGGAAGGAGATTTGTTTTTTATCTAATACCCAATGTAGACCATGGATTCTTCTAGGGTTATTCAAATCTATTCTTAATTCGGATGAAAAATGGGTGCTATAAAATTCTATATCTATTCCATGGATTTTAGATATTATGTGTAGTATTAAAATATTTTTTATTTTAACCTCATTGGAGATAAATTTACTTTGTACAAAAAACTTAGGCACAAAGTGGTTTCCATAAAATTGGGAAAACCTCTAGTTAATAATGGATCTCTGAATTCTTGTGATGATATATCTTACTTCACTTTAGCTAAAATAGATTCTGATCATCATCCTATTTTTGTGAAATTCACTTATAAAGATAGAAGTCATTCCTCACCTTTTAGATTCAATGATTTTTGGGTTTCACATCTTAATTGTGAAAAAATTGTTCATGATACATAGAATTCTATTAGTTTTAGAGATGATGACTTAGCTTTTATTCTCAGGATAAAAATGATTTAAAATAATTTAAAGGATTGGAGAAAGTTTTTTTATCTCTATTGGTGCAATCATTTTCTCTCTCTAAGCCTACCTCAATTCTATTTAATAAGGAAACTCAAATATTGACATCTCTGCTGAATTTAAAGATGATGTTGAGGTATCTATTAAACTTTTTAGACTCTTATATTTTAAATAAAATGAAAATAATAATAATTATTCATGGAAAATGGCCTAAATATGGTGATAGAAATTCCAAATTCTTCAATTCCCTTCAAAAAATGATAAATAATTGTAATCCTCTATCCCTAATCAAGGATGGTGAGAATTTCTTTCATTACAGACAATATCATTAAAAACATGTTGTTTATCAATAAATTTACATTTTTAATGGTCCTAATTCAGATTCACATTTTATGGAAGGGATAATTTTTACTCTTATCAGCGGTAGTGATAATGAGATGCTTTTATCTTCTCCTATATAATCTGAAATAAATGAGGCTATTTTAAATCATAATGATCAAAGATTCTAGAGACCATATATTTTTACTAATTATTTTTTCCAAGATTTTTGGGATATCATTCAGCATGATGTTTTCAAAAAAATTTAGCATTTATTCAAAGTTGGATCTCTCTCATAGGGTATGAATGATCAATTTATTACCTTGATTCCAAAAATTGATAATTCAGATGAAATTCGTCAAATTAGGCATGTTTCACATGTAATCAATATTCAAAAAATCATTGCTAAAATTATTGCCTCTAGACTTGATAGGTTCTAAAATAAAATCATATTTTAAAAACCAACTTGGAATTATAAAATGGAGTGCTATCCAAGATTTTCTGATGACGACCTCTAAAAGTGTCAGTATTTTGAGTAAATCTAATAGAGGTGGGAGCATTTATTTGTAGATTTACAAAAAAAATTCCTTTAACATAATGTATGTGGGTTTTATTTATAATGTTCATTTAAAATTTGTCTTGGAAAAAATCACTCATGATGGTGATTTTGGGATGATTGTGTTTGTTGACAGGGTTTAAGGTTATTGATGAAACATAGTTTTCAAAGAAGTCCTGAAGAATAAAAATAGATTTGTGATCTCATGAAAGAACAAATAACTAGTCTCGTTAAAAGCATGAATTTATGATCTCGTGCAATGGAAAAATATTTTATCTCATAGAGAATAAATTTTGAACTAATATTGCAGAGTGTGAATGCTAATCTGAGCTCATAGAGTAAAGATATTGAACTGGGCTTGGGGACCATGAACATTGAACTCAGCTCTTGGAGCGAAAATATTGAACTGAGATTACGAAACATGAATTATAAAACTGAGATCATGGAGTATTAATGATGAATTTATCTCATGGATCGTGAATTATAAATAGAGATCATGGATCATGAATTTTTGAAATGATCTCGTAGAGCATGAATGTCTGAACTGATCACACATTGATATCTCACGAAGCGCATGGTTGTGTTTGGATCTTGTGATGGGATTTAACGTATTGCTCATGATTGTCTTTTCATATCATAATGGGATCTCACACAACACCCATGAATGTATTTGGATCCCATTATGGGATCTTAAGCAGTGCTCATGATTTCTTTTGGAGATCACACCCAAATCTTATGCAAAGCATGAACAAGACTCACGCATGGATCTTGCACAAATAGTGAATAAAAAACTCACCCGGATCTCATTCTAAGAGGTTCACAAAGTTTATGATATTGATTTAATGTATGGTTGTCTGCAATTTTAGGATTTAAGGTGCTGGAGTTATGCCTATAAATACCCATATCCTATCCTTAAGGATTGATGAATTTTTACTTAAAAGATTAATCTGAAGAAACTTTTGAGAATGATGTTCACATAGAAATCTCATGATGGAGGGTCACAGAGACATCTTACAAAGGAATTTTATGGAGATGTCTTGCAAAGGAATATAAACTATGTATGTGTTTTGCATGATCTCAAAAAATCATGTGAAAAGCATGAATATGGTTCATACTAGTAGCTCATTCAAAGCATGAAGAAGGTTCATGATAGGAATTCTCACCAAGAGCTTAGGTAATGTGTAAATAGGGTTTGTGCCAGGAACTCATGCGTAGTGTGAACAGGATTCATGCCAGGAGCTTGCACAAAGCGTAAATAGGATTTCCACCAGGTTTTCATGCTATGATCTCATAAAGTGTGTGTATAGGGTTCATGACATGATCTCATGTAAGGGTACACAATAGGATCTTGTACAAGGAGTTATGAACCAGGGTCTCGCACAGGGGTATCACACTAGAATCATGCACAATGAGATACATGACTATATTATCATGTGATTAGTATCATGGTCGTAATTGTGATGAGCCCATAAGGGGCACAACACCACTAGGGTTCCTCCCGCACCGCCTACCTCCACTCCAGATTGACTCACCATCTTCTCCCTTGTTCGGCAGCTTGAGTTGGTTGTTCTCTATTGCGGTATCTTATTGCCTCACCACTCTGGTTTTTTCCTGACTCCAACTCGGATGAGCGGAAAGGTGTGGCGTTCGAGTTTCATCATCGGCGGTTTGAGAACGACTCTTCGTCCACAAATCTGGGTGTTTGGTGGTTGAGAGTGGTATTCGTGGATATTTGGGTTTGCAGCAATGGGAACTCATCCAGGATTGAGGTTAGGCTTTCTCTCAGAGATATGGTGTTGTTATTTTCTTGTTTTTTGTTTTGAAAAATATTTATTTTTTTGGATGACTTTTGGAATGGCGATTTATGCACCGGTGTGTTTTTATTGGGCGTCGGTTCCTCGACGGAGGCATGCTTGACGAATCAGCTGCACTTCTTGCATTATATATGCGAGGGTTTGATAAATTTTATGTATTGGTATGGTATGTTGGATGGTTGGTATGTGGGGGATGGTTATGCGATGATGGTGAAGGATGAGTTGTGGTTTAAGGGAAAGGTGGAACTTCTGAGTTGTCTACGGATCAGGGTGCTAACGATGTCAGGATCTATTCATATTCATTTTAATTTCTTTGACATCATTTGTGGATGGATTCTTCATGGAGTTCTATTTCATTTTTCTTGAAGGTTGGGTGAATTCTTCTGGAGTTTTCTGATGGGAGGATTTGGGTTGGTGTCGATGGTCGCGCCGGGGGACGTTCAAGGTAACCCTTTCTAAGGTTTGGCCAACATTTCTAATGTTCTTATACCCTTGTTCATGGTTTCTTGGACATTTACCTTGGTTTTTGATTTTTTTGTGTAATGGTGAAAGTGGTTTTATTGGAATCATGTTGTGGGGTACCAGGAACCCATAAACTAGCTTTTGAAAATGAAAAAAAAGATTAGCATTATCATTATGGTTGTATATGAATTCTAAAAGAGAAGAAGAAGATAGATGATCTTCACCATTCAACAATACTTTCATAAGGATTATATTCACTGTTAAATTCAAGGTAGTGAAGGGAATACATGGAATCTCTTGAATACCTTTCCAAATCATATTTAATTGTTGTTTCTTTATTAAAGATAAGTATATTCCTATTTTATGGAAAGTGTAAGTGTTGAATGCATGTGTTTTCACAAAAGTTAAGGAATAACCTAGAACAAACTTCAATAGAGAATCTACATAAAGTTGAGGATGCATTAAATATTGATAATGAAGGAACCTAAATGTCTATAAAATATTTGTGGATCCTTTCCATAGAAGTAAGCAATGGAAGAGGAAGAAGGTGATCCATTCTGTTGGTAGTGATCCTTCAAAAGAGGGTTAGGGAGTAACCCTTTGTAAATAAGTGAGTAGACACTAACCATTGTAAAGGCACTGAAAAAGGACATAGAAGTGATATATACCAAACCCAGAATTAATATTGAGCCATAGTAAATTTGGAATAATGGTGCATTTCCTTTATATTCTCCTTGGATGTAGCCTAGTGAGGGTAAACCAAGTAAAATATTTTATGTTCTTGTACTTTATTTATTTCTTTACTTTCAAAGCCTCATCATCAAATAATGTTGAAAAGGAAAAGAGAAATATAAACAATAAATATAAAAAAAGAGACCCTTATAATAAATAGGTAATGATCAGTGGGAAAGGAAGTATTTTGAAAATAATATTCATACCCTGATTCATCCCCTGATTAGGTTATCTAGGCCCCTTTTAGACCTCACAATTACTATCAGATCATTGGTTTCTTTTATTAGATTTTTCTTAATTTAAAATGGTTCTGTTTATTTTTTAAATTGATGTTACAGTTTATTCTTATCTTAGTGTTCCATGTAAAAGGTTAAAACAACAATGAAAAGGCATAAATCTAGTGGAATTACTCAATGTGTAAGTGCCTGGGGAAAAATGTGATTGAGTTTAAAGAAACCAATAATTTATTGAAGAAAGGTTTGGATGGATCAAATGGAGAAAACATATACACACTAAATTATGTTGAAGTAATGAGGGAAGAACCTGATATTCCAAGTGATTTTGAAACTACTGATGATGAAGAAACTCGAAGAAGGGAAAAAAATTGAAGTTGTTAAGGAAACAAAGGAGTTTGATCATAAATTAGATAAATAAATTAAATCTAAATATATTTAGAACAAAATGTAGGAAATTGAATTCATAAATCTACAAGGATTAAAAAAAATACTTGTTGAAGTGTCCATATATCTAAGAGATAATAATGATTCACAAACTGAAGAAATGAAAAAACTAAAAGTTGATGTAATAGGAAAGAATCTGGACTTAGTTAAACTTCAGAATTTGAAATCCAGAAATAATGATCTTATTACATGCCTATCTGATCTAGTTTAGGAGAAAAATATTCTACAATAGGAGAATGCATACTTTAATGATTTTTTACTGCTTATGTGCATCCAAGATACTCATGATCAAATTCAGGTGGAGGAATATTTTTGGGTACTGTAGCAGTAATGTAGTAGGTACTATAGTGGGAACTATAGCATGTACCATTTGGCACTGTATCAGCTAGGAATATTCCCTTGTTTGGGCCTTCGGGCCACCATTTTGGTCCTCGATTCCTTTAAGGCTTCGGGACACCCAAGCCATCAGGTTAGTAACACCTTCAGTCCACCTCAAGGCCTTTGGGCCACCTTAAGTACAGATGAAAACCATAGAACCTATAAGGAACAAGCTCCAGAAGGAGGATGAGAAATGATTTTTCACCATAGAAGAAGCTAAATGGATTTCAAGATTGAGAGGTTATGGCACCTACCATCGGGAAAATCCTCTGTATGCATAGGAAAGCCTATCCAAATAGCCAAGAAAATGTGGAGAGCTGATTTCTTGATAAATATTCTGGGGAGGAGCAGTTCCAAGAAGTTAGTTTGGGTTGTATGTAATGTTTTAAGCCTATGGGCAATAAATTCCTCTAAGGCCTATGGGACATGTAATACATATGACTACGGGACTTATAAGGGTTCCACGTCACCCCTTGAATGGTGGATTATAAAAAAATCAATAAAAAATGATGTACTTTGGGCCATTGGAGTAAGGAGAAATATAACATGATAGATAATCTCTCATGTGAACTAGAAAATGATATTACTAGAGGGAAATAATCTCAAGTGAGAACATAATTCTCATCTTGAATTAAAGGATAAGAAGATTTAGAAATTGGTGATAAATCAACTAAGAAATAATTTGAGAAATTTAATTCCAAAGGGAATCCCAAATTGAAGGATGCTTTAAATTTACTATTTGATTATCCTCCGACAGGAGATAATGAAATGAAAATAAAATATGTTGCTTCTGCAAAGAAACATGATATGATTGTCTCATCATAGAGGCCATCCAATTTTGGAAAACTTGGTATTAGATATGATGAACTCTCTCACATGAATGAGAGGAATATATCCAAAAATAGTTCCACTAATAGGAAAATTCATGCATATATTGTAAATATAACTAAAAAGTGGTTTACTAGGAATTAATGATTTTTTTTTATTTCTGTGGGATGAATGGAAATTTTTCAAGATTTTGTTTTGAATAATTGGAATATATTTCATATTATGAAGACATAAATATTACTAAATCTGAGAATATGTAGAAGAAAAGTTTGAATGAAAATTCTATCAGAATAAAGTATTCATCAAATGCTTTTATTATTGAAGATAGGGACACACCATGAGTATGTTTCAAGAATCCCAAAGGCAAAATTTCAGAATAAGAACTCTGGAAGCATCAACATCTTAACTAATAAATAATTAAATGTGGTATGTCTTTAATGGAAGATTTTGTATATGTGTCAATTTGGGTCATTTTGCAAGACATTATAGTAGAAAGATAGAAGGAAATCCAAAGGAACCCATAATAAGATTCCCAACCCTGGCAGTGCATAACAAAAAAATCCTATATTGGAAGACAATATGATTTGTTGAAAAATATGTTTACAATATCAGAGGAATCACAATGATCTCAACAAAGGGTGTATCAATCATGTACTCCATTACTCTCACAACGTCTCTCTTGGAATTAGTGTGATGAAACCTAGAATAAAATGGGATGAGATTCTCCATTTGTTCTTAAGATGTATGTAAATTATGTGGAAGACTCAAACCCAATAAGAGAGGGTGGTATAACATGGATAAATGATAGAAGGGAAATGAATAAATAATTACTTGAAATTTTCACATTTCATGCCTCATGGAGAGAAGTGAAGGGAAGATAAATAACTCTCTAATGGAGGAAAAAAGAAAGAGTATATGATGAGTGCTAAGATTCCTAGTCAAAGAAAGAGCGATCAAAAATGGTATATTAGCAGAGCCTCAATGAACAAAATTTCAAAAAAATGGGTTTAAATCCAAGGACAAAAACAGTACAGGGCTTTGCAACAAAGTATCAAAGGGTTAATCCATCAAGATCAACCAAAATCCTCTTCCTAATAATTCCATAGGTACCCCTATCCCTATAAGTTAATTTTTTTCATATCTACTAGAATTTGTGTAGGACTAAAGGGGAGATATTATCTAAGGGGTTTATGTGTGTTGAAAGGGAACATGCTCATTAGTTGAAAGAGATACATGCAATAGGAAGAATCAAAACTCTTGAAATTAACATATAAAATTAGATTAAACTAGTGGTTTTACACAAAACTCTTTTTTTAATATGTATATGAAGGTTGTGTGAGGCAGAAGAAAAACATTTTATGATGATGTGTCAAATGTAAAATTGAGGAGATTTCAAACCTATACTTGAATGATCTAGTGATTCCAAGTCTCATTGAATATTCCACCATTATTATCATGCCTCAATTAAAAGTGTTATTTTTTCACTTAGGGAATAATAATTGAGGGAGAAGCATGGTTTTCAATGATATATGGTGATAATTTCTATAAATGATATATCATCATCTTAAAATAGAGTCCTATAAATAATTGAGTAAATTCATACAGATATAATCCATGTGAGTAGGTGAGTGGCATGGAAAGCGTTGGAATTTATTATCTTAAACTCTATTTCCTATAAAGTGTACTGAATAATTTGGATCAGATGATCTATCAATGAATCAAGGTTAAGTGTTAATATAACTTGCTAAAAATCTTTCTATAGTGTGAAACTATAAATAAAAATCTGACTTTGATATTGAAAAGTGAAAAAAGGATAAAATATTGAATGTAATGTTGATAAATGGATTCAAAGGTGAAATTGAATATAGTTGTAATATCCTGGTGGTTTTTGAATCTCAACCTATAGTTTCCCATGATCTATAAAAAATGAATGAATAGATAGGGGGAGTAATTTATTATTTATATTTCAAGATATATAATAATAATGTGACCCCCTCTTGATTTTATAGATTATCAAAAATATAATGAACACAGATCATTGACTAAGGGGAATGAAATTATTAATTGAAGGAACCCACTATGGAATTATATGATAAAGGGATAAATTGAATTGAATTCTATGATTGGTATTCTTTGCGATAATTAATGTAATATAAATATTAGCTAAAACCTAGTCCATCACTCATGGAAAAAGTGCATTGAAATAGAGTATAATTTTATTAAGGAGAAGGTGAAGCGTTGTCCTTTAAATTTTTAGTGTATTCATATAGAAATATATGTTTCATTCAATTTGATTAAGGTATTAACCAAAGTATCATTTGAGAGGCATTGACTAGCTCTTGGAGTTCAGTTGACTCCCTGCACATTAAAAAGTGTAGATGTGGGACCTCCTATCCTCGAGGTTTGCTGTTTTTTTTGGATATGTTGATTCATGTTCTTTACCCTGATGTATACCACAATGAAGTGGATATTGGGTTTTTTGACAAAGGATGTGAAATTGTGGCTATAAAATTGGATAAAATGTATTATTCAATATTGGAGGAGAAGCTAGAAGGGGGAGCAGTGAAGTAGTAGTGGGAGTTTTAAATCTAACGATGCTAAAGATGATCGATAATAGTTATATATCATGATGGATGAAGTTCATGATGAAATCATTTGAGTGATTTTGGGAGTTAAGTGATTCATTGATGGACTTTTCATGATACTCTTTTTTCTCACACCGAGCATGGTTCGTTTGGGCTTAGAGTCTGTATTGAGTAAATATCTGATCGCTATCGGAATCACAAGAATAAAATATTTGATAGAATATGGAAGAAGATTTAACGTGGTGACTAAATGTGAAGAGTTTTCAAAAAACCCAAAGGGAGATATTGTTAGTAAAAATCTATCATGATGGTGCTTTTGGGTTGACTATGTTGGTTAAAAACTTTCGAGTTTATCGATGAATGTTAGTTATCAGATATGAAATGAAGAGTTATCATGGATTTTTTATCTCATGCGAGCATGAATGTATGATATCATGAAAAGCGTGAATGTTATATCTCATGAAAAAAAAATTTATCTTAGAGAGCATGAATGTTGAACTAATATCATGGAGCGTGAATGTTGAACTGATCTCATGGAGCACAAATATTGAACTATGCTCTCGTAGCATAAATTCTGAACTGATCTCATAGAGATTAAATGCCAAACCCATCTCGTGGAGCGCAAATTCTAAAAATGAGCTCACATGGTGTGAATTCCAAACTTATCTCACAGAGTGTGAAGGTTGAACCGATCTCAATGAGCATGAATGTATGAACTAATCTCATGGATCGTGAATGTTTGAACTAATCTAGCATTGAGATATCACAAATAAAATGGTTGTATTTGGATCTCATGATGGGATATCATGCAGTTCTCATGATTTTTCATCGATCTCAAGATGGGATCTTGTGTAATGATCAAGATTATCTTTGGATCTTGTGATGGGATCTCATGCAGTGATCATGATTATATTTGTATCTCACACCCAAATATTTCTCAATATGCGAACATGAATCATGATAGGATCTCAAGGAAATAAAAAATAGGACACATGCCTAGATCTTAGGGTATGAGGTTTTGAAAGAACGTGATTCCAATTGAATGGATGGTATTCCATGATTTTTTGAGTTTAGGTGATGGATTTATTCTTATAAATACCCCAAAACCTGTCCTTAAAGATTTGTGGAGTTTTTCATAAAATATTAATTTGAAGTAACATCCAAGAAAGGGGTTCTCAGAGACATATCACAACTGAGGTTCCTGGAGACATCTTATGAAGGAAAACCATAGAGAGGTCACGTGAAGGAATAAACATTTATTAAGTTTTCCACATGATCTTAACAAAGCCTTGTGAAAAGTGGGAGCAGTTTTCTCACTAGGATCTCATAGAAAGTGTGAATAGGGTTCGCACTAGGGGTTTATGATAAGATCTTGTCAAAAGCATGACCAGTTTACATGCCAGGGGTTTGTTCCAAGAGCTCATGAAAAATGTGAATGTGATTTTCTGCAAAGGTTCACACCAGGAGCTCACACAAAGCATGAACATGGTACGCACAAGGGTTTCATTCTAAGAGATCATGCAAAGCGTGAAAGGGTACACATCAAGATCTTGCACAATGGTATATGCTAGGATCTCATGCTAGGAGTTATGTGCTAGAATCTCATGAAAGGGTATCACGCTAAAATAATTTACAAAGAGATATGCGCCTACATTACAATATGAGTAGTATAATTGTCATATGTGAATTATAAAGGAGAATAAGTATATGGAGGATCTACACCATTATAAAATACATCGAGGAGTATATTCCATGCTAAATTAAAGGAATTCAAATGAATACTTGGAAACTCTTAGAGATCTTTCCAATGTAGAGGTAATTGATGTTTCTACAGTACAGAGAAGTCCATTCGATTTTTCTAGAAAGTGGTAGTATTTAATCTAGGTATTTTCATTCAAGTGAATGAGAAACCTAGAAATAACATCAACAGAGAATCTACATACATTTTATTATGCATTAATTATTTATAACTGATGGACCTACAAGTCCATAAACAGTGTGTGTATACTTTTCATATTAGTGGGAAAAGGAAGAGGAATAATTTTATCCTTTCTATTTTCATTGATCCATCAAAATGGATTTTGGAAGTAACCCTTGGGAAAGTAGTTATATGACCCTAAACATTGTAAAGGTTGTTATCTTAGGCATATAAGTTATATATCCCAAACCTATAATTCAAAGTGAGCAATATTTTTTTAGGTACATAATCACATTTTCATTATATTCTCCTTGGACGTATCCTGATGAGGGTGAAACAATTAAAAATTTGTGTGTGATTATTATTGCTTTCCTTTTTTACTTTTAATGCATTATCATAACATAACGTTTAAAGGAAAAAGAGAAATATAAAAAATAAATAAAGTTACCCTTATAATAAAGAGTTCAAGATCTTGTGGGGAAGGAAGTATTTCGAAAAGAATATCCATACCCTGATTCACCCCCCAGGGTATCTAGGACCCTTTTTGACCTAACAGTCTTTAATAGTACTTTAATTAATTGGATTATAACACTTATAGAATTATATGACATTTCAATTCTGATTAATGGTTCCTCACATGGATATTTCACCTGTTCAAGAGGGGTGAGGCACATAGATCCCCTATCAGCTATTATTTTTACAATTTCTGGATATTAAATGAGCAGAGTTCTTTTGAATTTGATTGATAATTGAAAAATTAAGCCCTTTATAGCTACTACGGTTATCCATGATCCATACTATTTTTTATACTAATGATATTATTATTTTTTATTAAAGATATTAGAAAACTATCAGGCTAATTAATGTAACATTTTTACATTATCAAATGTATTTGGGAAAGGAAAGTATCTGGAACAAATCTTTTGTTTATTTTGGAAAGAAAATATCTACTATGATAATGTTTGACATCATCCATTAGCTGGGTATTATAAATTTTGTGTTTCCATTTACATACCTTTGTGTTCCCATGTTTGGGGTTAGACCTAGAACTTCAAATTTTATTGAAATTAATTTTTAAATATGATTGAAATTAGCTTCATAGAAAGGTAGATCACTTTTAATGGCAAGAAGAGTATGTCTTCTCAAGAACATTATTATATCCAAATTTTTTTACTCATTCATAGTTTATAAATGGAAAAATTATTTATTGAAGAATATCAATACATTGATTGAAACCTTTTTTTGGATTGGGAGCATTCTCAAAAACGGAATCATTACGGTGTCTTGGAAGAAATGTTGTAAACCTATTTCTCTTAGAGGACTTGGAATAAATACTCTTTACTACATTAATCAATATATACAAGAACATTTTATATAGAGGATTATTAATGATAAATAAAATACCCTAGAATTTATCATATTCATATTTTTAAATAGACATAAGGCTATAAATCTAAACTATATTGAATATTCTATTTTCCCATCTCCTGAGGCTATATTCCCCAACATCAATTCTCAAGTTCACTAGTTAGTCATAAAAAACTCTTCCTTAGATTTATTTTTTGATAATTGTATGGAAACACCCTTATCATACCTAATTTATTATAATAATACCATTATGTACTTTAAAATCATGATAAAAGATAAAATTGAAAATCTAGATGAATTTATAGGTGCACACAAAGATTTTTTTTCCAGTTATTATGATTTCATTATTCATGATGAAATCCTCATTTATGAACAAACATCTAATGGTATCCTTACCTCAAATTATTTTTACAATAATTTAATTGAATAGATACATAATATCTTTATTTATTTAATTCACAAAAAATAGATCTCTCCTTCAAGATTCTTGCTGTTATTTAGAATTTTACATTCTAAACTCTCAATTGATAATTATCTTAATGTATGGGTATTTATCTATTCTCTATATGTGTTCTTTTTCATCATCATAGGGAATAAATTAACCATATTTTTCATCTAATCAATTTCATCTATACTCTGGATTTTTATCTTCATCATTTTTTATATGTGGAAACCTTGTTTTAACTCTTTCTAAGTATATCTCTTTCACAATACTCAGAACCCTATTTTGACGTAGCTCATTAGAATTTTTCAGGTGTCTTATGCTAATCTCAAGAATATAATTTGGAAAATTAAAAACTCTATTATCCATGAAAATTATTATTTCAACCTGCATTCTACGTGTCTTTAAATATTGACAGCAGTGAAGGGTGATAATCCCCTATATCATGGTCAATGCAGAAATTTGGTCTGGGATCTAATGGTGCATTGACGTATGGGAATAATTTCTTTTTATTCCCCTATTCATGGTACCCTTGAATTATTCCGTATCACACCATTTAAGGTATGGATGAGATGAAACTCTGATGGATCATCCATAGGTAATCTTGGATCTTCTGGATTTGGGTCAGTTTTTATAGACCATAATTCCAACATATTGGGGTGCCATTATAGTACTTGTCATACTACAACATCCTTGGTGGCTGAAATGCATTATCCAATAAGGTTATTAGACTTGTACAATAAAATATTATGGAATAAAATATGGTTTTAGTGTGGATCTATTTTTCTTATGTAGACATTAATAAATGGTCAACTACACCTTCCATGCAAACTCTCTACCCATTGGACAAGATGCTTGGATCTTCTCTCAACAATGTGCTAATTCATCACACCTACATATTGTGAAGCCAATTAAATTTATGATGGTCTTGAAAACAAAGGGATAAATATTGATAACTATGTTTTTTATCACTTAATTGATTATCTCATTCCCCTATTTCAAAGGGATCTTTTTAAAATACCATACCTTCATCTATATTAACTTTGTTTTTACATAATAAAAGAGAATTGTACCTCAGGGAAATTTCACACCTTTCCCTAAAAATATATCTTATAAATCATATATATCCATTTTAAAAACATAAATTCAGTATCATTAGTTTACTAAAATGTTAATATGTTGAAGTAATAGTCATAATCTACCTCTTTTCCATCCATTGGAAAAAAGAAAACATCAATCGTGTAAACGTCTGGATTACCGCCTCTATGAATGGAATATTTAATTTTTCATTATTGCCTTACTGGGATGTATGTAAAGATATATTAAATTAATAAATATGATCTATATGAAATGATTATGATTCTTTAAGGATAAATTGTAATTCACCTTCCTTTCTTTCTATTTGTTGAAAAATAAAAACATCCCCCATAAGTACATGCGGACTGTCGCCTCGATGAATGATGTATTTAATTTTACATAACTTCCTTATATAGATGGTTATAAATTGTATTTAATGTATAAATATATAATATATGAAATTATTAATATTATTTTGTTGATGAAACTATACCCAAGGTACATAGATCAAACCTACTAAACCAAAGCATACATGAGAAAGAGAACAATTGACACAAAAAATAATTGGTTTTAACAAATTATTATGATTAAATGGGTAAAATTAAATTATGGAAAATTATATCCATAAAGATAGATAAAAATATAGATATGATATAAATGAATAATAAATATAAAATTATTATATAAAAGGTTGTAATGCATCTAACCATGTTGGATTCCAAGGTAAGGGTTTCTCATCTCAAACATCCTTCTTTGATACATGTTTTTAATTATGCACATATTTCCATTATATGGTGTATATGTTTCCTCATTGAAATATTATATCATTATACACTATTCAATAATGGTAATTAATGTTCCATTTAAATCTATATCTTTCAAATGGTTTAAAATCAACTATTTTCAAATTTGTAATGGTTTATTTTATAATCTCACTTTTAGCATGATGGTTTTTTTCAATTTCAATTAGAGAAATTGTTTATTATTTCTTCCCTAAAACCATATATTTTACTTTACTTTCACTAATTCAAGAATTTTAAACTATTCTTTCAATTTTAAGCTCTTTTTTAATCAAATCAAATGAAGGGTTATTTATAAGAAAAGTTGACCTTATTTCTTATTTTCTGGTCAAAAATATTTTCCTTTTAAAAATATATACTGAATTATTATTAAATAATTTTATTATTTAAAATTAAATTACTTCCTAAAAGTAAATTTATCTTAACATTTAAATTACTTAAAATTTTTCTAATGGGGTATTTTTAATGTTTTCTTTGAAATTACTTTTGGACTTTCTTTACAAAATTGTGAAAAGAATATATTTTTAAAAAATTTATAAACATACACATATTTTACCATCATTGTTACCCTTATTTATGATTTAGATTATTTTTCATGTTTTTATGGTTTTCTAAAGTAATATTTATTCCCATTTTTCTTTTATTTTTAAAAATAAAAGGAGTAATAATTTTTTAAATGTTTTAACAAACGATTTCATTTAGATTGTGTATATTTTCATATTCCACTCAAAATTTGTTTTCATTAAGAATATTTTGTTTAAAATTTTAATTTCTTTTATATATTAGAGAAAAAATAAATTTTTGAAAACATAAGGGTAAATATAAATATAGAATAAAATTGTAAACTTTTGGTGAAGTAAATAGTAGTTTTTTCCAAGAAATCAAGTCCACGTTTGTATACAATAAAGTGTATGAAGGATCTATAACAAATAAACCTAAGTGTAATAACCTGAAAAAAGGTTTCTTGGGTATTAACTAAATCTACACATGGTTCACAACTAGTGGACCTAAATTCACAAATGGTTTGACACTCCTCGGGGATAGGGTTTGGATATTTCTCATGCTAATTTAGAACCCATAATAAAGGATTTGAATATTTTTTATATTCAATTTATGTTCTCTACCACTTATCATCCCTATATTAAAATTGTGTTTCCATTTCATGTTTATGTTCTATAGTATAGTAGATATATTTATCATATAAATATTTTCTTAAATGTATCCCATTTTTACATATGATATTACTTAAAGGAAGATTACTAATAAATATATTTTATTTAATAGGAAATTTAGTGTTCCATATACTTGATTTAAAATGGATATTATTGATTGATAAGAAATATTTTTTATGTATTTTATTGGTCATTAAATATATTAATAATTCACTATACATATGTAAGTTGCAAGTGGATCCTAGAATTATATATCCCCTCAATGCATCGATAAGCCTCACGAGAAAATCAATTTGGCACGACTTATGTATTATTTTGGTATTGGATGTTATGTCAGCCCAATTATTGAATGTGTCTTGGTCAAGGAATTGATAGAAATATTAAGATATATTGAATTAAAAATTTCATCATTGATAAATCAATTATTATCAAAAATTTGGTTACTACATTGTTATTATCCAAGGGTGAATTTCATGCTAAATTTATTGATTAAATTAAATATCTATTGATTATCCAATGCCATATTGTTTATGCCTTATGTATTCATGATATATTTTGATATACAAGACCAATTACTTGGCATCTGAGATCACCCTTTATTTTTTTACTTTCCCTAATGTATGAAGAATTGATCTTTGAATGATCTCAATGATGTACTAAAAGATATAATAATGTTTTTTTTCAAGTTTATAATCTAAGATTTCTACTTCAAATGTAATATGAAGATCATATTTGTATCTAGTATCCTAAAACTACTAAACTATATGATCTCATGGGGTGATATAAATTATATCCTGTACCAATTTAATAAAGTAAAAATTATATCTGGGATACTGGAGTCTTATTAGTTATAAATAAATCCTTCATAACATGTTTAGGTCTGGTTAAATCATTTATCTATTGATAAATGTATATCTTTTTCTTTATTCACCTCGTCTCAAATATTGACCTTTATACTCTAGCAGGAACACCATCCTTTCTAATTTTTCACTCACATGCAAGTAAAGGGTACCATGGGTTAAGGGTTAAAAAAATAAACCTTTTACATACAAGACCATATATAATAAAGATGGGAGAAATGATGCACATATAATATTTTTTAATTTAATACTAAATTATCGCCTTAAACCATATAAAAAATTAAATTTAATAAAAAAATATAACTCATACAAAGTTCAGTCAAACTCCCAATCAATTACAACATTAAATAAAAAATGTATTTAGTATTGTTAGAATTAATTTTTATTTGTTCATATTAAGATAAATTTATCAAAATAAATAACTTATAAAATTGATTAATAAATTAATTTTTATATTAATATTCATTCCAATCAGTCCCATACATATAATAATTCAATAATTTATAATTTTAAATAAAATAAATTTATTTTAAAAAAATAAATATTTGAGTGGATGAAGTGTTTGTGGAGGCCACATGATGTGTATCTTCTATGTAATATTAAAACCCCATTTGTAGAACTTTAATATTTACAAAGAGTATACGATCACTCGAAAATTATTATTAAATGCACTATGTGTGGTCCTTATTGTGTACTATGTAATTAAACAATATGTAATCCCACATGTAATGTCATGGTATACACGGAATGTGATTCTATGGGTCAATATTAGGACATGTATGGCCACATAGAATGGCATAAATATATGAGATTGGTATTGTTCATAATTCATGTGAATTAAATAGTTTTTTAACTGGTAAATAAAAGTTATGTAGTTGTATAATTTATATCAAATTTATAACACTACATGCTTACCCACCTAAAATGCCAAAAATCACTCTTTTTGTACCTTTTATGGGTTAACATGTGTTGCAAAATGTGTATATACCAACTAAATTATATGTAGTTCATGTCTTATGATATAACTCAGATGGAAGATAATAAATGATGTGTAACTAACTCTCATACAGGCTGAACAACTCAACATGAGTTACAAGGAATGATTAATAATGTGAGGTTACATGGTGTGTACAGAACCTATTTGTCATGTAGTCCCTACCAAACCATTTTCCATGTTGGTGGTAAATATGTGGAAAGTAAATATGTTATGTACTAATTTAAAAAAAGGCCATGATTTACAAGGATCTCTTCTTTTATGGGCCCACCATAGCTAAATGGTGTGTAATTTACCATTACACTCTAGGAAATTGTGTCATGCAGCCAACAACACCGACACCTTTAGATTAGATCTTGGAGTATTCTTTAGGATTTTTTTGGCCCATTCATGACCATATGAACTCATATGAACATGTTATATTGACTATAAGAATAATAACAAAAAATTTAATATTAATAATAACAAATAAACACATGAAATTGATCAAATAATTATAAATTATAATGTGATAACTAATATACCACTAGAATTTTTTGGGGCACAGTTAAGTCATTTGTTCGGTGATTGATTTTTTTCATATATATCAATGAATAAAATCCGAATAACATGATGAAAAAACCCCAAAATATTCTAAATAGTATCTTTCAAATTTAATTTATAATTAATTTAGATAAGAATTACCTATAAAATAATCACCCTCTTGATCAATTTAAATTTACACTCTCATATGGTTGTCATTGTCGTGGATAATCTAAGTGAGGAATCCTATAGAAGTGTCCACATGTGATACATGAATCTATAAGTGGAATTCTTGGTATTATAAGCACTATTATAGTATAACCAGGTGCTTCATCTCATTCATTGTTGATTTCAACTAGGGGTTCTATTCTTCTCCCTTGATTCTTGGGAGGGTAAATGTGAGGATAAATCTCTCCAGTGCTAAAGAGAATTATAGAGAGTATTTTTTGTGTAAATAATAAGTATTTCCTCTCTAAAATGATATAACATTGAATTTATACTTAGGGTGAAAAAATTGATAATTAAAAAACAACCCTTTATCAAATTATTTATTCTATGTAATCCGCATCTCAAATTGAAAAAATAATAATTATTATTTCCATAACATGTCTTTATTTAAATATCATTTTTAATGAATAAATTAATATTTAATTAAATGATATTGAATAAAATATATCATTACTGTCTTTCCATTAACTCAACCCATTAATTCTCCAGGGAATATATTGAACTATAAATAAAAAAAAATATCTAAATAAATATTATTTTTATAAGAAAGATATATATATATTAGTTTATGAATGAAAAAAGTGATGAAATTCAACTCAAATATTTTAAAATTGAATAAAAAAATACTTAATTTATGTAATCAATAATATTTGAATAATTATTATTCAAAAATGTGGGAATAATATATATTCTTAATATTAAATTCAATAAAATTTAATGAGATACTAAAGATACTGAGTGTGTGAACCTCTAGGACTATTTGTCTATAATAATTGGTGAACATACATAATTTCTATAATTGTAATCTAACAACATGTCAGGGAATCCATAATTAAATAAGTTAGAATCATAAAAACAAAGACCTTCATATGAACACTAATGTGTAATATAATCCCTTTATCTCGATATCTAATTAATCAGGATGCATGCTTTTGTTATCACCCTATATGATCAATTTATCTTTCTTTGAATTTATAAAATAAACTCATATATTAACTACAATGTTCATGTATTTCATTAGATAGTTACATTTCTATAAAAGGATAAAATAAATCTTCTTCCATTTACTAAGAATGGAAAAATCCTATATTGAATTATCCAATTAATTTCATATCACATATGACACACCCAATGTATGATACCTTTCCATAAGAATATGTTATCAAAATTTCCTAATATTCATCAAAGTACATGATTCATGATATTAATTAATAATAATCTCAAGTATAAGAGATAATATACCAATTTTTATATAGAAATATCCAATGACACACAAACATGTAGAATTCCTCTTATAAAGCATGTCCTCATGGCCTCCCATCTTGGAGATTACCATGTGAAACTTTGTACTAATAAATCTCAATATATTATGAGCCTATATAACTTAATAGTAAAAAATCATATATGTATCATAAGATAGATTATATCTAAATAATAATACACTTGTTTAAAAATATTGGCATGGAATCTCTGGGTTCTTGTTATAGAATGGGACTGTTATAAACTTTTAAAATGATAAATACTCAAATGATATTATCACATTAATTATATTCATAAGAACAATAATTATGTTATATGATAAAGAAGGTTTCATAATTTTTATAATATAATTTCTTTTTCTAGATATATCATCAAGAAAGTTTCATACTTTGTGTTAGCAATCTATCTACTCGATTTACTATTTTCCGAATCTCTAAAATGAACTCATGAATAAAATTCCATGGATATGCATTTAATCAAATAGTTTCATTTTATTCAAAGTCATAGAGATATAATTTTCCAATTATTAGAATTTACAAATTCTTTCTTGACTTACTTAATTTACGTTTTATCACGTATGACAAACTCAACCTATCATGCCACTTTTTGATCATATTGAATCACATTTTTCATCAATACATAAAAGTATGTGATTCATGATATACATTAATTATAATCACAAGTAAAAGGACTAGTACACATTTCTATAAAAAAAGAATATCCTATTAAATATATAACATGTGGAATTATTATTAGATTATTTTCCCTCATAAACTCCCATATCAAAGATTTCAAAGTGTGAACTTCATGAGAAGAAGTATCAATGTATTGTGAGCCTTAAAAACTGATTATAAAAACATCATTTGTGTCTCATCAAACAATTTTTGTCTAGAACATAGGACATCTATTATATAATATTGGTATATATTCAATGGTTATTATTAAAATAGGGAAAATTATAACCTATTAATGTGATAAATACTCTATGGACATTATTACATTAATATAATGCATAAGAAGATAATGATATGATATTTATTAATATTTTGATAATTGGTGGTAAAAAGTTAGTTGGTTCTAGGGAACTAACTCCAACAGTCTCTGAATTTCACTAGATCCAACTACTAACATCTTTTATTTTGCTATGATATTCATTCTTCTACTGAGATAATTCCTTAGTCAATAGGTATACCACATTCTCTTCTATAGATACTCTATTTAATTTGAAATTTATCCTTTGAGAAAAATCCCTAAATATGTGATATTTCTAAATTATATGATTCACCAATTAATGTGATTTATTATCCTTGGATAGAACCATTGTTACAGTATTATAATTGTATAGAGTGATAACATCTTTACTTTTTGTCACCACATCAACCTCCTAGACAATAATATGAGTAATCGATGTAAAAATCATTTCTGATAAATAAATAAATAAATAATGAAATATTAAAATCCTTTATGAAAATGGTGAAAACTTTATAGATGATATTCAATCTTTCGATCCCAATCATTAATTTTTAACCTCAAAAGAATTAAGTATAGTTTTCTCTAGGGTTATCACACAAGTGGTCATAGGCTATGTTCAAAACAGTCACTTTTGTTAATTTCCTTTTATAAGTTTTGGTAAAGTGGTGACTTATAATGGTTTAATAGAGTTAAAGGAAACTAAAAAAGATTATAATAAAAAAAGTATTCATTAATGTTATAATTTAGAATCAATACTGATTATAAATCATAGAGAAATATAATTTGAGGTAGTAGCTATGGACAGTCTTTGACCCTTAGACACACCTTTTATCTTTTTCTATAAATATTACCTAATTGAATATCTTATTGAGCACTCGAATACCTCTAAGTGAGAACCTAAAACACCTAGATACCATTTTGGGACAAAAAATATGGGTGTTGATAAGCTTTTGAAAGTGATTTTATTACCCAAAGACCTTGAATAAACAAAAATGGATTGAACCTGTTGTTCTCAAAAGTGTGACCTCACTTAATAATTTTATAAAATAAGAACAACCATTTTAGTTTTATAAGTTGAAAAAATCAAAAGTTATGTAGAAGAAAGAGATTTAGAGAAATAAGATAAACCTATTAATTCAAGAAAATAGTTTCCATAATAATTAAAAGTATTTTTAATTAGGAGAAAAACTCAAAATATAATGTATCCTTGGATCTAAAATGACCGAATACACCTATAATTATATCCATACATGGATAAATTAACACCCCTCTCTTCTTCTTCTATTCTATCCCCTCTAGCACAGTTTATTTCCAATGCTTTCAATGCACTATATAATCTTTTTTAGTTTTGAATTTTTTATATATTCCATGGATGAAGGTAAAAACATTTTGAAATTTTTTACATCCCTCAAGTCACACATGAGGATACACCATGTGTATGCAGTACATTTCCAAGACTTCTATAGGTGACTGTAGTAGTTGACACTCTTTCGTTGCATGCATGGGTGGGTTAGTAGTAGTAAATATCAATACTTAATATTCTTGTAATCCTATTTAAATAATCCCACAACATTGGACTCTTTATTTACAATTTAAATGAAACCATGTATCCAACATGTGGTTTAGCTAAAATGATTGTAGTATAATTCTTCTTCCCTGTTGGTTCTGAAATTTTCATAATGGGTAAAGTCATAAGTGAGAAGTTTGGAAACTGTATAGAACATTATTTCATAATTATTTCATTTAATATGATTTCAATTTCAAAAAATTTCAAAATTATTATGAAATGAGGATACACATGATGGGATTTCAAAACCTATATGAGATTCCAAAAAGACACTTGTTAGGGGATTTCAAATAATAACATATTAAAATTCCTATAGGATGATAGAATTCAAATGGTATTTGAGATTCATGTATGACTTTATAAGTCAAACAAGTTGGAATAAAACTTTTGAAATTTGAAAGGGCTCACAAAATTAGTGAATAGGTCTTGAAAAATAAAAGACTTATGGGATCCAAATTCTTAAGTTTCACAAAATAATTGTGTAATTAATAGAAGACTTATAGAAATTTGAAGAGTTATAAAAATTGAATTTTTAAAATGAGAAAAGGCTTATGAAATTGAGACTTAACCAAAACTTTTCCATTTCAAGTTTAAAATTAATATTCCTAAAAATAAAAATAAAATAATTGATTGGTTAGGGAATTTCAGAATTTATTGAAAACACATAACTACATTGAACTGATCACTTTTCAAAATTAAATCCAAAATGTTCCAAAAAATGATGAAAAATATATTAAAAGGAAAAATAGTGGGGATTTATTATATTAAATAAACATTAAAAGTAAGGAAAATTTCAATTCTATAAATTTCTGAACACTTAATATTTGGATTCAATGGAAAGTAAGCATAAAAAACAATACCAAAGAAAATCCAAAACATATACCCTTGTGATCCACTAATTTAACACCAAGAAATTAAAAATTATCATGATTCCTAAAAATAACTTATTCTAAATTCTTCATTATGTTCATTCAACCCATTACAACTTAATTCATCCTACCATGTACATAGAAAACCGACCTCACTAAATTTCTCTCTCATCACAAAAATATGGATTTTCAACAAAGTTTTACTCATCTAAACATAAAAAAATGGTCACCATAAGTTTCATAAATTTATCAATATCCATCCAAAATATTAAAGATTTTTTTTAATTATGAGTACTTTCATATATGTTTAGATGTTTAATGTTGGTAGGTGTTAGATCTAAAAAATATTTAGGGAATAAAATGATGGTTTAGATCTTTTTTAAAAAAAATTCATAATCCAATTTATATTAAATAATGGATTTCTCATTACTCCCCTCGATAATAAATTGGCTCTATAAATATTAAAAACTTTAAGAATAATACACTCCTTTCCAAATTTCAACAACAACATTCTATTCTGCTCAACTATCTTTAAACATTTTAACTAATGTAGTATTTTTAGAATCTTCCTAGAATTATAGTTTTAAAGGGAGAGGGGTTTATTTAAAGATATATTTAGTTGTGTGATTTTTATCCCTTATTTAAAATTATAATAAATATTTTATCTCCAAAAAAATCTTTATTTTTATAATAGCTCTAATATAGTGAATTGATTTTCATCATTTTTTTGAAAATATAATTAAAAAATTTATTGATATATATATTATATTAGATATAAAATATCATTTTAGCATTTTTCCCTCTCTAAAAAATCTGAAAATGATGCATCCAACAACAATAGATCTCCCACCCCCACACTTGAGATCAATAAGATCATGCAATGTTGCATCCTATAGTAGGTATTTATAGGGATTTTTTTATTTATAATGTAGAAAACTAACTGGTTTTCCATTGATTTATAAGGGATAACATAGATAAAATACAAAGAGAAAACCATAATAAAAGGTTAATTTTGAAAATAGGGATTTTAAAATGAATTAATTTCCAAAATAAACTCAAAATAATCACCTTAATCTCTCAAGTTTTGATAGAAACTCATAAAATTATGGTTAAAATATGCACTATTTGGTTATCTCATGAAACAAGGTGAGTATAAAAAATATTTAAAAATAAGGTTCAGAATTCACACATTAAGGTGAATTAAAAATTTGTGTACTTATTTATGGAATGGGGTTTAAAATTTCAAAGGTCTTTTTAGGAATTACACAAAATCTATAATATAAAAAAAATACGATTTCAACCCTCATTTAAATTTAGTTTCATGGGTTAAATCAATATACTCATTTTCATGGGATTTAGAAATGACAAAGGTGTTCATTTTGAGCTTGAAAGTTTTAAAACACAAACTTAAAATGAAAATAAACTCACAGAAAATGAAATGAAAATATACATTTTTTAATGTAAATAAAAAATAGATATTAAAAAACTGATTCTGAATCTAAAAAATCTTTTTCCTACCCCACACTTATTTTTGGAAATGTATTAATTGTGAATTTTTAATATCACAAATGAGAAATATAAATTATTGACATTTAAAAAACAATTGTAATGGAATGACACAACCTATTTTATTGAGTATCAATAGCATTGAGTTATGTTTTCAATAGTTTCTACAAGGAATCCTATAAGAAAAAAAGGAAACAAAACATTATAATTTAAAGAAAAAAAAACATGAGATATAAGATAAGGGAAGGAAGGTGTAGTTTAAACCCCCAAATTGGGTGTTATATTTATATTTTCTACAAATGGATAGTTAAAGTGATATATTCTTGATCAGATAGAGGAAAATTTGTATTTCTTAAAAACTACCAAATGATATTATCTCCAATATTTTTTAGGTTCCAATTTTTTTAGAAGTTCAAAAATATAGTCTTATTTTTTCTCCCCTCCATGGAATCATGATTTATATATTTTAGTGAATAAGGGAAAAAAATTTGGTGCCATAAAAATACTTGATCTCTAAGAGGTATATACATTGTTTTCTAGAATTTTATTTTATTATGAAGTTTATCATCATTTTTTACTTGAAATTTTATTTATCCTTTGAAAAACAACTTCATATCATCATCCTAATTTAAATCACCACCCAAATCAATTGGTTCTTATATTTTCTCTTCATATTTGGCTATCAGAATATTTTAAAAATATTTTTTATCTAAAAAATCTATACATTCACAAGATGTATAAATAAAATTTTCATAGTAATAAGTTGTTAACAGTTTTGTATCAATATAATATGACCAAAATGAATCCAAATTTCAGGTTTATTATGGTGTTTTATTTTGTTTAAATTATTTTTTTGAGTGGATAGAATTTGTAAAAAAATTATTGAGACAATCTAATAGCTCAGGTTCTTCCAATAATTATTTTAAGATGAATGGTTCAATTGTTTAATTCACTTTGGGAAATATTTGGTATAAAGGATCTAATATTTCATCTCCAAAATGTTTGGTCTCACATGTAATTTAATTTTTAAAAAAATTACCCTAAAAAATTAAAAATATACTTGATTTATTATACTCACATCAATTATAAAATAATTTTTAATGAATTATTTTGATTAAAAAAGATAGAAATAAATGTTAGAATCATTTTTCAACTCATCCTCCAATGTTTCTTCAATGAAAAAAGTGTGTAGGGAAATGTTTTAGTTTTATTGAACTTCTTATTGAGTAGTAAATTATTTCAATCTTTTTAACTAAGTGGCATGATATTCTATTTTTTATAGCTAGTTAAATCAAAACAATATTTTTTACCCTTTTTGTTTTAAAGAATCATCCATTTTAGACCAATGTAATTATTCTTCAACAAGCCAATCATGTGATTAATCACTATAAAAATCTATTTTGATATAAAAAAGTAACTTAGTAAACCTTTACAATAATAGTAACAAATTTATTGAAGTTATTTTTTTTGAAATCCCATCCGATAATTTTTATTTTCTAAGGAAATCAATATAGTGGTCCCTAGGGTTTTCTCAAGAGGATATTGTAGGCTAAGTTTAAAATTGTCACTTCTGTTAATTTTTTTGTAAAAGTTAGTAAATTTTGTATATGAAATAGTTAAACAAATTTAAACTAAACTGATAAATATTATTTTAAAAATAAGTTAATCATTAATGTTATAAATCAAATGTATAACTGATTTTTAAATAGAGAAAATTTAGAATTAAGGCAGCATCTGTAGATCGCCTTTGACCTGTGGTAACTACCTTTTTCCTTTTCTAAAAATATTACTTAATTTAATCACTCATTTCATACTTAATTAACTTCATGTGACCACATAATATACTTATTTACCATATCAATACCTCAAATTTGGATGTTTATCCCATTATAATTTTTTTTGACTACCCAAAGAACTCTTAGAAACCAAAAATAATGGAACCTATTTTTCATAAAAGAGAGACCTAACTTAAGAAGTTTAAACATTAAGAAACCCTATTTTACATTCATAAGCTAAAAATCTAAAACCATTTCTAAGAAAGTGAATTCAAGAAATAATATGATCTAATTATTTTAATAAATTATTTAATAGAATAATTCAAAATATTTAGAAAGAAAAAAAATAAAAAGAGAAATTATCATTTGATATCTTCTACCTAAAGATGCCTCGATTTTTAGCTATACATTACTAAATTATCTCCCCTCACTTTTTATTCTATTAAATCCCCTCTGGTGCAATATACTTATAGCACATGAATTGTTGTATATATTATTATGTAATAAATAGATATTTTATAGCTTCCATAAAAGGAGATGGAAATATTTTTGGAGTTTGTGAAACTATTCAAGTCACGCCTAGGGAACCACAATAGACCTGAAGCATGTTTCCAAGATTTTTCTAGGCATTAGTGGTGGTGGTTTCTTATTCTTCACATACTTGAGTGGGTTTTAATTATTAAATATCCATGTGTGCTGTTCTTTTAATCTAATTTAATTAATCCTATGACGATTGACACTTTATATACTATTAAATAGTAATCCTATGGAAAACATATGAATTGGATGAAATTATTACAACATAGTTCTTATTCATTTTTGGTTCCTTGGTTTTCAAAAAAAATGAAAACTCATATATATGAATCTCATCTATAACATAATAATTATTTCATAAGAATTTCATTTTATATAATTTTTTTCATAATACTTAAAAATAATTATGAATTGAAGTCATGTGATATCAGTTTAACAAAGTCATATCAAATTCTAAAAATACATACATAGGGGATAATCCATATGGTAACACTGTGAAATTTTTACATGATAGAAGAATTAATATGGGATTTTAGAATCTTGTAAGTATTCAAAATTTATACATGTTGGAATAAGAATTACAAAATCTCAAAAAGGATTATAAAATTGGTGAAAATGTCTTCTGAAATCAATGAATTATAGGATTCAAGTTATTATGATTCACTACAAACTTAAAAACTACCAAGAGGCTTACAAAATCAGACAGATGCATAATAAATGGAATTTTCACAAATTAAAAATACTTACACAATTAACCAAAGTGATATATAATTAAGAATTAACTGAAATATTTTCCATTTCATGCTCAAAAATGAATTTTTCCCAAAAAAATAAAATAATGAATTATTTCAGTATTTCTAGAATAGATTAAATACACTTAAAACATTGAATTTTTCCTTTAAAAATTAAATCTAAAATGTTCCAAAAACATAAATTTATGTATATTCACATTAAAATGATATATGGTGTGGATTTATTTCTGGAAATACAAATGAAAAGTAATGAAAATTTTGGCTCTATCAACACCAAATCAGGCTCCTAGAAACATTTTTGTATCCAAACTACTTATTTTTATATATATATAAAAAGAAACTATATACTCATTATCTAATGTAGAATTAGTGACCACCATCAAATTAGTACCCTTCAATCTCACAACTCCTTCATTGAGTAAAAACACATATCCCAACTATATTTTACATCATTCTAATCTATTTACTACTAGAATATGTGTATCCCTTTGAAACTAGTTCATCATCTCCACTATAAACTAGGAATATAACCTTTATAATCTATAGATACTATAGGGTGGTCTTTACATATATCTAATTTGACACTTCTGAGTTTTCCTGATATCTTTTTACCCTCTTCAAGGTATAATAGACAATAATACTAGTGCATAGAATGGAATATATGAAATAACCAATCACATAACCATAATTTTTTGTCCACATTATCCCTATCCTCATGTGTCTAAGGTCAAATTTTCTTGGAGATATGTATACCGTGTGACACTAGAAACAATCCATTCTTATATTATTCTATAATAAATCTATTTAATACATTAACCATTTATGTCCCTTCACTTATTCAAAGAAGCCTCTTAAAATTATTGTGATGGATCATGACCCTTAAAATGTAAGCTACTTCCCATAAGTCCTTCATGGTGAATTTTTTTTGACCATTTATTAATAAACTATAATATTGTTATCTCATTTCCCATCAATAGTGTATCATAAAAAAATACAATATGAAAAATTACTCCACTCTATATAAACCACTTTTTAATATATGGATCACATTTATTCTTTATGAAAAAGGTCATTTATGAATTAATAAAAAAAGGTTCTATGATATTGATTCCTAGTTTAATACATAAATGGATATCTATAACTTTTAAACCTTATTGATATCTTTTTATATCATAAACCCTTCTGGTTGTGTCATATAGACATCTTCCACCAGGCTTCCCTTAAGGAAAACTGTTTTCACATCCATATTTCAAATATCATAATCATGGAAAAAAAATTGAAAAGTATATTTTCGATAGATTTTAGTATGGTTAATAGTGAAAATGTTTCATCATAGTCTATGCCTTTACATTTTGTAAACCCTTCAGCTACCAGTCATTCTCTATTAGTGTTGGCTTTACTATCTATGTCAAACTTCTTCTTAAATACTCATTTTCACAGAACAATATTTACATCAACTAAAGGATCTACAATAACATAGACTTGTTTTTGGTACATGGAATATATTTTTAAATTAATTCCTTCCTTCCACTTTATAAATTTTTAGCTTATTTCTACTTCAATATAAGATAGAGGTTCATTTTCATAAACTAATAAATTTTTGCCTTCTTAAATGACTAGAAAACAATATCTCTTTGGTTATATAAACTCCATATCTCACCTACCCAATACTTGTGCCTCTTGAACAAATTCTTCCACTGGGGCTTCTTAATTTGTTCTTGTGATGACTCTCATGTACATTGAGGCACAACTTCATCAAATTCTATCTTTCTACCACTATCATATTGAGATATTTTATCTTTCTTAAGTAACATAGTATGTCTTTCCACTATAAAATTATTTGTTTGAGTGTTTGAATAAATAATATCAACTATTTTCCATGATATATATTATAAAGGTAAACATAGTTCTTAAAGATGTATGTTTTTTTATTGATGCATCCTTAACAAAACTCTTTCATCCCAACACATGTAAATGTAAAAAAAATTATTCCTTCATATATAATAAATCATATGAGATCAAATTTTTAACTTTATTTAGAACTAAAATTATTATGTGCACATAAATTTATAATTTTTATCCCCAAAAGGTTAATTTAAAACTTTCATGAATCATCATCAATCTCACCATATCCAAAAAGGTGTGATTCTTCTTTTTACTGGAACCAATCCACTAAACTTTTTAAGGATGAGTGTCTAACATCCTAATCTTGACGTACATGGACATTGCATTTATTTTGTGAAATAATTAATATATTACACAAATATACTCCCAATGACCTTATTAGCTCAGAAACTTGGAACACAATATTCTAACTTGGGGAAATATATTCAACATCTCCCATAAAGATCTTCCCTATTTATTTTCCTACCTAAAACCTTTATGAATATCCTAGGGAAAAAAAAACAAAAAAAGGGTGAGCTCAAATTCTCAGTAATGGTATACATTGAGAACATATAACAAATCATAAAAATAAGAATATAAAAACATGAACATAATGTTTAAATTTCAAAATATTGAGTCATGAAATAAATATTGGTTGTATATAAGGCAAAGATCATAAAGGAACATTAATCGTGACAAAATAACATTCCCATAAAACATGGAATTGTGAAAAAAAATCACATAACATGATTTCCATAGTTTCTAATGCATTTCTGCCAACACCATAAAAGTGAAAAAAATTCCATTGCTGAATTGGGTTTACTTACCATTATAGCCATGTATTACTAAACTTCATTTACTTGCCATTCCATCCCTGTATTACTGAATTGGATTTACTTTTAATTCCAATCTTGTCTATCTCATGAGATATAAATCTTTACCCAATGAATTAAATGGAGATATTGGTGACACCCATCTCATAATGAAATCATTCTTACATGTCCTGCAAAAACATAAACCAATAATCATAGTATAACCCAAGGAAGAAAAAGGGTTTCTTAAAATTCATTCCATTATAAAATAATCCATATAAAATATCAATACATAATTAACATAATAAAATAAAAGTAATAATAGAGATAGAAACATAACCCTATTTAAATAGTGTCATCTTAGATAGAAAATAATTTTGATAAAACACTTGAACTTAATTCATGAGGAAAATATAATTTCTAATTCAAAAACATTTTCTTTTCTCTAAATGTCACACAATTTTAAAAGAAAATAATTTAGCTGAAATTAAACATGAAATATTTTAGATTAATATTCATGGAAATAAGGTGTTAATAAGGAAAAAATACAATCATTTTATATAAGTTAAAAAAACATTCTTCTCATACTCTTGTCAGAAAAGTCAAAAAGTACCTCTTATAGAAAATGAAAGAAAGATTCCTTCAATACCGTTTAATAAAACATAAACAATGGGTAAAATTGAATTTAAAAAATAGTATAGGAATAGAAATAATATTATATAATTAGGAAACATGTATGTGGAGGATAAATATACCCCAGTAAATACTTACGAATAAACAATCTTAGATAATAATGAGATTATAAAATTATCTCTTACCTTAGGTCAGATTTCTTCTGTATGTGTACAAAACATTTGTACAGTGGGTTTGAAAATATTATTAACTTTTATAAAAACCATAATAATATCTGTTATATCATATATTATTCATTTATGACTTTATATTACCCGTTTATTTATCAATTCCATGTTAAAGCAACGTTTTGGGTAATAATTGTTTTATTTATCGTACATGTTTTGACATGTTATTATTAATCTTATTACATAGATAATTATTTAATTACTTAAAAAATTTAAAACCTTATTTATATATAATAAATATTCAGTATATAAATATATATAATAAATAGATAAATGAAATGGAATACACTGTTCATGGAGACGGTAGCTCGTATATACGCATGAATGTTGTTTCAATTTTCTTATTGAATTTCATGGAAGCAAGTAAATGAAATATATATATATACCCAATAGAATTATTATTTGATATATTTCATTATTATTTATTATATAAACTTTATAATCATTCTTAAATGGTTAACGTGGAGAATAAATTTTATCGGGTCATGGAGATGGTAATCCATACGTACGCACGAGCGATGATATCATTCACTTAATGGATAAATGGTATGGAATTGGATAGTATATTAATTATAAATAATAACTATAATATTATATTCAATATATAAATCCATTATATTCATCATTATATCCATCAAAATTAAGTATTTTTTAATAACAAATTACACCACGACGTGGAGACAGTAAGTTGTACGTACGCATGTATGGTGATATTGTTATTCATAGGATTCATAAAAGATGGTATAAGGTTTTCCCATAATTATAATAAAATTTAATTATGCATACGATAATAAATTTATTACATTAGTATGGTATGAACATAATAATAGGAAGTATAAGACAAAAATAATTTTGAAAGAGGTGATAAAACAATTACCTCTTTTTCGAGTATCACCTTATGATTTTTACAAAATGTCTCCCTAGGATGGATTTATGACAAAATTGTGGCCTCTAGGATGGATTTATGACAAAATTGTGGCCTCTAGGATGAATTTAGGGAATTTGGAAGAGGAGATGGGAAGTTTTTTTCTGAGAAAATATGCTTTAGAGGTGTGAGTAAAAGAGAAGGAGAAGTTCCCTTTTATAGGATAGTTGAGGGGCAATTTATGAATATCTTTAAATACTAATTTATTATATATTTATTTTAGGTTTATAATGGTACCAAAGTAATATATTTAGAATATAATATGGTGATGGGTCTAAAACATCTCAACCAATAGTTTTTAGACATTCTTAGATCACAAACATAACCTTATAATTTAGATTTAACCCTTAGTTAAAACATTAACTCTTACCATGTCTTCTGGTATTTTCATAATATATGGTTACTATAGTTACTATAAAATTACAATAGAACCTAAATTGGATCATTAATGAAATTTTTAACATTATAAAATTCATTTTTACAAATCTTATATTTTTAGGACTATTATATCATCTAATAAAATAGTATTTATTTTAAAAACTAATTTATATAAATTTTGACACTATTTAGAAATTGATTTTTTTAAATCATAAAAACTTGATTCCTTTGAAAAAAAAGAATTAAATCCCCCCACACATTTCAATTTCATCTATAAAATTCGTTTATGGGATCAAAATTTTCAAATTAAATTTATTTTAATTATTTATAATGTCATTAATTTGAATATTTCATTAATAAGGTAATCACTACATCATCATTGTGTCATAAATAAATTTATTTATTTTAGGTATAAAAATAATAAATAAAATTAAATGTTTTAGGAAATATTTTTATATTTATAATGAAAATTTATAATCTAAGTGATATTTTATATAAACCAAAATAAAGTTGTTTTAGTAAAAAGATACATGTTTATGTTATATTTCCTCGTACTTTAAATTAATTATTATAACATGTCATTTTCACTCCCAAGTGGTTCTAAAATGACACGATTTCAGCATAATGATTGTTTTTTTCTCTCATGACTCATAAAATAGGATTATGAAATTTATTCGGGTAGTTTTATATTATTATAAAATTATTGTTTTACTCTTATTTACATGATTTACCCTTTAATCATAGTAAATAAAAAGAATTACTGAAGTTACTATTCATAATGTCCAAAAATAAAAGGTACCTATTTAAAAAAAATTACCTTATGATTATAAATATGGAATCATTTTTTCTAAATTCAAGATAAAAAATTGTCAGAAAATAATTTAAAATTAATTCCCATAGTCAAAACCAGAAAGTGGGTTTTTAAGAGGTAAAAACTATCAAAATATTGACAGGTGTTTATGTCTAATTTAAATGTGAATTTACTTATAAGGACTAACATTAAATTAAATGATAAAAAAAATAATACAATTACACTTTAAAACCAATTAAAATGATAATCTCTCTATATAAATAAATTAGATGAAAAAACAGTTTTGAATTAAAATGTAGTATTTTTCATTATTCATTAAAATATGAATTTTATCAAAAAAATACCAAAAATGAAACCAAAGTAAATTGTGATGTCCCAATTACAAATAAGAAGTTTATTTTCTCAAATATAATATATACAAGTGTTAAACAATATATCTAAAATGGGTGCGCAATCAAAAGATGACAAAATTTCATTTTTTGAAAAATAATTGTTTTATCTGAAAAATTAAATTTGTTCTTATATCATGCCTAGAAAATACATAATATTAATTTTAGTGTTTTATAAAATTAAAAATTTTCTTAAAACTATTCATAACGGGTTGTTTATATCCTATTAAATAATAATATTTTAATAATATGTCATTGTTTAGTGAAACTCAGTATTGCATAGAATGCAAGCTTTCGAGGAAGGTCTCTCTTATGTGTAATGCAATAAAAGTTAGTCTTGTGTGTAGTGGAACCTTCCTTTGGTGTTTCTTATAACATAATCCCAACATATTTCTTTTATACATTGAACAAAATCAATACACAATGTTGCATATATCATACGCCAACTCGGTGTTGTGTGTAACATACTACAGGACAATTTAGTGTGAAAGGAATGTTTGACTTTGTGCATTGTAAGATATAAATAAAATTTTAATTTATTAAAAAAAATGGTTCATAAAAACCTGAGTTGTTACAAAAAACAGTGGATCTGTTTTCTCTGGGCTTCTGGGATCCATTCGAGGGGATCCTGGAGAGGAATTTTCCCCCGTCGGCCGTGAGCGCGGCATCAGCGGTGGCGAACACGAGAATCGATTGGTAGGAGACGCCTGAGGTGCACGTCTTCAAGGCGGATCTGCCGGGGTTGAAGAAGGAGGAGGTGAAGGTGGAGGTGGAAGAGGGAAGGATCCTGTAGATCAGCGAGGAGAGGAGCCGCGAGAAGGAGGAGAAGAACGATAAGTGGCACAGGGTGGAGCAGAGCGCGGGGAGGTTCCTGCGGCGGTTTAGGTTGCCGGAGAACGCGAAGGCGGGGTAGGTGAAGGCGGCGATGGAGAACGGGGTGCTGACGGTGACGGTGCCGAAAGCGGAGGTGAAGAAGCGGGATGTGAAGGCCATCGAAATATCCGGTTAAGCTGGTCGGTTCGGTTTTCTTCGTATATGATTATCTGGTATGTTTCTGTGTTGTTTATCGGGCTAAGTTAGTTAAGTTAGTCTTCTTCGTATGTGATAATCTGGTTCTGCGTTGTTTGTTCGTCCATTTGAAGTGTACTATGTTTCTGCAATGCCTACCTTCGTCCATTTGAAAAAAAAATCAAGGTTATAGAAGTTTTACTACTTGAAAGTTTATTTCATGGAAACCCACATCGTAAAAAGGAATAGTACAACTTCATTTTAAAAAGGAAACTTAGAAACATAATGTTTACATAAAATAACACATCACTTGGTTTCACATAGGAGAACATAGTTTTTATGTGAAAATATGGATATGGAAGAGAAATATAACCATCAAGGTTTTGATTGATAGTGATATAGAATAAGGTTCGGATAAAGTTAACAATCAGGAAGCCATAAATATGTGATGATTTAAGGGATCGTCTGATTCATCAGATAAAAAGGTACTAAGATAACATTTTTTGTTTTCAAGATCCTTTCCCTAAAGTTAAATAACTTTTCATGAGAATAAATACTTACTTTATTTTTGTACAATCTCACCATTTTTCAAGACTTGAACAATTTCCACTTTATCTCTTTTTTAAAGAAATAAAGTTGAATTTTTATTCTTGAAGTGTTATCTAATCATGCGATAGAATTATAGGTCATTCCATCTTTCTCAAAAAATGACATAAAAGGTTATAAAATAAGAATAAGTCCACCAATAGTAAGATAATACATTAATATAACAATCATCAACCGGAATATAACTTATACTATCTATAAATGGATAACATTAAAATTCTTCAAAAAACTGAAAATATAAAACATTAGAAATAGGTGAACCAAATCGACTTAACATTTTTCTACCACATATCAAAGTTAGTTCTTTTTTTTCACCTACAAAACATGTACCTTAATCATGTATTCTCATAAAATATGATAATAAAATGAATTATCATAGAACCTTAGTGAAAACATACATTAAAACAAAATTAACACTTTCCACACACCAAAAATACAAAAAAATTTATATACTCAAACCATGATATCAATTTGTTCTTATATCAGTCATGAGGTATTTAATACTATCAAAAATCTCATTATATATTTATACCATAATTATTCACATATCATTCATTTTCTAAAATTATCTAAATAACTTTTAATGGTTACCAGTATCATTCAACATATACTTTAAAATACTTAAGCACAAATAATCATGTAAAAATCCATACAAGATCCTTTATTCCTTAATACTATAAAATTACTTGTACAACATTATTATTCATAATCATGTAATCATTCTACTATCTTCTTAAACCATTGACCGAGCTTCATCATTTTATTCATTAACACTTTTTTCATCTCATATATCATTTATAGTCTATTCATCGTCATCAACCTAAATACTACCCATAAAACCATGCTGATTACCTTCATGATATTTCTCTTAGGTAATCTATTTTCATAATGTTCATACATTCCACATTTAAAACATTTAACTATCATTGATGTCTTAGAAATACCATTATCCTTATCCATTGGGTTAACTGAACCATTTCCTTTGCAATTACTGGCTTTGTGTCCTTATTTTCGACACCCTAATAATATTCTAGTTCTTTTGAAACATTCCCCTTGATGCCTCATTAAACATGATTTACATGAGTAAAATTGAAATTTATTTCCTCTATGATCACCATGTAACTCCATATTTCTCTTATTAGCTAGATCAAGAAACTCACCAAAGTTGAGATTATTTATCATATTATGAGATTGTTGATTGGGCATAATAATGAAGATTAACATTCCAACTACCATTTAATTTGGTTTGTCATGAATAATATCATTTTATTTTAAATTATATTCTCCATTAACATGAATCCTCCTATTTCTATCCATTTTCTAAAACCCAAAAAGAATAGTGTGAGAGGGAAAAATCATACTGGGAAAAAAACATAATCAATGGGGGTACTTTCACTCTATAACATCTTAGGATTGATCATAAATTATTCATGATAGTTACCATAATTATAATACTATACCCTATAGTTAGTGTTACCCATATGGAAATCCCTAGACATACCTTATAAATATGTATAAGGATCTCACTAAAGTTTTATGCATTATAGTTTCAAAAGGTTAAGTAAACATTTACTCTAATACCAACTCTAACGACCCATGATTGACAAACATGGACATTAAATTTCTTTTTCAGAATAATTAATACATTACAAAAATATATTCCAAAAGAACATATTATTTTAGTGTCTTTGGAAACATGGAACCAAATCTTATAACTTGGTGAAATATCTTCAACATCTCCAATAAAGATATTCCCCGTTTTTTTATAACTAAAACCTTTATTTATATCTTAGGAAAAATAAAACCTAAAAGGATCAGATGAAATGATTAGTAAGGGTAAAAATTGAGAACATAAAATAAACCATAAATATAATAATGTGAAAACATGATCATAAATTTTAAATATCAAAATCCTGAGTCATGGAATAAATCTTGGAAGTACAGAAGGATTAGATCATAAAGGAACATTAACCATGAAAAAATATCCTTTTCATAAAATATAGAATTGTAGAAAATAAATAAGCACATAATATTATTTCCATAGCATTCAAGGCATTTCTACTAATACCATCATAGTGGACAAATTCCATTATTGAATTGGGTTTTGTGGTCATTCCAGCCATGTATTACTGAACTGGATTTACTTGTCGTTCCAGCCCTGTATTACTGAACTGGATTTACTTGACTTTCCAGTCATGTCTATCTAATGAGATATAAATCTTTACCCAATGAATTGTAGGAAGATATAGATCCCACCTATATCATAATTAAATCATTCCTACATGTTCTACAAAAACATAAACCATTCATCATAGCATAACCCAAGGAACAAACAAAATGGGTTTTTTAAACATCATTCCATCACAACATAATCCATATAAAATATCATTCCATAATTAACACAATAAATTAATAGTAATAATAGGGATATAAATATAAACCTATTTAAAGAGTGTAATCTCAGATGTAAAATAATTTTGATAAAAAAATTGAACTTAATTCTTGAGGAAAATATCATTTCTTTTTCAAAATGTTTTTCTCAAAATTTTGTGCAATTTTAAAAGAAAATAATTTAGTTTAAAATTAACTTGAAATCATGTAGAATAAGATTCATGGAAATAAGTCTTTAATAATTCATAAACATCCATTCATGTCATATAATTTAAAAAAACATTATTCTCATACTCTTGCGAGAAATGTTAAAAAGTACCTCGTATGGAAAACGGAAGAAGTATTCCATCCATACCATTTAATAAAACTTCACCAATGGGTAAAATTGACATTAAAAAATATTATAAGAATATAAATGATATTATATATTTATTAAACATGTACATGGATAATAAACATATCCCATTAAATACTTATGAATAAACAATCTCTGATAATAATGAAATTGCAAAATTCTCCCTTACCTTAGGTCAGATTTATTTTGTATGTATCTAGAAATTATATATATTGGGTTTAAAAATATTATTAACTTTTAATAGAACCATAAAAATATCTATGATATCATATATGATTCACTTATGACATTTTATTACTCGTTTATTTATCAATTCCATGTTAAAGAAACATTTTGGGTAATAATAGTTTTATTTATCATACATGTTTTGACTTTTTATTTTTGATATTATTACTTATATCATGATTTAATTACTTAAATAATGTAAAAAATTATTTATATATCAAAAATATTCATTACATAAATATATATAATAGATAGATATATGAAATAGAGTATACCATTCATGGAGATGGTAGGTTGTACGTATGCATGAATGTTGTTTATGTTTCCTTATTGAATTGAATGGAAGAAATTAAATGAAATATACATACATAAATATGTTATAATTATTATGTATTATATTTCATACTTATTTATTATATATACTTTATAATCATTCATTAATGGTTAATGTGGAAAATGAATCTCATCGTGTCGTGGAGATGGAAAGCCGTACGTACACACAAGCAATAATATCATTCCCTTAATGGTTAAATGGTATAGAATTAGATGGAATATTAAATATACAGAATAATTATAATTTTATATTCATTATTTAAATCCAATATAATCATCATTATACCAATTCAAATTAAGTATTTTTGAATAACAAATTACACCACGGCGTGTAGACGGAAAGTTGTACATACACACGCATGGTGATATTGTTATTCGTAGGATGGATAAAAGGAAGTATAAGGTTATACCATAGTTATAATAAAATCTCATAAAATATAAGATACTGTATTTATTACTTTAATATGGTAACAACATAATAATATAAAGTATAAGAATAAAATAATTTTGAAAAAGGTGGTAAAACGATTACCTCTTTTTCAAGTATCTTCTTTTGATTTGCACAAAAGGTATCTATAGGATAGATTTATGCCCAACGTTTGGCCTCTAGGATGAATTTATGGAATGTTTTAGAGTAAATGGGTAGGTTTTTTATGATAAAAAGGGCTTCATATGTTTTATTAAAATCAAAGTATAAGTTCCCTTTTATGGAAGAGGTGAGGGGAACTTTAGGAAACTATTTAAATATTAATTTATTATAAATTTCTTTTCACTTTCTAATTGTCCCAAAAACATTTATTTCGAATATAATATGAGTATGTGTCTAAAGACTCTCAAAAATTATTTTTAGACAAGTTTAGGTCACAAAATTAACTTTATCTTTTAGCATTAACCCTTAGTTAAAACATTAAATCTTACCATGTCTTTTTGTATTTTTATAATATATTGTTACTATAGTTAATATAAAATGAAAAGAGAACCTCAAGTGGATTATTAATGAAATTTTCACCATTATATAAGTCAATTCGACAAATATTATATTTTTAGGGCTGTTATATCATTTAATAAATTAGTATTTGTTTAAAAAACCCATTTATGTCAATTTTGACACAATTTAGTAATTGATTTTTTTTAAGACGTAAAAGCTTTATTCCTTCGAAACAAAAGAATTAAATCATCCCTCAAATTTCAATTCCATTAAAAAAATTAGTTTATGGCATCAAAATTTTCAAATTACATTTATTTTAATATTTATAATATCATTTATTTGAAAATTTCATTAATAAGGTAATCACTGCATCATCATTGCGTAATAAATAAATTTATTTATTTAATATATAAAAAATATAAATAAAATACCATGGTGTAGGAAATAGTTTTATATTTCTAATGACTATTTATAGTCTAATATATCATTTATATAACCCAAAATAAAATTGATTTAATAAAAAGATACGTGTTTATGTTATATTTCCCTTTACCTTAAATTAATTATTATAACATGTCATTTTAACACCCAAGTGGTTCTCAAATGCCAAAATTTATACCTAAGGATTTTTTTGTCTCCCATGACTCATCTAATAGGATTATGATGTGTGTTAGGGTAGTTTTATATTATTATAATTTTCGGCTCCGAATTTCGGATAAGGCCATGGATGGACATTGTTGAGAAAACCAAAGGAATATTTTGAATCAGCAGACAATCTTGAGACACCCAAGGGAGGTGCGCGCAATATTTATGGAACATTCACAATACTCAAAATTGGGATCAAGATCTTGTGTGCCCAATGTGATTTCAAAAGGATTCTTCCACGTCAATCTTTCAAAAAATAGTCTAGTCAGTAGTGAGAATGAAAAGTGGCATGCGTGGAAGATTGAAAAATGTGTGGAAGATCTTATGCACTCAAGGAAATGTCAAAATGCCACTTGTGCGCAGATCATATTGCATTCTACCTCCACATTTTCTTTCTATTAATATAAATTTACCCCCATAGTTTGAGGGATGGTTATAAAAGATTAACTGACGCTCTGTTGTGCGAAATACAACCCTTACACAACCGCACAAAAGCCATGGCCTTAATGTACTCGATCTTGTGCTATAGGTCTCCTGGGGGGTCCTACTTTAGATGGTTCTACTAGGTTTTGAACCCCACCCATTTTCGTTTAATACAATGTAATTACAAGAAATAGGTTCCTCTTGCGTATAAGTTTTCCCTAGTGTCATTCCACACTTGCGTACGAGGTTTCCCCTAGCGTGCACCCACTCATTTTGTGTGAAACCACCCAATATTGAGCGCAACCCCTCATCTTGTGCACACCCCTTGAATCTTTCACATGACCCTCATTGTGAGGTCCTTGTGTTTTCCTTACCCTAAGGCACCATGTTTGAGCCCCTCTTACGCACGACACCCATGTCTGGCACATACTTCTCTCGTATGACCCTCTAGGTTTGTACAAAGTGATTTCAAGGTCCCTTGGGTGGTACTTAATGTTGTGTTGCTTTTACTCATGATTTTTCATATAAGAACTCTAATGGTTTTTTATTCTTCGTATATCCATGCTAACGTGATCCCCTCAATGGATTACTCTTCAACCTCATCCTTCAACATCATTGCTGGTGCCTTCCCTTCACCAAGGGTTAAAGTGCGCTAGTTATGTATGTCCTTAGCGTGAGGAGAGAATACTCACTGTGCAAGATGAAACACATTAAACTTCCAAGCACCATCATCCATGACACATGATGTTAAAATATGATCACCACATAAGCAATCAGTCCAGAGAAGACCATGAAGGGGACGGGCACCAGCACCTTCTCACTCCCCTCTCCCTTTGAGATTTGTCTCCATACACACCTTGTAAAGTCTCTACGTAAGCCCCGACACCCTTTTATGGGGTGTTTTAGGTATGATGGCCATATCCTCCTCATACACCTGGACACCATCCTTCCTCATCAGGCATCCCTCCTGAATTAAGTCCCAATATCCTTCTTCTTGGTATGCTAACCACACATAAGCCCCACTCCATTCAATGAAAATGCACCTTTCATAATGTGATCACCATGTCTTGGTTGCCTCTTGTTTCTCAAACCAAGCATGACTCACATGGGATTATAGTAAGCATCTACCATGACGTACTCTCTAAGATGCCTCAGTTTTCAAGCCCCATACCCCATATCTGAACTACGTGGAATTTGATCTTTTCCTTTTCTAGGAAAGGTACATAAGAAGCCTCCCTGAGGTTCAATCCCATCAATCATCTATCTTGACCATCTTCATGTTAGTTCACCATCATCCTATAGGACGATAAACTGTATTCTCGTCTAATCCCTCATGACATTAAATTGTATACTTTCTAACTATGTGGGTTTTTATTCCTATGTTCTAGAAAGGGAATGTAGGAAGCCTCCTTCAGTTTTACCCCAAACACTAATAAACGTTGATGTCCCCTTTTTTGGGACCCATATACTTTGTCCACCACTTAGTGGTGTCATACTAGTTCCCAAGCATCTAACCATGTGTAATCCCCAAACTAAATTAATACTCCTCCAACCAAGAGTGTCCATATTATGAAGGGATGCTAACCAAACGTAATCCCCAGTATGTTGTCAGGTTGTTGTCTTTTGTATACACTCTTATACAATGCCCCTGTATCTGAAATATATGGACTTTGATCTTATACCTTTTTTGAGAAAGGTATGTAGGAATCCTCCCTAAGGTTCAATCACATCACTCATGTCCCATCATTTCCTCTCCCTTGAGCCTTTGTGTTTTGGGAAGGTCATGCCCCAAACTGGAGGTTCTACTTCCTTCGAGTCACATCCTTGCGTCCATTCTAATAGACTGCCTCCTCAGGTGTCCCATTGCTACAAAAAACTAAGTGTACTTTGATTCCCTACCATGTGGATACATATAAATCCTCCCTAAGGTTCAATCCCAACAACACCATCATTTTCACACTGGTTCCATCCCATTCCTCCCATCCACTTCACTCAACCATCCATCATACATCCTGATTCTTACTCAGGACACCACATCCTAGTGAAATCATTCCATCCATTCAGGTAGCTAACCATACATAAGCCTCAAACTCAATTAATAGTCCTCCAACCAAGAGTTTACCTCTTACATGGTCCGTTATCCATGTGTAAGCCCCATCATGTCTTCAGTTTGTTTTCCATCGTGTACACCCTGATCCCATGATTCACCCTCTCAAACTACATGGGTTTTGATCACTGTCTTCTATGTAGGGTACGTAAGGGGCCTCCATGAGGTTCAATCCCATCCAATGGTAAATTTCTGTGTCCCCTTTTTCAGGACCCAATCACCCTTGGATCCATCCTCATTAGGCGTCTTGATCCGCCCATCAAGTAAACCTCTTGGGTACTCCCTATTAGGGATATATCCATTTTATCCACTCTCATCAGTGTTCCAATCAGTATGATCTATCTCTTATAGATGTTAAACTTAAGGAATACCCCATGTTAAACATGTAAAGATGAGGAAAACCTTGGAGACATGCCTATAGAATAAAATTCCCCGTACTCGGCGTGGGATTCCACAGGATTATGCATCCTCTATAATCGCAATCATAAGGGGAAGAAATCTAGTTGTACTAGTGTTTTAGTGCCCAGACATGACATCGATGTCAAACATGACTACTACCCTAAATGAAGGTTTCTTCCCTAACATGACCCCATAGAATATCCTGACAGAAGTAGTGTAATTAACCGGTGTCCAAAAAGATATGGCATCAGGAAATTTTCATGAACAACATCTTAATATTTAAGGGAGACCCGAACTAGGTGATGAATTCCGATGAGGAATCCACATAAAGAGAGACCGAAATCCCATCATCACATTTTCATCAAGGAGACCACTATAATTATATACATTAGACAAAAATCATGTCACTATATCTAGCTATCTGGTGCCGGGTCCCACCAATAAAATAGTGGTCCTAGCATGAAACTCATCATGAGTTAGAGAAGTCGACTGTTGGGTATCCCAGTCTGCGACGTTGTCAGTGTGAATCTTTATATCCCTCCATGGAATATTTAATGGTTCTGGGGAACTAGGAATCATTTTTCTATTGTCTGTACTGATGGGTGAATTCTCCTGCTTTGTAGGACCCAAGCTCAAGGTTCAGGAAATTGATCACCACCCACCCGCAGATGTAGGAGCCAAGTGAATATTAGCATGGTAGTCCTTCATGGCTCCATATCTTCTATGAAAACTCCCATGACCATGGATACTAGGCTCCCATTCCCCCTCTAATCCTATAAATTTATTCAGATGACATTGATTAATACTCTTGTTCATCAATACAAACAGAAGGGGGTTATCCAGATAAGGGACATGGCCCGTCAGGACCTGGAGGATTTTGTGACCCATCCCCACCGCTGCCTCCAAGGGATGCGTAGGGATCCACTGCTCCCCACTCTGACTTTCAACATCTTTTGGAGCCTATCCCGAGAGCACTCTTATGATTCGCTCCCTTATGCAGATGAAGTAAGGGATGCCTGAGTCTCTCTGGATAGGACTTTAGCCAGGGAGCCACTGAAGAGGTTTCCCAACCGGATGTTTTAGCATCTCCATCCAATCCCACAGACAGAATAGAAGGTGGTGCATACCCCTATATAGCTGGATCTAGTTTGGCAGATCTGACGTCAACATCGGGTGCAATCTCAGGAAGACACCCGCCATGAGAAATCATCTTCTAAGGATCCTATGGCTCGATCCACCATAGGTGGATACTATTTTCCCATATTATTGTCCCAAAACAGAGGAACATCCCTATCCTAGAGCAAGGACAATTCCATTCCTGGTTTGGAGTAATGCGCTAGCCACCTCGCAAGAAGGTTGAGTTGACCTCCCTGGTCATCGGTGCGAACAGCAGTCATCGCAGGCTAATCTGCAAAGATGAAGTCCCATACAGAGGTCCTCCCCATACCATCAACAGAAAAAGTGGATTTACTCCCTACTCCCGCATCCAGCATGGAGGTTCTCCCCATGCCACCATCATCAACACCAATAGTGTCCATCCCTGCTTCATCTACACTAAGCACGAAGGTCCTCCCTGTGATCTCGTTTTCAGGTATGAAATTTCCATTGCCTATGATGTTATAAAAGCAAGGATCCTCCATTATCTGTCACCTAACAGTGTGGGGGTCCTCCCCATATTCTCAACGAATTCATTGGAGTCCCTCCCCACTTCATTAATGGTCTTCACGAAGGTCTTTCCCATACCAAGTATGGTTAGAACAAAGGCCCTCCTGAAACCATATCTACAAGAGACGGTTGTCACGAAGATCTTTCCCATACCCAGTATGATCATAATAAAGGCCCTATTTGTACCACAACTACCAGAGCTATTCGACGTCAAGTCCCTCCCCAATATAACACCCTCAACCATGAAGTTCCTACCCATGTTCCATTTGATATTTTCTTAGGTTCTCCTTGCACTGCGGTTTGTCCAATCATAGGTCCTACTCAATCTAGAACCAACCCAAGAGGAGGTCCTCCTTGGTTCAAAGACTTTCCCTGCCCTGATGAACCACCACAGGATAAGAGGGTTGGTCGTTTCCTCCATAGGAAGAATCCTAAGAAGCCTAAACTTGTAATTAAACATGTCCGCTTTTTTGATTTTGAGGCGGAGGGCTATTTGTTGATGGAACCCTCACCCTGATATTCTATTTCGGGGGCTGGAAAAGAACAAGGCATATCAGCCTCATCCTTATGAAAAGAGAGGCCCACCAGATCCCTACATCCCTTCGAAGATACATGAAGGAGGAGGAATATTTGGTCCCTTTCTAGGGACAAGCTGTGCAATCCTCCTTCTTGTCAATAGTAACATTCTATACATCAACAAGAGATCATAGAGAATTGTTCTTGGGACCAATAGAAGATGAGAAATAATGTGACCCACTACCAATGACCACATCCCATGTGTGGGAAGCAGCAGTCATTAGTCCATCTTACAACGATGTGGTGGCACAATAAATGCATTATTTGGAAGACAACCAAAGATGTGATGGCTTGTCAGCTCGCATGTCGTATTCTCCACCGGCCAGTCTCCCATCACAGTAGTCCGCTTTAGTGCTGTTACTGGTCCCATAAGCATCACCAATCAAAGAATAGGGAAATCAAGGGTCAGCTCCTGAGTCAAAGTCGAGGCGTTTGTGGGAAATCATCGCAGTAGATAATTTCCCATAGATGTTCTAGCCAATCAAAACTATAAACTTCAACATTCTAGAGTCCCTTACCTAGGATGAGGTTATGTGCCTCCACCAAAGCTTAAGGAAAATGCATTTTTCTCCTCTTTCAGTGTTTAGATTACCCCAAGAGCTGGGAATACTACGAAGACATTATCCAGCAATGTCGTCTGGTCGAGTTGGTCACACTTCCTACAGCTTAGTGCCCAGAGTCTCCTGGTCATCATCAAACCCTCCAGCAACGTTGCATCCAAAAATTTACAGTACTCTACAGAATTTTTAAGGAGGCTTCCTCCCACATCTAGATACATGGTTGGGGGCAGTATGCTTCCCTTCATTTCAATCCTATCTAGCGCCAACCTGACTTGCCAAGTGATTTTGAGGATATTCCTCTAGGAAATGTCATGATTAATATGGAATACCTATCAGAGGAAGAAACCAAGCTAAGACTCACTGAGGAGAACTTACCCCCTGGGTGGTGCCACACCTATTGGATCTTTTTGGTGGGGTTACTCGCCAGCAAAGAAATTTACTAGGCCTTCCTACACCTTTCAAGTCATTATCCTTCAGTTGGGACCCCAATAAGAGTAAATAGCACATTAGGACTATCAAACCCTATATCATGTCTTGCTCAATGTAAAATATTGAAGATGACCCTGAAAATGATGCATTGCGTCAACAACTTTCGGAATATAAAATGATGGTTGATGACCTTCTCACCGAACGTGTTGTCGAGTGGAAACCAGATTATGATAATCCTCAACCAGAATAGCAAGTGCAGATATAGAATCCCCCATGAAAGTTTCCTCCTAGTGATCTTGACCATCCTTCCCATATAGATAAAGTATAGGCTAAAGTTTATGTAAATCGGGCACGATATGCATCACTTAATCCACACGAGTTGCGTTATAACTCTTACAGAGGCCCATATTAGTTTACCCTAGTTGCTTCATAGGTCGTTCCCCCAGTAGTCCTACAAGTCATTCCACCATCCAATTTATGAGCCGTTGGACCTTCTTACCATGTTGAATAACTTTCCAATGCACTGGTGGTTAGAGATCCTCATCAAGATAGGGATCCCCGCCAAGATGATTCAATGGCCTCTCTTATTTCCCATCTCGAGGCTTTGGAAACCCAACAAGTGGCGATCCCACCTGATAGAAACCCATATCTGGCATGGGTGGATGATACGCCAGCACCACTAGGTTTGGGAAATCCCACCTACTCCCCTTTTAATGGGACAGGAGACCCGCTGAAACGTCTAGCCCACTTCATTTATTATGTGGACCCATATTGGGAACTTCATCACAATAGGAGGCCACCAAACTCCAGTGTTTTGTTTAAACATTGGAAGGGTCTATATTTTCTTAGTAAATCTAGTTACCCATTGGATATTTATCTGGTTGGGAAGATATACGCATATAGTTTTTTTACCAATTCAGTACCACGACCCGGAAGACAAGCATTACTAACCTCTTTAAGTGAAAGAAGAGGCCTGTCAATCATGTCACTGAATTTATCACCAAGTAGATGGGCCTCACATATTCTCCTGATATTCTGCTAGCTTGGGAATAGATACTAACAATGTGTGTAGGTAAATACAAGATGGAAATGGCCCCTTCTTTCATCACTCATAAATTCAGAGGTGGGTTTCGGGATTTCTACGATAAACTGAAACATCTAGAGGGAGCCTTGCAGCAAGCAAAAGAGGCATGTCTATTGCATCCTATAGATCCTGTACAAAGATCATCCAAGGTTGAGACCATCATGGTAGTGTAAATAGAGGCCCCCATGTAGCTGTAATTTTTATTGGTAGAGACACCTTCATATTTTTGCAGAGTCCCACCACCTCAGGGGAAACATTCGTCTTAACAACACCCACCTCATAATTAGCAGGCGTCCTTGCGTAACACGTCACTACCACCTAGTTGAGATAATCAGGTTTCAGCATAATAAGCTCTGCCATCCCCTCATTAGGGCCAGGCTCACAGAGCTCCTTTGACGGATCAGAGGAACCATACCTACTCATTTAACGAGGATGAGGTTCCCGGTTACTTTCAAAGTGTCTTGAACTAGGGAATCCAGCGGTTGCCATAATAAAAGAATCATGAAGAGTGGGATCTCACTAATCGCCCTAATTATTTACCCTATCATCGGTTCCTTGTGAACACCCTCAAGAAGTGATATGTGTTTAAATACTGGATTCAATACCATGACAAAAACAACATATTCAGGTTGGGTCTAGCCCCATCATAAGTATCATGTGTGTTTATAAAGATTGACAATGACAATTAGGGAGAATGGAAGCAGGTTTCTAACTGCGGGTCTCAAAAATATGATAACTTGATGGATCTCAAGGTTGTATAATGTTCCCATAGTATTATTTGTTCACATATAAATCAACCTGATCCTCCAGAATTCATTGTGTTAGCTGGAGACACTCCCACATCAACATATCATTTGTCCTCTTCCTAGAAGGGAAAGAATCCACAACATAAGGGAAAAAATTCCCCCACCGATTCCTTCATCGTCACGTACACTCGATCATTACATGCCCCAAAAAATGGGCATCACCCCTATAATCCTCCCAGAAATAGAGGATTCATCAAGTGACAACCAGGGGAATGCTTCGGTCAATAACGTGGATCTGGTAAACCCCTACATGGTTCTTGATGAAAATGAGTGTCAGACGGACCCTCCCAACGTCCCTAGTCGATGCCAGCATCGATAAAGTCATGGGTATGTGAATCCCCATAATGCATTGGCTGGTGCTTCTAGCCAATCTTTGAACACCATCGAGACTATACAGCAGGCCTAGTGTAGAGCTTAGCATGCACAGCCTTCTGATCTCATTTCATTGGATCTACTTCCACCACTGTTAGTACTAATTTATCAGGAAGAGCAACCCAAACATACTATAATCAACCACATTAATTTTTGTATGGACCTCATTAATCTATCCATCAGCTGGTAGTCGCACCACATGGTTTGACTAGTGAGAAGAGGGACAATTCCAGCACCAACCAGAATCTACCAGTTCAACCAGCAGCGCCCATCGTACCTCCAGCCACAGAACAACCTTCTATCAGTAGAATTGTATGCCTAGTGTGTAAATATGATGTCCTAAATCATCTTTATATAATTAATATGAGGTTATCTATCCTCGATGATCTCTTTCTATTAGCAGATATGTGTGAATCTCTTATGGGGGGTGTTAAGAAGCCCCCTCCAGTTTGAGATAGAGGTAGTAGTCACATAGGCATTTCATGCTGAGATAGTTGAGTATGCAGAATGTCAGGCCATCATCTCTTTCTCTAGAGAAGATGAAGTTTCTCCTATACAAGGGAATATATTCCTGATGTACATCACCATTTTGTTTGACATCATAGAAGTATGTCATTGTCTTGTCGACACATGTTATAAGATCAATCTCATCCTGACCCTGATACTCCACAATATGGGACTATCCAAGGTATATTTGAGTCCCTATGACCTGAAAAATCAAAGTTATCACAGGATGAAGTAGACACCAATTGGAAAAATAAACCTGAATACTCAGTTTGGTGTCCTATTTTCAAGCACCAAATTGATGGTTATCTCACAAGACACCGCTTATAATGTGTTTATGGGTAGACCATGGCTCTACCTGCATGCGGCAGTCCATTCCTCATATCACCAATGCCTTAAGTAATCCATTAATGGTCGAGTAGGTGTACTAAAATGTGATTTATCTCCCTTTTCCTCATTTTAATCCCTATACCTAGATTCTTACTATTACAAGAGAAAGGACAAGCAGATTCAGGCTAACGTGGATGATCACGCAACGGCTGTGACCGACCCACGGACAGACCTGGATGAGGCCTACATTTTCCCGATTCACCAATTGGAGGCCACAACCATGGACTTATGGAAATTCTATATTGTCTCTATAAAGAGGGGAAATGTGTTCCCAAATCTACAGAACTTTGGAATATCACCTCATATTTCTACAGAAATCAGTCTCTGGTGATCCGAGAGGCCCATACTCCTATAAGGTATCGGGATGACTGCCCCATGGAAACGACTATACATCATACTTTCTTGTTTCACCAGGCATGGATAAACTGGCTTAAGACAATGTACCACTATTTCTTTGATATTATCAAATGTCTCACCTTGGTTCAAATTCCAGATGAGATCAGGTTGACAGCTTTCGTCACCAAGGTTTTAGCAGTGTAGGAGTCCCTCGATGAGGTTCCCACTACCGCTCAGGATCGCACCAATGTCCCATCATGATCAACCAATTCAGAAGATTTCCTCCTTTTTATGATCCTATCACTATGGATGAGGAAGATTATTTTGAATATACCCCTACCACATTTTAAGAGGGTGTCCCCACTATGGTCTATGAATTGGTACCGGTGAATCGTGGTACCGAGATTGATTTTAAGCCATCACTGATGAGCACCGCTATGCCTTCAGAAGAGAAACAACGATACATGGATTTATTAAGGTATAATAATGAGGTAATTTCCAAGAGTTATGATGAGATGTTAGGTCTAGATCCTCAGGTTATCTTCCATCATCTCAGCCTCCCAGAAAATCATCACAGGTTCAAACATCCTCCCAGAAAGATGCACCCTTCTCACAATGCTATGGTCGAGGCTGAGGTTGATAAGCTCATGAAATTAAAATTCATCAAGGAGGTCTAGTACCCTAGAGGGTTAGATAAAATTGTGCCCATTAGGAATAAGAACAGATATATCAGAGTTTGTATCGACTTCTGGGATCTCAACAGTCATTGTCTGAAGGATGACTTTACCCTTCCCACGACAAAACTCTTGATTGATGCTCCCAATGGGATTCGGGATCTCTTCTTTATGGATGGGTATTCTAGATATAATCAAGTCTGAATGGCCCCTGAGGATGAAGAGTATACATCCTTTAGGGAACCGTAAGGTATGTTTTGATACCAGGTAATTCCTTTCGGTATAAATAATGCAGGTTCCGCCGATCATCATTCGAGACATCTCATATTCAAGCCGATCCTTGGGACATTGGTGGAATGCTATGTGGAAAACCTAGTCATTAAATCTCGCCAGCATCAGGACCATATTTGAGATCTTTAGAAATTATTTGGCTTCCTCTGTTCCTACCATCTGAAGATGGACCCCTTGAAGTGTTCCTTTGGGGTCACCTCAGAAAAGTTCCTCAGCTTCATTTTCAGATATAGAAGAATTATGATCAATCCAAAAAAGATCAAGGACGTCATTTAGATGTCTCCTCCAAGAAATATTTTAGATATTTGAGGATTTAAAGTCCACTTAGCCTACATACGGTGATTCATCGCCAATCTGTCTTGTAAGTGTACGCCCTTTTCCCTTCTCATGAAAAAAGTTACTGATTATCAGTGGAATTAGGAGTGTCAAAATTATTTTAAGAAAATCAAATAGTACCTACTATAGCCTCTAGTTCCGATGCTGCCCATTTCCAAAAAGTTGGGGGTCCTTTATTTGACCAATATGGAACTTTTCTTCATCACCATTCTCAATTAGAAGAATAATGAGGGAACAGATAACAGTTTATACTATCTCAGAGACATGCTCCTTGATACTGAGATGAGATATTCCTCTATCAAGAAGAGATGCCTTTCAATGGTATTCATAGTGTAGAAATTGAGACATTGCAGGCATCACTATGAGATACAACTAGTGTCTTGAGTGGACCCAATAAAGTACATTCTGAACTTCCCCATGTTAACAGGTTTTCTATCTTTGTGGGTAGATATCCTTCAACAGTTCAACATCAAATTTGTCCCCTATAAGGATATCAGTGGATAGGCATTGGAAGACTTTCGTGTCACCCATCCAACCCCCACAGAGCAGTCTATGGATCTTGAATTTCAAGATGAGGTAATCCTATCAGTGAATCAAGACACTTCGTGTTGGAAAATTCACTTTGATGGCGCTTCCTAAAGCCCTACTAGCAGGAGGCTCAATGATTCTAGAATTAACAGAGTATGCTTGGGTATCATCTTCATCATTCTACCACAAGATATCCTTCCCTATTTATTCCTATTTTCAAAAGGCTTCACCAATAATGAGGCATATTATCAGGATATCATCACTGGTCTCAAGATAACCCTTGATATTGGCATTCCCTATTTACATGTGAAAGGGGAATCTTAGATGATCATTAAGAAGATCAATGGAAACTACAATGTCAGGAAACAGGAGCTCATACATCTTCTAGATTATACTCTCTAATTAATGGCCTAGTTCCCTTCTTGGCCGGAAGTTACTCATGTCCCTCAATCACAGAAGGGTTGGGCCGATGCCTTGGATAGCATTTTCACATCTCTTGATGAGCCTGACTAGGATGAATTGATTATGCATGCCGAACATCGAAGATTTATTACTCTTGTCACCCTGGATGATGATTATAGCATAAAAGTAATCTAATTTACTATCGATTCCTCTACATTGGGGCCTCCAGGTCCCCCTTCCATGGTATTTGAGGAGACCCCTGACTGGACGACCCCCTTTATCGAGTATCTTCAGCATGGTAATCTCCTGACAGACTGAGCCGAATGTTAGCGAATCTGATGGTGCGCAGTGCATTTCACCCTCCAGAGTGGTCCTAGTCTTTATTAGATCCTATATAGAAGTGGGTTTGATGGGATTCTCCTCTGCTACATTCAAGGAGATAGTATTTCTTATGTTATGTAAGAAGTTCATTCCGGTTCCTATGGGACTCATCAGATGGGGCCAAAACTCTCTCAGTAGATCCAAAGATTGGGATATTTTTGTCCAACCATGATCTGTGACTATATCAATTTTTCTAAGAGGTTTCATGCATTTCATATCCATGTAAATTTTTTTCATCAGCTACCGAATCCTCTTCATACCCCCAAGTACTCTTGGCCCTTCATGGTATGGGGACTTGATGTCGTGGGACCATATCCACCTGTAATAGCTCGCCAGTACTGGTTCATCCTGACCACTATAGATTTTTTTTCCAAGTGGGAAGAGGCAATTCTGCATAAGGAATTCAAGGCTCATTCTGTCATTGAGTTCGTGAGCTCCAATATCATCCACCAATTTGGAGTCCCTCATACCATTCTCATTGATAACGACACCATCTTCCGAGCGGACGAGCTAAAGAAATTTTATGTGAAGTAAAATATCCATTCTAATCATACCTACTACTATCATACCCAAGAAAATGGGTAGATTGAGGCATTCAACAAAACCCTCTCTAACATCTTTTAGAATATGGTTGGTCAAAACAAGAATATTTGGCCAGACAAACTCCCCAACGCACTTTGGGCTTACCGGATGACGATGCGTAATTCCACCCAGGTGTCTTAATATTCCCTAGTGTATGAACGAGAGGCAGTCATTCACATATAGATTTAGTTACCCTGATTATGCACAACCATCTACGATCATCAGGCACTGGGAAAAGTAGATGAAATCTATCTGGATGAACTGGAAGTGCTTGACGAGAACAGGCTTCGTGCCCTGCACAATCTGAAGGGGCATCAAAACAAGATAACCAAGTCTTTCAATAATAAAGTGTGCCTCCATTATTTCTAACAAGGTGACATTATATTGTCCTTGATAACGCCAATGATACTAGGAAGGAAGCCCTTGAAGCTGGATCCGAAATGGGAGGGACCTTATATCATTCACAAGGTTTACCCCAATGGTGAAAACTCTCTGGTCACTATGGATGGTGAGAGTATTAATCCTCCCACCAATGCCAAATTTCTCAAGCAGTACTTCGTGTGAGGGAATCCTCATCCCACATGACGTTAAACTATATTATCATCCTAAAATACATCAAACTTCTCATATTCCTATTGAAAAACGCTAAACTACCTATCCTCATCATGAAAGATGTTAAACTATTAATGTTCCAATCTCTATAACTCTAAACTAAGATCCCTTTTCCCACATAATGATAAATTGTTAAGGGTGAATACACCTTAATGGTTAATCTCTATAACCCTAACTAAGATCCATTTCATCTCACATGATGATAAATTTTGAAAGGTTAATACACCACATGGTCTGAGTTCTATGACCTTAAAATAAGATGTCCCTCATCCTTTCCACAAGACATTAAACTAGACGGGTACCACCACCCTTCATGTGTCCTGTCATTTGGATCTAAATCATCCTTCACATCTGAAAGGACCCCCTTAACAGCCTGGTCTCATGAAACTTTGGCTAACCTACCATTTTTGGGCCAATGTCCTGGAGGATCTTGAGGAACAATTTAACACAAGTCCCACATTGCAAATACGGTCAGCATTTGATGTTCAATTAATAGTTCCTATTCAACAAGCATGGTGATTCACCTTTTTTCCGACCTTCTATCCCACACACAAGACATTGAACTTGGCATATATGGTCTGAGCTCTATGACCATAAAATAAGATCTTTCCATGTCATTGTCACACTAAGTTAAAATGTATGGAATTTCCAGAACTATGTATGGTTTGATTCCCATTCCTATAGGATACCTAGGAACACCCAGACCTTTCATCCATGGACCAAACCCAAGTTTTTCCTCCTTTCCAACCTCTTGTCCCAAGTTCACTCTTCAAATTTTGTGGTGTGGTATGAAATTTATGTCCTCATCTATGTCAGGATATTTTTTCCATTCCACACACATCCCCTTGGGATACTCTTCCTTTCACCATCCTTATCGTGTGATGTTAAACTATAAATAATTTTAAGAAATATGTTGGGATTTATTCCAGATATTTATGGGATACATAAGAATGCCTAAACATTTTTTCTTTGGGTACATCCCAACAAATCTCTTTGTCCCCTGGGATTAGTTATCTTTGAGGGTTTCATATAGTTTTGTGTGGACTTCTTTACATCCTCATTCACATCGGGTTTATAGTGGCCACATCATGTGATCCTCCTTCCAAGAACATATTTCTTTCCAAATCCGTACTGCATTATTTTAAAACTACACAACATTTTAAGAACTAAATTTGGCTTGATTCCCATCTTCATGGGATATTTCGGAACCCTTAGAAATTTCTTCCTTGGATCTATCCCGGATTTTAAGAAACCTCTTCTTCCTTATGGACCCTTGGCCTAAGTTCTACATGTATTATGTGGTGTGGTGTGGACATACATCATCATTCATATTGGGTTTTCAATAGCCATGCTGCATACCTCTCTCGAGATCTCTCCATCCCCTTTTCCTTTCATCCTTACTGCAGGACGTTAAAATACATGGTATTTCAAGAACTATGTATGGCTTGATTCCCATACTCATGGGATATGTAGGAACGCCCAAGTATTTTGTCTTTGGGTATAGCCCTGGGTCCCTAGATATTTTTTATCCCCTTGGCTAGAGGTCCCCCTAGGGATTTCACACAGTGCGGTGTGGGATTTTTTCCTCGTTCACCTCAGGTATACTTTATCACACAATTCACATTCCCTTTAGAACATCATTCTTCCATATGTGTCCAAACCATATGACATTAAACTATGATTATTCATCCCATATGACTTTCAACTATTGAGTATTTTCTACCTGACGTTAAATTCCATGGGTTGGTCTTTTCATACGACCTTAAACTGTAACACTATCGTCCTAGTCGCATGACGAAAAACGGCACCGCATTGTGGTGTCCTTTCATGAGGGGACATCATGTTTGGATTTTATCATCCACCATGCAATTTTTCAAGGCCTATATATGTCTTGATTTATACATTGATGCCCAAATTCTCTATCTTAGGTTAGTTTCTCCCAAAAAAAATAAAAAAATACACCCACATTAAAGGACAAACAAGATCCCTCAAATACTACTTATTTTGGTGCATGGGCCAGACTTGCACGACAGTATTTCCCCTAGCATTGGTATCCTACCATAATGTTTTCAAAAACTACATTTGGCTTTATTACCATCCTCGTGGGATACATAGTTTTGGCCGAACATTTCATCCTTGGGTCTAGCCTCAGGTACATCAAATCCTGCCTTCTTTCCAGCCTTTTGGCCCAAACTCTGTTAGAAGCATGTGGTGTGGTGATGACCACTCTATGTCCTCATTCATGTTGAGTTTCTAATACCCATTCCATGTTCTTCCCTTTGGGGATCTCCCTTCCATTATCTATTTTCCTTACCTCATGATGTTAAATTGTATGGATTTCTAGAACTATTTTTGGATTGATTCTCATGATCATAGGATATGTAGGAATGCCTAGATGTTTTGTCTTTGAGTCCAGCCCCAAGCACATGAATACGTTTTTCCCTTTTCCTCCACTCACCTCCTTAAGTCATCCATCATAAATGGACCCCTCGAACCTATTCATGCCTCACCAACGTTCTTATATTCACTGTGGTTTAGGTTTTAGAGTGTTTGATTATACATGGACATGTTTTCATCCATTTCTATGCTTCACATCTCCCTTTATTTGGGTTTCAATCATCTTTCACATCTGAAATGACTCCCAGACGATATAGATGCTCAACCTTATGGATCACATACCGATTTGGGCCAATGTCCCAATAGATTTGGAATAACATTATGAAATGGGTTCCACATCTCAAATACAGTCAGTGATCAACCCTCATATTTGGTTCCCATTTCAGGTCACACGACATGGTTGTTGTGTCTCAAACATAGCCAATAGTTATCTACAGAATTATGCCACCCCCATTATGACCTAAATATTGGTCTTTTTATTCACATCCCTTTCCACTTCATCATGTTCAAGTGGAATTTTGACACCCTTGGTGTTATCCCTCTATGCACCTTTGCGCATTAAAGAGGATGAATCAATGTCGTGGGGTCATCTTCAAATATAAACTGTCTCCCCTACTAAGTATTCCATGTTTAATAAAGATCTTCTCCACCCTTGTTTCACAAACTAAGCATATCTTACATGGGATTAGGGATATGGGTAAGGTTTTTTCCTACATGGAAGAACCACACTTTATTTTTTCCAAACCCTATAACCATAAACTATGATTTCACATCTTAAACAAGATGCTTGAGTCCAGGCATTCTGATTCTAAATTTTTTGTGAATTCTCTTGTAAATTTTTGATACGGTGTGGAATTATACTTCCTCATTCTAATCTGGATTTATTTATAGAACTATATTATATATTTCCTCCTTGGAAGTCTCACTTTATGGTCTGAGCTCTATGACCATAAACTAAGATCCCTTACGTCCTTATCATAAAACGCTAAACTACGCCTTCTTCACCCAGGCTGTGTAATGATAATTTACCCATCCATACGGTGTATTCACCTGAGAAGATGTCTCCCCTTTTCATTATTGGCCACCTGTCATACCACCTTTAAGAACTATGTGTTTCGTGATTCCCATTCTTATGGGATACGTAGTAACACCCAGTATTTTTTTGGTGGTCTAGCCGCATCACCATGATCCCTCTTGTGCCATTTTAGCCTAAGTTTCCTCAGAAGTATGTAGTGTGGTATGGACTTATATCCTCATTCACCTCAGGTTTCTAGTATCCATGACATGTACCTATCTCGAGAGTTCTTCATTTTTCATGTCCTTACCACATGACAATAAAAAGCACATGCATGTCCCACGCACATGAAATTAAACTAGGCACCTTACGATCCGAGCTCTATGACCTTAAACTAATATTCTTACCATCTATGTTCACACATCATTAAACTAAATGACAATTATGATATTCCACTTTAAATTAGGACATTACACCCTTTCTGTATTGGTCACCTACCATACCACCTTCGAAAACTATGGGTGGCTTGATTCTCATTCTTGTGGGATATGTAGTGATGTCCAGACTGCTTATATGTGGTCCAGTCGCAACTAATTTCTCCTCCCGGACCCCTTTTTTCATGGGTTCTCCCAAAATTACATGGTGTTATGTGGACTTCTTCAGCCCTCATTCATGTTGGGTTTATAATAATCGTGCCATGTAATTATATATTTCACATCCAAAAGGACCCCTAGATGGTATGGATTCTCGGCCTTATAGATCACCTACCACTTTGGTCCAACGTCTCGTAGGATTTTGAATGACATTATGAGACGGGTTACATGTCTCAAATATGGTCAGATGTTGGACCTCATTTGTTTGTTTCTATTCTAGGCTAACACAAAATGTATGTTTTCTTTCGAAAAGTGTAAAAATTTATCCTTTATCATCACACCTCTCCCATTGTGTCCCAAGTATCGGATGTTTTGAATTTCATATTTAATTCCCATTTCCATTTTATAGATCCTCGGCACATCTAGTGTTGTAACACTACGCTTTCATGAGCATCAAGTAGGAATGTTGGTTTATTTGGGATTTTCCCCACCTTATATTTCCACTCCACCATTGCACACTCTCATTAGACAATGAAGGCTTGACAATGCTCCTTTTTTCTTACACCGAGCATGGATCACTTAGGTTTCGGGGTTGTGGTTGGGTAATATCCATCTATCAAATGGTGTGACTTGATGGTCCTGCCATACGACCTTAAAATGTGACACTATCATCCTCATCACATGACATTAAACTATTCAGAATAAAAAGAACTACTTAAGGCTTGATTCTTGCCCTTGTAAAATACATAGAGACATTCGGTTATCTAATCATCGAGTCCAGCCAACTGAATGGTAAACTTCTTATCTTGTCCATTTTGGCCCCGATATTCCTTTGAGGAATGTGTGATGTGGTACAGACCTCTTTGGTCCCCATTCACATTGGGTTATGAATTGCACCACACATTTCTCCTTTGGGTTACCCATGTCCTCAATGCATGACTTTAAACTGTGGCCCCTACCTTGAATAAGCTCAGGATTCCCCATGATAATTATGGGATGCATCAGCTTCCTCGCAGGAGAGGATTTCCCCCACTAGCATTGGTATCTGACCATGTTGTGCTCAAGAACTATGTTTGGATTAATTCTAATCCTTATGGGATACATAGTGATGCCCAGTAATTTTACCTCAGGCCCAGCCCCATGAACATTAACCTTTTGGTTATTTACTGCTAATTATGCTCCAAACTCTATAACCCTAAACTAGGGGTCCCCATTTTGTGTATCATGCATTTAAACTATTGACCAGGGTCCATGTAGTATAACATTAAACTATGTGAAACATCCTAGTAATATGACGCAAAAATATTTCATGCATTATTCCCAATTTGATGACATAAAATTTCAAACCTTCTTAGGTCCTCACCAAAGAAGTCTCTCTCGAAAGTAGGTATGGTCTCGATTTAGACCGATACACTCACCTAGTGTACTTTCATCATGGTGGTGTAATTTCAAGAGTGTTGGAATTTATCCAAAAACCCATCATTCCATCACCAAACATTGTGTTCCCTCTATTTAAGATCCTCATTCCCTCTCATGTCTGAAGGAACCCCATAATGGTTAGGATTCTCAGCATTAAGTATCAACTACCATTCTAGTCCAATGTTTCTGATGTCATCAAATGACACCTCGAGTTTGGCCCTATGTTTTCAAATGCGGTCAGCATTTGGCCCTCATTTGTTTATTCCTATTTCAGGCTAATGTGATAATGATGATGTAGTCAACAGGTATCCTCTTTCACCCTTCCCTCTTTATTTCATTCCAAATTTTAGTTATCATAATTCACATTCTTCATTCCCCTTTGTTTGGATTTATTCCAACACCTCGGGCGTCATCCCTCTCGTGTACTACAGTACGTGGGAAAGAGCATTTAGTTTATTCTTAGGACCCTATTCTCTAGCCATGTCCCTTATTTTGTTTCAAAAAACATTGGTGGTAATTCATACCCCATGTTTTATAATGTTTATCTCGCACTCCCATAAACAATTTGAATAATTATGTAGTTTCCACTTGTTTCTCATACCAGGTATTACCCACATGATCTTAGGTATTGATCTCTAATTACTTCACACTTATGGTCGAGATGCACTAAAATAATCAAGAAAGAAAATAATAAGTCCATGCATGTATTTATAAATAGAAAAAAATAAGTAGATATGTTTATGAGTTAGGCCAAAACATGACCCTTAGGGATCAACCCATTTGAGGGATTTCTCCAGTGCTGCCACCTTCTGGCTTGTAGCCTCCAAGGTTTCTTCCCACTCCTTAAGGTCCCTCTATTCATCAGTAGCTATGGAGAAGAGCTCATTAGCTTTTTCCTATATTCTTTTTTACTCATCTTGGAACTCTATCATTTGACAGCTTTCCTGCACTGATTTCTCTAGGGAATCCACCAACTAGCCCTTCAACTATTCAATGATCTCAGAACATATCACGATAAATGCCGTTATTTTTTCATGCTCTTCAAGCCGTCATAATTCTTGCTCATCCTTAATAAACATCTAGGTTTTATTTTAATCCTTCCGACACTAGGAAATATCAGAGCATTGTCTACTCTCTCATATCTTCTCATAATTATAATCATGGATTGTTATATGATGACATTGATCATCCAACCCTCTAGTGAAGATAAATAATAGCCATGTGTGAAGTGATCCAATTTGGCTCATCCATTTTTCCTATGATTCACAGAGGAATCATTTGACTCACAAGAATTACTTTTTTCGTGTCATATGAATCTCCTAAACCGTGTCAGAATTATATTCGTCTATATTATTAGGATTTACAGGCCTTTACTCAGGAAAAATGGTCAGGAGTTATGTAGAAGGGTCCTCTCTTGGTGCTCTTTCTTCTTCAGAAACCTCCCCCCACTAGCCTGGAGCTGAACCCTGGTATCAACATCACCCATTATTGTATCCCCTTGCTCACAGGGAGTTAGGGTCAGACCAAATTGAATAACTAACTCTACCTAAGAAGGTGTAATCACTGGTAGAGCCTTTGAAGATGTTCTAGACTCTACAGTTTGTCGAGCCTCCAGCCTCGTGATCACTATATTGGGAACTGATATCCTGGTCAAACAAGTTTCCGATAATTGATGTGATCCTAAAAAGGTAAAAACTTACAAGAGACCAGCACAACGATGTCCAGTGTCTAAGTCTCAGTAAGATCTTCCACCATAGAAGATCCCTCAGCGCATGTTAATTCAAGGATTGGAGTTGGATCCTTCTGAATGGTGGGAATATCTTGAGACTCTGAGGTCACCTTTTCATCCTCTATTGATTGATTATCACTGACCATCTCAATCTTGGCTGGTACTTTGACTACTTCAACCTTGGTTGGTTCCCTGCCCTGCTCAGTCCCAAATACAGATTCGGGGGGAAGTTCTTCCACATCCATGAGTACATTTTTATCCCCTATAGGGGAAGCTTCCTGGCTATAATAATTAATGTGTTCCAAAAAAAGGAAAATTTTGGTTAGTGGATTTGAGTTATGAAAAGAGAAAGTCCATTAGAGATAAGATTCGAGACTCACCTCGAGTTTTTTGGCTAGTTCTGCATCAAAGCCTATGATTTCACCGCACTCACATGGGCTTCCCTAGATAATGTCTATTTCTGGAAGCCTCTCACCCCTAGGACCTTCACCCCCAACCTCCTCTTATCCATCTTCCTATGTTCTCTCTTTCTGTTCATCCTCTTCTTTCTCTTCCTCCTCTTCCTCCCCTTATTTTTATTTTTCCTCATTGTAGTCATCCTCGGATGGCTGCTTTTCTGAGTCATGCTTCAGGACAAGAATCACTTTCACTTGGAGGTAAAAATCTTTATATCATCCCCATTAGCATGCATAAATATCCATAGCTCTCAGATATGCATGTTAGAGATGAAATTTCACCCTCTATATCACCTAAATGCACCCTACATCTGGTAGGTTGAGCCCATTTCACACCAGTCTCCGCCACATCTCTTTAATGGACATCAATTGTTACAGTATCCTCCAAGCAGACCATATAGATGGGAAAATGGAATCAGTGGTCAACTTCATAATATAGATTAGTTGTTTCCCAGGGAGTTCCTTAGCTGGCCCACATGGCCATCCATGGGACCATCCCTCTTTAGAAGGTGGAGGCACATTTTCACCTTGCGACACTACCACCAATGAAGTTATAGCCTTTATAGTTCCAACGATCTATCATATTCATTATCCCACCTCCCCAGTAGTACCTCGTCTTCTTCCTCAGTGCCCGGACTCCACACTAGCTGCCTTGATTTTCCAAATGTGTTTCCAGAGAATCGCCTCTAGGTATGTTGCTATCCAATGGTCGGCATAATCCGTTGATAGGCTGGCATTATCATCAGTAGGGGGAAGGGTGACGACTTCACTAAAACCTATAGTCATGAACATGATAAACAATTGGAAAATAATGCAATAATGACACTCTTCCTGAACCCCAGTACATAGTTTCTTCAACATCTACAACATGTACCCAAATTTCCTGGCAAACTTTGTTGGCACATAGGGTTTGAAAAAGATTTTTCCATCAATCGAAGCTACTAACACACCTCCCCTAATGCTTAGAAAGTAATCCCTATTCTCTAATGGGATTAGCCTATCATATACCATCTGGATATATGGGATCCAAAATAGATGAGATTTGAAGTTTTCATGGTTAACGGTCTTGAGTTTGATCCCTTACTCTTTAAGTGTCAATGGGATAATCCCAACAATGTTCAGTAAGGATAGTCGTAGATCATCACTTGGAGGGAGGATGGAATTTGGGAAGTTATACCCACCACAATGAGATACAACCTATCCATGAAGAAGATAGAGTGGTCCACATATCCTCATGTGCATGATTCCCCTTGAGATGCATCCCAGAACTCTATATAGCTTGGCCAATACAGGCACCCCCAGATTAACTTTGTTCTTGGATGCCAAGATTCTATCCATCACTATAATCCTTGAATAAACCCCCATCCTATAATCCTACACTGGCACCATCCTCCCACTCAGAAATGCAGCAAGGAACCCAGTATATCGTACATTTGGGTCACAAATTTCTTTTATGCTAAATCTCCATGATCGGTACTAGTCTGCTTCCAGGACCATCCAGTATGACCCGCATTCCCCATATACGATGTGTTCGGGCACTTATTCCCTCAACATGGAATTTTCATAGCCTTTTCCAACATCATGAATAGACTGGACTATCTTATATAGGATATTTCCTACAAGATGCATTTTATTTTCAACTTCTCCTTAGCCAACTCCAACATATGCCATGAAAAAATAGGGGTGTGCATCCTATCCCCCCAAACATTCTCTGTTGGGAGGAAATCATCATATTGGTACCCTTCTGGGGGAATTCCCCCGATACAATTAATGTTCCACAGACTGATGCCTACCTCCTCATGGTGGAGGTGGATGGTATTCATATTTGGACACCACGGACTAAACAACTCTGGTACCAGGTATTGCTGATGGTAGAAGTGAAACTGTGATGTCCATATAGCTTCAAAAATCCTAATTGATCGCAACTCCTCCCTAAAATCCTTACATGTCTCACATACCTAGTATGCCCATGCCCATTTACTCGTAAAATTTCCCCTGGACCTGAAGTCCCATTCCTTCCACCCTTTTTTCCCATCACTAATGCTTCTTCTTGAGGTTCTCACATAATGATATATAAAGTCCTTAGGAGCTGGATTGCTCCATACAACAGTCCTGGTCTTCATATTTAGGGCATAAATTTACATGTTATGTTTTTTACTAGATGGGAGATCCTTGATCGTTATGTTGAACTGTGGAAGGCTATCCTCGTGTATAACCCATGACTATGGCGTATAAGTCTCAAAGCCTAGCATCAACACCTATTCCAAAATACCAAAGTTTCATATTGGTAGACTATCAATCAGAACATAATCATTTTTATCTTGAATCAACATACCAAGAAGCATCTGGTTATCAGAAACGACTCTTCTCACATGAAGAATTTGATGTTTTTTGATCATCCGGGTCCTTCTTATAGTAGAAGCATCTTCCTTCTTAGCGTCACTTAGTTGAGTATCCATTCCCATCAGGTCCTACAATTAAAAAAGGGACTTGTGTAAAAGAATGGGGTTTTAGCATTCAAAAAAATTGGTGTGCTCAAGAAGGGATTAAGATGCGAAAATAATACTGGTAAGGCAAATGTGCACAAGAATTTGAAAAGCATGAAAGAGTTTGTGGTTGTGTGGAATATGCAGAATAAATCCAAGATCTTTCACTCATAAAGGAAGATATTTCACACACAAGATAAAATCACTTATCACACAGGAAATTAAAATTATACAGCCTTAACCCCCCCGGTGTATTTATAGGCACGAACAAGACCTTTCACGCGAGATAGAGTGGATTGCATGCCGAATGGCCATTGTGGAATGCACCAACCATCAGGTGCTCTAATTTTTGGCGTGTCCCTCAAAATACAACCTTCGGGCCCCCCTTCAGCTATGATTCTAAGGGGGTTATTTATTGGTTTTGAATTTCAGATAAGGCCATGGATGGACATTTTTGGGTAGACCAAAGTCATATTTTGAATTAGAAGAAAATCCTGAGATGCCCAAGGGAGGTGTGTGCAAGTTTTAAGACCTATATGAAAGATTGAAAATTGTGTGCAATATCTTGCACAACCAATGTGACATAAAATTGATTCTTTCACATCAATATTCTTAAAAATAGCTGAGTTATCATCGCGAAAGAAAAGTGGAATGTGTGAAAGATTGAAAAATGCACGCAAGATCTTCAACGCCCAATGTAACGTCAAAATTCCACTTGTGTACATCTCACCTTCCAAGACACCCCCAAAGTTTCTAGATATAAATATAAGTACCCCCGTAGTTTGGGTGATGGTAACATAAGAAGAACCGATGCTATATTGCATGAAATATATCCCTACCGTGACTACACAAAAGACATGACCTCAAGGTATTGGATCTTGCGAAACAGGTCTTCCAAGGGTCCTCCTTCAGGTGGGCCCACTAGGAGTTAACCGTTACCCATTTCCTTTTACTACAAGTATATTTCGTGAAAAATGTTCCTATTTCACACAAGTTTTCTCTTGTGTTGTTCCACACTTGCATGATGATTTTCACCTTCCGCACAACCACTCATTTTGCATGCAACCACCCAATCTTGAGCGCATCCCCTAATCTTTCATGCACCCCTTAAATATTTTGTTCTCCCATCCTTGTGCACTCCATGTGTTTTCCTTACCCTAAGGAACCATCCTTGTTCCCCTATTATGTGAAAAACCCCTTTCTTGTGCATACTTGTTCTGTACGACCCTTCATGTTGATACAAAGTGATTTAAAGGTCCCTCGGTCGGTGCTTCATGTTGTGTTGCTTTGCTTCATGCTTCTTCGCATAGGCATGCTAATGGATGTTTCTTATTCGTATATCCATGATAACGTGATCCCCTCCGCAGAACTCTCCACAACCCATTCCTTAAATGGTATTTTTGGTTCCTTCCTTTAACCAAGGTTTAAAGTGCATTAGTTATTTAAGTCTTAGGGGTGAGGAGATAATACTCACCATCCAAGCGGTATCATGTTAAACTGCTAAGCACCCTCATCCCCAAAACATGACGTTATAATTTGATCAGCACATAAGTGATATGTATAGAGAGGATATTGAATGGTATAGGCACCTGCGGCTTCTCACTCCCATCCCCCTTTGAGATTTATTGCCATGAACACCTTGGGTAGTCTCTATGTAAGCCCCGACACCCTATTATGGGATGTTTCAAGTACAATGGTTATATCCTCCTCGTACATCTGAACACCATCCTTCCTCATCGGGCCTCCCTCCTAGTGTAAGTCCTAATATCCATCTTCTTGGGACACTAAACATGCATAAGACCAGCTCCATTCCTCACAGACGGACCTTTCATGACATGATCATCAGGTCTTGGTTTGTTCTTGTTTCTCACAATGAGCATGACTCACGTGGGCTTATTGTAAGCATCGACCATGAGGTCCTCTCTGGGCTGCCTCATTGTTCAAGCCGCATCCCCCATATCCAAACTTTGTGGACTTTGATCTCTTCCCTTTACAATCAAGGCACGTAGGAATCCTACCTGAGGTTCAATCCCATCACTCATCCTTCTCGACCATCTTCATGTCAGTTCACCCTCAACTCACATGATGATAAATTGTATATTCCTCTCATCCCACAAGAAGTTAAATTGTATTCTTTCAAACTATGTGGGTTTTGATCCCTATCTTCTAGATAGGGTATGTAGAAATAATCCCTAAGGTTCAACCCCAAACACTAGGAAACTTTGGAATCCCCTTTGTTGGAAACCATAACCTTGGTCCACCACTTAGTAATGTCAAAATAGTTCCCGGGCAGTTAACCTTGTGTAATCCCCGCACTCAATTCATACTCCTCCAACCAATATTTTCCCTATTGAGATGGGATGCAAGCCATGAATAAGCCCCAGTATGACATCAGGTCACTATCCCTTGTGTACACCCTAATACTATTCCCCCATAGTTGAACTAGGTGAACATTGATCTTTTTCATTTTTTGAGAAAGGTGCATAGGAAGTCTCCCTGAGGTTCAATCCCATCACTCATGTCCCATCTTGACCTCTCCCTTGAGCCTTTGTGTTTTGGGAAGGTCATTACCTAACTCAGAGGTTTTACTTCCTTCGATTCCCATCCATGTTTCCATTCTCACAGGTCGCCTCCTCTGGTGTCCCATCACCCCACCGAACTATGCAGACTTTAATTCCCTACCACAACGATACCTAGAAAGTCTCTCTGAGGTTCAAGACCAACATCACCATCATTTTCATGATCGTTCCATCCCGTTCCTCCCATCCACTTCACTCGACCATCCATTATACTTCCTAATTCTTACCCAGACCACCACATCCTGATGAAAAAATTCCATCCATTTAGTCATCTAACCATGCACACACCCCACACTCAATTCACACTCCTCCAACCAAGTGTGTCCCTCTTGCATGGGCCGCTATCCATGCATAAGCCTTAACATGTGTTCGGTTTGTTTTCCATCATGTACACCCCAATCCCATGATTCACCATCTCAAACTAAAAGGGTTTTGATCCCTCTCTTCTAGACAGGGTAAGTACGGGGCCTCCACAAGGTTCAATCCCAACCAATGGTAAACCTTGGTGTCCCCTTTGTTGGGACCCAATCATCCTTGGATCTAATATTGATCCACCCATCTAGTAAACCTCTTAGGCAATTCATCCTAGGGATGTACCCATCTAATCCACTTCCATTAGTGTCCCAATCAGTCTGATCGATCCTGGTTAGATGTTAAATGCACAACATACCCCGTGTTAAACATGGTAAGCTGAGGAAAACCATAGAGAGATGCATATGGAATACAATTCCATGCACTCGAAGTGGGATTCCTCGGGCATCTGCACCCTAGGGAAGCCCTATCATAAGGGGAAGAAATCTAGGTGTACCAGTGTTTCAGTTCCCAGACATTCCATCAATGCCCAATGTGACTACTCCCCTAACCAAAGGTTTCTACCCTGACATAACCTCAAGGAATGTCATAATAGAAACAAGTTAATTAACTGGAACCCAAAAAACATATGGAACTGGGAAGAGTTTCACAAACAACATTTTAATCTTTAAGGGAGACCCAGAATAGGTGATGAATTTTGAGGAGCAATCCATAGAAGGAGATACTGACATCCCATCATCCCATTTTGAAAAAGGAGAAAATATCCCCGAATAAGCAATGGATGTTGCCTGCCTTTAGAAATTAGGAATGCATGGAAACAATCATCACATCATAGCACGATGAAACGTACCCCAGAAAAAGTGTTAGAAACCATAATATAATTTTTTTACCCTTATTTATTTGATTTACCATTTAACCATGGTAAATAAAAATAATTATTGAAGTTACTCTTCATTATGTCCATAAATAAAAGGTACGTATATACACAATTTTGGACTTTATGATTCCAAATATGGAATCAATTTTTCTAAATTCAAAACATGGAATTTGAAGAAATTAATTTAAAATTAATTCCCTTTGTCAAATCCAAAAAGTGGGTTTTTAAGAAGTGAAAACTATCAAAAGATTGATATATGTTTTCTTCTAATTTTAATATAGAATTACTTCTAATGACCAAAATTGTATTAAATTATAAAAACATAATCCAATTTCACTTTAAAACCAATTAACAAGATAATCTATCTATATAAATAAATTATATAAAAAGGAAGTTTTGAATTAAAATGCAGTATTTTTCACTATTCATTAAAATATGAATTTTATCAGAAAAATATAAAAAAATGAACCAAAGTAAATATTTATGTTCGACTTCCAAATAAGAATTTTATTTTATCAAATAGAATATATAAAAGTGTTAAAAACAAGATTTAAAAAGGGTGTTCCATTAAAATGCGGCAAAACTGCATTTTTAACAAAATACTTATTTTGTCCAAAAAATGAATTTGTTCTTATATCACGTCCTATAAAATACATAAGATAAATTTTAATGTTATATAAAATTAAAAATGTGGTTATTAGTATTCTAAATGGATAGTTTATAACCTAATAAATAATAATATTTTAATAATATATCGTTGTTTAATGATACTTAGTATTGCATGCAACACAAGCTATCAAGGAAAGTCTATCTTGCATGTAACGCAAGCCAAGTCAGTGTTGCATGTAGTGAAAACTTCATTTGGTTTTGCGCATATCATAATCCAAACATAGTTATTTTATACATTGAACAACGTATATAATCATTTTTGTGTATATTTTATTCCAACTCGATATTGTGTGTAACATACGACAAGTTAGTTTAGTGTGAAAGGAATGTTTGAATTAATGCATTGCAAGATATAAATGAAAATTTTAATATATTTGGAAAAAATTGTCCATTAAAACTCAGGGTGTTACAACTAAGTTGAGATAGTATCTCAAAATCCTTTTAATAATCAATGGAATCTTGGTTAAGATACTCAATTCCTTGTTCTGATCAGAGTTTCTTAACCAACTTACCCAGCTAATTCTCTACTCCATTCTTTTATTCATTAAATTACTCAAAGGAATCGAAATTATACTTCATTAAATTGAAATATTAGTTTTTTATCAGATCCTTTCATTATTCATTTATATTTTTATAATTAATTCACCCTATATTTATTTTACATATTTTACCCCCGTTTATTCTTCTTTTATTAATCTATTATTCAATGCTAAAATCAATAATGAATCTTTTATTCACTTCATAATCAATTTTTTTGTTAACTGATGTTATTCACTATTATAAACATCATTTCATTTTATTCTTGGTTTATTTTTGTTATTATATATTTATTTATTATTATAAAATCTCTCAAATTTTATGTTTGAGAAATGTTTCTTAGAATATATTTAATTGGTGAAGAAGTCTAGAAATTAATTTATTGATGGGATATCATATGGTGTTTTTAGTTTTATTATTTCTCTGTGTTTTGATCATAACATGAGATAAAGACCCTATAATTGAATTCCTCTTATTTATTTAGATATCTAAGAATATTTTATACCTTTTATTTATCTACATATAAGGATGAATCCATTGTTTGGATGTTAGAAATTGGAACTAAGTCACAATAATATTTCTATCATAATTCAACTATTATCATATTATTTTTTCTATAGTTTTCAATGATATATTTATCTAAAAATATATATTAAATATATATTTTATGTGTTTAAATAATAAGTGAATTATTTAAATATAATTCAACAAAAATAAAATCTTAATTTGCTTCTTAGATGCTCTTATATTGTACAGAATCTAGTGATATCTATAAGTCATGTATTATCAGATCATCTCATTATGTTTTTGGAAAAGTATATTACCCTTTCAGAAATAGAGTTAAACTTTCCAAAGGATTAACCCTTTTGAAATGAATTATACTGTGAAGGTTATGGATACAGTGGATGTGCTTATTTGGTAGTTTCCAACTGAACTATTGTTGTCTTCAATGGATAATTTTCAATGTACATGATGAAAAACATCATGTCCAATGAAATTAATCCAAATAAATTGATAAAATTCATTGAAGCTAAGATATTGGGTATCCTTTCATTTTAAATTTATAATTGATTTAAAATAATAATTACTTTAGTATTGGGAATTATTTCTATAATGAAGTTGTTGATCATTCAAACCTCCCTTATGGAACACAATCATTTAATCAAGAGGAACCAAATTAGAATCCCTATAGTAATGATACACACATGCTTCATTTATCCTAAAGAATAAACAATGGTACTTTCGGTTCTGGAATAGTAGTATTGATCATCTTGTGTTGTTTCCTTTGATCACCACACAAACCTTTGAGGTTGAATGATTTTATCTTGTTCTCTATGGATTTAGTGGAAGGAGGAAGGAGGTCACTTCCCTCATTCTTATGTAAAACCATATAGATATTCTTGGTTGAGAGTAATATCTATGGAGGATAGGTGTTGTGTACAAAAAAATAACCAACCATATCACAAATGATATAAAATGATTATAGAGCCAATGTTAGGGTTAAATATAAATTAATTTTACAATAGTACTTAATCATATATTAATCCCATAATATACCACTTTCCATGTAAAATAAAAATATTATTATTTTCTCTGATTCCATATGCTAACATACGCAATGATATATATTATTTTACTATTTTATAAATAAATATTTATCAGTGGACCGAAAACAGGCCTTCTCTTCCTCTATATTTACCGAACCTCAAATAATAAATATTATTCATTCGATAAATTAATAAATATTTATAATATTTATGGTCATATGAATAAATAATTATTTTAATATTCATATAACTAAATAAATATTTATTTAATAAATTAATACTACTTGTTTCCATTCAACTAAAAAAATAGAAAAAATAAATTACTATATTCAAATAACTAATAATTATCTTGAGAATAAATATTTATTTAACATTAAACTCATATATAAATGGTGACTTAATATACTTAATAAGTAAATTACATATAAATATTATTATAGGGTTTGGAGAATAATGTTTATTAAAAAAATTAAATTCAAGTAGAATTTAATTGAAATTAAAGGAAACACTAAGTGGTTGGCCATCTAGGATTCTCCCTTAGTGGCATTAGGCGTGTTTTCCTAATGTCCAATATCAACATCTAGAAACACATAAAGGAACCCAAGAAGAATAAATTAATGTCATAACATTGAAAACCATATACAAATTCTCACTGTGAAAAATAATCAATTTCTCACAATATCTCATCAAGTAGGTTTCACACCCATTTCATCAACCTATATGTTTGATACGTATTTCTTTGACTATCTGAAATAAACCCATAATTACACTATAGAAAATGAATTTAATCTGATAGTTTCAATCAATTAAAAAGTCTAAGATATCAAATTACATTAATATGGATGGTACAAATCATTTCTATACTTATTCGTTAATAATACATCATTCCCAAGGAATTGAATGTACCCAACTTCATTATGAACATATGTCATCACGGTTTAGGGTAATAAATCTAAGTAACCAAATCATTATATGAATTAACAATAGTATTAAATACTAAGGATAATTATATATGATCTCAAATAGGAATATCTAATAATAAGAAAACATGCGAGATTCCTACTGGTGGGTTAACCCTCATAATTTCCCATCTTGGAAATTACCAATTATGAACTTCCTAAGATGAATTATCATCCTGTTACAAGTATCCAACACTTGATAGACAACATAATTTTTTTCCTATAATATAATATTATCTAGATCCCAATAATATGATAAATAATATCATCATTATATTTCCAGGTTATCATCCTAGTGGGGAACTACATATAGAGTTTTCAATGCAATAGATAAATTGGTACACTATTACATTAATGTCATGTAGAATAAAAACTAATATTTTATAATATATTAATTAATATTAAAGTACATTTAATATGCATGAAATATAAATTAGAAATTATTTGGTTCTAGTGAACAAACTCCAAGAGACTTCAACTTACACTATATCTAATTATTGAGGAATTTATTCCACTATATCTCACTTGATATACATGATTTAATTAAGTATGGAAATAACTATCATGTCTACTATGTCATTATATATATATTGATAGTTTTTACACATGCCTCTATGTCTTATCTCTTTATTGTGACTTCACTCCCTTAAGAAAATCCATCATGTTTTGAAATAACTGGGTATCCACCTCATGTTTTGTTTCTAGAAACCAAACATCTTGTCTAATTTCATAGTGAACGTTCATCATAAAATGAAAATATTCTTACTATTGGTATAACCCAAAATTAGAATCTTAAATTGATAAATTTATTCTTAAGTTATATAATAATCTAAAACATGCTTAGATATTGTAGATATGGAAACCACTGGTTGTAATAACATTGTCTTATATATTACCTTAGCCTCATTGTGATACTAGATCAAGTTGATATAAAAGAAAATTATTGTTCAATGCATGTGATCACTATTTTGTGATTCCAAAATTTAATCTATTAGTAGAAGTGGTTATTTAAGTAAAACTAGGGATTAAATCCATAGGGACTAAAGAATAAACCTAGAAACTCATACATTCCATGGGAGGTTTGTCTATGAAGTGGCCAACTTGGGTTAATTTCATTTGTGAAACTAAAATACTAAATTATCTAAGAGAATGGATTGAATTAAATATTGAAACAACAAATTTTTTTACTGGAAATATCTAAACAATATTAGTTGATCCTAGGTTTTCATAAGGGTTATACTAGATGTATCTATTTTTTAGATAATATCAAATCACTAATTAAATATGTTTCCACACAATGAGATAATTCCCCAAAATCCAAGGATAATTCAGAAATTTAATCCCCAAAAAATTCCAAGGATAATAAAAAATTTACTTATAGTATCACTTTAATCATCACTCTAAGTAATTGAATCATACTAGCACTCAAAATGTCTCATTGTTAAATTTGATGAAGATGAAGAAGATAATAACTCATTGAATGGACCTTTTTAAAATAATGATCTAGTTTAAGAATTTAAGATCATAAAATAACATAAAATACATACCATTTATACTCCCTTGGATCAAACCATAATATATTTACCCCTCCATTGATATTATTATACTAATGGAAGTGGTAATTAAACTTAAATGGTAGAATTGAAGAAAAAACATTGAAATAACAAACACCCCATAGTTGTGTAAGAATTTTCACAATTTTTGGTGTGAATAAAGTCACACCATGATTCAATAGTATAAATTTTTTAAGTAAAATTATATAAAAATGGATAATAAGAGTAATAATAAAAAAATTTATTAAGAAACTAGTGTCATTTAAGGAACTTACATTGAAAAAATGAATAGGCAATTACAAAATGAGATAAAAACATTACAATTGAAATAAAAACCTGGATCCCCGAATCCCTTCAACACCAAAACATTCAATAGGAAAATTATGAGCCTAGGGTCCCCCCCCACAACATTCAAATTAATTCCTATTAATTAGGGGAGTCAAAAGGAGGGTGAGAAAAAAAGGAAATTAGAGTTTTCCAATGTTAACCAGAAAATGCATCCAGATTTATCTTCCTTTTTAGTGTTCAAATATTTCATTGAAGAATGATGAATATTTTATTTTCATATCTGATAAATATATTATTCCATATTTCCTTCAATATATTTCAAAATTTTAATGCAATTGTATTATCTATTTAGAAGTTATGCTTGAAAAAGTCGGCTTATTGTATGGGCCATCAAATCTAGCCCACAAATTAAATATCAAATTTGGATCCCTATATATCCTTGAAAAAATCATAATTAGATATCTATATAGTTGAATTAAATTATCCCCATATTTTTATCTTTATAAATATACAATTTGATCTTTATTGGTCATCAATTTTGGTCCTGAATTTTGTTTGATGGGCTAAGGCCCATTATGATTTTTTTAGAAATTTCTACATCCATGACCAAAAATAGGCATCATCCCTTGTGATAAATCCATTTATACTAAAAGATAAAATGTTATAAACAAAGTGATTAATCATATCCCAAAATATCATATTCATATGATAAATAATTTTTTTTTGAAAAAAGATGATTGATTGGTCCCAAATTCTCACTTTAAACATAAATTACAAATTTGATGATAAATGAAGTTAAATTTATGAAATTCGCTAAAATTTGTATTTATGGTCATTGAAACACGTCAATATTAAAATATAATCAAGGAATATTAGCCTTTCTTAGTGGCTAATTACACCCCCATCTTTAGTTTTTCTAGTACCGATTGAAAATTACCTAAAAAATATGAAATTGAATTCCCTTTTTCGAAAAAAAATAACATACAATGATAAAAAAAATATATCACTCCAAAAAATCATAAAACCTATCAAAATAATTTCACATGAGATAGGTTCACAAGTATATCCAAAGTTCAATCCCATTCATTTGGTCAAATTCATCATCACATTTAATCCAATTTCAATTAGGTATGATGATGTGTGTGCATCACAAATGACATGGGTCCTATTTTCTTGTTCAAGGGGAAAAATGTAAGCACTAGGTGTGAATCACATTAAACATTAAGATAAGTATCCAGTTTTTTTTTGTTTTTTCCATTTTTTTTAACCACAATAGAGATAAAAAAACTAACTCTGGGAAAGAAAACTATGGATTCATGATCCACAAGTGCCTAACAACATTTATATTGTTAGTTAAATTATCTATAATAGATATGTTAAGCCTAACTATGGGCAAGAAAACTATGGATCCATGATCCCAAAGTTCTGACTGTTACACATTTAGAAAAACATTTCTCTACTTGGTCATTTTTTTTAATTTTTTTTGGATACTCAAAGTAAAATGAAAGTTTTTATGAACCATATTCTATGATGAAGGGGATCAAATAACTCAAACTTACACCCAAAATACTAGGGATATTATTTATGGAATATTGATTAAAATAATGAAAATGTAAATGTTCAAAAATCACATCGGACAACTTGAGTTTCTAAAAACTATGCTCATGAACACAAACTTGTATCAAAATCATAATCATGGAATTAAAATAATTTAAATTTAAATTTTCATTTTTTACAATGTACATTAATGTTTGAAAATATAACGAATTGAAATACTCCATGAATTCAAATATTTTTTATCACAAATATTTACTCCCCCAAACTTAGAATTACCCTACCCTCAGTGTTGAAAGATGAGAGAAGATAGAGTTCAAAATTGGGATGAAAGGGGACGATAGGTGATTTGAAATTAAATAATGGAATAAAATAACTTGGTTTTATATTGATGACCACTCAATAATAAATTCATCCCTTTGTATTTCTGTCACATGCAGACTCCTTGGGGTGATTAAAGTTTGAGTTTCAACTCTCTAAGGCATGGGTATTATTTGAAAATACCAAACTTCTTAAACTATTAAATCACTCACATATAAAATATTATATCACATTAGAAATACAAATTGTGTTCCCTTCACACACAAAAACACAAAAAAAAACAAAAAAAAATAAAATAAAATAAAATAAACACATAAGCTAGGTTTCCTCCTAGAAAGTGCTTATTATAAATTTGTTAGCTCTACATGGACCTCCAAACTTAGCCAATACTGTAACACCCCAAGATTTCATAGTGTGTTATTTCTTCAAAATAATTCAATAACTTGCACTACACGCAACACTGAGTTCAATCACACCATGACTTACAAAAAAAAAGCCATTCAAAAGAGGTTATGAATAGTATTATCTAAATTTTAAACTTTATATAATCCTTATAATTTTAGAATCCATATCATGAGTTTCTTAGATATAATGCAAGAACAAATTCATTTTCAGTATTGCACTTTTATCAACTTTTAATAGTGAACCCTTTTTAAATACAATATTTTAAACTTTTTGACTAAATGGGGACATCAAAAATTTAAAATGAAACATCCCAAGCATCCACGGTACACTTTCTTTGAATAATGTGATAGCGTGTGTTGTACGCAACACCGAGTTCTAACACACCATAACTAATCAAACTAGCCGTTATGAATAGTAACACCTAATTTTTGAAATTATATATATTTTATATTTGAAAATGGACTTCATTTTTGGATTCGGAATATAGAATTTAGCCTAAGGTGAAATTTTGGTACATTTCGGATAACTTTCATATTTTGATGAATAGTGAAAATTACTAAATTTTAATTAAAAACAACTTTTTTAATCAAAATAATTAATAGTGATAAATTATGAATTTGAGTGGTTTTAAAGTATATTTAGAATATATTTTTACCATTTAATATAATTTTGGTCATTGGACATAATTTTACAATTAAACCGAACATAAACGAGTGTCAATCTTTTGATAGTTATTATCTCTTAAAAACACGCTTTTTGTTTTGACAGCGGGAATTAATTTTAAATTAATTTCTGCCACTTCTGTGTTTTGAATTTAGGAAAATGGATTCCATATTTGGAATCAGGATGTTCAAATTGTGTAAATAGGTAACTTTTATTTTTAGACATTTTGAATAATTACTGCGGTAAATATTTTATTTACCATGGTTAAGGGTAAATCCGGTAAATAAGGGTTAAAAAATAATATTATAATAATACTAAATTACCCTAAAACGTGTCTTAACCCTATTTGTTGATACATGGTCGACCATGGGCATCTTTGGGTCTATTTTGGGACCCCATGGATCCACTTGTAAGTGATAATGACACTTTATTTTAATTAAGTCAAAATGAATACAAATATGACACAAGCATATATATTTTAGCAAAACAATTGTTACATAGGGTTATATATGTTGGATTTTAGATTATAAATATTCATTAGAAATATAAACATATTTCCTACATAATTATATTTTATTTATAATTTTTAGACATTAAATAATTTATTTTATTTATGACACAATGATGATGCAGTAATTACTATAATAGTGAAAAATTAAAATAATTGATATTATAAATACCCAAATAAATATAATATGAAACTTTTAATGAATTAAACTAATTTTCTAGGATAATATGATATATTAGGATTGATTTAATTGACTTTTTTTGAAGTAATAAATCTGTTATGAGTTTCACAAAAATCAACTATTGAATAGTGTCAAAATTGACATAAAAGAGTTCTTAAAACAAATATTATATTATTAATTGATATTAAATTCCTAAAAATCTAAGGTTCGTCCAAGAGACTTATATCATGATAGGTTCATCATTAATGGACCACTTGGGGGTCGCTTGTATGTATATGGTAAGTTTATTAACCATATAATATAAAAATACAAAGAAACATTGTAAAAGTGAAACTAATTAACTTAGAGTTAATACTTAAAGATAAGGTTAATATAAGTACCCAAACCTGTCTAAATTCTATTGGTTGAGTGGTTTTCGACCTATACCCACCTTAACCTTTGAATAATAAGCTTTGGAGCCATTAGAAACCGAATATGAATTTATTATAAATTAATATTTCTAGCTTTTCCAAAGGTGCCCCTCACCCCTCTTATAAAAGGGCACTCCTCCTTCTCATTTCTTCACACCTTCAAAGCCTTTTGGTTCGGCCAAACTCTGCCCAAATACTCTCCCAACATCCCTCACTACAACCTAGAGGCCTTATTTTGATCAAAAAGCCAACCTAAGGAGCCCTTTTGATCAAATCAAAAGGAAGAACCCGAAGAAGAGGTAATGATTTCACCACCCTTCTCCAAGTTCATTTCTTCTTCCACTTTTTCTTCCTTTGTTCTTACCATTCTAAAATAATAACTCCAGTATCTCACATATACTGTGATGTTATTATAAATATGGTACAATCATATTCATTATTCTATCCACCCTTTGAATAACATGTCACCATACGTGCGTACGTACGGCTTACCGTCTCCACGTCGTGGTGTAATTGTTATTCAATATAATATTATTTGGATGGGTATAATAATGATGTGTAACTCATGTAAATAATAAATATAACATGCTAATGATTCTGTATATATGATATACCATCCATTTATATATTATTTTAATATCAAAAGAATGATATTGTCGCTCGTGCGTACGTACGGACTACCGTCTCCACGAACGCGATGAGATTCATTCTCCATCGTATCCATTCAAGTATAATTATCATTTGATGATTTAAAAATGATGTTTAAGGACTAGATATCATTATGGATATGAATAAGATACAACAACCATGGCTTATGTAACAAAACATATAAAAGAAAATGAGTAAGTTAACTCCCGAAACGACGATAATTCTAAGATATTATTAACAAATCAATGTTAAAAGATCATATATGATATCATATTAATATATATGATTCTTGTATAATTTAATAACAATTATTTCACCATTATACAGGAGGTTAACCTACCCCAACCAAGGAAAAGTACAAGGTAAGGGTTATTTCACAATCTCTTCATTATCCGAGGTTGTATTATACGTAATAATCTACTGGGATCTCTTTATCATCCACATCCATGTTTCTTTGAAATGTATTTCAAAACATTTTTACTATTTACAAGAATATGGGTTAAAGTCATTTATACCCTTGTTTGACTTTTTATAAGAGGTTTATAAAGGAATCTTTCCGTCGTTTTCAAAACAAGGTCCTTTTTAACCTTTTCGACTGAATTGAGGTAAGAATGTTTTTTTTAACTTATACGGCGGGTGCGGTTATTTTCCGCCGTTATAAAATCGTCGAAGCTTTCCATACAAGCTTATAAGAATATTTTCAAAGAAAATGTTTTATTTTATATGGATCTTAAATGATTTCAAAATAAAAGGAGATACTTCTTTAAAAAGAATTTTGATTTCATCTATGTCAACATCCTTTGATGGATTTTAAGATTATTTGAAGTTGATTTATTATGATACAAAACTTCTATATTGTATTGAAGTTTTTGTGATATGTTTGACTGTGGATGTGCTATTTTTATACCATTCATATTTTATGGTGAAATTATTTACATTTCGTATGCTAGTTTTAATACGAATGTTTATGTTATGTTTAAACCTTTTCATATGGGAATGCATTGGACTTAATAAGTGACGGGTGGAGCCCGCTATAGCTCCTCGATGCATCGGTAGGTCTCATGAGACAAACTAGTGTCTTGGCACAAGGCCTTGAAAAAATCTTATTTGTAGTCTTGGCACGAGGCCTTGGCTATGTGGTTATGATAGTCTGGCATTATGCATTCCAACATTATGAAAGTGGTTATTGATATTGCATGTGATTATTCGATTAGTAGAATATCCATGTGAACAAGTAAATGGCATTATTTCATTTTACTTTTGCCATACTATGTTGAAGTTCAATTTTAAAAGGCTTTTGTTTTAGTAATTCATTGCCTTAAATGTTTATGCTTATTTTGAATGTTCCGCTATATTGTTATCCTTACTGGGCATTTGAGCTCACCCCTTTTCTATGTTTTATTTTTCCCAGGTAGTGAAGAAGTAATTTATGAATGACTTGCAGGGATATTATGAGGGGTTAATAGTGTGGATATGAAGACTTTGTTGTTGTAGTAGTTTTTCACTTTGAAATGTAATGTAAAACTTTATGATTATATCTAGTGTTTCCAAGGCTACTAAACCAATCGGTCTTTCGGGATTTGATCTTTCTTGTGATCATGCCAATGTTATGTAATTAATGCACCGACTCTGGGTAGCTGGGGTCGAGGCGTTACAGTTGGTATCAGAGGAAGTTTAGTACAAACCTTGGAAGCTATATTTAGATAAACTCTGATTAGAGAACATAGACCTAAGATGAACTTTGAGGATTAGTATAGAAGAACTTCCTAGAATTTTGGTATTGTAGAGATTTTGTGAGTTTTCCGAGCAATACATCCCTGTCTGGATACGAGCAGGTAGAGGCGGCTCTGGCACAGATGTACCTAGGGGTAAAACCCGAAAACACCGCTTTGAGCTAGACTCGAACGGGAACTGGTGCACGACAACGGGCCTTGCTGCACTCTTGGTTACGACACTCCCGGGGGATATTCTTAGGATAACTCTCATTTTCTTTACAAATCATTATGAAGGGTTTATGAGTATATACTTCCTCAAAGGAAACATTCTTATGATTATGGATTATATCCATAAATAGTTCAATTTATGTTAAGTGTTTTATAAGTATGGGATTATGTATTTTGATTCATAAACTGATCTAGTGTATGCCATTGTTTAGAAATGGCGCCCAGTAGAAGGAATGAGAACTCCAGCAATGCACATGATCCAAAGAGAAAGAAGGATCATATCTTTCATGGTCTTAAGCCAGAATTTATAAGAGAAATAGTCTCCCATGTATTATCATTATATGAAGAAATAATATCATGTGTTGATAAGATAAGTAAATATTTTACTGAGTCCTATGGATTTGAAGGGAAGCAAGAGAAGAAAAGGATGGAAGAGAGAAAGATGGATAAAGGGAAGAGGGAAAAGAAGAATTTTCCCATATGTGGTAACTGTGGAAAGAAACACCCTGGAACTTGCCTTAAAGGAATGGGAGTTTGTTATAAGTGTGGAGGAAAAGGGCACAAAGTACGTGACTGCAAGGGTGAGAAAATGGTTTCAAATGTACAATGCTTCATTTGCAAGGAGTTTGGACACTACGCGAACCTATGCCCCAGTCATCAGACTATGCCGCAAATGATGCTATTGGATAATAATCAAGTTATGATACTACCACAGATGAAGAGGAATGATTAGAGTTCTTATGTTGATTATGTCAATTGAGTGTTGTATCAACAATGTACTTGTTATAATAATTATAGAGTATGTAAGGATTGTACTGCAGTACTATTTCATTAAGGACATGAGATTGTGTGGAACAAAGAAAAGTGACTCAATAGCAGGATAAATTTTTGGAAAATATATGGTTGAGAGAATGATAAATCATAATATAGTTCTGATACTGAGGTAGTGATTTTGGAATAATATGTGATTGTTTTGGATAAATTATATTGGATATTTTTGACTACCTTGGAACTGATTAATGATTTGTATATTCCATCATTGTTGGGGTTTAAAACATTTTTGGATTAATGAAGTATATCCAGCATTCTATATGGAATAGGGGAGCATGAATGTAATCAATAAGGGATATGGTAATTCAAGATGTTTCAGTTTATTAAAAGAATACAAGATGAAGGTATTCATATGCTATTGCGGGGTAAAAAGGATCTATATTATGTTTACCTTCCTTATAAATGTTGGACTGTGAGTTTAGATAGAAGTATTTTGGATAGTTCTAGTTTGGATTATTTTGGATTACCATAAAAGGAAAACCCGGAGGTTGGGCGGCAACCCGTCGCGTCCGGCAAGGCTGCGAGACTTGAACCCGCAACTGAAGGGCGACAAGGGTGTATCACCTACCACTGGCCCATGAGATGTCCTGGATTAAATAATGTTTTTTTTAAAGATCTGGTAGATGAATTATAAATTCATTTATTTTGGAACCCTGTACGAATAGTATAAATAAATAAAAAATTACATTCTATTATCTTTTAGAGTGAAAGATGAGTTTGTGGTAGAAACTTATTAATGGATAAAACTCTGATTATAAAGTAAGTATATCTCCTTATGATCTTAGCCAATCTCATAAATAAATTCCTCAACATTAATAAAAGGAACTTAGAACAAAAATGTTTCCCTAGATGGACCTTAAATCATCACTAATTTATGGATTTGGGATTGTTGGCCTTTTCATAGCCATGTTCTCTACCACTCTCCATCAGATAATTGTGGTTAGATTTCTCCTCCATATCCATATTTTCCTACATGGAACCCTAGTATGTGTTATTTTCGGTAATCTTCATACTTTCCACTCTTTATTTTAAATAGAGGCCTCATTAATTCATTTTTCGATGTGGGATTTCAACTAGGATATTTTGAAACGTCAAAAATGTGTTATCCTAATACCCTATGTTTTGTTGAACCGATGGTATTTCAAATCATCATAGATTGATGAATTTAAGGACCTCAATTTTATACTTGTTTGTGATTGATGACCTCAATCACTACCTATAAATATTTACGTTTTTCCTCCGATTATATGTCTCTAATTGCCACCAATGTTCTCCTAATCGAGATCATAATTTGGTGGTGACCCTTTGATTTCTCTTTTCCTCATATTAAGACTAAATTTTAGTAACCCAATTTCTGATGTGGGTTTTCCCACAAATATATTTTCTATTTTCAACCTTTTATTTTCGACGAACAATTTCAAATTGCGAGGACGCAATTTATTGAAGGAGGGGAGAATGTAACACCCCAAGATTTCATAGTGTGTTATTTCTTCAAAATAATTCAATAACTTGCACTACACGCAACACTGAGTTCAATCACACCATGACTTACAAAAAAAATCCATTCAACAGAGGTTATGAATAGTATTATCTAAATTTTAAACTTTATATAATCCTTATAATTTTAGAATCCATATCATGAGTTTCTTAGATATAATGGAAGAACAAATTCATTTTCAGTATTGCACTTTTATCAACTTTTAATAGTGAACCCTTTTTAAATACAATATTTTAAACTTTTTGACTAAATGGGGACATCAAAAATTTAAAATGAAACATCCCAAGCATCCACGGTACACTTTCTTTGAATAATGTGATAGCGTGTGTTGTACGCAACACCGAGTTCTAACACACCATAACTAATCAAACTAGCCGTTATGAATAGTAACACCTAATTTTTGAAATTATATATATTTTATATTTGAAAATGGACTTCATTTTTGGATTCAGAATATCGAATTTAGCCTAAGGTGAAATTTTGGTACATTTCGGATAACTTTCATATTTTGATGAATAGTGAAAATTACTAAATTTTAATTAAAAACAACTTTTTTAATCAAAATAATTAATAGTGATAAATTGTGAATTTGAGTGGTTTTAAAGTATATTTAGAATATAGTTTTACCATTTAATATAATTTTGGTCATTGGACATAATTTTACAATTAAACCGAACATAAACGAGTGTCAATCTTTTGATAGTTATTATCTCTTAAAAACACGCTTTTTGTTTTGACTGCGAGAATTAATTTTAAATTAATTTCTTCCACTTATGTGTTTTGAATTTAGGAAAATAGATTCCATATTTGGAATCAGGATGTTCAAATTGTGTAAATAAGTAACTTTTATTTTTAGACATTTTGAATAATTACTGCGGTAAATATTTTATTTACCATGGTTAAGGGTAAATCCGGTAAATAAGGGTTAAAAAATAATATTATAATAATACTAAATTACCCTAAAACGTGTCTTAACCCTATTGGTTGATACATGGTCTACCATGGGCATCTTTGGGTCTATTTTGGGACCCCATGGATCCACTTGTAAGTGATAATGACACTTTATTTTAATTAAGTCAAAATGAATACAAATATGACACAAGCATATATCTTTTAGAAAAACAATTGTTACATAGGGTTATATATGTTGGATTTTAGATTATAAATATTCATTAGAAAGATAAAAAGATTTACTATATAATTATATTTTATTTATAATTTTTAGACATTAAATAATTTATTTTATTTATGACACAATGATGATGAAGTAATTACTATAATAGTGAAAAATTAAAATAATTGATATTATAAATACCCAAATAAATATAATATGAAACTTTTAATGAATTAAACTAATTTTCTAGGATAATATGATATATTAGGATTGATTTAATTGACTTTTTTCGAAGTAATCAATCTGTTATGAGTTTCAAAAAAATCAACTATTGAATAGTGTCAAAATTGACATAAAAGAGTTCTTAAAACAAATATTATATTATTAATTGATATTAAATTCCTAAAAATCTAAGGTTCGGACAAGAGACTTATATCATGATAGGTTCATCATTAATGGACCACTTGGGGGTCTCTTGTATGTATATGGTAAGTTTATTAACCATATAATATAAAAATACAAAGAAAAATTGTAAAAGTGAAACTAATTAACTTAGAGTTAATACTTAAAGATAAGGTTAATATAAGTACCCAAACCTGTCTAAATTCTATTGGTTGAGTGGTTTTCTACCTATCCCCACCTTAAACGTTGAATAATAAGCTTTGGAGCCATTAGAAACCGAATATGAATTTATTATAAATTAATATTTCTAGCTTTTCCAAAGGTGCCCCTCACCCCTCTTATAAAAGGGCACTCATCCTTCTCATTTCTTCACACCTTCAAAGCCTTTTGGTTCGGCCAAACTCTGCCCAAATACTCTCCCAACATCCCTCACTACAACCTAGAGGCCTTAGTTTGATCAAAAAGCCAACCTAAGGAGCCCTTTTGATCAAATCAAAAGGAAGAACCCGAAGAAGAGGTAATGATTTCACCACCCTTCTCCAAGTTCATTTCTTCTTCCACTTTTTCTTCCTTTGTTCTTACCATTCTAAAATAATAACTCCAGTATCTCACATATACTGTGATGTTATTATAAATATGGTACAATCATATTCATTATTCTATCCACCCTTTGAATAACATGTCACCATACGTGCGTACGTACGACTTACCGTCTCCACGTCGTGGTGTAATTGTTATTCAATATAATATTATTTGGATGGGTATAATAATGATGTGTAACTCATTTAAATAATAAATATAACATTTTAATGATTCTGTATATATGATATACCATCCATTTATATATTATTTTAATATCAAAAGAATGATATTGTCGCTCGTGCGTACGTACGGACTACCGTCTCCACGAACGCGATGAGATTCATTCTCCATCGTATCCATTCAAGTATAATTATCATTTGATGATTTAAAAATGATGTTTAAGGAATAGATATCATTCTGGATATGAATAAGATACAACAACCATGGCTTATGTAACAAAACATATAAAAGAAAATGAGTAAGTTAACTCCCGAAACGACGATAATTCTAAGATATTATTAACAAATCAATGTTAAAAGATCATATATGATATCATATTAATATATATGATTCTTGTATAATTTAATAACAATTATTTCACCATTATACAGGAGGTTAACCTACCCCAACCAAGGAAAAGTACAAGGTAAGGGTTATTTCACAATCTCTTCATTATCCGAGGTTGTATTATACGTAATAATCTACTGGGATCTCTTTATCATCCACATCCATGTTTCTTTGAAATGTATTTCAAAACATTTTTACTATTTACAAGAATATGGGTTAAAGTCATTTATACCCTTGTTTGACTTTTTATAAGAGGTTTATAAAGGAATCTTTCCGTCGTTTTCAAAACAAGGTCCTTTTTAACCTTTTCGACTGAATTGAGGTAAGAATGTTTTTTTTAACTTATACGGCGGGTGCAGTTATTTTCCGCCGTTATAAAATCGTCGAAGCTTTCCATACAATCTTATAAGAATATTTTCAAAGAAAATGTTTTATTTTATATGGATCTTAAATGATTTCAAAATAAAAGGAGATTCTTCTTTAAAAAGAATTTTGATTTCATCTATGTCAACATCCTTTGATGGATTTTAAGATTATTTGAAGTTGATTTATTATGATACAAAAATTCTATATTGTATTGAAGTTTTTGTGATATGTTTGACTGTGGATGTGCTATTTTTATACCATTCATAGTTTATGGTGAAATTATTGACATTTCGTATGCTAGTTTTAATACGAATGTTTATGTTATGTTTAAACCTTTTCATATGGGAATGCATTGGACTTAATAAGTGACGGGTGGAGCCCGCTATAGCTCCTCGATGCATCGGTAGGTCTCATGAGACAAACTAGTGTCTTGGCACAAGGCCTTGACAAAATCTTATTTGTAGTCTTGGCACGAGGCCTTGGCTATGTGGTTATGATAGTCTGGCATTATTCATTCCAACATTATGAAAGTGGTTATTGATATTGCATGTGATTATTCGATTAGTAGAATATCCATGTGAACAAGTAAATGGAATTATTTCATTTTACTTTTGCCATACTATGTTGAAGTTCAATTTTAAAAGGCTTTTGTTTTAGTAATTCATTGCCTTAAATGTTTATGCTTATTTTGAATGTTCCACTATATTGTTATCCTTACTGGGCATTTGAGCTCACCCCTTTTCTATGTTTTATTTTTCCCAGGTAGTGAAGAAGTAATTTATGAATGACTTGCAGGGATATTATGAGGGTTTAATAGTGTGGATATGAAGACTTTGTTGTTGTAGTAGTTTTTCACTTTGAAATGTAATGTAAAACTTTATGATTATATCTAGTGTTTCCAAGGCTACTAAACCAATCGGTCTTTCGGGATTTGATCTTTCTTGTGATCATGCCAATGTTATGTAATTAATGCACCGACTCTGGGTAGCTGGGGTCGGGGCATTACAAATACCAACTTTAAACATTTTAAGAATTCTATTTTCTACCACTTATATTATATGAAGATTGAGTCTCCCTTGAGTTGAAAATAATTTTTTAAAATTGATTCATGAAAATAATATAGGTCCTAGTGAATGAGCTAATCCCATGAATATCAAAATGATTCCATCTAATTGATTTAATAATCTTGCATTAAGTCACCAAAGAGAATTTTCTATTTATTATATTCAATAGAGGTAGAAATGATGACATACTTATATTAATTATCCAATATGATGGAAGACCAGATAGAGGATGTATGGACCTAGAATTCAATGTCAATTTGGATAAAATATTCAGACATAGGTCGAGGGTTTTAATCAAACTCAGATTCACTTTCAAAATTATTAAAAGAATTTATTCTTTCTGAACAAAATATTCAACCCTAAAATTAGAGATATTAATTTCAGAAATGGGTATGAACTATAAGTTGGTGATTTATCCTAATGTTTTAGTGATGGGTGTTTTTAAAAATTCATCATTGAAGTTATATTCAAGAAACTCAATCCATGATGTAAAATTATTGTATTTTGAATCCAAAAAGGAAATTTACTACTGATTTAAACTCACTTAATAAATTAATTGATTATCTTTATCTATTTAAAATATAAAGGTTGATGCATTATAATTTTAATTTTAATTTTGCGTGTGATGTGATTATTCTATCAATGATAAGAAAGGGGAAGTGTGAGTGGGAATGGGTTCAATACCATTTAGTTCTGATCTCAATGATGAAACTTATGAATTCATTTTTTACATTATTTCACCCAATTATTTTAGTATTTTTTTGTTATTTCATTATATTTGAGTTTTTACATCAGGGGAATCACAATGATTGGTCTCTATGGCCATCTTTGAGAGGGTATGAAATTGATATTTTAAATATTCATCATCCACATGATTGTACATGTCGTCAGGTGGGGGTAATCATTGAAGTGTTGATCAAAGAAATTCTATAATTTTGTTTCTTTCCAATATTTATTCTATATTTTATTCCATCATGGGTTTATGATGGTGTAATTTGAGAGATACTCTATTATAGTATAAAGATATTATGATTTTTTATTTTTAGGACACACAAAAACATAAAGGGGAAAATATAAGAGAATTGGGGGTGAGAATACAGAATTGGGGGAAAATAAAATAAGTTTCTAAGATGACATACATGGGACCCTGAAAGTGGTGTTAAAATTTAATGATTCCCAAATTTAATATACTGGTAGAATAGGTCATTGAAGTACAAGTAGGTATCGAATACATAGGGACCATAGAAGAAACCTAGAGACACTAACAATTTATGGAAGGATTGGCTACAAAGTAGAAAACATGGGTTGATTTCAATTATAAAGCTAAAATAATAAACTACTAGAGATATTGGATTGAATTAAATAATTAATATATGGAATATTTTAATGGAAGTAATTAAAGAAGATGAGTTAACACTAGGTTATTTCTAGGGTTATATTGGGTGTAACTATTTTCTTAGAAAATTTTCAGATCAATAATTTAAGATGTATCCACACAATGAGATAATTCCGAAAAATAGTTCACCTATATAATCCCTCACACAATTCCAGAGTAATCACCAATTCTATTACAGAATCACTTTAGTGATCAGTCTAATGTATTGGATGGTACTGGCACTCAAAATGTGCCATTATTAAATTTGATGATGTTGAAGAACATAGTAACTCATTGAATGGAACGTTTTAAAATAATGAACTGATTTAAGAAATTAAGATCCTAAAATAAAGTCCAATACATACCCTTGATACTCTATTGTATCAACCCATGATATGTTTATCCCTCCATTGAGTCTATTTAACCAATGGAATAATGAATTAGACTTATGATGGAGGAATTAAATATGAAAAACATTTACATAATGAACACTCCATCATTGTGAGAGGAATTTCACAATATTTGGTGTGAATAAATTCACACCATAATTCAATAGTATAAATGTGTTGATAAATATGATATAAAAATTGAACAATAAGATGAATAATAAAAACATTTATAATGAAACTAATATGATTGAAAGAACTTACATTAGAAAAGAAAACAAGAAATTACAAAATGAGAGCGAAACATTACTATTAAAAGAATAAATTAGATCCCAAAAAACCTTCACCACCCCTACCTTAAATAAGAAAATTATGATTCTATGTTATACCCCCGAACATTCATTCATTCCCCACTAATTAGGGGAGTCAAAATGACGGTGAGAAAAAAGGAAATTGGATTCTTTCAATGTTGACCAGAAAAATCATCCAAATCCATCCCCCTTTTGGAGTTACAATATAAAATTAAATATATATGAATAATTGATGTTCATATCATACAAATATATTCTTCCAGGTTTCCTATAATAGATTTCAAAAGTTTATTCCAATTGTATCATCCATTTGGATGTTATGATCAAAATGGTGGGATTATTTTATAGGCCTTCAAATTTGGCCAACAAATTAAATGTCAAATTCAGCTCCTTGGATCTCCTTAAAAAAATCTATAATTATAATTGTAAATAGTTTAATTAAATTATCTCCATAATTTTATATTTATAAATTTAAAATTTTAACTTCATTGGGATTCAATTGTGTGCCTCATTTTTGTTTGTTGGGCTTAAGGCCCATTATCGATTGTCCACAAATTTCTGCAACCATGGAAAAAAATATCCATCGTCCCTTGTGATTAATCCATTGATCCTAAGATAAAACAATTTCCAAAAAACATGATCAATAATATACCAAAATATCAAAGTTATATAATGAATAAAAAAATTCCACAAACAGATGATTGATTGGACCCAAATTTTCACTTTAAACATTAATTACACATGTGATGAGAAATGAAGTTTAATTTAAGAAATGAATTAAAATAGGTATTTATGTAAATTTAAACACATAAATATTAAAATATAATTAATGAATATTAGCCTCTTTCAATGGATAATCACTAGTATTCCTACCTCTCCAGACACAAGGAACACATCTCATTCTATATTGTTAAGTACAAATAGATAATTCGAAATGCATGTCAGTGTAGTTGTCTTGGATCGATTCATATATTCACCTATTATGCATCATACATCATCAATATAAAATTTCATCACATAAAATGGAATATGAGATATATTCCTATCACTTAAGTTTTACATTTTTTCTTTATCTAAATAATATCTTCATATGCCCATACATGTTTCATTAAAAGGATTATATGCCAATAATAATTTAGACATGGATTGTTACAACTTTTATTTTTAATAAATTTTTAAAAAATATACTATGAATATATTTATAAAATACATGGATATATATCTATAGATCATATCACTGTAACAAAAAAAATCTATTAGTGGTAGTTTTTTGGAAAATACGGTAGTTTAAACCACCTCCCTTTAATATGTTACATTTTTAATAGAGTCATGCATTTATGAGTTTCTAATTAATACATTGTGGATATGTTGGATGTGTGGTGGTTATGCATAACCACTTCACATCCATATTTTGTGGTAGTTTTTAAACCACCATGAAAACATATGCGATGGTTATTTGTTCAGCAGCTTATTATAAATTTTACAATTGTGGGTTTTTTGAAAAAAAATACCATCAATAGAGAGGGTTATAACTACTTAAAAATATTTTGTGGGGGTTAGAAATAGTTAAAAATTGTTTTACACTACTTATATATGGTTAAAAATTTAAAAAGAAAAGTAATGGTTTTTAAATTTTAAGAAAGTTAAAACTATCACAAATTATAAAAATAAGAGTAATCATTATCCCATAAAATGAAATACCACCTCTAGTATAGAAATACACATATATCTATAACATACAAAGTTCAATAATTTCAATTTTCAAACCAAACATACAAAATACAATATCAACATTTATAAAAAGATCATATAAACATAAAACATGTCAGTCGCATGATAAATAAGCAGCATATATAAGATGTAGTTACAAATAAAAACCATATAAACCTGAATGCAACATCAATGCTACTCTACTATTTCATTCTAACTACCTCTAAATTATACATGGTCATGGTTTTTCATATCAGCTATAAGCTTCCACTGCATCTAGTGCCTAAATTAAATAAAATTTAGAATATCAATTAGTTTTAATTATATGATATGTAAAAAATACATTAAAAATATTATAATGGTTTAAATATATTGAAATACATGTAATGGATTCAGTAACACTATATTATATCATATCATGACTATAATGTTTACAGTAATGCTAGTATTTAAGGAGGTGTCATTAAACTCACACCACAACTTATACATAATTTATTTCCATTTTTCCTCAAACTTTCCAAAATCCATTATTACAAGACTTCATCGTGCACATAAAAGTTGAGAAGAATATATATATTAGATAATAAAAAACAATTAAATTAACATTTGATAGGAATAGTCGATAAAAAACTATAAATAATAATTTTAGTTAATTTCAATTGTTTTTCTAAAATATTATTGTTCTAACTAGTGGGAATATGTATCCCGACATGACAAGTGATGGGATGGGATATCACCTCACTTGCTGACTAACCCAATATATATAAATATAGTCCATCAACATTATATATAGGCACTCCAAATATGTAAAATGGTGCATCTACTTTAAAATTTTCAATTTTCTAAACATCTGATGTATTCATTTTCATTTCTATCTTCTTATCATTTAATATATTTAATAAATATATTAAAAAATTGTAAAAATATGTAATAAATTTTATTTTTACATCAATAGTTATAGACTAACAATATTTACCATCTAGTACCCTCATTATGGTAAGGGAAGAAAATAAAAAATATGGAACATACCGAATTCGAGTGAGAGAGTATTAGAAGGGTCATCTGGCACTATACGAGCTATTTTTTACCAGTTCATATCTTTAAATCATTTTTTTCTTAGTATTTCTACATAAAAAATGAATAAGAAATAATTTATAACATTATCTAAAATATAAAATAATAAATTAATTTGAGAATTTTGTATATGGGTAAATTAAATTCACATATTCTAAATAAAAATAAAAAATAAGTTAAAGAAATGGACATACGATCAATTAATTCATCCTCATCCATATTATTGCCAGAATCCAATATTAGCATTATTTAATCATATTCACTCTCCCATATAAGTCAAATTGTTCTAATATCATTCTATATAGATAGATTAATATATTTTTGTTGATTAGGTTTTATGTCACAAAAAAATTCTTCAACTTCATCACCCATATCATCTACGTCTTTTATTTTTACCTGGACTATTATACTCCACTCTTTATTGACTCTATCATCCACATAATATTCCATTTTATACTGTGAAAATAAAAGATATGGATCATGTTCTTCATGCTCATGGATATTAATTAATAGAGATATGTTAACATAAGTAAATTTTAATGAATATTTCTTTATTCCCCTATAAATATCGACCCTCTTGCACTGGAATGATATAAATGAAAATTATAAATGAAAATTTAATTAAATAATTTCAATAAATGTAAATTAATCTCCCAAGTCTATGAATTATTTAATGATTACACTATTTTGTGTTTCTTTACCTTCTTTGTACAAAATTGTGGGAAACTTATTGCCATTAATATTATAATTATCAAATCTGTAACACTTCTTCAAAGGTCCTTGAGAAAAATATTTCAAATCACCTTGTACTCTATCTCAACTATAAACATTCATGATATACATGTATAAATATAAAATAATATCATTTAATAAAGATAATTATATAAATATTTTATGAATATGAAATTGATTGGGATCTTACAAGAAATGAAAACCAACCAATAATTTCTTTATTAAAGGATTTTATAATCTATTTCTCATTTCATGCTCGGCAATAAAGTTGTCTCTTTTCTTGAATCTTAAATTCTTTAGTAAAATGATATTCAATATAAAATTAAGTAACACGTATATATGTGATTGTATGAATATTGTTTGGGTTCATAAAACCGATGATATTTTTCCAACTTGATGGTCTGACAATGGAAAGTATACAAAAAAATTTAGGATTACAATTTATTTTAGTTATCATTAACATATACAAAATTATTGAATTTCATCTCAATGTTATCTAAATACCTTGAGAAAAAAGGCAAGAACTTATTCTATTATATAACATTTAGGAATAGAACCTTCCGTTTGAACTTTGTTTTTTTATAAAAGATGTATAATGTAATAGGTACCTAATAAAATAATATAGCAAGAATAATTAACCACATATGTAATGAGTTTGAAAATTTTAATGCATTATTCATACAAAAGTAATATGTAAATACCTCTCTATTGGATACATCCATTGATAATGTACGGGTCCTCCTAATTTTACATCCTTGGTCAAATGAATAGTTAGATGAATCATTATAGTGAAAATAGTAGGGGAAATATCATCTATAAATGATAAAGTTTAATTAAAATTATTTCCTGAAGTTTTTCAATCACAATGGGGTTTAAATTTTTCCCACAAAGTTATCTTAAGAATGTGAAAAACTTAGTAACAAATGCTGATATCTTATCCAGTATATATTTACAAAATTACAAAGGTATAAATTACTCCGTAAAAAAATGTGAGTCGTGAATTTTTAGTCCATGAAACTTATGAAACTTCAAGTCAATAAATCTTGAAATTCTACTTGAATTTCCATCCATTACTTTCACATTTTTTAGAGAAAAAACATATTTTATTGATTTTTCAATAAAAAATGACATAGGATAATTTCCATTATATTTTTCCCACTAATTATGATTTATATTCATTTCTTCCAAGTATTTACAAGGATTAAGATCATATTTTGATTTTCCCTACTCATTATATATTGTAAAAACCATTTTATCACATACATTTTTTTAATGTTCATAATATCAAGATTATGATTTAACAATTTCAATTCTGAATAAGGTAGCATGAATGAAATTCTTCCACAACTCGTTATTAACGGTATCTCATGAGATATGCACTCATTTCCCAGAAACCTTAAACTGTTACTCTTTCCCAAATTATTCATCATAACATGATAATTATGACAATATTTTTGAAACTAATAACAATTTTGGTGTTGGATTTAACTCATTTTTTCCGTAAAAATCATAGATTTTTTAATTTATATCTATGAGATGCATATAAAAATCAATGATGACACAAGAAACACAACTTTCTATTATATGGTAATCATATCATACAGAAGTAAATGCTAAAAAGTAGGTATGCGTAACCAATGTGACAGTTCTAACAAAACAAGTTTCCCAATCTAAAAAAATAAATAATTTTCTAAATTGGAGTATCATGCATTTTAAAAAAATTTGTTTTGGATGCATCATTTGTATCTACAACATTTTCCCATAAATCTTAAAATTATTCTATAAGTTTTTGAAGATTTACATTAATGTCATTTATAGGAATTTTTATTCTTGGAAGGATCATCGAAATAATGAAAGGATTTTGTTTCATACACATCCACAAAGGTTGGTTGTAAGTGATCAAAATAAATGGTTATATGCTATACATTTTACTTAGATTACCTAGTTTACTAAATCCATTAGTATCCCATTATAAACTCACATTCCAATTATCTAAAGGGAAATTTTTATATAAATAATAAAAGGAATTATGTTCTTTCAAATCCCTATTATGATGAATAATCCCATTATTATTGTCTTCTATAGCCTACTACTTCATTTTCTCTATTGTTTTAGAAGACATGATGCATATTTTCAATCTTGGTTTTAATGTAAGTTAATATAAAACCTTCGCAGTAGTTTTATTTCTCTTATTATTCATAGTTAGTTCATTAATAATTTCATCACAATTCACTAATTTCCATCTATAAGTATAATATATTTTAAAATATTATTGATCTGAGTCTTTTCCCCAATACAATATGCAGTCATTAGGATGTATAAGTATCTTTTTATAATTGAGACCAAGTTTCTTAACAAATTTCCTCATCTCATAAATTGATTAAGGGATCCTAACTTTAAAAAATCATCATACAGTAAATCCAATATCATTGAAATTTCTTTTTTAGTAATTTCACATAAGCACTTGATATGTTACAACTTTAGTAAAAAAGAAAATTTTTAATATTTGATATATACTTTATAAAACTTTTTATTTACATCTTTTAGTAATTCATAAATCTCATTTGATTGTTTAATTACCCTTTCTATTGTATTAATATTTGGAAAATACTAAAGTTTTTCCATTTATATGTTAAAATCATTATCATTATGTGTAATGTAGAAAACATCATTAATCGGGTGTTGAATCTCATTCTCTACAATCGGGTAGTAGGTTATTCATTTTTATAATGATTAGATGGTTAAATATCTATAAATTCAAATTCCTCATACCAAATCTATCTCACATATCTAGTATGAAATTTTTTCAATATAAATTGATCATAGACTTCATTCCCTTTCAACAACTATTTGAAATTACAATCAATACATGGACATTTTATTTCTCCATCTACTGATCGGTTTTCAATTGAAAAATCTAAAAACACCTTAAACCACTTAATATATTGAGCAATGTTTTGGGGTAAATTAATAAAAAATTTATCCATTTGTATGATGTTGCTAAATATATATATAAAAACATGATGTTAATTAATTAAATAATATCATGTTAAGAATTACACAAAAATTGTATAGAATAATAAAACATTAACAAGATAATGTTCTAATTTTAAAATTTGACTAACAAAAAATCACCATATATAATTATGATAGAAAATAAGTATTATTAATTGAAGAAACCTGAAATATTTAAATATTTTTCTATAAAAAACTACTAAAATTATGTTTTTATGAAATTAACTTGAATTATTAATATTATTTGATATTTCTTAGATCACTTGATTTGGAAGAGATCATTAAAGAAAAAATAAAAAATATTTTTCATGTCAATAGAAAATAGGGTATGTTTCTTTAGATGTTCTCATATATATTACTAAATATAATTGAAATATGTCAATTCACACGTAGAACTAACCATAGTAGGTTTCTTTATGGAATTATCTAGATAAATAATTAAAGTATAAGTCACCACATATAAGTATATATGAAAAAACACCATTGGTCAAATTTAATAACCATGTTTTGTCACATTTTTCTATGATTAATAACCTATGGATTATATTGTGGAAATAATAGGTAATGGAAAAGATTTATTTTTCATATTTGAGAGATTTAATGATAGTTTAATTTAATTCTATAATGGGCATGGTCTCTTCAGATAAATTATATTAAAGTTAACTAGTAAATAGAATATTATCTTGGCCTCTACTAAAGTATAGTACACAAAAATCAATAAATTGTTCTATAATATCTGAAAGATTATGTGTTTAGTGTTTGAATAAAAAATAACTGTGTTTACCTAAATACTACTATATAAAGGATATTTCTTCATCCAAGGTTCATCAAAAGGGGATGAAATTGTGGACGGGAGGTGATGCACACATATTTTCATGAAAAAATTTAAAAAATTTCTAATGATTTTGAATGGATTCAATTGATTATTCCCATTTATATGAATGTTTTGTTAAATTGAGTGAATATTTAAGTGATAAATTAAAATTAATTAAAATAGAATATATTTATGAGTTTTAAATGTTTATGTTTATTGTAATATTCTGTTGAGATTTTATTAAGGGTTTTTAATATTTTATTAGGTATATTAAAAAAGTGTTACGTTCAAGCTTTCCCTCAACCAAGGTTGGTGAACCATCTTCCTAGATGGGATAAAAGGTCAATTCGGAAAATCTATCCCACCGAGAAGTAATGATCGAGTAGTAGAGGAATTACATGGTGACATAAGAAGGATCCCACAGAACATATGTGGGGCCAAGGCCCACGTGGGCCATGTGAGGAGGCGTGGCCCATGTGTGTGGGTGTTGTGTATGTGGGAGTTCATCCCTGTAGTAGGAATTTGGAAGATTCATGTCCCATCTTATTATTAATTCAAGAATAGATACTAGATTATTTTTGGATATGGGGTGATAATTATTATTTTTTTCATTATTTATTAAATTGATGTCATCTCGCTTCACTCATGCCCCCTCACGCTTGGACACACCTCACTAATGCCTTCTACCTTCGTAATCAACCAATTCCACCTAAAACTCACCAGAGATACCATTGAATCCATCTATAAAACTCTATCTCAATATAAATATTCATACCAAATCTCAGTACCACTATGGACCAATTTCAAGACCATAGATGTCCTCATAGATTCCAACTTCAAAGAAGAAAATTTCCATGCATAGAAATAGAGGTTGATCCATCCACTATAGAGGGTAAATAAATTTCATAAGGATTTAAACAAATAATTACAACATTTCTCCATAACTAGTAGGGGATAATATCTTTTATCTGATGTATTACTAGGGAGTATGTTGAGGTAGTGGATGTTTCATTGAAGCACTGTGAGTGAGCTACAATTAGAGCTATCGTGGGTATGCTACCATTGTGAATGGTAGAAGGAGGTAAAGTTAAATGATCCTTCACCACTACTGCACATGATAATATGAAATTTTATCATGAATCCAAGTTTCAGGAGTGATATACATGTGCATGAATATGACATGATAGATGGTGAGATACCATTGGTGAACAATCCACCACCGTCGCTGAAGGAACAAAAGTACAATCCATGCTACCAATGACAAAGGTAAAAGATGCCATTGTGATGAGGTACCATCTCTCGTTACATTATTTCAATATTTTATAATCATCCATCAGATCTACCATAAATATAAAGATTACTATTGAAGGAAGAACGATCGATCGTTGAAGTAGGCTAGTAGAGCTTCTGTTGAGGGACCTATCATTGGAGATATCATTAAGTGGTATATGAATCCATCATTATTTTGTGATAAAAGAAGTGTGTGATGTAGTTTTGAATACTGAGGAAGATGTGATGTTGATAATGGAATAGAATAAATAGCCTATATAATCTATATAGAAATCACTTACTTTTACTTGAATGATAAACTGTTATATGGCCAATGATTTCCGAAATAGCTATGTAAAGAAGATACATAATCGATTTGTAATCCATGAAAGATCATCTAATTGTGGAGAAGAATAAATATGTAAAATAGATCAAATAATGAAATTTTTAGGAATTCAAATGAGATATACACATAGAAAATATCGGAGATATAAATGAGGAAGATATAAGGAATTTGAAGACACATGAATTCGATGCATGGAGAGTATATCTCCACCGTAAGATATTTCTCTATGCTATAGTGTGAGTCCATGATAAAATATAGAAATCAATTATATCTATAGAGACTCAATTCTATAATTCTAAAAGAAATATAATAAAATATTTAGAGATATGATAGATTAACTAGGGAAAGAAGAGAGGACTTCTCCATTTATAAGTAAATGGGTGTTGCTGCCACAAAAAGGATTGAAGAATCACACCGAGCTATTGCTTCCTTTGTATATTTTATTTTATTCTCATTTTTTATAGTCTTTAGTTTATTTTATTATTTTAATTCATTAATTATATAAATCGATGTGTTCTTATATTTCTTTCATTGTATCTTTTTCTTTCTTTCTCTTCTTCTATTCTTTTTCTTTATTTTATTCTTCCACTGTAGTGACTTTCACTCAATAATTAGAGACCAAACCAAGAATTGGTTTTGGAAGAGGATAAGAGTTTCCAAAAAAAATTCTTTATTTCTAAATTAATTAATTAAATTTTTGGTTAATGAGTGTAAATTTCACGAGTGAGGTGATTTTCCACTATGGAATGAGTCTCGACTTTAATTAATTTCTTTTATTTAATTATTTCCCCTTTCTTCCGTTGAACTATATATCTTCATACAATGGAGTTGATCCATTCAGTGGAGGAAATAATATATGATGGAGTTGGGACCTGGAAGGTTCCACACTCTTGATTGAGTTGTATTGTCAACCTTGATTTATTAAAGAACCCAAATACAAACACTTTCACCAAGTACTTTATTTATTATATTTTTCATTACATATTAGGATAATTTATATTGTATTTTAATTCTATTTTCCATTTATTTCTATGGTTTTAGAAAATAATCAACATCTAAAAGATGTAGTTTAATGTGAATTAGAATCAGTAAGTGAATAAACTATGAAGATCATCATGTGAGATAACCCTAATTATCCATTATGTTTCACTAGTAAATTATAAATAGTATCTTTTACCACACCACATGATAGGTGTCTATCAAAACTTAGTATCATTATTGGGGATCTTATCATTTTATATTCTCTTTCCTTCATATCATATATAGTTTTTCCCTATTTTCAAATTAATTTATATATATATATATCTTATAAAACTATTATGTATTTAAATTTATATTATTATGTATGGGTATACTAATAATAGGTTCATGAAAAAAATAATAATATGTTGATTATAATAAATATCTGGTTCAAGAACTCAGGAAGATGTTAAACCACTAAAGAGAAATGTTGGAAGTGTATTTGAGAACATTCATGCATTATTGGGGAAACTTAAACCAAAACCAAAGGAAGAACACATATTCTTTCCTAATATTTCTAAGGAAATCCATGAAATTGAGGCTAAAATTGAAGATAATCAACATCCCAACCATTTGAAGAACAAAAATACAAAAATACCATGAAGATATAGAGATTGAAGATAAATACTTGCATGTTGATGTACATCTGAGAGATCCATAAGTCCTATATCATTATTAGAGTGATCATAAAGTAAATAGATGAAAAATTATTTCTATAGTTTTAAAATAGGGGATAAAACACCACTCAACTTTTATCTAGCCATGGAAAGTAGAGAAATCCACCCAAGTTGTGGAATTTGAAGAAACTATGGAGAAACCTGACAACCTGCCTCTATCAACTAAAATCCAACATCAATAGGAACATACCACTGAAGAAGATATTAAAGGCAATCCAAGTTAGGGAGTAAATATTATCACAAACTCTATATAATTTGATTATATTCAATCTAGAATGATTATCACTTACCATTTTTTTGAACATTTAGGTTGGACCAATCATTTTTCCCTTGGAGGAAGATGAAGAAGAAAAACATGCACCTATTGAGGAACACATGGAGATTCTGGCACATATTTCACATGCATTAGATAACTTACTTGAGGAAATCTAAGTGGATAATCCTAAGAAAAACAAGACACTTGTTTTTCACATTGAAAGGTATAATTTTAATGTTCATTTTTAATATTTAAATTCTATACAAATAAAATTATATTCTAAACTTCCTTATGAATATTTAATTAGTGCAACCCACATTGAGAAAGCACTCGAAAAGAAGGAGGAGGTTTCGCAAGTGGAAACCAAGAATGGGGGTGATCCATATTTCATCATACCCCCACCACAAAATCTATACATTATTGTGAAGAGGGTGGATTTGGCGTACTCTATCTATGAACTCCTCTCCACCAACAAAGAATAAGTTAATGATAGGAAAATCGAAATATGGTGGTTCAAATCTAAGAAGTTCCACCCACCAATAGATTATAGATGACATCTATTACTACCCTTATGGAGGCAGTAAAAATAAAAAACCCACTTGGGGGACCATACTAAGATTTATATCTTTACATTTTTATAGGACTATAAATTTTATTCTACTGACTAGGCTATTATAAATCGAAACCGTATTTATTTTTTAACTTTAATTGAATGATCCTTATGTTTTAATTAATTATTCTTTTTACAACCATGATGGCACAAAGAAGACCCCAAATAGTGAAAAAATTGGAGGAATTAAGATTCATGATTAAAGGGGTATCACTTTTATTTTAACCTTTTAAACTACCTATATTTTTATATGAATTCAATTTTGAGATGAAAACTAGAAATTGAATGCCCATAATTGAATTTTCTTTCCTTAACTGAATTATCTAGGATATATGAGTTTCATAAGAACCCCATGATTCCATGTTTTATATTTAAATGGTAATGATATTTAATGATTAATATGGAGAACTAAATTATTAGAGTGAATCATGGATATTAAATTATTGAATTTTGATATGGAGGAATTAGTTGATTCTTATAGATGAAATTTCCTAACCGTTTCTCATTCTTGGAATTTATGAAATTCATTTAAATTGGTTCTTTATTATTAATCCTACAATAATTTATTTTTCATAATTATATGTTCCATTCCCTATAGTATTCTCTAGAACATATAATTTCAATTTTATCTTGGTTATATTTCTTGAGTGATCTTGGGAAATGAAACCTACAAGAACTTACAAAGAAACCTTTCAAAGCCATGACTGTTAAAACCCATCTTTAATATTATTAAGGAATTATTATTTATAAAACCTTTTCCTTGAGACCACCTTTTACATTAATCCTTATTTATCCCATAGAGACCATGAATCACTATGTTTGGAATGATGCATTTTTTAATCTAATTTATCTATTTTTACCCCTTAGTTTGTATATTGAATGATTTTTTAAGTAGAAGTGTAGGGTTGAGGGAATTAATAGTGAAAGGATGAAATAATTATAAGGAAAAATTTTAATGGTGGTACTTCGGGTATTGATAATGATTTTTTATTCACTCATTATGCTTTCATTATTTTACCTTCATGAAAAAAAAACGGGAATCGGTTGTGAAATGTGAATATAAAAAATCCTAATTACTAAACCAATGTTTTTATAATATGTGGTTAAGTGATGTATGTGAGGTTTATTCCAGTAATAAATTTCAAAAAAAATAAAAAAATGGTTTGATAAAAAATAGAAAAATAAAAAAAATCCAGAAGGTGAAATTCATTAATTATTCTAGCATTAATCATAACCATAATATGATCTTGAAAAGTGGGTGTTGTTATTTTGAAAAGGATATTTTCATGACACTTTTACTTTAGATATCATTATTTGTACTTTAAGAGACAAAACCCCTCCATTGAGCCTTAATATTTTTATAAAATCATTTCCTACAAATATTAAGCCTAATAGTCATTAAAGCCTTAATTGAAAGTCCTATTGATTTGATGTGTTTATTTTCTTCAAAAAGTTCACAACTTAATTCTTTTTTAATCCTATGGAAAAGGATCATGTAATCATGATATGAGCATAACTCTACTTGAATTTTTTCATTAATGATGAGAAAAAAATAATTCAAAATTGAGGTAGATCATTACATGGAATGTTTTATAATAATGAATTGATAGGCTTGAATTCAAGGAAGGAGAATTTCCACTATTTTTAAATAGAAAGTAAAATAATTGGAATAATAGTACCTTTTAAATGTGTGAAATTGATTTGATATTTTTTGTGGAAACATGAAATTTTTATTTGACATTGATAATTATTTTTTATTATTTATTTGAAATTTAAATAATGGTAATATTGGTTACCTATTAAATTCAATGTTTAGATTTAATTAATGAGGAAAATAATAGTTTAATTGTGGAGGGATTTTATGTACACATATTTTACTACAATTATTTAAACAATTTATTATTATTTTGAATGGATTATAATGATTATTCTCATTTATTTAAATGTTTTTTGGAAATATATAATTGAGAAATTAAAATTAATTTAAATGGAATAAAAGGATTAAGTTCAAATATATAATTTTATTTAAATATTCTGATGAAATTTTATTAACTGTTTTTTATAGTTTGTTATGTATATACAAAAAGTGGACAACTCAAGATAGGCATCAACAATAGTAGGCTAGCCATCCATAAAGCCAACCCAAAAGGGATATATAATGAAGACATTCTACCAAGAAGGCCCTATTCAGAAGAAGATAAAGTTATGGCCACAAGGGTAGGATCCCATAGATTGTAGGTTAGGACAAGGCCCATGTTGGATATGCGAGGAGGCACTGCCCATATGTGTGGGTGTTGTGTATACAGGAGCCCATCCCCACATAAGATGCCTAAACAATGCCTATTGTGGCTTATAAATTATTCAAACATGGATAATATAATAATTTCTAATAAGGAATGATATTTCTTCCATTACCATTCATCATTTATTAAATTTAATACTTCCCACTTCACTTCACTTCCTCGTTCTTGGACACGCCTCTCCAGCACCTCTCGCCTTATTCTTAAATCGCTACCACCTGAAACATGTTGGAGATTCCATGGAAGTTGTCTCAAAAACATGAACTCAAAAAAAATATATATTCCAAAGATCATGACCACCATAGACCCATTCCAGGACCTCAAATGACCTTTTAGATTCCCACTTCAAATAAAGAAACTTCCCTAGATGGAAAATGTTGTTGATCCAGCCACTATACAGTAAGGATCATTTTTATAAGGATTTACACATTTACCAATTCCATTTCACTATATGTAGAAGGGGAGATGATATTTCATTGTATGTGCAAAAATGGGGGAGGATTAGATAGTGGATATTTCACGGAAGCATTGTGAGTGTGCTACCACGGGTGTGCTACTTTTGTGAATTATAGGAGGTGATACAATTGCACGAGCCATCACCACTACCAAACCTAAGAAGATGAAATTGTACCATGAAGACTTGTTTCATGTTCCATGCATGTGTGAAGGAGGATAATATGATATATGGTGAGCTACAATTTATGAAGGATCTTCTACCATCGATGAAGGAACGAAAGTACCATTCCTGCTACTATTTCCAATGGTAAGTGCTGCTACCATGATGAGGTATTTTCTACCATGAGATTATGTCTCTATTCTACCATTTTTAAATGGATCTACTATCAATAAAATAGTCTTCCATTGAAGAAATAATGATTTACCATTCTAATAATCTGGTGGAACTTCTGTTGAGGGATCTACCTTTAAAGCTACCATCAAGTGATAGATAAAGCCACCATTCCATGGTGATCTACCATTTGTGTGATACCATTGTGAATGCTGAGGAAAAGATGGTTTCAATAGTATAATAGAATTAATAGCCTATGTGAGACATATAGAAATTTCCTACATGAACTCAAGTGATAAACAGTTATATGGCCAATGATTTCTAGAATAGCTACATAAAGATGATACATAATGGCTACATAATCCATGAAAGATTTGTTATGTGGGGAGAAGAAGAAATATTTTAAATAGATAAAATAATGAAATCCACTAGAATCAAATTTATATATACATGTAAAAAATTAGGCATGTCATAAATGAGGAATTTATGAGGAATTTGGAGATATAATAATTTTATGTATCATGGGTATATCTCTCTACAATACAGTTTGAGTCCACACTCAAATATAGTTTTCCCTGATATCTAAAGAGATTAAATTCTGCAATTTTAAAAAATGATACCCTAAAAATTTAAGGATAAAAGATTTTTTCTAAGGAAATAAGATGGGAAACATCCTTCTATAAATAAAAGGGTACTACTACCATAAAAGGTTCAAAGGATCACACTAGGCTGCTAATGCTTTTTTATTTTTTTATTTTTTTTTATTTTTTATTTTTTATTTTTATTTATTATTTTAATTCATAAATTATATTAATATAATCATTCCTATGTTTCGTTCATTTGGTCTCTTTATTTCTTTCTATTCTTTTATTCTTCTTCATTCTTCCATACTTCCACTGTGACCTCTTTTACTAAAAAATGAGTGACTAACATGAGTTTTAGCCTTGGGGAGATAGGTGTCTTCAAAATTATTTTCTTTATTTATAAATGATTTGAATCATTTTGTGGTGGATGAATATGATGTGTAAGAGTGTGTAAATTTTTCACTATGGAATGAATAATTACTTCATGTCTTTTATTTTCTCCAAATATCTTACATTCCTATGATTGAACACAATCTCTTCATATAGTGGAGTTGATTGGTTCATTGGATGAAACGGTATACAATAGAAGCAGGTCTTAGATTGTGCCACACTCATGATTGAGGTGTATCATCAACCTTAATTATCCAAGGAGGTGGAATTAATATTGTCTTAGTATTCGAGATTTCACAACCAATAAATAATAGTATAGTAATTCAAGAATGAGATTTCAAAATTTTGTTATCAAACTAAAGTTAAAACAACAAATATGAATAATGATGGAATCTGAATCCAAACCCCTTCAAAGAACTTTCTTCATTATATTTTTCATTTCATGTTAGGATGGTTTAGATTACATTCTAATTATCTTTTAAATTTATTTAAATTTTATTATAAAATAATCAAAAACTCAAAAAAAAGTAGTTTAATATTAATTGGAATCAGTAATTGAATAAATAATAAATATCCTCAAGTGAGACAACCTTGGTCAAGAATTATGTTACACTAGGAAATTATAAATATTATCTTTTTCCGCACCACATTGCAGGTGTGTGTTAGGAGAACACAGTAGAGTATTTCCATAAAGATGAGTTATGGTTGAGGAGGAGATTACATAGAGGATAATTTACCATTTAAGATTCACTGGGATGATAGATACAGGTTATAGAATTGGAGAAATAATAGAAGAATAAAGGGTTTTCACACTGTGATATATTCTCATGTTTAAAGGTAATTTTTTAAGAAACTACCACAAAATACATATTTGGTGGTTATTATTTTAATAATCACTATTGAAATTTGATTAGTGGTATTAAAATAACATCATCATGGAAAAAACGGTAGATATTTATTTTTAACTTATTAGAAATGGTTACATGAATCTATCACTAATAAACTATTGATATTTAGTGTATTTACTATACTATGTTCCCTAGAGCTTTATTTCCACTTTACTTTCTTTGATAAATGTATTTAGTGGTCATAAAAAACTGGTGATACATAGACTCTATTTTCCATATGTTATCAACATATCTATCTTGGAAAAATATAGCGTTCCCACTAACCACTTATTGATATATGACACACCTTCATTTCAAATGAATATTCATTGATCAATATGCATGTTTTTACCCATGAATGAATTTTTGTAACTTGTATATCTTATGGGAATTTATTGATGTCACCAACCCATTATAGTTATTCAATATAAACAAGTTACTAGTGTATCCATTTTTTTCAAGTTATATAAACATATTTTGTAAATATTAATCCTAGGATGGTGGAATTGAAAATTTATATCCTACTATGATGAACATAGAAAAATTATTTTACAAGTAGAATTCATATACTTTTAGAAATATGATTGGTGTATATTTTTTTATATACTCCATATATACATTATATTAACCTTTGTTTAGTGAATCATGCTTCATTGGAACTGGCTTACACCATCCATGTCTAGTTTCTCTCAAATACTCACTGGCAGTATCATGTCTTAGAAACATCCAAAATATAGATCCTTGAAATATGGGTAGATGGTACCCATCATTGAATTCATAAATAATTTTCCATCTTATAATGTTTTTATTTACTACATACTTATAGAAATCATTATCCTGAAATAATAATATATGTATCACCCACTATTCTGAATATAAACCACCTATTTAGTTTTGAATTCCTATACAATATATGTCTCTAGTACAACTCTTACCACTGATATTAGTGAAGTCTTGGGTTCCCATGTCAACTAATGTACATCCAACACCTTAACCTCATAAGACTTCTCTCATTATCTTAAAATAGATGGGTTTACTTAACCGATTCATGGTTGATCTTGACTATACATAAATATCCCTAGTTTATTTTCGATTATTAAATTATATTCACTAAGCATTTGATATGTTTGTAGCTAAAACCATCTTTTGACAGTCTTCAAACAACACTTGATTTTGTGACCTAATATACTAGCATCATATAAAACTTTATATGATATCCATTAGTTAATATAGGTGGTATATGATTAGATGTTTTAATGTTATTTGAAAAAAAATGTCTTGGAATAAGTTATGAAAGACTTTCAATACATATAATACTCATTATTTATATTAGTTTTACTACTACCATTATATTGATGACCACAAGGAAATGTGTGCTTGAGAATTCTTTCACTCAACATATATATGATTATTGATTACTTGGATAATATTTTCTATAACAAGAATGCATGGGGGTCCAATATTTTTACTAAGCACTCATTTACTTCATAGATAATTGATAAAAAAATAAAGGAATCTCATAAAGTGTATGAATTTACCTCCAGATTTAGAATATTTTTTGTGGCCTTATTAGACTAACTCTAAAATATTTGAGGCATACCATTAAGTCCAAAGGTTTCTTTGTATGAAAATGATTATTATTTTAAGATTATAAATAGTGTCATGGATTAATAGATACTAAAACACTTTTATAGATTTAAAAAATTCATCTATTTTTGGTTTTTCTAGAAAAATAATTATCTCACCAACATATTTTCATTATGTTTTATAATATTCATCATAATTTTTGGTTAGATATTTATGATTCTATAATTATTGAATTTTTTATCAAGTATAAAATACCATAACATAATATATTTAAAATATTAAATAATGTGTTATTCTATCTAAAATAGACTCAGAGATAAATGTTTTGGTAATACCCAATAAAAAATAGTTTTACTTGAATAATTCCACCATGTAATAAAGAAGTTGTGAACTTCTCTTCACTTTTCTATGAATCACTATTCTTCATCTGTATTGAGAATGCACCTTACCTCTTATAATATTTCTATACTTAAATTTTTCCTATATTTTGAATTTATAATTGCGAAAACATATACCCTATAAGTATATCAAAAAATAGATCTAATTCTTGATATTCTTAAAGTAATAGAATATTATTTTTTATTCTTCAATTCATTTCAATTCATCTTACAATACCCATTCTTTCTATACGAGAAGCAGATATCCTTCTGCTAATTACTCTCCCTTTAAATTTTTTCACTTTAAAGGACATTTTAAATAAACCATTAGATTTGTATCATCAATTATATGTTCAAATTTTTCATTCATTATACTCATCATAAAGTGTGGTGAACCTCATTCCCACCAATCCTTATTTGTCTCATAGAACATAGAAAAAAACTTCTGAACGATTTATCCATACTTTTCATATGTTCATCAATGAATAAAGACATCCATTTTGGTAAGGATAATGAGATTAATTGATATTTTTATCTAAATGGAATCCCATTTTTCGAGTTAATCAATATACCATAGAAGTTTGAACACAATATTAGTAGCTAAAAAACCATGTTCCAATTTACACTGATATAATGAAGTGAAAATATCATTTATCTATTACCTCTCATTATCCTTATCAAGGATAAGAAATGAGAGAGAATGGTATAATGATCCAATTTCAAAATTATCTACATATGTTCTCTATACATAACTAATAACATGATGAAACAAACTTAGGAATAATACACCATAAATCTCAAGTAGGTTCCTTTTAAACTTTTCTATCTCCTTATGAAAGATGAATTGGAATATGGGATTTCATCACATAATTAAAATTATTGGATTGTAAATAATTTTATAAAAATATATGACACTCTAATAAATTAATACCTATGAGAACATACCCTATGTTAAGAAATTCTTACAATGTTTTTTTGTCTTACTTTCAAATTTTCTCAAATAATTAAAAGAGATTATTAGTAATTTACATGATTACTAGAATATGTGAGACTAAAAAATTTAATTTCATTATTAGTCTCCCACTATATGATTAAGTCATAATATACATTACCATTACACTAGTAATATCCTATAGAGAGGATATTATAATAAAAAGGATCTGCTATTTTATTTTAATAATCCATAAAAAGGCTATAATTATAATAAAGTATTTAGGTAGGTAGTTTTTTTAATGGATAGATAACAGCTCCTTGATCCATTTAGAGGAATCCCCAATCATGAAATCCTTATGGGTATTTACTCGATACTTTCCACCAAATTTAAATGGAATAGGCTAAGGTTGTTAAATCTAATACAAGTTTTTGTAAGTGACTCTACTATCATTTTTAAGACATCCCAATAATTAAGTGTCCCCGATGAAGGCCTTAGCCGAAACATTAACTATAGGTGCATCTTAGTTTTGATTATAGAAGTCTTATATTGACCTAATATTTTATTTGAGGTATTTTTTTTATTACTATGTGAAAATTTCCTTATTTTATCCATTTACATATCTTGTAAATATTAAGTGGATCTTACTGAAGTGATTAACCACATATTGATAAAACATTTATGCATAATCCTTTTTTTCATTTGAGAATGAATATTATTTAATTAATTTATTTTGTGTGATTTCAATAAATAATCCATAAAATAAATAATCAAGTATAAGATAAAATAATATATTTCAACTAATCATGATCTCTATCTAATAGTAGTTTTATTTCATAGACAATAAACAAACTATTAACCCTATGGGAAAAGTGTTACAATTTAGTATTTCCTTAACTTTCAATAGTCTACCTCTATCTTATTTATCACCTAGATTGATTCCACTAGGGCACCATATTGAACCTCCTCTAAGCACCTGGAAGCTCCATACTTATATATTCTTTACTCACACATAGGTGAGGGAGCCAATATAATTCTTGTGGATTTTATATAAAATAAATCATAGAAACATAGGTCCTTACATAATTAAAGGATGGGATGACATGTAGGTCATCATTTTAATTTAATGATAATAATTAAAGAAATCCATGAAATAATTAAATTAAAAGATATTACACTCATACAAAGGAAGGTTAATCTCATGATCATTCATGCATGAAAAAAATACACATTTAATGTACTAATATCTATTTAAAACAAACTTAATTAAGATAACACATATCCCAATTAATTAATAATCATCATTAATTAATCAATTCATTTATCTTAATTTCCATCCAAATAGTCCTCCAGTTCCCATCTGATATAATTTTAATCATATTAAATTAATTAATTTCTTAAAAAATAACTATGTAAATGATTTTTACTTATAGGAAACATCATGTGTACCTTTCCAAACTACCTGATGTGTATTGTGGGTTTATATTGTGCACTCATATAGGATATATCATACACATCATGTCACATAATTACATGGAATGTAATATAAATAAATGACACACTAATACATGTTAATTTACTTTGTGTGTAATTCTATTAATATGTGAAGAGGGATCAATGTATCAAGACTATAAATGTTAATTTGTTCTTGTTTTTATACAGAATTAATTAAGTATTTAATATGTAATAAAATCTATCACATATTTTTTACTATCAATAAATGAAACACATACATGTTTTGATGAGTTCTAATGGAGAAAAATAATTAATTATATATCTTCCCCTATAAACTGGTATGATACATGGTGTGTAAAAATGATACATGTCTTGAAATGAATTCTTTCCATGTTTGCAACACACACCTAGGGACAGAGTTTATAGGTCGGTCATGGAATTTGTGATGTAAATGGAATATGCACTAGCTACACATTATGTTTCCTCTGATTTTCACAGATTTTAATCCCCATGCCATTTGATAAATTCATAATATGTCTTTGACCCACCATTTTCTGCCATAAAAAAGCATGGAAAACATAACGTGTAAGTGAGTTTCATATCATATAGAAATAAAATCCATGTGCTATGATGGTTTAGTCAACATTCAGTGTTCATTAATGAACTCCCTAGGTATTTACTATATGATAACCCAAATTTATCATAGTCCATCCTGGTATAGTATACATGGGTATACAATGTGTACTAAATGTATACGCACTATGTAATATTATGTTATCTAACTAGAATTATTAGAACCTATGGACGAGTTCTTCGAATCTTATTCATATATTATTAACTCACTTCTAATTATATGAGAGATAAATAAGAAGGATAAAAAGATATCTCAATATTCATATTTTAAATAATGAATTACATCAATGAAATAAAAAACTTATAAGAAATATATATATATATATATATATATATATATATATATATAATGATCAATAAATTAAATAATTATAAAATTTAATGTGACCACTTTGATACCACTTGAAAGTTCATAATAGAGAGAAATCACCTGGGTATTATCCAACTTATCTAGTGTCATGTTCAATAGATAATTATCAATGTGTAGGATAATAAATTTTAGGACCAATGAAATTAATCCAAAGAAATTGGCAAAGATCACTTGAAGCATGAGAGAGAGAGGATCATTCCGCATTAAATTTATAAATAATTTAATGCAATAATTTTTTCAGTCTTTAGAATTATTTCATAAATGAATCAATTTATAATTTAAAACATTTTTCGGTTTCACCATCATGGAATTAATAAGATCTAAAGTAGAATCCCTATAGTGGTGATTCACATGTTCTATTTTGATATTTAAGTGTCATTTATAGTACTTCAGGTGATATCACAGCGGTACCTATCTTCTTACATCAATTATTTTGAATGCCACACAATCCTTTAAGGCTAAAGTATTCCCTATTTTTTATCTCCAACTTAAGAGGAAGAAATAAGAAGTTCACTTCTATCATTCTTTATAAAAACCATAGAGATGTTCCTGGGGTAGATAAATAACTAGGTAGGAGAGGTATAGCGCACAATTAATGAACAAAAATCTCACAATTGAAATAACATGATATATATAGAGATAATGATAGTGTTAAATTTTAATTAATTTCATGATAGTTATTAATAATATATTAATCCCATGATATATATAATTCAATGTAAATTAATATTATTATTATTTTATCTCATGGTGTGGGCAGACTTTCCCAATAATAAATATTATTTTATAGCCTTGTGAATAAATAGTTATTTTAATATTCTTATATCTAAATAAATATATATTTAGTAAATACATATTATTTATTAGTTTATAGATAAAACATGACATAAATTAATATTATATATTGACACAATTAAAAATTATTTTGTGAATAAATATATATTTAACATTCATCTCACATATAAATAGTGTTTAAATAAATATGATTGGTAAATTCCTAATAAATATTATTCTATACTCTGGAGAATAATATGTATTCTAGTAATTAAATTTAGAAATAATTTAAATGAGATCAATAGAAACACTAATTACGTGACCCTATATGATTCTTCCCCGGTGGCATTAGGCAGGTTCTCCTAATGTATAATATCATCATCTAGAAACATGTAAAGTCACTGACGAGGAAGAAGTTAATGTTACAACATCAACAACCACATATGAACCCCAACTTTGTAATATGATATGTTTTTCACAATATCTCATAAAGAGGGTTTCACACCCATGTCATCAACCTATATGCTTGATATGTCTTTCTTTGACTATCTGAAATAAAATAATCATTACACCATGTCCATGGAATTTAATGTAATAGTTTCATTCCAATCAAAGGGTTGAGATATCAACTTCTGTCAAGATGGAAGGGTAAAAAATTTATCGACTTATTCATTAATAAAAAATCACTTGTGACACACCCAAAATACAAAACTTTATTGTAGACATATGCCATCATGGTTTATAGTAATTCATATAATCATGTGATTAATGATATGAATTAATAATTATATTAAATTCTAAGTATCATTACACATGCATGCAGATATGAATATCCAATGACACAAAAACATGTTGAATTCCTACCACTGGTTAGTCTTCATAATATCTCATCTACCAAGAAAACACTTTACGAGAAGAAGTCTTATTCCATTTTGAGAATCCAAAACCATATAATCAACATACTATGTGTCCCATGAAATAATTTTATCATGTCTATACGCCTAAGTTTTAGAATATCATCATTTCATTTCAAGTTTTTCTTCATAGTGGGGAAATGAATATGAAATTTTCAATGTGACAAATAATCTAGGACATTATCACATTATTTTTTTTGAATAACAATAAATATATAATAAGTTATTTATTAATATTAAAATTCATGAATATAAAGGAAATCTATAGTATAAATTAGTTGGTTTTATGTAAAAAAATCTAAAATTCCTTTACAAAATCTATTTACCCTCATGAAATGTGATTTTCACCTCACTTATATATTATAATGAATATATAAAAATGAATACATAATGGGATTATAATGATGAGTAGTTAACTAGAGATCAAAGATAATACCGGTAGCATTATATAATGTATTGTAATGGTATCAAACCGCATATATACTCAACTGGGATGAAGATCATGGACACTACTATGGTAACACAAAAAAACTTATCCACATAAATAACTTTATGATACATAATGTGTCTAGAACTCAATAATTACACAAATTCATATTAAAATATAAAACATCATGTAGTCTATAAGTTGGATAATAATCTTATTACATAAATAAATCCTTCATGTTGAGAGGAGCTCAATTTGTGCCTTTCAATAAAATATGGATATATATACAAAATGACTTAGCTACAACTAGAGTTTAAAGGACTGAATAAAAAAGAATTTATGGATCATGTAGAATTTTTAAATGTATTATGAAACCAACATCTAAATTTAAAATCATGTAAGAAGCATGTAATACTATAGTTTCATGGGTTAAAGCAGATTCCTCGTGCATAACTCGTGGATTACATCAAAAACTAGAGTTTTTTTATTGTATGCATAAATATTTATGACTCTTAGAATATATTATAGTTTGGTATAATATAATTCACACCTCTTTTATGAAGAATTAATTTTATATATTATACAAGATGAGTTTTATAATTATAAGTGGCTACAAGTTATTCTATGGTACTATATTTCAATACGGTATTCATATTTAAATATGCAGTAATAATATTTGTATTATTATATATGGTTTATCAGTTTGATATTCATAATCAAAAAATAATAAATCTATTCATAGTTCTTATGAATCATTTGATACAAGATCGAGTATGTTTTGTGATCAGATGATATAGTCATCAAATTACAATGTTAGGATATCATTTTATGATATACAATGGAGTATCTCAGTTACGAAAAGTATTGAATTATAGTTTTTTATTGATATTTCATTTATTTTTTTAAATTATTTAAAGTGAAAATTTTAAGGAGATAATTTCAAAATAAGTTATTCAAAAAAAAATTGAGTTTGTACAATTATGGGAATATATTTTCATATCTTCTTTAAATATACTGACCAAGGATTATTTACATATTTATTTTCAATGTGGAAATTAAAATAGAATTAGTATTTTTATAGATTAAATTATAAAATATTTTGAATTATTTATTTTGGATATTATTATTTAAGAATTGAGATTACTATAATGAATTTTATTTTTTGTATTATATATAGTTTTATTTTGCTGGTTTGGAAGAAGAGAGAGCACTATTGTTATATAAAGAGAATTAAAATATTTTTTGAACCCTATTATTCTCTTACTTCTTATACATATCATTATTCCAATAAAATAAAATAAATGAATAAATATAAGGAATAATATTTCTAATGTGCCTTGAATAATATATATTTTTTGTTGTTTTTTCCATTGAAGGTCAATTATAGTGAAGTCTTAGTCTGAGCTGGACCTTAAAGGATTACTCATTTTCTAGATGAATAATCAATTGTGTTGTTTCCAAATATATTATAGAATTATTTCCAATTATATATATTATTTATTTAAATTATATATATTATTTATTTCATTTAAGTTACAACTTCTTACACTCAATTTTGGATTAAGTGATAGTTACTTGAACTTGGCTATGGATTCTTGAAGTGTCAAATACTTTAAATTTTCCATCATTGTCCCCAAAAAAGACCTGAAGGACTTATAAAATACATATACCAAGTGAAAATTTCTTTCACCCAATTTGGAGGTCCATAAGAATAGGAACTATTATAAAATCACCAATCTCACATTGAGTATAGCTGGAATCAACTTTGTAAAGTTCTTGAATCCCTAAACCATTATAAAAATATATGTATTTCCTACTATATTTATTTTACTTATTCTTATTAAACTGATTAAAGCTAAGGGTAGAAGAAAATTAAAGGGAAATTTTTAATCATTCATATATCATAGAAAATAAATTTACCCCCCCCTCTTGATCCTTTTTCAGCATCATCTTATTAACAATAAATGGAATCAAATCATGATTCTTGAAGATCATTACTTTGAAGAGCCTTATATTTAATGTTTATTTTAATGTTTTTAAACCTTGTAATATTCCTACTAGTGAACATGATACATATATTCTACTTAAGAAGCATATTTTGATTTGAATTCAAAGGTTTTGAATGATATTATTTTAGATTAGGACTGTATAAATTCTATAGTGTATCTTAGTGTTATAATTCCTATGATATGAGAGGTACTTTTTATGTTTCCTATGAATTATTTTAAAATGTAATAAAATTGAGGTATAATATAACTAAGCTAAAATTTAATACTTTTATAATTCTTGATAGAGAAAATATTACTCAAATGAATGGAATAAATGCTAAAATAGTGAATGATGTTTTTAGTTTGGGAACTTCTATTTCTAAAATTGATCAAGATGTTAATGTTCTTAGAGTTATACCTATTATATTTAGTGGAATATTTTTTATTATTATATATTCCACACCAATTAAATATTTTAAGATTGTAGATCTGATTATAACCCTTATGATGTATAAAGTTAATATGAAAGTACATTTTTATGATCATATTTTAGTCAACAAAACAAAATTACTTGCATAAGGTTATATATTTTGATTCATCTAACAAATATTCTATTTCTTTGGATTTTATTGGTGAACTTATAGAAATTGATAGAATATTTAAAAAAAATTTGGATGAGAAAATAATAATTCAGAAAGGATATTGAGAAATATGTAAAAGGATAGAAATACAAGAAAATAGTCTATTTGAGACTTGATTACCCTAAAATCAAAGATAAAATAACATCTAGAAATTAATATTACAAAATTAAAGGACTAAAAGTTATAAAATAAACTTTGAGTGCTTTTAAGGATTCATGTAATGAATCTCAATCAAACTCTGAAGTTGATCAATTGAATCAAAGGTAAATATATGTATTATATATCAAAATTAATATGTACAATATTTTTCCCTTCTAAATATAAATCTAAGAATATGTCTTTTGATGAAATAAATAAATGTTGTTTTAATCTCGAAGATATATTTAATGATTTAATGAAAAAACAAAGAAATATCAGAAAATATAATAATTATATTCTTTCTAAAAATGTTTATTGATATAAAAAATCAATTTAAATATAAATTTGATAAATATACTACTTATTGTGCCTTGGGTGATAATATAATTGAAGAATTGTTAGATGAATTAAAATATCAAAAATTTACTTTTAGTTTTTTTTATTAAAGGTAAATATTATTTAAATAAAATCCTTGGTACTATTAATGTAAATAGAATAAAACTTATACATAGATGTATTGGATAAAAGAATAAACTCTATAGAGATATTTTTATGTATTTTAGAAATTGAAAAGGGGTATCAATAATTCAATGTTTTCCTTATGTTATCTTTGGAAATTATGTTAATAAAAGATGCTTCAATATTCCTCATCTTTATTATTTTATATGTGTTTACTTTTGGAAGTATTTATCCAACTTGAATGATTTAAATCTTGTTAAAAGTAATATTTTTTGTTACCTAAATCCATTATTGTTAAAACTGATGTACATAAAAGCATATGTGTACCAAATAGCATATGGTTTTTCTATTTTGTAGGTATGGTCCATAATAACTTCAATGCTTAATTATTTATAGTGGTTGATTCAATTATTGAGACTTAATAAAATTATTATTAATTTGATGAAAGTCATGATAAAATTATAGAAATATTGTCCAACTCTGAACTTGTTCTTTATTTAAAAGAAAACATCATTGGATATGGAACATTTTAAATATCTAGGAATTGTTTATTTCATTTCTATTATGTTAACATAACTAACTAAAAAATTATTTTATATAAGGGAGAAGGTTTTTTAATTATTATATTATTTTACTCCTATTTTTTTTTATCAAATTTACTATTTTATGCATTGTAATGGATAATTAAATTATTTAATTATATTATGGACAACATGCATAATTTTCGTAGTTTTATTTATTTTTATATTGGAATGTGAAAAAAAATTACGCATTGATAGTATGGATGGATTTATTACCTAATCATTTTACACACATATGTTTTCACTACATTATCATTTAATGTGTTATGTTATTTCATGTATTGAAATGTTGGTTTAAATTTCTATATATTATTTATATATTGTGATATATTTCATATATTCATAACTCATGACATGTGTTTTAATTAATTAATTCCTTAAATATATTTTATATTTATGGTTAGTTTGAGGGGGATTTATCTTGAATTTTTAAGCATATACTTACATATTTTACAATATTAGACTGTCCTGAACTATTTATTATTCTTTGAATATGTTTTTATCATGTTTCATGGGTCCTTGAATTTAAATATATTATCTTTTATATAGGAATATTATTTTAAGAGAGATTTTATATTTTTGTTTTGTTCATTAGAATTATTATTTCATGTTATTATGAAGAGTTATTTTATATTTAAGCATGAATGTTAATATTTTAAGGACGATAATGTTATTTATATTAAAGAATTATTATTTCATTCTTCTTTATTTATTTAAAGCATGTGACTGTTATTATGTATTATTAAAATAGGTAAATTTATTGGTTTTTATTTTTAATTTAAAGGGGTATATATGCTTTTTTATTTTATGATTTATTTTTAATTTATATACACTTTATTATCTTCACTTTTTTATCCTTACAAATAAGGGTATAGTATGCTCAAGTTTTCTAATTATCCAAAAGGGAGATATTTTTTATTATCTTTTTAACATTCATCATTTATGTTTTAATAATTTCCTTAAATTATTTTTATATTATATATTTTACCTTGATTTATTCTAATACTATTAATATGATATTCATTGTTGAAGTCTATAATGAATCTTCTATTCATTTCTTAATATGTAATTTCATGTTAACAGATGTTATTCACCATTATATATGTAATTACATGTTATTACAGGTCTATTTTATTATTTTATTATATATTATTATCCTAGAAGTTATAAAATTTTATGTTTGAGAAATTTATCTTCAAATAGATTTTATTATATGAAGAAGAAATCTATAAATTATATTAAGTACCAGATATCGTAAGTTATTTCCAGTTTTATTAATTCTTCATATTTTGATCATAACTTGAGTTATTGGCAAAACATTTTCAGTAATATTTTTTTGGGTTGGATATATAAGAAAATTAAATAAATTATATTTAACTACATGTAAGTTTGAATCGATCATTTTAATTTTCACAATTTAGTTCAAAGTCACTATAGTATTTAGATTATAATTCTATTGTTTTCAAATTATTTTTTCAATGGTATTTTAGGGATATATTGATTTTAAAAAATCTGATTATGGAGATCTTTTATGTGTTTTAATCAAAAGGTAAATATATAAGTGTAATTAAATAGGTCATGAAGTGTAATATACTTTTTATAGGCTCTTATATAGGACATAATCTAGTAATATATATATTTCACATAATTTAAAATATCCACATTGATTTTTTGGACCCACACAAAAATTAAGTATACCATTAAAAAGGATTTCCATTCCGAAATTAATCATACCATTCTGAATTATACCCTTAAAAATAAATTATACCTTTGTGAAATATATTTACCCTTATCAAATGGAAGTTGTGCCTCATTTTCATATTTCGATGCATGTAGAACACTACATACATAAAAGATCATATCACGACATGAATCTAATTGGAGAGTGAAGATGATACCTCATAAAAAACATGAGGGATGAAGAAAGGTCATATGATGAATATATACTCAACAAGGATGAATCTTGCATCTTTTTAAATAGGAACATAGAAGAAACATATTTGAATGGAAAATGGCATGATTCAGCATGAATCGAGAACTAGGGAATACCTAAAATTCGTATTAAAATATGAGAAATTCATGTATTCTTTAGGTCATAGGATTTTATAATTACATACATGAATGATACATGTAAGTAGGATTTCAAATTAAGTATTTTCATGATATTTGGGTATACATACAAAATATCTCATCTATAATTATAGATTCACAATCTCAAGAAAAAATAATTTATAGATCATGAAAAGTGTTGTATTTGATTATGATACCAAAATCTATATTAAACTTCTATAGGAATCTTGTTTTTCTATATTTTTAGGAATTGAAGCAGATTCTTCATGAAGAACCCATAAAAATACTCACAAATAAGAACTATCTATCTTGGTCTCATGAATATTTGTTACTCTCAAGATAAATTATAGTTATAGATAATATAAATTATTGCCTCATGTATTAAAAATTAGTTTTATGAATTCAAATTATATAGGTTGATTTTTATGATTGGAATAGACAACATGTTATTCCTTGGTACAATTGTATAACATTATTTTTATATTTTTATCTATTTCATTTATATTTAGTGTTTTATATATGGTTTATCAGTCTGATATTCATCTTCATATTCTAAAGGAGATACTCAAAGTGAGTATAAATTATTTAATGTTGGATAGATTATTTTCCCTGATTAGATGATATAATTATCACATTATGATATCATAATATCTACCTATGATATATAGTGGTGTATCTTAGTTTTGAATAAGTATTTATGAACACTTTCATATTTAAAATTTGGTTATGTTTTTAGAATAATTAATATTCATGGTTTATAGATATAAGTTTGAAAGAAGTTATTCAAAGCTATTTTAAGATACTAATTTATGGAAATATATTCTTATATTGACTTTAAATATATTAGTTGATGACTATTTATAGATTTATTTTCAAATAAAAAATTACAATGACATTATTTCTTCTATAGAAAAAATTATAGAAGCTTTTTAATTATTTATTTTTAATATTACTATTTAAGAATGGATATTTTTGTGATAGTTTTTATTCTTTATATTATATATAATTTAATTTTTTAATATTTGAAGAAAAATGGAACACTACTATAATAAAATGAGGATTAATCTATTTAATAAACTCTATTATTTTGTTACTACTTATACAGGCTATTTGACGAAATGAAAATAAAGTAAGAAATTGAAAGAAGAAGTTTGATAGTGTAATTTGAAAAATAATCATTTTATATATTGTTGTTATCATTGAAGAAAATTTAAAAATAGATATTATTTAGAGTATTATCTTACAGGATTACTTATTCTATGGATGATGACTCCACTATCAGTTGTTTATGTTTACTGTGTCCTAGAACTATTTTTAAAACTACATCTGATCTATTTCATTCATGTGAAAACTGCTTTCAGTCAATTGTGGATTAAGTAATAGCTACTTCAACATAGTTTTTGGCTATTAAAGTTCCAAGTACTTGTACATAGTTGTTTAGGTCCCTTGAAGAGGGACCTAAATTCCTTGTAAAATCCTTTTACCAAGTGTTAAATGATTTCACTCAGTTTGAAGATCCTTGGTAAAATGACTTGTTATGAAATCACCAATATCACATTGAGTTTTGATAGAGTGGTCAAGTGGAAGTTCATGTATCCATAAACCACTAAAAAATTCTATGCGTGTCCTTCTCTATTTCATTTATTTTAAATCCTTAAATTGATTAAAAAATAAGGACATATTCACTTTAGGGTATAAGTTTTAAATCAACCATATTTTATAAAATACTTAATTCACCCCCAAACCCCTATTGATAATTTGTATGTATCAGTCTCAAGATAGCATCAATGTCTACTAGAGTTTTTAGTAAAAGTTATGATGTAAAAGAATCTACCTCTATCTTTTAATAGTAAATGTCTATAGATGTATAAATCAATTAATTCTAGAATTTATATAGATATTTCACCCTTTACAAGAAATATAGATTTTTTTTCGTTATAAATAAGAATCACATATATCTCAGGATTTCAGTTCAAAAAATCTAAATATCAATCCCATTATATCTTTTTCAAAAACTTATTATTTACATGAACAAGTTAATGATACCGCAACTGGGTCTAAAATGAGTTGTGTGAACTTAATTTGTCATGAATTTCCAAACCTAGTTTTCATAATCATGTATTTAAATTCTATTTCTCAAATGATCCATCCTATAACATGTGTTATCTTAATATAAGTGTTTTCTCTTATTTATGAACTAGAATATAAAGGTTTCCATATCTAAAATGGACAAGGATATAATTTTTTTTGTTACACTAAGAATATAATAACAATGATCTAAAAATAGATTCAATATAGATATTAACGTGCGATGGAAGTATCTAATATTCATCACCATTAATCTTGCCCTATTATCAGCTTTAAGACCAACCTATCCTCTATAAATATTCCAAAATATATTAGGTTCCATTATTTTTATACAAATGTGATTAATAAAAGTCACATCTAATATCTAATTTATATAAATGAAGATATAAAAATTGATAATGAATATACCAGAATATTCCCCTTACTTCTTCAACAAGGTATAATAATTCTTTAAGTGGAATTTCTTTCCATGTGTAAAACATACTGCATCATGATCCTTATCCTCTCTCTATATATAACTCTTCTTGAAATGGAGGTGTAAAGGTACCTTAGACTTGGAACTTTCCTTATAACTTTTCCTATTTCTTCCAATTTATTCACCATAAGGACAAAAATATTTTCATGCTTCATATTGTAACATCTCTGATTTTCCCGATTCTATTTTTTATAAAATTCTTTGAAAAATTATGAGACCATGAACAGAGATGGTGTGCGATTCCGAAACTTGGTGTTCCTGGAGTGGTTCGTCGAAAATTGTTAAGTTTTAACTATAGTACATGAGCAGTTTTCCTGAAAAAGTGGAATAACTCTTAAATGGGTGTATGGATCATAAATCTGAGGGAATCATTATGTTAATTATGGAGAGTTTACACAAGGAGTTTCTTAACTTTAGTCAATGTGGGACTCCAGCGAGAAAACCCAAAAATGGGATCACCGTAAATAAAATTATTTTATTCATTTTAAATCCTTATAACTCACACATGATGACTCAGATTCAAAATATGAGACCACCTTGGAGCTCATGAGGGCGTTCTTTCCTTAGGTAGATCTTAACATTGGCTGGAGTGAGAAACTATGGAAATTTGTTTTTGGTACATGACCATAAATAAAATAATTAAATTATTTTAGTTTCAAATCCTATAAATCATAAATGGTAACTCGGATTGAAATATGAGAGTATGGTTGAGCTCATGAGGTTGTGATTTCCTTAGGCGGTGCCTAAAATTTATTGGAACAAGTCGAGTGTGAAAGTTAGTTTTTGGATGTGAATGTCATTAAAATATTTAATAAAAATATTTCTTTTGATGTTTTGCAACAACGCAACGACGTTGCAATGCCACGACGGGGCAGTCTGTTCCCTTTAATAAATAAATAAACATGGAAATGATAAAAATTTGTTTCTTCATTTTGTGTCTTGGTAGGGGTATGGGATTAGATTGAAAATCCTGGAGGAATTATCCGGGAGCTCTGGAGAAGAAAAGCGTTGGCGAAACCTCTTGTTGGCGAACAATGAACAATGACGAGACAGAGGACTGACGATCGGTGTTCAGATCACGCATCAACGGATTAAATAACAAAGTGCACAGACTCCTTATTCATTAATGATCAATTAAATTCTAAGTAGGGTATTTATTTGATTCTGATCTTCCCCATTCTTGGTTTTAGATGAAAAACACGGATCAACCCACGAACAGTTTAACCCACGGTTCGATCATTCTTGCGGGAGGTTCTTGACTGCAGGGTGGTTTGAGGAAATGAATTTATGTTTGATTGTTTTGATAAATACTTCTAACAAGAGTTTATTAACACTATGATGAATGATGTTAGAGGTTTTTCTTTGATATTTTGTAGGGGTTTCCCCCTTCCCTTGGATGAGGGTTATTTGCATTCCTTGCGTTCTTCGCCTTCTTCGCATTATTTGCGGGTTGAAGAACGGTGGATCGTTGCACAACCATTCTTGGTGAAATGATTTGATATCATGGATCCAAAATAGACATTGTATGAAGGTGGTGAGATGATGATGACAGTGGGTGGATCTAAGCGGCCTATGAGATTCTGTCAATCGAGTGCTTTCTGGTGGAATGGGTCTCAATGAAGTTACAAGCCCACGACAGTGAATAGGGTGGATCAAGAGATCATTAAGAACTTCTAGATTCAAAAAGGGACCACTAGATCGAGTCCAGTGGCCCACGGAAAAAACCCCCAGTGCACCGGCAGAAGCATGCATTAGAGGCGGCGCGCCGCGTCGGCAGCCGCAACGTTGACTCAGACCCACAACACAAAGTCACGTGCATGCTAATCTGGAGGCCCACAAAGGCTATTTGTGTTTCATTAAAGGGAATGTGATGACAATTGTCATGTCCTAGGTGAGCACCACCATCCTGCTCCAATGTGGGCCAGGCTGAAGTCGGCAGGCCGAGCCTACATTGGGCTAGACCCAGGGACCAGTGGGCCGGACCAGGCCTAGTCGGTCCAAGGCGGGCCCTACAAGTCGGGTCAAGTTAGTGTTGGGACCACTTTGTGTATAAGGTTGTATTTTTGTCAATAGTTTTCAATGAAGATCAAAATTAATGAGATGAATAATAACTCTAATGAAATGGAGGAATGGTGAGGTATCATCCATCTGAGGATGATTGAATAATAATACCATGCAATTCTTCATGATTGCAAGAGAACCATGCAATATATTACTTGAATAATAGAATCATATTATTTTCATGAAGTAGAGAATGATGGTTGAAAAAGAAGAGAGAGTGTGGAAGGTCTTGGAATTCTGAGATGTCCAGGAATTTCACATTGTATCTAAATCAAATGATGCTTTGCTGATTTGTATTTCAAAAATATCGTAAGTTAAGTGAACTTATGATGCAAGAATTATGAAGGAAAGGGGATTAAAGGTGATTTCATTCATATATAGTTTTTATTGGATAGAAAGATTCTGGTGGACAATAGGGAATCTATAGTACTTTCCATGAAAACTCTGACAATGCTAATGCTGATATATCAATAGATATATATCATGATAGTGGAGTTTCTGATGAAAGATGAAGAGCTGTTGAAGAAGCCAAATTATATAAAAAAGAATGAAGGTTATGGTCGAATCATATATTTATGGTGGCACTTTTCTCCAGTGTTTTCCAATTTTTTGGGCATAAAAACCGGAAGATGAAGACATGTGTTTTTGGTACAGAAAGTTACACGATAAATTCAAGGGGTTTTGAATAATTGTGCACAATTGATGTTTCGGGATCAGAACATCAAAATTTGGCAAAGGCATGGAGTACGTGAAGAATTGGGAAAAGCTTGCGAAAAATGAGTTTGCGTGGAAGATTGGTTTTGCACGCAATATGGAACATTGTTTACAATTTTTCACGCAATTGGCGTTTTGAGTTTAGAATAGAGAAAAATGGAAAAGGCATAAAGCATGAAAAGAACTCAAGAAAGTGTGCGAAAAATGTTGCTGCGTGAAATTGTTTTTTGCGCATGAAGAGGGTTTTACGCATGGATTAGTGTTTTTTGTGTAGGGCCAAAATGCCTATAAATATGAGGTGACCCCCTATTCATTTGTTAAGGCTCAACACTTAGACAAATACCGAGCTCTAATGAGCAGAAAAATTGAATTATAGAGTGTTTAATGAAAATAATAAGTGTTTCTCAAAAAAGATAGTGATGCGCGGAAAGGGGATGTTCTGCGCAAAAAGGGCGAGTTGTGCAAAAAGGATTTTTTTGCACCAAAATGTGTTTTTACGCGCAAGGTTTAAATTTTACATGCAAGATTCCTAGAAGGGTACGTGAAAATTTTGGGGGTCCCCAGGCCTTTGACATGTGATTAGCACTCTTTAAGCGTCTTTTCGAATAAGGAATTGCTATGAGAAATTTGGATTTATGAATCGAAGTAGTACCACACACACAAAACTGGTTTATAACACCCTCATTGTGCTTTGCGAAGAGAATAAGAACAATACATGCAACTAAACTCATATCTTCACTAAAATAAGGAAGTATACTGATACACTTATGTGTTGGTATTGGGAAATAAAGTAAGAGAAGAAGAAGAAGAACATAGTATTCCCAACTGGAGATTGTGAATTATTCAGGGCAGTACAATTGTGATGATACTTTGAGTATCTGGTTTGTGTGTTCAGTGCTTTCAAGTGCATTAATCCAGGAATTCGATGCGAGCAGTGTCTCATGATGAATATATACAATGACTTAAATGAAAATATATTGAAGATACCTTTATGTCTATAAACTTTGTGGGACTTCACCCAAGGCAGCGAGCCAGGGGGAGTCAACGGGAGTGACCCGGGGGACGTATTGAGCTATCTCTGAACCTTTGTAAAGGAAGTGAGCCTATGATAGAGTGATTGTTCCCAAAAATTTATAATCCACAACTAGTGAAGATTATTGTAATTTGGTATGACCAAAAACCTGTTGGCATATGCTCCTTGGACGTAGCCCTTAGTGGTGAAGTAAGTAAAAAATGACTGTGTTATCCTTATGCAAGTTTTAATTACTACACATATTCATCATACTGATTTAAACAAGTTCCTACGAGCATGGGAATAAGATCTAGAAAAGAAGAGAAAACTTTGAAACCCTAATTCACCCTCTCCCTTGCAGGGTGGTCTAGGGTCCTTCAATCGGTGGTCCTCGATTCGGGTAGGGTCGGTTCGGCCCAACCAGGTCAGACCGGACCCAGACCCAACTGACCCTTTTTCGCTAAAACACCCATAACTCTTAAATGGAGCATCTGTTTGATGATCCATCTATGGAATTAGGACCCTTTCGATGAGATGGTACTTTTTAAATACTTTAACTAAGTTTTTATGAATTTTGGTAGATGTCCTAATGGTTTGAGGAGTAGGTCATTCCGGTACAAACACACTTGAGCAAGAATCGGCATGTATTGTAAATGTAGAAACACCATGTCATGGGGTGCGGGTTAGATTATTTTTGGTAGATTCATTAGAGGGTGTCACTCCCCTAAAGGGCTAGGGTGTGGGTTCCCGGATATATTCATGAAGGTATATTAGGTACTCCCCTATGGGACTAAGGAGCAGGCCCTCTATCGGTGGAGTCGGTACTCCCCTATAGGACTAGGGTGCGGGTCCTCCACATCCAACATACATAGATTTAGAACTCTCCTACCAAGTAGGTTGCGGGTTCTCTATGATAGGATTCAATACTCCCCAATTTTTTAAGGGCATAGTTTATTCACAAATGATAAAATAGAGTCGGCACTCCCCTACCGGGTAGGGTACGGGTCCTCTATGATAGGAATTGGTACTCCCCTATCATACAAGGGAACATGTCCTCCACACATGAACAACATAGTCGGTAATCCCCAGTCATATCAGGGTGTGGGTACTCTAGTCACTGATTATTACTCCCCTACCGAGTAGGGTGCAGGTCCTCAATTGGAGTTGAAGCTCCCTCGACTGTCGGAAATAGTAGCGGGAATCAAGCCCATCCACTTCATGAGAATATTACGTACATATAATTTAGTGCTCCCTCAATAGAATGAGGTTTGGTCCACTTCATATAAGAGAGATTTAGGTTTTTTGAGATGGTTAGGATCATGGCTCCCTCATCTATGTATAGTGGTGAGGGTGGGCATCTCCACTAGGGTTTCCTTAGTCTTGCATTGAGTGTAGGACAATGATGATTAAACCTGTGATGTTGGGCACTATAGATGGACCTAGTAGGATGTTCTCAATAGATAATGTTCTCTCAGAAATACCATTAGGAATGGTAGAGTTGTTCCTGATGGATTTTACCTCTTAGAAGAGTAGCATCATGGATGGTTGAGCTCATGAAGCATGTTTCTCTTGGTTTTATGTGTTGCCTTTCGAACCTATGATGAGAATCCTATTGATGGATTTGAGGTTGGAACCTTAAGATTCATAGTGTTTGAAATGACTATATCTGGATGTTATTGTTATATGTATCGGAATATACTTATGTAGATCTGACTGTGAATTTATTTTTGGTTTTTCCCTTGTGCTTTACCTTTGTGGTTTTGGGGTGTCATACTAAATATTGTTTTACTCACCCCTGCACAGGCTTTTCCAGAACGTGTCATGTCTTGTGCATAAGTTCAATACTTTTATGGAGTCCAAGTACGGGCAGGACCAGGTTGTGCTCAGTGATATCAGACAGACAAGGCATACTCCTATGGCTTCAGGAATCTGCCCTTAACCTACCCTTTGGGTAAGGTTTTTAGTAGACGAGCTTCATGGACATAGAGTTTTACTTGTGTTATATCTTTCTTTTGGTGGGATTGTATATTGGTATGGTCTTCCACCCTGTACTTTATTTTTGTTTCACTATGGTTTTGTTATATTTAGTGGTTTCCACGCATAGCTTCCTTGGCTTTTTACTTCCCAACATCATTGGTTTGGAGTTGTGTGTGTGTGTGCAGGTACTTAGGCCAATACCTCCCATTTGTATGATATTCCTACTCTGTGCTAGTCACCTTTTACTGAACTATTAGAGGTGGGATTGGGGTAGTCATGGAATAGGCCCCAAGGGATTGGTCTTGACATGTGTATTTATCTTCTTTGCAACTCAGGGCCGAGTGATCCAAGAGAATCTTATTTATATTTTTCATATTAAAATTTATAATAAAACCAAAATAAATCTATGTAAGTGAGTTGATCATGAAGTTTTTCATTGATTCGTTGGATGTCATGAAACATAGAATTTCAAAACACTCAATATAGCCAATAATCATAACTGTATGAGGTCTAGCTAGTTCATCTTATCAAGGTTTTCATGTAAAGAGTTACTTGGAAATATCATACCTTTATTATATTTATTTCTCTTGATAAGAATCATAGATATGAGAAAAAACTATGTATGCATCCATGTTCTTATGAGTATTCTAGAGCTCACTAGTCCTGGATGATACCATGATGCATTGGACATCCAATGCATCATCCACATGTTTCCAGTATATTGTATGATCCTCCTATCTCTCCTCCTTAAAGGTATTAATAGGAACTTGGGATAACAATATGTAAAACTTCTATTTTTGTCATAGTAAAGTGCGTGAGAAACTATACCACTATAGGTAGTTAGAATTGTCTAATATATTGTCTTTATCTAAGACAAATCACATTGAAAGTTTCATGGTCATATGACTTTCTATTTTTCTATAAAAAAATAAAATAAAGTTTTAGTACTTTATCTTTATTTCTAAGTGCATCCTAATAAATTAATTTTATTAGTCTCCCAATATTTTTTTTTCAAATCCCAATATTCCTCACCATTGTATTCATAATATAATGTCACTTAGATATTCTAGTGGAAAGGATTCATATTTTGCTTCAAATAACCCAGACAGAGGCCTTATCAAATTATTTAAAGGTATTTAGGTATGTAGTCTTTCCAGATACATTAAATATTTGTTTCTTGATCTTTTGAGTGGACTTCGAATATTGAAATCCTAAACTCATATTTCACCATTAAACATCTCCAAGTTACACCAATTCTTATGGGGATGGATACTTAGGATTTTAAATTGTTTAAGTCAACCTAAATCATTCATTAGAACTACATGATAGATAAAAGTATCTGAATGGGGAACTAACCAATACTTTAATCCATAGTTGTATTCTAACTCAAGTGACGAAAGGAGATATTTAAATTTTTATTTTACTAGATAGATTTTTGTATCTTATTCATAAATATTCATTATTTTATCCTTTAAAATCCTGTCAATATTATGTATATTCTATAAAATTAAGTAAACACGTATGATAAATTAATTTAATCATAATCCGTTTATTTTATTTCATATTCTAGGAATGTTATTTATTTTATTTGTGTGATCTCATTTAATAAACATGGATCACATTAATAAATAATAGTGAACATGGAAAATAAAATAAATAGGTGATATGATTATATGACTTTAACTAGTGGTTGGTTTACTTATTGGAAGATAAAAAAAACCTTGAACCTGGAGAAAAACAGTCCATGGGCGGATTCTTGGATTGAGACACAACATTCCACCATTAACCCATGATTCTCCTTAGCTGGGTCTACCTTGGATCAGGTCTAGAACTATCTCCTCTTATTTATATCTCTTTATTTTACATATTCTTATTCACTCACATATGAGGGGAATAATTGGTTTAGGGATTCATAAAATAATATTTGGACAAGTAGGTTGATATATTTTAAAGGGAAGGGATGATACATAAATCAACATATTTGATTTAATAATAAATTAGTCACAAAACTCATATAATAAATAATTAAATTAAATTAAAACCAATACATATATAGGTTGATCAATCTCATGATCAATCACAACATGAAATGGCTAATTTCTAGAATTCATTTCTATTCAATATTTATTAAAATAAATTCACTCGAATCGATATTAGTCTTCTTATTAATTAATTAATTCATTATATTAATTATACATTCAAATAAACCTTGAGATTCACCTATTATATAGTTTTAAATAAAATAAAATAAAATATTTTTAATTTAATATTTTACAGTACACAACGTCTACTTGAGGAAACACTACGTGTATCAATCTACCATGGATTAGACCCAATTCTATAGTATAATTACTTACACATTGTGTATTTTCACTCAACAAGGAATGTGACTAATGTTATTTATGGTATTTATCATTTGTTTTTTACTTAAAGGGAATGTATACAACCATATAGTGTTTTGATATTACATTAAATGTTGTTCCATGGGTCAAGATATACGGTGAGCATGAAATACATGACCATGCATCAAGATATGAATATATGTGGTGTGTGTTGCTTTCAATACCCATAAAGTAAATAGCATGTATGACAAAAATACACATCATGCATTTGAAAAATTAAAAATATATTAATTAAACAAATTTATTTCAACATGCCCCACTAAAAATCATGCAGTTTATACTCTATTGTAGAATTAAAAGTTACAAGGTATGTCCAACCGAATACATGATATTTAGTTTGATATCACTTTTAATGATCTTCATATTGACTCAGATAACACACCTATCTCAAAATGTACCTTCTATGATTTTTCTTTATTTATATAGAATTTACACCCTAATACATAGTGTATAATTTGTTTATAGACACCTACACTACATGCCTAAATACTTGACATGTAAATCACATGGTAAATTACATGTTATATAGTGTGTAAATCCCTCCACATTCCATGTATTCCATTTCTTATTTTTTTTCTCAGTTAGATATCAATATGAAGCATATAATGATGTCACATACCTTTACCACATAAATTCCATGATTTACACAGGGAAAAACCATGTTGGGTTATTCCCTATCATGTGTAATGCCAATTGGGGGTCAGTACTTGGTGTGTAATGAAGCCATATACCAAACCCCACATGGCATGTCATGATTATCAAGGATCACCCTTGTGTGTTTGAATAAGGGTACACATCGGGTACTTTTCAGTTAAATGTTGTGTAACCATGTCCTATAGCCAAATTCTTTGGCTCCTTTTTATGGGATTATTAGTAATTATTCATATATTTTTTGTCTTTTATTGGTCATAAAATTTCAATCAAATGAGTCATCTTGGATTTTGGATTAAATAATGAAATAGTAGAAATAAAATCTCACTCAAAAAGATGTAAATACATCAACTAAATAATAAATAATGACACATTATAATATAACCATTCTTATACAACTTGAAGGTTCTGGGGTGTAGTGGAAGTGGTCTAACCCATGCCATACTATATTTTTTGTCAGTTTTTATAGATAAATCTAAATAACGTAGACCTAGATTTTCCCTAGATATGATCTTCTCATTTATAATGAATATTTAATTTAAAAAAATAACTAGACTTAATTTTTTTTGATCAATATGGATTCTACTCTCACTATATCAACGTTTTAGTGAAGAATCTATATTATAATTCCTTTATTGGTATCTACACATGCTCCATGAATCCCCAAACATTGCTCTTGGTTTTTCGGGTGTGAGTTCAGATGAACCAAGTGCCGTGAATTTTTCACCATTGATCACATTAAATCTTTTATATTATTCTATTTACTTATAGAGGGAGGAGGAGGATTCATCCCTACATTCTTGAGAGATTTTATTGATAGTTTCTCTCAATATTAGGAGAATTATCTTGAGTTTATTTTTTGTGAATAATTATTTCATCGCTAAGAAAATTATATAAAATTTATTATATATTAAGGGTTAAATATTAAATAATTTAATATAAGAAATTTACCAAATAGTATATTTAATATTTTAATCATGTTTAATAATAATAATACTATAATTATTTCTTATCCTCTGTGGACTATGCAGTGACACTGAGAGGGGGTGAATCAGGGGTGACCAAATTTTACCAATTAAGTTAATCTTAGAATTTTTCTTCCTTTAATTTGATCAAGCCTCAATCATTGATTAGGATGTATGGATCTATGTTATTAACCATTAAAAATTACTCTCACATGTAATTCATATGATAAATATAAATAACAGCACACTTGGATTTTTACATGGTTCAGTCCCAATGTGGGAAACCTGCACCTTGATACATCCAGTTATTATCTCAATCCATATATGTTCACTATTAAATGTTACAAAAAAGGTATGTTTTTCCATAAAATAAGAGTAAAATTATTATTTTGAACTTTGAAACAACAATATTATATATGTGGTAAAGCTATCTCCTAAAAATATTCTTCTATATCTCGGTAGGAAAAGTGGATTTGTTTATTATAGAGCCACTAATCTTTAAATGTTCATCATGAATTTTCCGCATCAATAAAATTTTTACTGCCTCTAATATTATATAGAAATTGTAAATTCCCATGAAAAACATATATAGATATTAATTATTTTTTATGAATATTCAATAGATCTCCAAAAAAACATGCATTAGAATGGTAGAGGTTTAGTTTCTTTGGATATAATATACATAAAAATCTAATTTTAAGTACAATATTCATCATCTCTAATTGATTTATTTATATAAGGTATAATTCTAGAATCATTAAACTTAGTATCTTTAGTCATAACCTCAGGAAAAATCAAAACATAAGAAGTGGTGAGCTCATATGATTATTAAGTTTCAACATGTGAGATTTCAACAAATAATCCTTTTTAAGAATGTCATGAGCATAAAGGTATGAGAAAATGTGATTATAAATAGAAAATCATTACCAATAATTCATATATAATAATAATGAGTTTTAGAATAAAACATTGGTATGTCATAAGATTGAGGAATCCTCAAAAATAAATTATGAGCCTTGATTCCAAATCATAAGCATGTCAAAATTCCATAATATTGTGCTACCATCATAGGCATATAAACGATAACATATGTCAAGGTTAACTACTAAGACCAACATATCAAAGAGGATTGGGAATCACTACATTTTTACCATATCATAGTGGATTTTGAATCACCACCTATTTCTTATATAATAGCAGATTAAGCATCACCACCTATTTCTCATATCATAGTAGATCAGGTATCCCTACATGTTTTCTATAGTGGATTGGTAACATAAAATCATTTACCATAAGTATCCACTGATTTATAAACTCTTAACTAATTAATTTGAGGGTTATAATAGACCCACCCATCACATAATGAGAAATACACATATGTGTGCCATAAGATCATAAATTGTTTATCACTTCAACATATCAAAACCCATGGAAAAGAATCAGGTATTATAAATATCTCATAATAACCTAATCAACCCATGGGAAAGAAATGGGTTTCATGGAATCATCATCATCATCATAATCCATCCAAATAAAGTGAATGGTATCAAAAGGTCATAACCTCAATGAAGAATAATAATCCTTGAAGGATAATGACATATATAAAAATTACCTTAAAATATCATTCGAACATTTCATTGAGAACATAAAAAATATAATTTTCTTTTGATAAAATTTTAACTAAAAATCCATAAATATTGAAATAATAATTTTATTTGAAAATAACCACGAAAACATTTAAATTATGCTTCAAAAAAAATAATAATTATAACAGTACAAAAAAATTCATGTCACATATGTTAAAAGAAACATTCCTCTAACTCTATTGTAAAGAGTAAAAATAAGATTTTTTAGGAAAATGTTTAGAAAGATTCATTTTTAAACCTCTGTAAATAAAGTCAATTTTAGTAAAAATGAAATATTTTAAAATTGGTTTAGGAAATAAATTTTATAAAACAACTTTGAAGATTATGGATAGGGAAGAAAATTTTATCAACCAAAGTGGAAATAATATTAGATTTTATGTAAAAACATTTTCTTGGTAATTTTAACAACAAAAGAGAATGAAATGATTGGAATAATTATAAATTATAAGAATAAACATAGGAGAATAAAATATATAGGGTTTAAAATATATAATCCCAAAAATTTCCTCAATGGAAATTTAGCAGATACAATCCTAAAAAGAAATGAGATTGTAACAAAAACCCTTACCACCTTAGTAATATCTCAATCAAAACCTCATGAAAGAGATAACCTTATATTGATTTATAAATCCTAATAATTTTTATGTGAATAATCATAAAATATATTCATGGTAACTATATATGCCACATAAAAGAAACAAGATATGTCTCATAGAAATATAATTGAGATGAGAAACCCTTACCTCAAATCAAACCAAGCATCATTAATGTTTGAACCTCCAATATAATAAATATATATTTATTATATATAAGTATATATATTAAAAAACTGTAATTATATATATCATACCATATATTATTTACTTATAACAACTTATTATCTATTTATTAATAATTATTTATTAAAATCCCTATTTCGGGTGTTAACTGTTTTGTTTTTCATACATGTTTTTGTTTAGTGGTCCCATTCATTGAAATTTTATCATGGTTACAGAATATAAATAATGTTAATAATTTAATAATTTTCATAATTAATAATTATATACAATTTTATAACTATTAATATAAAATGGCGATAAAAAATGAATTACATCACTTCGTGGAGATAGTAATTTGTACGTACACAGGAGTGATGTTTCCACTTTTTGATGGATGTAATAAAAAAAGGTAAATAATAATTAACCTTTTAATAAAATCTTTTGTATCATAATTATCATATATATTCATTAAGTATATCCTTATTATCTTTCATGTATAGTGTAAATAAAAAACGAATCACATCGCTTTGAGGAGGTGGTAGTCTGAACATACACACAAGCAGTTTTATCATTCCACAATGGATGGGAAGTTAAGAAGGTAGATAAGATATTAATATGATAATGGAAAAAACAAAATGCATTTATTTGTGGAGGTGGTAGTCCACACTTACACAGAAGCGATGATTTCTTTTCTCATGTGATGGAAGGTATGTGAACAATGATAGAGAAATAATTATAATAATAATTAATTATATTAAAATAATGAATTTATTATTTTATAATGGATATCGTAGGTCTATATGAGGTATAATAAGAAAAAAAAATTGAGATTTATTGGTTCAGAGTTACACCTCTTCCTTGAGAAACCTCTTTGGATTACACATTAAGACTTGAAAGTACATTATTTTGGAAATACCAGAATATCTAGTACACGGGGAAGGAATATAGGATATTATTGTTGTATTTATTTTCTTATATATAAATAAAAAACTTTGTGAATAAGAGAGTAAAGAGTTTCCCTTTATAAGAGAGGGAAAGGACACACACAGGATTACATAAAAAAATTAAATAATATATATATATATATATATCACAATCATTTAAAGTATGAAGAAGAACAATAAATTAAAATATTAGAAGTGATAGGATCAAAATAAACCAAACCAATAAAATTTATACAAGTTTTGGATACATTTTAAACCTTATCTCTTAGTTAAACCACTATAAACCCATTTTAACCTTAATCGTGATAACTTAACATTTTAACACGATAACTTAATTATATAAACAAAATTAAAATTGTCCTTCTAACCCAATTTGGTAATTGAGATTCAAAATTTGAAATCCATTTTATCATATTAATATTATATAGGTGGAATAAATTACATTTAATATAAGAATAAAATATTATTGAAAAGTAGTTTTTAAGAAAATTAATGCTATAAGAATAAATGAAATTATACATTGAAATCAAGTAATAAGTTGGTTTACATGATTTTTTTCAGTTATTTAATAGAAAAATTATTTTTTATGACATTTTTATTGAGACCAAACTTAATGCAACCTTCCAACCATTCCATTAAAATCAAATACCCAAAAAAAGTTTTTTATCTGAATAAAATATAACTTATATTAAACAAAGTGAAGATTGGGTTACCTAATTAAAAATAATGTTTTAAAATAAATTATTTAACTCCTTAAACATATATTTTCTCCAAAATCACTAATAAAATATGATAAATACAAGTGTTATAGGGATTTTAAATCTTTACCCTAAAGTTTTAACCATGTTTCACATGTTTCACCCATATCGATGTGACAAATATTTACCACGGTTACTATTCATAATGATAAAAAATATAATGGAAATCATTATCCAATTTTAACAAAATTATTTATAATATTATATTAATTTTTAATAATTAAATTTATATAAGTGTAATAAATAAATCTCAGTATAAATGCGTAAAACGTGACGAAAAACAAATTCTATAAAAATGTGTTTTTAAGCCTAAAAATGAACTAACACCAAAATCAAGTATAATGATGATTCCTGTGTAATTAATTTTATTATATATAATAAAATGAGTAAAATTTTTCTTTAATATAAAATTAAAAACATATTGGTTATTTTAAATTAATTAATTTAATACAAAGAAATGATAGCTTTATAAAAATTTATATTTTCACTATTCACTAAAAAATAAATCGTTTTAGAAAAATCTAGAAAAAACATCACTCTAAGATAATATTGAGATGATGATTTCAAAAATTATATTATTTTAATCAAATATAATATTTTAAAATGGTAGAAATTAATTTTAATATCCACTCACCAAAATTAAATAAAAATCATTTTTGAAGAAAACATATTTTTTGAAGAATAAAATAACCTTACTCAAAATTTAATGGTTTTTTATTATGAATTAATAAATATATTTTCATCATATAAAACCTTTGTATATATTTTTTATAATGTATTTTTCATATTCATATCACTAATTTCATGTCTAGGTTATATTATAACACAATTCATTTTAATCTTAATATTGTGTGTCAAGTAAGTTGTCAAACATTTACACTTTATTTGAAGAGAAATATATTATAAAACATGAGGGTGTTAAATTAAAACCCTCATAATTTTTTCCCTAATAGTTTTAATTATCACTTGATAAAATTAGTGTATCATGACATAGTAATAATATATGATGTAGATTCTATCATGATAACTAATTTTTATGTTATTACTATGGAACTTTGTATTTCAAACTTATATATTTATAAAAGTAAGTGTATATCATTATAATACTCATTAGTTTCTAGAAAAATAACTTGATAGTTAAGAAATATATTCCATTTATTTCTTGATATATTTATCTTCCTCCTACTTGAGTTGAGGAAGTCATTTACCATTATGGTAGAGAGTATGAGACAACATACTTACTTGATATCTTTTTATACCATAAGAATAAATTTATCCTTTTATTATGAATAGAACATTTTTCCATCACTAATTAATCTCGTATTCTATATGAAAAATAACCATGAAAAACTTTTTTCATGCCTAAAGCACTAACATTAACTTGTAATAGGTCATAAGATCCACAAAATAATGAAAAAATATTCCTCCTGACTCTCTCTATATATATATATATTAGGTTTTTGGGAGTAAAATTGCATTCAAACACACACACAGGTTGGAGAGGTAGACCATAACCCCCCCCCAGGGTATAGCCCACTTATCAAGCCTTATTTATTTATTACATGACTCAAAGGCCCAGTGGCCAGAAACCCATATCATGGAATGAAATCCCAGTGCAGTTTCATGCATGCATCATCCTACCAACTTCACCAAGCCTACATCATTCACATGTCTCCACCTTATTGTGTCATCATCTATGTCACTACCTGCATAGTACTATAATAGTACCTATGTCATCATCCTACTAACTCTATATATTTATCAAAACTAAAATGGTTATCATAATTTATCTGATATGAATAAATATTCATACACCAATCTCTATAGTAACATCCAAAGTTCAACTTAAATCATTCCATAAATAACTATTATTAAAACTCTTCAAAATATGTCAAACCAAAATTGAATCCCAATTATTTGAATGATTTAATCACATATTCTTACATAATAAACTTAATAATTATCTCACACAATATCAATTTCTTATAAGTTTATATACCAAAATAAATTATTCCCTAATCATATATTTTCAAAAATATGCTAATCATTCCCATAAATATCTACAATCTCCAAAAATTCACAATAAAATCATATATGCTTCCAAAAATTAACACTAAACATAATATCCAATTTATGTTATCAATATCAATCATCCCTTTATCCCAACTAAGAATTAATATCTCAACACCAGGAATATAATAAAGGTTATTTATCTCTCAATAATGTGTTTTCCAAAAATATTACCTTACAACTAAATCGATTTTAAAGGTTATCTGTAGCATTCAAAATATTATTGAAAATCCTTAAAGAAAAACTATTGTAAAATAATCCTTAGATATTTCATGATTCTTATAACCATAATGTCATTGGTAAAGCACTTATAAAACATAATTCTTGAATCCCAATACATTAATACTTCAATTATTGTTACAAAATATTCCTGCCAATTTTCAAGGTCTTATCCCTTGGATTAGGTAATTGACTCGGGTGATTCCCAAGTTTTACACACATAAGACATTGAATTATAAATGGTACCTTATGATGTAATTTATTTCCCACTATTTAAATATTCATTTTTACTCATAAATTGAATGTTCTATGTCCTTATATACCACACAAAAAATATAATACCAATCCTTTGAGATATTTCCAAGGTTGATTCTTCCTACATACTTGAAATATAGGATATTGAATCTTCTTCCTTCCACGGTCTTCATGGAACTCTTTTTTCTCTTGTTTGGTTCTTTAGTAAAATCACCTATGTTCAAGTAGTTAATAATATATCAAGATAGATGGTTAGGAATAATCACAATATTACTCATTCCATATCCCATTTCATTTTATTTATGAGGATTACATTCATTTCATTATCCATCACATTCAGCGTTTATATGATTCCTTATGGTTCATCTGTTTACTAAAACCAAAAACATAGTGTAATCATCAAGCTACAAATAATCCGAGTGAATAATCATGAATTCATGGAAGTGATTTATAAGTTTTCCAAAATTTTGACACCTTATTATTAACTAATAACATTTTAAGTTTTATATATTCCATCCATGATTATCGCCTATTCAAATCCTTCTTAAGGATCCATAAAGAGAATAGTAAATTAACCAAAGCATATCACCTAAGAGTTTCTATTTAGGTGTGTAGTATTAGTCCCACTCATCATATTCCAGGGAAAAATAAGTTAATACCCAATCTTACACTTTAAAATTTATTACCCCTAAATGCATTTATTCCATAGAAACATCCACTTTCGAGTATCCTGACTGTGATGTAATTACTAAAAAACCAATTTATCTTTACCTTACCTATACCTTAAGATGTTATGATATACTTAGACTTATCCCTAATCTTTTCACCAAATTTATCTAATACTAATATCCAATAAAATTAAACCCTTATTTGATACCAACTATAGTGACCAATTTTAAATATATATATATATATATTTCATATTTTAATGAATATTAAATATATATCCCAAATAAATATTCCTAAGAACCCTAAAGGTTAAGTGAATTTATGGAATAGATACATAAACATAATATTTAAGTAAAATATTCATCATAAAGAAACATATTTATTTAAATAATTTGCTTTTATAGACTCATCATACTTAGTACCCTTCATTTTAACCTAGGGAAAAATCAAAACATAAGAATTGGTGAGCTAGGATGCTGAGTAAGGGTCATCATAAGAGATATCAATCAATGATAATATGTAATTATATCATGATAATTGGGGTATAATAATATTATATTATCAATATAATAACATACCCAATAACTAATAGATCATAATCATGATTCATGAAATAAAACATTATTATGTCGTAAGATTGGTGGATCATCAGAAATAAATCATGATCCATGAGTTCAAATCATAAGACTATGAACATGTCATAAGAGTGTGGCACTATCATAGGCCTAAAACCCATATCATATATCAGGTTTAGGTACTAATAAAATCATATCAGAAAGTACCAAGAATCGCAATTTTTTCCCATGTCATAGCAGATTAGGAATCCCCTCATGTTTCCTATATCATAGCGAACGAGTCATCACCACATGTTTTACATATCATAGAGAATCAAGTATACCTAACAATTTCTAATAGTGTATTGAGAACATAAACTCATTTCCCATAATTAATCCATTATATATAAATCTTTACCCAATGTATTAAAGGGCTATAATTGATCCATGTACCATATAATTAAAACCATACATATGTGTATGATAAGAGAGTAAACCATTCATCATTTCAAAAGTCATGTAAAATAAATTGGTTTCATAAATATCTCATCATAAATTAATTAAATAATGGGAAATAAATTAATTCCATATAATCATCACAATCATAAGAAAATAAAATAAATTTGATGGTATCATTGAGACATAACCCCCGTAAAGAATAAAAATCCTTAATGTATGCTCAAATAGATGAAACATTACCATATAATATCATTCAAAAATTTCTTTAAAAACATTAGAAAATACCCTTTTACTTTAATAAAAATTTTAAGTAAAAATTACCATTATATTGAGAAAATAAATTTCTTTGAAAAATACCATGGAAAATTGTAAATAGAGCTTCAAAAAAATAATTGTCATGATACTGGAAAAATATGTTCATGTCATATATGTTAAAAGAATCATTCCATTCAAACTTTTTGTAAAAAGTAAAAAAGACTTGTTTAGGAAAATTTTAGAAAGATTCAATTTAAAAAAAATTTAAATAATGTTAAAGTTTTTTTAAATGGCCTTTTTTAAATATTTTATGTATAGTAAATAACTTTCATTAAACAATTCGGAAGAGTATTGACATGGAACCAAAGAAGAAATAATTTATTCTTGTCTTTAAAAAAATTATCAATAATTTTAAGAACAAAAGAGTAAAAAATGGTAGGAATACTTGAAAACTCATATAATAAAATGAAGTTAATTTAATATATTGGGTTTAAATTATAATATGTATATAAAATTTTCCACAATGAAAATTTAGTATAGAAAATCCTAAAAAAGAAATGAGATTATAACATAATACCTATCATCTTGGTAATCTTTGAAATAAAATATCATGGAAGATATAAATTTAAATGTATTTTTAAATTCCTAAAATTTTCATGAGAATAATAAAAAATAAATTCATGGGTATTATATACACCACATAATATAAAAAAGTTTTGAATATGGAATTTGTCTCACAGTAATAAAATTGAGATAAGAAATCCTAACCTCAAGTATTTCCTTTATTTATATGTGTTTAAAACTACTGTATAATAAATAGATAATTGATATAAACTTATTATAGAATCATAATTATATATATCATACCATATATGATTTACTTATAACATCTTATTATCAGTTAATTTATAATTCATTATTAAAATCATTATTTCGAGTGATAACTTCTTCATTTTTCATACATGTTTTTGTTTGATAGTTCCAGTACTTGTAATTTAATCATTATTTTATAATTTCTAGAATTTTCATAATTTCATATTTACCATATGTAATCATTATAAACCCTTTTATAACTATTCATATAAAATTTTTATAAATTTTAATTACATCACTTCATAAAGACAGTAATCTGTACATACACACAAGTGATATTTCCACTTTTTGATGGATTGAATGATAGAAAGGTATATAATAATTCACCTTTTAAGAATCATTATTATATCATAAATATCATATATATTTATAAAATATAAGTGATAATGAAAAAGAAATCACATAGCTTTGTGAAGTTGGTAGTCCACATGTGCGCACGAGTGAGGATATCATTTCACAACAGATGGGAAGGTAAGAAGGTAGATAAGATATTATAATTGAAGAGGAATAATTATTTCATAAATATAATATATAAAAATTAAATCTATCATAATAACATACCATTAAATATGGTGATGGATAAATTAAACACATCGCTTTTAGAGGTGGTAGTCCACACATATATGCGAGTGATGTTTTCATTTCTCATAGAATGAAAAGTAGGTGCATAATGGTTTTTCCATAATAATAATCAAAATTAATTATATATAAGATACTTAATAAATTATTTTATATTTTACTACATTGGTTTATAATATCTAGAATAAAAAATAAAATTCATAGTGCTCGTTTAGAAGTTATACCTCTTCTTTGAGAAACCTCATTTGGCTTAAACCATAAGCCTTGAAAGGATGGTATTTTGGAAATAAAAAAAATATATAATATGGTTTTATGGAATATAGTATGATATTAGTTCAGGAATTTTTCAATATATAAGTCTCAAACTTTATGAATAAGTGATGAAAGTAGGTTCCCTTTTATAAGTGAGGGAAAGAACACACTTGGAATACATTAAAAGATTAAATAATATATATATTATAATCATGTCAAGTGAGAACAAGGAACCAAAAATTTGTATATAAGGTGTTATATGGTATAAATAAATTAAAAAAACCACATTTAAACAAGCTTTGGATAAATGTTAAGCCTTATTTCTTAGTTAAACCACTTTAAACGCATTTTTATCTTAACCATAATAACTTAACTTTTTTACATGAGATATTATTTATATGAACAAAAATAAATGGGGACTTCTAAAAAATATAAATTATGATTCCATATTTCTAATAAATTTTTTTATATTAAAATTTCTATATTTGGAAAAAATTAATTTTAACATAAGGAAACAAAACGTAAGAAATTTTTTTTTCAAAAAATACTTGATTTAAGAGTAAAAATCATTTTACATTGTAATCAAGTAAAATTTTGGTTTTTATGATTTTTTTTTATTTAATAAAAAATGAATTTATTTATACTTTTGGATTAATAAAAAACTAAATAATACTTTCCAACCATACGATTAAATTCAAAGACCCAAAATAGTTTTTAATTTGAATACAATATAGCATATATTCACAAAAGTAAATATTGGGATCTAAAATTCAAACAAATGTTTTTAAATTAATTATTTAACTCTGTAAACATATATTAGGTCTAAAACCACTCATTAAATAGGATTAGGTATGGTTTTCGAGATATTTTAAAACTTTAATCAATATTTTTAACCTTATTTTTCATGTTTTACCCATACTGACGTGACAAATATATACCATGATTACTATTCATAACGACCAAAAATAAAAAGTAACAATTTAAATTATTTGAAAATTTTGATTAAAAATATGTAATAAATTTTTTAACATTAAATTTCAATAATTTTCAAAAATAAATTTTATTATAATTGTTTAAAACCAAATAAAAAACATTTTTTAGAAAAATATGCTTTTAAGCCTAAAAATGACCTATAAGAAAATAAACTATAGTTTTGATTATTATATAATTAATTATATTATATATAATTAAATAATAATTATTTTAAATTAATTTATAATTTAAAACAAAATTTGATTTTTTTAAATTACTTGATTTAATGAAAGGATAAGGTAGTTTTAAAAAATCGATATTTTTTACTATTCATTGAAAAATAAATCATTTTAGAAAAATACCAAAAATTTACCATAATTTAATATTAAAATATTTATTTAAAAAATTATATTATTTTATTAAAATATAATTTATATAAATTTTAGAAAAAAATTGTAATTTCCATGCACCAAAATGCAACAAAAACCATTTTTTGAAGAAAACATATTTTTAAAAATAAAAATTGACTTAACTGAAAATTTAGTACATATTTATTATTAATTAATAAATAAATTTTAACTATATAAATTATTTATATATGTTTTTTATAATGTGTTTTTCCTATTCATATAGCCAATTTAATAGTTAGGTTCTAATATAACGCGGTTTATTTTAAACTTTGTGTTGTGTGTCAAGAAAGCTATCAAACACATAAAATTTCTTTAAAATGGGTGTTAAATAACTGGGAGGCACATAGGCATGTATTATAATTATACTAAAATTAATTTACAAATAATAAAAAATATGTTAAACTTTGACATTTGAAACATCAATAGGCTTCACTTGACATCAGTATGACTCTCAATTTCTAATCACTTAAATATGATGACCTTACTCTACTTCCTCAGAACTTAAAGATATATTTTCTTAAATATTTAACCAAAATTAACTTTGGATATATTCATTTAAAATATCCATATCCACATATTATCTTCTCAGTAGTATTTTACCTCCTCATTTTTCATAGACTCTAAATGTGCTCAACTCCTTTTATGGGCTAAACCTTCTAAATAAGTTCTGTGATTTAAAATCTATAAATTTCAAGGTTATCCACATTAAATTTTTTAATTACTTAATAAATATTATAAAATATTTATTTCATTTAAAATATACACAAAATATAGTGTTAAACCACCTTTCAAATATTCCTCAAATCACCACCTGAATCATGAACTTTGCTTCATAAATTTTGAATATTGAACATAAAACTTGGAATTGTTATATTGACTTTAACTTTTATTGTATATAGCATCCCTCATTACTATATAGTGTAATATATTCTAAAGTGTTAAAATATTTCTCACATAAAATTTAATCGGTTATATTCTATTGGACATGTCCTTCATGCATGCATATACTCTGACACACAGTTTTACTTAAACTCTAATATATTGATTGTATTCTATATTCTAATTACAAAACTTATTCATTAAAGCATGTATAATTTTCATTATTTGAAATATCTACAAGATAATCACCTTTTATTTTACATAGATCTCAATTTCCTCAGAATACATTCTATTTTTGTGTGAAAATGCAAATAACTCCCAAGGATTCATCCAACTATTTGTGCAATTGAAATATCTTCACGATAACTCAATACTCAGACCACTCCATATCTAATTCTAGAAAAATAAATTATTTTTTATTAATTTTTTTTTTGTATTATCAATTTTGTTCGGTATGTTTTTTTTAGTTCTATATGATTTTCACATGCACCTTATTTTAGTGCTTTGTGTTGTTGATTCCGATATTATAAAATCACAATGCTGTTCTCATAAAGGCACAAAACACTGCATAAATATCATACAAAACCTAGTTTGTGATATTTTCCACATGTAGACTTAGAATAACTCTATGTTTTTAGAACTTTTTCTCCTATTCATTCTTTGTCCATCGACTCTTCTCAACTATACATTACATTGTTAATTACCAGTATGCTTTTAGTGGTAAAACCAGTGCTTCTATTCATCTCAATCTCAATACTATGCATAAGGAATCATTCACATATACAATAGAATCATCTTCCATTAAAATTATTCTATATTTTCATCATCCAAATTATCATCACTAGGGAAACTCATCTTCTCATCACAACTCCTATGATTATAATTTATTTAACAACTTTTATTCTTGTATTATCACTCAAATTCATTAACTCAGACACAATTATCAATTAATAATCCTTTATACTCATCTTCTAGTGTCTCAATGTTCATTGTACTATCCCAAATGTCCCAAAGGCCTTATTTTTTATTGATTTTTGATAAACCCCCTTTCAAGGGATAAGTGGGAACCTTTTCAGGGCATGTAGGATCAGAGATTACATAACCCATAGGTCTTTGGAAATATACAGACTATACTTTTAACTCCTCCACCCAGCTTCTTCATCATGATATCATCTCTCCAACTTTTCATGGATATTCAACTAGGCTTCCCGTGCAAGCACAGGCTTGTCCCAATGGAAATTACATACCCTCTCTTTCTATCAAATCCTCTTAGCTTCTTCTCTGGTGAATGTGCCTACTCTAAATCCCCATCTGGATTCTGCTCATTGTATAGTCTGTCTGATCATTAATCATAATTTGAGGTGTCCTGAAGGCCTTTAGGTGGCACAAAATCCTTATTGGCTCAAAGGCATTGGGTGGCCCGAAGGCCTTAAAGGACCCGAGTCCCAAATTGGTGGCCTAAAATCCCTAATGGATGAATAGTTCTGACTTCTATAGTACCAAACAATGTATGCTATAGTGCCTTCTATAGTTCCTACTACATTACCTTCTACAGTAATACTATAGTGCTTAGAAATATGTCTCCACCCAGTTTTGAAATCGGGTCTCTTGGATGCACTTGTTGATTCCTCACCAACTAGGTTGAGGATCTTGTGCTTCATTATACTAAATATTTCATTGTAACTACATAGACATGGTGCATGATCATCTTATATGTGACATTAGTTTTACTTAATTTTCAAAGGTTTCATGATTATCTCTAACTGTAGTGTAATTATTAAACTTTATTCACACAAGACCTATAGGTGAAAGAATAAATATGAAGGAAAAATCACATAATCATGTAAACTAAATTAATGACCATGCATTTTTTACATAAGGATAGACAATGTCCAATTGAAAAGAAATTTGGAATTGGTTTATTCTTCATATACATGATTATTTAATACTACATACATGATAAGACACATTAATGAGTTCCAATGGAATAAATTGGTTCTATTAACATTGATTCCTTACTCTTCCATATAGAACTACCTCATGTTGGGTTCCCTATCCACATGTTTCAGGCATTAGCACTCAAATATTCTTTAAATAACCATGATGGATATTGTTTAAAATATTTTTTATATTTTTAATGAATAATTCCCTTAACAAGATTTATCAATCCACCTATAGAACATAAATATACATAGGAAAATTTTCATATCTAGATAAAAATATTATAAATTCTTTCTAAGGAATTGGATAATTCCTTCAAATTTATTAGAATAAATGGGTTCAAATTCCATATACATTATAAATTCATCTTCTAAATATCAGTTTCACAATCATATAAATTCATGGTTGGTTCTAGATATAATTATCTTTATAAATTCCTCCTCCATTCATCTACAACATTCACTCACATTTATGTACTTCCTTCTAGTGATATGAGTGTTACTTCTTCCAAATAATTCATTTGGTTATATTTTAGTTTCATCTTCTAGTTATAGAACATTAATCTATATAATTTCAACTTATAATGGTTTTTTCTTATGAATTATGTTATTTAAATTAATTTACATTGGGTGCACCCATAAGAATATTCAACTTACACTTCATCTTAATATTATTGAATTTAATTTTCACTAAATAAAATACTTCATCAATTCCATTTGATGGGTTCTTTATCCCACCCATTTATATTTTTTTCAATGCCAGAATTTCCATTTAATTCAACGGTTTCTTTCCCCCTTAATGACAGTAAATTTTAAGTTTCACTTTGTGAGCTAATTATTCATCATTTGTCTTCTTCTTACCTTTACTTCTATTAAACTAAAATTGTAACTTGAATTATTTAATAGAAGTATGGAATAACTGTCCATAAGGTAATGAGTCATAAATCAACCAACCCTAAGTCAACATGATAAATTCTTGGTGTATAAAATAATAGTGATTAACTTGTACTCTAATGTGATCTATAAAATCTCACCAAGTGATACGAACTCAAAAAACAAAATTCAGAGGTAAACTTAATGGATTTTCTTGAAACTTATTTCTGGACAATATCTCAATAAACATATTATAAATTTTTGACCCAAAAGGAATATTTCTTCACATTTTCAAGATAATTAATTTATCATTAAAAATTTGAAAATCCTACCCTTAAATCTTATAATTTATTTTTATACATGGATAATAGAAAATTGAAATATACCTCAAGATGAAAAAAACTTCATTTCTCTATATTTTCATTATAAAAAAATTAATCATCATCATCACCATCCAGAACATGTGTGTCTCACTACTTCAATCACCAATTAACTATATATTTAGCATCTGGTTTCTCAATTTTTTGGTTTTTTAGAATTTTATATTTTCAAATCAACTATATATAAAGTTTTAAAAAATCTCAAATCTTTAGAGATCGCCAAAAATTTAAACTCCTTAAATAACATTTAGTAAACAATAATATAAAATTTTTAGGGAATAAGGTGGGATTCATTTTTCTAATTAGGTAGAGTATCATAATTGAGGAATCTTTGTCAAACCAAAAACTCATTTCACTTTAACTTCAGTTCTCTCTATGCTTTTACCCTTGGTTTTCAAATCATTAATCTTATATGGTAGCATATATTTATTATTATTTCCTTTAGATTTTACTTTCTATATAGATTTATTTTTTACTTCATATATTAATGAATAATAATTCTTTTGGGTTTCTTTTTCTTCCATTTTTATTTCTACTTACAACTAATATAGCCAAATTGTTTTATAAAAACCTTCAAAATTGGTTCAACTTTATTCTAACGTTGAGAAGCTTTTGTAGTACAAATATATTTTAAATATTTCTTCCTTTTATTCATTAACTTCTTCTATCTAGGTTACTATGTCATTAAATTTTCACAAGTGTGATCATGTGACTTATATATTCCACAAAACTTATTATCTTCCTTTGATTTTTCTTTCTTTGAAAACCTATCATGAAATTTGACTTATTAATTTGATATGTATTTAACAAAACCAATATACCATGTTCTTTCTTTGATTGATTCCATATTCATTCCAATTTTATTACTTTAATTTTAATATTCATGTATCACTTTCATTTTTCCATGTTATATCATTTTCTACCACAAAATAAGTATCGTTTCTTAGATGTGACATATTCTTTTACTTTATTATTCAGTTTATTTTCCTTAGAAACTTCTATTTATTTACACTCAAAGGAATAATTAAATCTTTTATTTATTTTATTTTTATTTATCTTTTTTGTTCTTTTTTTTTGTTAGTTGAAACTCACTTATGTTTGGTATAAGTAAACAAAAACACATCAGTATAATGACTACTCCTACCACAACTTTTATAGAATATATCATTATATTCAAATATGTTCAAAGTGGAGAGATTTTTCTTCTTTATTGAGGTTTGGGTGTACTAATATTTATTTACATTACCTTAAATTTTATTCCCACTAAATTTTGGGTTCAGTTTTCTTCCAATCAGATCATATTATGCCTACAATCGATAGTCGTGTCACTAGACTTTTCACAACAATTACAATATCCAATAAACCATGGATTCTTCCTTTGGGTTGAAATATGGCTAGTGGATGTATATTCCTTTATTATATTATAAAAAACTACGTTTTTTAAGCCTCATGTAGAACCTCTTCCATTACTTATTTATTTCACCTTTAAAATTTTATGGTGTTTTCTCCATGCTTTTCTTCACCCATGCTTTCTAGTACTTTAACTATAATCTATACTATTAAAATGTTCATAATTAGTTCAAAAGAAATATTAGATTTTGTTTTACTATATTCTTTATTTCTAAGGATCATGCATCATTCATTTCCTTCAATCGTATTAATCTTTCAGAATAATTATTTTCTAAAGATATTTTTTCATTAAAACATTTGGTATTATCTCTTTTCTCAGCTTTATATAAAGATTCAACTTGATTTTCTTCATTGAATTTCAATTTTATCTCAAATTCATGAAAATTACACTTAATATGTTTTTCTAATCTTTAAATAATTTTAATTTATTTTAACATTCAATTTTTAACTTCTAATTTTTCTCCATAGACCATCCATTAATTTAATAAATATTTTTCAAGATCTTTTGTTCTTCTAACTTTGACTATTAGCTGAGTAATCTTGAAATTTATAGTTTCTCATTATGCATGAGTCACTTCTTCAAAAACATTATTAAATACAAACCTTCCACAAAAACTCATTTAAAAATATTCTCCTAAAACAAATAATATTTGTTTGAGAATTTATATCAATCCTTTCCCTCAATAAGTTTTTTTAATGTATACAACACCTTTTCTGTCTCATAAAATCCTATTTATAGCTATCTATTTTCTTCCTGTAGTACATTGATAAAGGAAATTATGTATCCAATAACTGTAGTTGGAACTTTCTTCTTATAGTCCTTAATTTAATAGTAAAATTCCCTAAGAGTTTCAATAAATTAATTCTCACCCTAACAAGAATGTTCTTCTTTAGAACGGTTATTCCTATAAGATTTATCAATAATCCTACAACTCAATTTAACTTATGATAGTGATATATCATCCTTTTAATGATTTTTATAGGATTGTTTCTATAACTTCTTATCCTAATTCTTCTTTTATATTTTCAAGATTTGGTCCAAAACCTACATGGTGATACAACCGGGAAAGTCTTCGGTTTTCTTCAACTCAAGCTTCATTTTCTTAACTTTTAGTAGAGGCATATTTTTATCTTCGAAAAGAATTATTTCTTCAACTAATGAGAATATGCACTTCATTTAAATCATATAAACACAACAAGGAGTAAAAAGATTAAATTTAATCATAGGGAGTGTTAGATTTGTTACCACTTGTTAATCTTAGTGGACCACGTAGCCACCCTAAGGGGTGTGAATTGGTGGTGACAAAATTTTACGAATTAATTTCAAATAAAATTTTACTTCCCTTAAGTTTATTGAACCTATTTCATCATTTCATATTTATGGATTTGTGATATGCTCCCTTAAAACTTACTCTCATATGAAATGTAGATGATAAATATAAAGAATATAAAATAGGTATTTTTAAAAGGTTCAGTCTTAGTGTGGGAAATGGACTACTTGTTACACCCAGTTATTATCCTGAGATATCGATTTTCATTATTATCATATGTGTTATAGTGGGTAAAGTTTTTATCCTTACCCTAAGATAATTGTTATTATTTTAAACTCCAAAACTAATATTATGAATGCAGTTGAACTATCACCTAAAAATATCATTTTACCTCTCTATATGAATTTCAGTGGTCTTTTTATTGGATTCACCAATCATCAAATACTATTCAAAATATTTATAATGGAAGGAACTTTGAGCACCTATGTTCTTCCACTAAACTCACAAACACATTGGTTTGTCCTATGCTTCTGGTAAACTAAATTTATATAGCTATAAAACTAACTTGAAATTTGATGTTGGGAGATTTAGTTGGTTTCACTTTACATTGATATGGATCTCAAATTTCGATCACCAAAATATAGTGACCTTAATCCCCTTATTCAAAACATAACATTCCATTCTTCTAAAATTATCATTATAATTTACCTTATAATAAATTTAATTCTGAAATCCCTCTCCACATTCAATATTATTAGAAGTGGTTTTCTTTCTATTTTTCAAAAATACTTAATGAAATAAATTTATTTTGTTGGATAAAACTTCATCAATAACTCTCCCTGAAGTGTTTAGTGATTTGGAATCACTAAAGAAAAAGTCTTTTTACATTTTAATTTTGAACACATTCATAAATATTATAAAATATTTTATTCAATTCAAGTCTCTAAAAAATATGGAATCAACTCTCCTTTCAAAACTCTCTCAAATCATGACTTGAACCATGAACTTTATTTCATGAATTTTAAACTTTGAGCATTCAACATAGCAACGTTGCATCAATTTTAACTTTTCATAAATGAAAATTCCATCAAATTCTTCCAATTTACTATCTTATTTAGAATTCAAAAATTACTCACAAAAATTTAATTTTTTGTATTCTACTAGACAAGTACTCCATGCATGCATGAACTCCTTCCCATTGTTTCTCTTGAACTCAAATATTCATATTATATTCTATATTATATGGAAATAATTTTTCATGATCTCACATATCATTTTCAAAGTTTTTTATATTTAATAGAAACTCACCTTTTCCATTCAAGAGTTCTAAATTACCTTACATTACTTTTCATTGTTACATGAAAAAGAATATAATTTTTTGAGCTTCGTGCAACTATTTGTGAAACCACAATAGCTTTATATGAACTTAATACTCAAAACACGTTGTATTTTATTCTGATAAAATCAAATATTATTTTCTCAAAATGTATTTTTTGGTATTATCACTATTTTTTATAAGTTTATCATGATTATCCATATGTTTCTTGCACAAATTATTTTACGGATTCCCACTGTTGATTTTAGTAAGATCAAATCACAATATTGTGATCATGCTAGTGTAAATGACTTTGGTGATTTCATGAAAAACCTAGTTCATAATATTATCCTCGTGTAGTGGAGGCATATCCCTTGGATTGTGTAGTGGTGGAGGAGAAGATTCATCCAGCTGCCAAGAGTGAGGTTATACAAAACGATCATGCCGAGGCTCCTGTGCATGTAGTTGTTCTAAAGGAAGTCTGACCTTGTCTAAATATGACTGTGAAGAAAGTATTTGATCTTCTAAACTCAGATCTTAGGGATTAGAAGTGGCCTTTTTTTTATGATGATAGAACTAACCATTCTCGGTTGGTACTCTAAATGGCCCGAAGGCCTACATTTTTCATTGATTTTTGATAGCCCCCCTTTCAAGGGATGAGGGGGAAACCTTATAAGGCCCATAGGCTCAGATATTACATGACCCGTAGGCTTAGGAGATTACATGACCTGAAGGTCTTATGGAATTCAACCAGACTATTTACAAGTAACTACCCCTCCCCAACATCTGTATCATGATAGTATCTCTTCACCTTTGCATGGTCGTTTGGCTAGGCTTCTCGTGAAAGCACAGGCTGGTTTCGATGGAATAGACATAACCTCTCATTCTGAAAAATCCATTTGGCTCTGATCTGGTGAGTACACTTGCTTTGAATCCTCTTCTAGGGCTGCTTCTTTTTTGTAGTGTGTCTGGGGCGACTGCATGTGGCCCGAAGGCCTTGAGGTGGCCCGAAGGCCTTAAAGGTGGCCCAAAATCTCTACTGAACCGAATGAATAGGTGTCTTGAAATCCTTAAGGACTCCAAGCCCAAACCAGTGGCCCAAGGAGAACAGTTTCAGCTGCTACAGTACAGAACAATACCTGCTATAGTAACCGCTACAGTTCCTGCTACAGTGCTCGCACAGTGTACATTGCAGCTACAGTACCTGCTATAGTACTACTACTATAATGCTATAGTGCCCAGAAATATGTCTCTACTTAGTATATTGTCATGTTTAACCCTCAGTTAATTCAATTTGTAGTGGCAAGGTTCTGATCATGGATACTCATATCTTTGGTAGAGAGTTTCTATTAAATGTTCCCACTTGTAACCAGTTTGAAGGATTGGATGTTGAGAAGGTTTCCCTTATGGAGAAAGTTCTGCAAGTGAATGAGCCTGACAATTTATGGCTTTACTACATTTCTCAGCCTGTAGTGGCTTTTGAGGATGCAATGGGGAAGGAGCTCCATGATGGTCATGGAAATGAGGTTCCCCTTTAATGTATCTATCCAATTGATCAAATAAGAAAACACAACCGATGGGAGTAGAGTGTCAACCTACTTCAGAGGGTAATTTTATGGGAGGGATTGATAGATTCCAAATTATTGACTCTATGAACATCAATGAAAAATGGGAAAATGTTTCTGATAGTGACAAATAAAACACTAGTGATGCCTCCAGACTTTCTTACATTGATATTCTTCATGGTGGAAAAAATAAGATGTCTACAAGTGAAGGCAGTATGACTGTTCCACTAAGGAGAAGGCCAAGCAAAGATTATTCTTTCCTATTGAATTTAGTGTCTACCAGATCATCCTCCAAGAGGGAAAGAGGGTTTTCCCCTGATACTAAGAAGGGTTGTGTTTGTATGAAATCCTGTAAGAAATAGCTCTCCTTAAATAATATACAATTGGAAAAGAAATATGTCAATCTCTTGAAGCAATATGAAACAATCTCAAAGTGGGAGTTGGATAATATAGAAGAAGCATCTTATTATGGATATAGTGATGGGTCTTACTTTTATGATATGTTGTTGTCACTCTATAGTTGAAGAAGCATCTTGTTTGTACTTTTTCCTTCTCTTTAATAAATTTTCATAGTTTAACTTTGACTAAAACTTCTTGGTATTATCCTCATGTATACTTAGAATGAATCTAATTTTATGGAAATAAAACTCTTATTCTCTAATTTTTACTTCGACTCTTCTGTTTTATACATTTTACTTCTAATAACTGTCATAATTCTAATGGTTGAACCAGTAGGGATTTTTTTTAAGGAAATGGTTTCCTCCTCTAACCATTATAATAAACCCTATGAACCATTTATAATTTCAAATTTTCAGACCATTGGGTCCTCATATTCTTGTTTTTCAGTTGCCTCCCCCATCCATACGGCCTTTGATCCTAGTTCCTTCGCTGCCCTCTATGACCCTCAGCTCTAAGAGAAGTGTGCTCCCTAAAATTTCCCTGAGGTCTGTCCTAAGATAGATCCTATCATTTTGTACCATTCTCCTAGTTCTCTCCCTATCCTCACCGCCCCCGACTCCCCAATAAGTCACCTGCTCCTCCCCGGTGGCCCCCAAGAAAGGCTTGTTCAAATATTCTCTTTGCTGCTCTATCTGTGACTCTCTCTAGCCTCGCTTCCTAGGTATCAGCATCTCAATTCCAAGGACCTAGAGCATTAGTGGATTCCTTTCTCTATATATTCCTACAGCTACCTTTGTGGAGGATTAGGCATGCCTAATTTGGACCCTGGTCGCTCACTTTGGTTCTAAAAAACACTCTTAATCAGTTTTCTAGTAATTTTACATCTCCTAGGGTCTCTGGTCCCATGTTCAAATTTCTACTATTCACATGTACTCTTTCTGTCTCATTATGGACTCATAAGAATACTTTGCAATGTGTGGTGCATGGACCCTCGATCCTTTGGTATATGGAGCTTCAATTTTTCCTGGTGGTCCCTAGATGTATAAAGGGGAAAGGAGATCCTCCTTGTTGTTATCTGGATCCACTTCCTAGTTCTCCCACTACCTTTATATAACGGTGAATTTTTAAAGGTGACCGATGATGCACTTGGTGTTTTTCTTTGCTCTGATGTTCGAACCAGTAGTTGCGTAGACGCTTTGGTGGCTCTTTTATGTGTTGATTTGGATCGCTCTCTCTCCCCTTGCCGAACAAGATTCTTCTTCGGGTATAGGATGCCTTCTAATGGAGTAACGAAATATCATATCCTATTTTCCCTATGTTTTTCTCCCATTGTCATCTATAGGGTCATTCTCTCCAGGTTTGTAGGAAGAGGTGGAAAGGTTATTTGTGTTGTCCCTCCAAGAGCTCGAGCCATAGCGACAGGGTGTCGACCTCATCCAGACACCCCCTTCTGAAGGTGTTAAGATGGAATCTCTTTCCTTTGATGGTGTTCTAGTGCAGATGCCTACCTCCACCCCAGCTCTAATCCTTGGGGATTCTCTTGTTCCTTCTCCTGAAGGGGACCAGGTGGTCAACTATGCCTTAACCCCTTCATCCCCAAGGGTCTACCTTCCCTCCAGGTCAGCTTTTCATTACCCCTATACTTTTCTCCATGGCACCCAAGGGTCATTCAATGCCCCCACCCCACTTTCTTCCCATGCTACTCAAGGGTTTGAGTATGGAGGAGTGCATGAATGGATTCATTCCCATCTTGTCAGGCCTACTGGATTTGGTTCCCTCACCTCTTGTCCATCCTTACTCACTCTCTAAAGATTTCGGTTATATCCCTGAAGTGTCATTGATCCCTCCCAATGATTTTCCTGCATCCCTAGTTTCTAGGCGGTTCTAGAAATCAAGGATTTCACCCTGGTCCACTATCCCAAGGATCCATAGATCTCTCCCACATATACCCCCAAGGTTCATTTCCAGTCCACCTCTTTCCCTAATGGATCTGTTTTTCCCACTAATATGAGGCTATCCATTAGAGATGGAGTATGCACTCATTCAAAATCTAGGAACCCCAAGGAGAGATCATCCTCCCACTTCAAAAAGGATACTATCTCTAGAGACAATACCAGAGCCCTATCCTACCAATTATTCTTATATTCATATGGAAACATCGTGGACTTGGTGCCTGGGTTAAGACATATTTCCTCACTGCAGAAATTAGAAAACACAAAACTGCTATTATTTCCAACATTCAACATAAGGATGACCCTTCCAAAATCAGTGACTTTTCCTGGAAGATCAAATTACATGGATTCTTGAATGTCGACCCCCCCAACATGAACATATGGATTTTTTGGCATAATAACTACTCGGTTGAGCTATTTTAGGATGGAAATAAATATATTAAAACAAAGGTAACCAAAGGTCGTACCTCCTTCATTATGTATTTTTTATGGTAACCATGACCATCATAAAAGGGAATATTTTTTGATTGAATTAAATTCCTTTGATCCCATCAACCACCCATGGTTTGTGGGAGGTTTTTTTAATATTATTACTAACCCATATGAAAGGAAAGGATAGGGCCCCTTTTAGAGGAAGTCCAATAGGGAGTTTTTTCAGATCATGGTTGGGAAATGCCTCAATGATCTTGGATTATTTAGGGACTATTTCACCTGGTGAAACAACCAAAGGGACTTGCACCAGTCCTAGAGTCATTTGGATAGATGTTTGGCCAACATGTTAGCCAAAACCATGTTCTCTAATACTAAGGTGCTCCATTTGGTTCGAGGATTATCTATCATTCTCCTCTTTTGGTATCCTTATCTTTTGGGAAGGACTTCTTGAAACATTTACACTTCTTTCCACAGTGGGCCAACACTCCAGGGTACCAGGACATAGTTAGTGAAATATGGAATGATCCCTTGTAGGAACAGACCTGGTCTTCCTTCCATAATAAACTGAGATGCCTTAGAAACCACCTCTAGGTGTGGGAAACTGATATTCCTCCCATAGATAGTGTAATTTATTGAGACATGTAGGATGTGTAAAATCTAGATTTGAGGCCGGAAGAAGCATAGGATGGTCATTTTTTTGCAAATCTCTCTAAAAGTATGAAATTTATTGAGGAAATCATCCTAAAACAAGAATTCTTGGAAAAGAAAGAATCAAGAATAAAATGGCTAAGGGAGGGTGATAGGAACAATGCATTTTTTCATGAATTTATCAAAGAGAGAAAGAGGCCCATCAAACCAGCCATCCTTCTAGAGGATGGATCCTATACGGATGACAGAGATGAAGTGGGAGCCTTGGCTCACTCCTACTTCAAGGATTTCTTAGATAGTACCAATACTCAGATACCCAATAGGTATATAGGAAGTGACACTGGTATGTTTGAGGTCATTCTCAACTTTGTTTCAGATTGGAACAATGAGGGGATGAGTTCTATACTTGATGAAAAGGAGGTATACAACGCCATGTTAAACCTTCACCTAGATAGTGCCCTAGGACAGGATGGGTTCTCGGGATCCTTCTATAGGGCCTCATGGTATGTGGTGAAGGTGGATATTATTTCATCCATTAAAGAATTTTTCCGGGGAGGTATCTTACCGAGGGTTGCAAGTTCCACTACCATGGTGTTTCTCCCTAAAATTAGGAACCCTTCCTCGATCATTCATTATAGGTCGATGATCATGTGAAACATCCCATACAAAATCCTAGAGAGTATCACCAATTCTTGACTCTATACTCATCTTCCATAATAGATATCCATGGAGCATCATGGGTTTGTAAAGAGTCATTCAATTCAAGGTTCCATAGCTCTTTCCCAAGATATGATAAGAGATATTAACTAAAAAACCTGTGGATCCAATGTTACCATCAAGATGGACATAAATAAAGCATATGATCGTGTGGAGTAGGGATTTATAAACAAGGTGCTGGAAGGTATGGGTTTTTCCCTGGAATATTGATCTTATGTTTAGATGTTTTAGCTTCTCTTGGTTAGTAATTTCATTCATGGGGAAGTCCTATGGTTTCTTCAAATCCACTTGTGGTCTAAGTTAAGGGGATTCGATCTCTCCAAGAAACTTTATCCTGTCCCAATACGTTCTCAGCCACCTCATACATAGTAAAATCACTAAAGGAGATATTTTTTATTATCCAAGGAGTATGAGAGATCCGTATATTTCCCAACTAATGTTTGAGGATGACACCATCATTTTCATAAATTCTAGTAGAAGTTCAATCATAGTCCTGAATAATCTGCTAGAGGAGTACTCCCATTAGAGTATCCAAGTTATCAATAAAGACAAGATCCTTTACTAAATTTCTAAAATATGCTCACCTGGGTAGGAATATTTTGTCTAGTACACCCTCACTATTTAAGGAGGAAATTTCCCCATGAAATACCTTGGGGCCTCTATTTCATTGAGTAGATTAAGGATCCTTGATTTTGATTTCCTCATTAGCATGATCTGGGACTGCATCTTCAACTGAAATATCTGGTACCTTTCCTTTGGAGGATGTATTTCCCTCATTAATAGTGTGATATTGGTTACACCTATCTATACACTTTATTATATCAAATTCCCAAATAGTGTTATCACCAACATCAAAAAACTTTTGGTTGGATTCATTTGGGACCCCCTTTCGCAATGTAAAACACATTGGGTTTCATGGAAAATAGTGGAAAGGCCTAATAGGTAAGGTGGTATCAATGTTCATAGAATTGAAGATAAACTCACTAGCATGAATTCCAATCTAGACTGGGATGTTTTGGAAGAACGCACACTGTGGGGGTAAAACCATACACTCCTGGTATAGAAATCAGTACTAGATGGAGGGTTGGGGATCCCTATTTTGTTCTATCATATATCACCTCATCTCTGAGCTTATCCTGCATTCACACTAGATCATTGGGTGGGGATATATCTTCTTCTGGAGTCACAAATGGGTTGGGGAGGTGATTCAGTTCCCATGTTTCCCTGCTCCTACGTTTTCTTTTAGGGAATCCAATTCTTATCCTGCCCTCACCAAAGTTGTTCTGAATTAGGACAAGTAGGATTACTTCAACCACATTGATCTGACATCAGATCTGAACAGAGGTGTGTTCATTCTCTCTGCTTTGTGGGCTTTCAATACTCGGGTCTTCCATCGCACCTGGGTTTTTCAGGAGACAACTGATAGTTGGATCGATATACTATGGTCCAAATCCATTACCTTGAAATATAATTTCATGATGTGGAGGATTATATTAAAGTTAATATCCATTTATGAGAATATAAAAGGATGCGGGATTCAGAATGTTTCTCGATGCCCATGATGCAAAGTCTGCAAGGATGAAAGTGTAGATCACCTGTTCTCTATAGATGACTGGGAATGCATTGTGTGGAGATTTTTTTGGGAGTTTACTGATCTTTTTAATACCATCATGGAATACCTCCCATTCCTAGATAGGTGGTTTCATAGCTCGGGAGACAAGGGGTCAGAGAAGGTGGCCCGCACCCTGATCCTGCATGCTGGGTGTTGGTGCATTTGGTAGGCCATGAACAAGGTGCGACATGATGGGGTCTAGCCCTAGGGTAATTATATCATCATCAGGATGAAGAACCAACTCATTGATTTGGTCAAGCTCATCAATAAATAGCAGGAGGCTCCCTCTCTCTGATGGATGCATACATGGTCTCAAGGGAACCAACATGATAACATCAGTTCCAAATGCCAATGGGTTAACTGAAATCCCCCCTCTAGATGCCTTAAACTCAATACTGATGGATATTGCAGCATGGGGATCTTTTGAGGTGGGGGGTTGTTCGGGACTCCCATGGATTGGTCCTTTTGGCCTTTTCCTATCACCTGGGCCATGGCTCTTATATTCAGGCTGAGGCTAAGGATCTGCTTGTGGGTTTAATACTATGCCAATATAAAGTTATTTCTCTTTTTGAGATTTAAAAAGACTCCAAAATCCTTTATAACATATTTCATGGCTTAAGCCCAACCCCCTGGTCCATTACCTACATAATCAGAAAGTGAAAGGGTCTGATCATCAACAAAACTCAAGTAATGAACTCATAGTGCAAAGGAAACTAAGTAGTGGATAACCTTGCTTCTCTTGAGGTCATGGGTTCTGGCATGGTATATTTACACAATTTACACACTTTGAAACCTAAGGTGGTTAACCTGATTAGAGGGGATGGACTCAACATTCACCATTTTAGACCAACTTAGGTCCTTTTTCCTCTTGTGTGGTTGGATGTCTTCTGGAGTTTTATCTTCCTTAATAAAAATAGAAGTATTGATTATGAATGGTTGAACCAGTGATTATCTTTATTTAATTTTCAATCCTATGTATATTTAATTATTCTCATCTACCACATCTACATTTTTCACTAATTCTTATTCTATATTTTCATTATCCATGCGATCATAATTCAAGAAACATATCTTCTCATCACAACTGCTATGACAATAATATATTTCATCACTTTTATTCATGCGTTATCACTTATCATCAATCACCCAAACATAATAATCTTTTGAGAATCCTTTATACTCAGTTTCTATTAGCTCAATTTCTACTGAAATAACTTTTTTATTACAACTACAAAGACATGGTTCAAACTCATCTCGAATGTGACATTAGTTTTACTCAATTTTTTAGGGTTTTTTGATTCTAAAACATTACAACATATTTATCATGATTACTACACACAATCCATACTATAATAAGGTTAAAAAATGGAAACTTCTAGAAATTTAATTGTTTAAATTAAAAATAATGTGTGTTAGACATAAGGATGAATAGTGTCCTATTGAAGAGATATCTCACATGGATTTATTATTTAGACATGTTTTTATTGAATACTTTGGATGTAGCATCACACATAAATGAGTTCCCATGGAACTAAACCATACTTTGTCCATCACATCTGCATGGTTTCACTGTGTATCGAGTACTCTATTTTTATATTCCTATACTAGTACTCTAATATTCCTTCATTCCCCAAGCTAGCTATTTTATACAATATTTTTTATTCTTTTAATGAATAATTACCTTTACAATAATTATCAAGACACTTATATAACATAATGGGTCTTAGAAAAATTCTCATATCTAGATCAAACTCTTATCCAATTATCTCAAGGAATTGTAAAATTCCTTAAAATTAATTTCAAATTAGTTGTAGTCAGTTGGTTAAACTGGCATTTACACTACACATTCATCTATTGATTATTAGTTCAAAATCATTTTGAATTTATGGATACTTACATATATAACTATCCCCATGAATTCCACCTCCATCCTGTAGTTCCATTCACTTGACTTTCCTTCTAGTGATATAGCATTGCATCTTGTGGATAATTCACTCGAAACTTTTTAGTATCACCATCCCGTATTAGAACTTTTATCTAAAGTGTTCCTATCTTCGATGGTTTCATCTTCCATAGTATACCATTCCTATTAATTTACTTTTTAAACACCTATAAATATCTTTAACTTCCTCTTATTTTGAATATCATTGACTTCAGTTGACAATAATGATTGTCAAAAAATAAAATAATTCATTATAACCATTTAATGGGATATTCTTTATAATATATCTTTATATAAACTAAACACATGGATATTTAAATTTATTTTATTAAATAAATGAATAAATATTTATTCAAATGATGTTAAATAAAATATATTATTTTTTCCCAGCCCTTAACTCAATCTTTCAATCCTCCTCACAATTTATTTAACCTATATAATAAATATTTATTTAAATAAAAAAATATGATTCCATTATTCATTCTTTATATAATATTATATTCACTAAAATTGTGAATAAATATTTATTATAATAGTCTCATAAAAAAATTATTATTTATGTTAAACTATACACAAAACTGGTGAAGAAAAAAATTATTTATTAGTTTATGAATAATAAAAAGAGATAAATAAATATTACATTCACTAAACAAATGAAGAAATATTTATTTATTATTAAACTCAAATATTATAAACATGAATATATAGTTACTAAATTTATTAAATCAACTTTAATTGAATAATTATTATTCTAAAATTGAGAATGATATTCATTCTTAATATTAAATTCAAATAGAACTAAATTGGAATTCTGGATACACTTAGTGTGTGGCCCTATAGGAATATTTATCAGTTACATTTGGAGAAAATTCCTAAATTCCAAGATAATAATCTAGTAACATTTCATGGAACACATATAGTAAGTGTTATTCCCTAGGCTGGATTGACTTTGGAGAGTCGAGTGAATTCATTGTATTCTTTTCGAAATTCTTCTATTGAACTCAAGCACTTGAACTCACTAAGGTTTTGATTGAATCAATATTTATTATCAACCTCACTTCGTATATATTAAATATTAATATAAATAAACACACATAGATGTAAAAGGTTTGACAAAAAATTCAAATTATTATCTTGATTGGTTAGATGTCATAATCATAGATTCTCCACTATATGAACAATTTTTCACATCCCTACGGATTTTCATAGTTTTGTCAATATAAAGTCACATTGTGTTCTAGATCCTGATTCCAAAGGATATTATTCATCTTCACATAGCCTACTTTAATTTTTTATATAAACAAAAAAGTACCCCTTCTACTCTTGGTTGTTTTTCCACCACTTGAGTTGATCTTACTCTATAAGAAAACTATATCAACCAGTTCCCATGTGTATTGAACCATAAATAACTTTAGTATTTTACAATAATGATCAGTAATTTTGGTCTCAAAAACGCACTCTATATCTTCAATAATCTAGGTATTTCTCTTCCTTTTGAATACATAGGAAGAATGACTTCATCTATAGTAAAATACTCTCAACTTAATATTCATTATTATGTCCTTGAGTTAAAGATATATTCAAGTCTCAACTCTTTAAAATTCCCACACTCATAATTTCATGAGTTTACTCAAACATAGAATTTCCCTATACTTTATTTTATTCTTCACTTCATGCATATTTATATTTAAAAAATAATATCATGAATAATATTATTTTCCTAAATATAATTTTATAAATTCATTGATCTTTAGTAGATAACAATAATATCCATTTTAAATCATCCAACAGAATCAAATTTTATTTTCTCATTCAAAATATTTTGAATTTTTATTCAAGATTTTTTGTTGAATATCGTAATGGATAATGTGTTTATTTTTTTAATTACTCCATGAAATGTGTGATATATAATCATTAAAAACTCTACATTCATGGAAGCATGCTTAGTTGCCCCTTGAACCTCCAGTATGAGAAATGGAAGAAATCTCAACAATAATATCTTATTCCTCAGCTGGTTCCTCATTCATCTTAGTTTGAATCAATATCCATGTTTGATAATGACATTTAATCCATGAAGATCAGCTTGGTAGAATCATTTTATTTAATTCTCATTTATTCATAATATTTATTATAAATTTTCTCAAAAATTTAATCATATTTTTATCTCAAAATTCTCAAAATATTAATTTGAGACATTCTCAAAAAATAGTCAATAAAATAATGGTCACATATATACACAATTGATCCATACAAAGATCATGTTTATACAAATGATTCTTATGAAAATAAACCATAATAATACACATACAGACTGGATATTATGTAGGCATATATGATACTTACATAGATCTATCTAATGGTTACACAGGTTTTATTCATGCATGCATAGCACTAGATGATGCTCGTGCACATCAATGAGATGACTATTATGTAGCAGAGGGACCTAGAAATTTTTTTATTAAATAAGTTCAAGGCTATCACAAGTCAACTTAAACATTCTCAAAACTTTATCCAAGTGATCTTAAACATTATTTATAGAAACCTACTCATGTATAAATCATTAGACGATTTCTTATGACTCATTCACTTCAATCTCCAATTTAAGTTAGATTTATGCTTTATTAATAGCATCCCGCAAGCTATATATAGTATTTATAATATTTCAAACATTAAAAAACATTATAGATAGTAAACTCAACATCAACACATGTATTTAAAATGAGTATCATCTCTCCAATCATTAGATGTACATAACTTATTTGTCCTGATTTTTTCTTAGTACCTTGAATTAACCACACAAGAACTTCCAAACTATAGCCTCAAAAACCATATCAGTATTTGATCATGGTTTCCTAATATAGAATATAATCCAACACTAAATTACCCTTCTGAGCCCTATATGAATGAATCTATAATAATCCTCTAAGTATTATCACTTTTCATTACCAAATACATATTTACATATTGACAACAAATATAATCTAACACTTGAGAACTTAAATCTCCCCCATTGTGTTTTTTTCAATACTACCAATAACATATCATGTAAATATTGGTAATTTTTATCTACAACTTATTGATAAGAAAGAGAAAAGAAATGAATAGAACTCCTTAATATTTCTTCTCAGTTTTTAAACTTCATCTCCTTCATATTTAAATTTAAATAATTGTATTTATGAACTTGTTGAGAGAAAAATGACACCACTTATATACTTATCCAACAATATTCTTTTGATCTACACTAAGTCTATATAGGCTAAACAGTTTTATAAAACAAGATTGATTTTACCATGACATCAAGGCTCTCCAAAAAAATTCCAACATGTGATATCGACTCAAATTATCAATTTTGGGATTTTAAAAATAGATTTATTGATACAAATATGATCATGAACACACAAAAATAGACACATAAATTTTTTCAATTGAATGATGAATAAATACCAATTTTCAAAGTTTCTCCATTTAAAAACACTATAACTTAATAATATTTTTAATATAATAAAATACAAGGGTTTTGATGTAATTATTAAACCTCATACTCTAGATTTCATAGGATAGTCCATAAATTCCAACTTTTCATAGAATATTGTTTTTATAGCCTCTTCTCAAGCTTTATCCCCATTAAGGTATTAATTTATTTTCTCCTATTAATGGTGGTTGAGATACACTATCAGAGTTCATTTTATTTATTGTCTAACATGTATAATACTCAATCGTATCCTTCAATTCCAAGTATTTTATTGTAAAATAATTGATAAAATTGGAATGAGGAGGGATATTTTTATTCCTTGAAAGTAAAATCAAGTTTGATAGTTTTCTTAAAAAAAATTAACCTCTCTTTTCTTCCAATATTGGTATAGGATATATTCTTTAAACTCATTTCTCTGTTATGAGCCTCAATAGATTGTGTTCTCAGTTTTATATATTAAACTACTTCCTTTAGTTAAGAATTTTTTTACCTTATATTTTAAATAAACTTCACTTCCTTATGATTTAAAACTTTTTCTCATAAATTATTTTTGAGCTATTAATATTTTCATGAAATATTTCATATAATTCCAAGTTTTTCCATATATTTCATTTGAACTTTCTTGGATCTTCATATCTATATCCTTAGACACATTCTCTTCAATTTTGAAGTCACCACATATGGATAATTTCTCATAAGTATCAACATTTTCATGTGTAACCACTTTTTTTACATTGTAAACATAATATTTCTCTACTTTTCCATTTTTATAGACTTATTGATTTGATATGGACAAAATTTTAAGCATTCTTTCTTAACAAACTATGAAAGCTTGATATTCTCATTTCAGGGCTTCTCTACTTTTAATTTATGGTATTAATTGACTTTAAAATCATAAGGAATGCATGTTGGTAATTTATTCATACATACCTTATCCTTGTGACCTTCCTGTCCATATATGCCACATAAACCTTTTAAAATCATAAAGCTATTTTTGGTGGATCAATTTCTTGAATTTTTGATCACATCTTGCATCTTCAGAAAATAATCTGTTGTTTATCATCCTAAATCCCCTTTAGTTCATTCCTTTTTCCAATAAATTTCATCTTCAACAAATAAGAATAGTATTTCTGTATATACCTTCCATAGCACTATAAAAATCATCTAAAATAGATTCTTTAATTTTGATGATGAATCGATTTAGAATTTTTATATTTTTATATTGAAAAAAATGCAATCTATTTTTTACTAGGGGTTATATACTACTTCAAAAAATATTATATTCTTTTGATGTGGAATACTTTATATTATTTTACATGAACTAAATCTCATTAAATTTTATTAACACCCACACTGTTAGGAATAAGATATCTATTTTAAATATATTAGGTAAATATTTATATTATTTCCCTTTAAAATTTCATCTTGTTATCTTAATAAAATTATCCTTCATACTCAGTACAATCTTTAAAGTCTTTTCTAAACTTATTCAACTCGTTTTGATCTATAGTACACATGTATTATGCCTTGGAAAACTATTCTTTTATTGTAGTGATCTTATACTTAATATCATGCATCATCTTCTCTTATTCAGCTGTCTTTATTATATATTCTTTGTTATAATCAACATAATTTTCTTCTATATTGAAATATTATTCTTTCTATCTTATATTTTCTTATTTAATTTATATAATTTTATATTTCCTTTATTGAGTTGAATTTATTCTCAAGATAATCTTATAACTCACCTTTCAAATTACTCTCTAATGTTTTCCTCTCTTATCCATCTTCACTAACTAATGAACCAAATCCTATGTCAATATGAAAAAATAAATTGACTTCATCATCATATTATATGCATAACGGTAATGAGACCACCTTCAATAACTTGATCATTGAGTTATTTTTCTTTCTCGTGAATTTCTTCATGTTCTTCCCTGAATTTATCTTTTAAGGCTTTTGATCTTCCCCACCAAATTCAATATTAGAATCCTTCTTTGTAAAATAATAGGAAAAGTATCCAATACCATTTAAATTGTAGCACATTTTTGCTTATTTTACTTTCCATTTACACTTTCCATTTCTAAATATATTTTAAAGAAGAGAAACAATCCTTTTAAAGTCTTTATCATCATTCTATTAATTATAACCACTTGATTATACAACCACTTATTCTTAGAATTTTTCTTTTCTCATAGCCTCAAAGTCCAACTCATATTTTTATTTCTTCTTTAAATATAGAGTCTTTATCATTTCATATGTGATGATAATAATATATATCTCATTGAAAGTTAGATATTATTTTTCTTCTAGTGCTGACACTTTAGGAAAATACCAGTCTATAATGTTTCTCATTAGTTTTTTAACAATTGTGGAATCATAAATATTCTCACCAAATCCCTAAATTTTACTCACAATTTCATTTACTCTTGTGAAATCTTCATCAATGTTCTCAGCATCAGTTATCTTCAAGACTTTTAAATATCTCCTCCAAACTTATAGTTTGGATTCCTTGACATTGATAATTCCCTCATGGATTATCATTAATTTAACCAAAATTTTTGTTGAAGTTTTAGGAACTATAAATTTTGTATAAACTTTCTATGATAGTGACATTAAAATGGAATATTGTACTTTTCCACCCACTACCAAATTTATCTTATTAGTGAGAGACATAGACCCTACCTTAGGAATGGGTGGAAAACATATTGTTACCACAACTTTGACATTCATGTCAAGTGATAAGAGGAATGGTATTGTATTACTCTTCAAAATATTGTAGTTCTTGACATCAAAAGTAGGAACCCCATACTACTCAAAAAATTGAGATTTATCATACTAAAAAATGTCTTGGATCTAAAAAGAGAACTTGGATTTTCTCTAATACCACTGGTTATTCCCTGAGCCAATTGTACATGGAGAGAGGTGTGATTTAGTGATCTTATTTTAGGAATTATTCATTTGAACTCAACCTCTTAAAATTTTTAAGGATTTGATTTACTCAAAATCTTCTCTCAACCTCACCTCATTTTTTTAGACAAGAAGATAAAGCATCACACAATGATTTACATGGTTTGATCTAAAATCTTACTCATTGTAATGATTTTTTAGGCACTCATATCATGTATTATCAACTATATTCATAAGTGGTTACAACCCTAAGGACCATCGTAGTCCCATAAACATAGATTCTCACTATGTTCTGGCCCTTGAGTCACATAGGAGAGTCTGTAGCTTTACACCACATACTACAATGTTTTGACCCAAACAAGAAATACCTCCATCTGCTCTTTCTTTATTCTGCACCACATGAGATGATATTCCTCCATGAAAAAACTATATTAACTAATCCACCCTTGTATATAAGCTTTAAAAACTTTAGTATAAAATAACGATGATCAGAATTTGTGGTCTCGAAAATCACTCTATATCTTGAATAATCTGGGTTTTTCACTTCCTTCGAAATACTTAGGAAGTATGTATTATTCTATAGAAAAATAATCCTAGCTTTAGAATATTTCTTATCTCCTTAGCAAAATGATGTGTTGGGATCTCAAATATTCAAAATTCTCATAATCATAATTTCAAGAGTTCTATCAATAAATTTTTTCCCCTCACTGTATTTTTTTCCTTATTTACAACATATTTATATTCAAAAAATAATATCAAGAATAATATTTTTTTTCAAAAATTTAATTACAGAAAATCCTTGATCATTAGTAGTAGGTAGAAATTACCATTTAAAATCATTCAATAAGATCCAAATTAATTTCCTAATTAGAAGTCTTTTGAATTCTCAATCAAGTATTCCTTCTAAATCTTCTAATAACTTGAGTGTTTCATTCTTTTAATTTCTATAAAACTCCATAGTATATAATCATGAAAAACTACACATGCATGGAAGCATGCTTAGTTACCACATGGACCTCTTGCTTGTGGTGTTGAATAAATCACAGTAACAAAACTTCATCCTCATCTTGTTCCTCCTTCATCTCAACTCAAATCATGATACATGTGTTATCATGATATTTAATCCATGAATATCATCTTGGTAGCATCGTCTAATTTAATTATCATTTATTTATAATATTTATTATTAATTTTATCCATAATTTCATCTGAATTTTATCTTAAATTTATTATAATACTAATTATGGAAATTCTCAACATTTTTATTCTGAATAATGATGGTTATGAAGATGGAAAAATGATCACTACACAGATCATGTTTATGAAGATGATGCTCGTGCAGAAAAAATGACGGTTACGTAGGCCTAGATAATGTTTATGTAGCTCAATCTAATAGTTATATAAGATATTATTCACAAATATGTATCACTAGATGATGCTTATGGAAATCGTTGAGATGATTCTTTCATAATAGAAGGACTTATCCTATTTTCCATATTTCCATCAAATAACTTCAAGGCTTTCCCATCTCAACATTTACCTTTTCAATCCTTTATAAAATAGTTTTTAAAAACTAAGTAATATAATAATTAAATAGTAATCTTTAGATGTTTTCTATTATCTATTTCACTTAAATTTCCCATCAAAGCTAGTTTTGGATTTTTTTAATAATAAAAAATAATCTATACATAATAGCTAGATCCATAAAACATTTCTAAAATATTATAGAAATTACACTCAACCTCATAACATGTATTTAACATGATGATTAGGTATCCAATCATTAAAAGTATATTTTTTATTTGTCTTGAGTTAGTTTAAATTCCTTGAATCATTCTATATAATAACTTCCAAGATGAAACCTCAAAAAATTTCTTAGTTTATGATCTTGGTTTCCTAATCGAGCATGACATCCAATTCCATCTTTCCCTTATGAGTCCTACAGGAATGAATTCATTAAAATACACCAAGTATAACCAATTTATTTTAACAAACATATATTTACATATTTAAAACAAATACAATACATCACTTTGGCACTTTGAAAATAATATAATGCTAAAACAAAAAATCCTCCTATAAACAATTTTGTGAAATATAATTTCTTTAACTTAATATCTCATCAACGGGTTTCATACTTTGTTCCATTAACCTATTTTATTTATTTATATTTCTTTGAATATCTAAAATTAACTCGTCGATTAACTACCATGACCATTGATTTAATCAAAATTTTTCATTTAAATCAAATGGATGGAACTATAATCTTTCATAAATCCTCACGAAAAAATCATTTCTTGAATTATTAAATTAATTTCATATCACTTATGATAAACCAAACATATCATACTTCACAGTGAACATATGTAATTAAAATTTTCATCAATAAAAAAAACTAAGTGATTAATGATATACATTAATAATAATCTCAAGTATAAGGACCAACACACACTTATATAGATAGTAATATTCAATTCCACATATAACATATGGAATTAATTTTGGTGGGTTTTTCCTTATAAACTCCCTTCTAAGAAATTACCAAGTGTGAACTTAATAATAATAAGTATCAAATTCTTGTGTGCCTTCAGTACCAGATAGTCAAAAAATCATAAATGCCACATCATACAGTTGTTATCTAGACTATAAGATATATGTTTAAGAATATTATTATAGCATGTCAACATTCTCATTATTGTGGGGAAATGTTATAACCTCTCGATAATATAGATACTCTAATTATATTATCATATAATGTTACATAGAATAAAAATAATCCTGTGATAATATATTATTATAATTATAACAATTAAAATTAAAAAATAAATTGATTTTTGGGAACCAACTCCAATAATTAACTATGATACAGAATAGGTGTGTTGGTGTTCCAACACACATTGTATAAGGATTCAACTTATCCATGAAAGATAGGTCTCATTTGCTAAATTTTATCTTGGTTGTGTTATATATGGACATTTGGTTGTTTTTATTCCTTTACACTCTATTTCCATTAAATTTATTTTTAAATATTTTCTAGAACAATAAAATTTTTATTTCATTTCATATACCATGTTTGTAATTCTTATTTTAAGGAAAATCATTCCCACAAGGAATTTGTTTTATCTATGGATATTTTTTTCAACCTCTATCAATCGAGAAACATTTTTTAGACCAGGTGGTAACCCTAGATCTGGACTCGAGATTTGGGTATTTGGATAGGTTTATTACTTTAAATTGATGATATATTTTTTTCCCTTGATATTATTCACACTAAAACCACAATTTGAATTTACAAATCATTGTAGGGGAAACGCCTTCATGAAACCTATATCAGAGTCATATCATCCTTTATCATTCCAAGCACCCTCTCCAGTTAGAGTTATTATGTCATCCTTCCTTGGGAAGTACCGTTGTACACTACTTCCTCTAATTAAGCTATCATATTCTTTCAGATTATTTTCCTCAACTCAACCATTATTATTCCAGCAATCTATTTTGAATGTCTTCATTGCACTAGATTTTATTGAGATTCCACCCAGATCACAGGCTCCTCCTAATGCACCACTACATATATATATCCAAACATACAGTTAGAGTATATTTTAAGTTGGTTCTCACCAAAGTTACTCCTACACTTAAGGTATAAATAACCTCTAATATTACTAATATCATTGGATTCAAAATTGATTTATTTCTTAGAAGTTATTTTGGTTATATCTTTATTCATAGATTAGTTTCAAGAAGAATCAAAATACCAAAAATGGTATATTATTTCCAAGAATGATGTGGAATAATCCTCCCTCCCAGTGTTCACCTTCTTCATCAGATCCTGGAACAATGTTGACCCAACTAATATTTCTATTCTGAATTAAAGATATTTTTGAATTCATATATTCTATGATATTGACCTCGTCTGGACCTAGTCTTTTGAGGATCATACCTATGACAGGTGTAGATTCCCATTTCTATGATGGTATTTGGACTCACATAAGAATAGGGACTCCTCACTGGTCACACTATAAATTCATCTCACTAGAATCCCTCTTATATTTTACCACCCTGTGATCCTCAAGGGAATTGGTGATGCTTTTATATGATTCATTAATACTAATGAATCCTCTATGAGGATGGATTTTAACATGTATTTAGGTATCTATAAAGATAAGTATTTGGCTTCCCTATTACCACATTGTATCTTTCTCTAAATTTTCCTTGAAATTCTTTTATTACATAAGATTCTATACTCTAAGACCATTATTTTTTCCTCCCTTTTCTACCTTTAGGGCCATTCAGATTTAGTTTATAGGAATCATAGCATGATAAAATCGTACTCATGAACATTATTTGTTGAATAAAATGTTTCCTTATAGAGGAGGCCATCCCCCATCCACCTTTCAAATGTGGTTTTTCAAGCCCTAGGTGATTCATCCTGGTGGGATCCCATGGATGTGGGGCGCAATGAAGATAGTTCTGACTTAGAGGAAGCTCATCTTCCAAGCATCTTTCCTTTAAAATCGGTCCCTATTAAAGTCCCCCCATCCCATGTATAGATAACAGATGTTATTTTAATTATTATTATTGGACCCTAGTCTATTCCTCCACCCCCAATACAAAGGGAGTTTATGTTGTTTCCATGTTTGAATCTTGAGGTAATCTCAAGATTATATAATCCTTTACAAGGTTGTTTTTTCCTCAGGTTTAGTAGGTGTTCCAAATCCACATCCTTTTGAGTATCCATCATAGAAATACGTTCTTTAACTTTTTTACCCATATATTTAGTTGATTAGGTATTCTAGAATTCAACCTATGTCAAGTTTCATGATGTCCAATGTGTTAAATATCCTCCTATGATCCCTAATAAGTATTTGGTTCCCGGTATATAAAAATATTTTATCTTTACCACTAATATTTTCTTGGTCCTAGTGATGGTTGTGGAAGATATCTAGTTTATACCTCTTACTAAAGGTCAGTTAATGAAAAAAAACTCTACCTCCTCTACTTATAGTGGTATAGTTTCATGATCTATGTCCAAATCTAAAACATTTCATCTGTATCCTTATTTCCCGAACATCTTGTTCTTTATGGATTACACATCATTCTACTAATGATTTTAGTAATATTCTAGAACATTGGGGGAATTTTCTCCCCATGAAATTGAAATTACCCATATAAGATTATCTATCACAAACACATATATTTTTGGGATGTTCTGGAACCCAAACGTAAGGGATATTATATTCAATATCTTTCTAAAAAACTACCTGTGGATAACTATATGTGTTGGAGTCCTTTTAACACTCACATTTTTCTTTTCTGAAAAACTAGATTCAATTTTATCTCATTGAAACATCCACTCAACATCTAATGATATAGGTTAGTAAATATTACAATTACTTCTTCATATGCATCATATATTCTAAATTTGTTGTATATAAAATAAGATAGATCTAAAAAGAACTCTCTTGCTTAACTAAGGGATCCAACACCTAGTTCATCAAAGGAAACCTTAAAACCATCCTCAAGCAGATATAAAATCAAATAGGGTGGTTATAATTGCATAGAGATATAGATGAATTTCACTCCTTTCATGATCATAAAAATCTCATGTATTTGGGATTCATTGGTGAAATAATTATGAGGTGTAACAATAAGAAGTTAAGTTGTAGAGACTAGAGTCATCTAGATAGGTATTTATCCAATTTGTAGTTATCTAAAGTTTCTCATATATGATTCTCACCCACATGACTCAGTCTCTATTTGACCATTACATACTTCTTTAATAGAGATTAATCTCATTGATCTCATGCCAAAATTTATTATTTTCCAAACATTATATAGAAGGTAATTATTTAAAGTCCATGGTTCATTCATCATGGAATTCTCCCATGCAAGTTCATGAATGGGTATTACTTCATAAAAAACTCAAAATATTTAAAG